>CM055116.1:982906068-984106068 GCA_029206835.1 Rana muscosa | reverse complement strand
GAGGTAGATACTGGGATGTTTTTCAAAGTAGTTACCTGGTTGTCAGGATTGGCATCCAGCAACATAAAGGATGATTTAGTCCAATTAATAACTAATGCTGAGTATGTACCAAAATTGGATATGACTGACATTGCCTCTCTCAGAGATTCAGAGGTATCCCCAAGAAGGAGCATAGTGTCATCCGCATACAGAATGATTTTCTCCTGTAACCTTCCATATTGGAATCTACTGATCCTGGAGTTTAGAGCGGATCATATCTGCCAATGGCTCAATGGCGATAGCGAAAAGGAGAGGGAACAGAGGACATCCCTGTCAGGTGCCTATATGCAAAGGGAAGGACTGTGAGATCTGTCCTGCCTCTCTGATCGTCGCCACCGAGGCATCTATACTGTCGAATGCCTTATGGGCATCCAGTGACAGCAAAGCCCTATCTCTACTGTTGTCTGCCAGGGACTTTATGTCAAGATATAGTCTACGCAGGTTAATTGCTGTTTATTTCTGAGGCATAAAGCCAGCCTGGTCAGCATGCATAATAGCGGAAATAGCCTTGTTCAATCTCAAAGCCAGCACTTTGGCTAGTATTTTTAAGTCGCTCTATGAGAAATGGGCCTATAAGTACCCGGATCTAGTGGGTCTTTAGCCCTGGTTTTAGTAAGAGGACAATGTTGGCCCGAGCCATGGAGTCTGGAAGGTATCCACTCCTTCTGGCATTGTTAAGTACTTTAAGTGCGGCAAAATGACCTCCCCATATTGTTTGTAAACCTCCATATGGAGACCGTCGTCCCCGGGGCTTTATGATTGGGGCAGAAACCGATGGGCTTCTGCAGCTCCTCCAATGTAATGGGGGCATCCAACATTCTTCTTTGGGAAATTGACAGACTGGGTAACTCTATCCCCCCCCCCCAGAAATTCTTGTAGAGCTTCAAGAAAGTTGCCCCTTTGGGAGCCATAAAAAACAGAGTAGAAATCCACCAGTTCCTGCATAATGAGATCTGGAGTGTTAACAGTTTTCCCCAATTTAGTACGCAATGCTCCAATGGGTGGTAAGGTTTGCTGAGACTGTACAATCTTAGCCAATAGGCACCCGTCTGCTCCCCTTCCTCATTAAAAGTTGATCTAAAAAAAGAAACCGCAAGGTCGCTGAGCCGCCTCGGGACAATGTTAAAGGTTCAGCTGCCCTCCTTCCTCCTGCCGCTTGCGGGTCACCATGCCACCGTATCGAGTAGCTAAGGAAGCCAGGAGAACCAGGGAAGATTCCAGCAGGAGCTGGTGTCGGTTCTGTTCAGAATTCTAGCTGGGAACTGGATCTATACAGGATTGAGTGCGGGAGCTCTGTGAGACACGTCTGTTCACATGCCGCTCTTGGCCACGCCCCCCAATTTGTTTTTAAATAAGGAACTTTGTGGTGCTTTTCTATTTCAGATGATTACATGTGCTATATTGAAGAAAAAAAATAAAGTCTGCAATTAAATGTTCCTTTATTTTTTATAAGAATGCAACTCGCAATGCTTTGGGTCTGCCACATTTATCTTTCCAAGACAACATTTTGACTGTGACTTAGAACAGGCATATGTATATCAGGTGTTAGGATTCCTGTTGCATATTCCATACACATATTCAAGGTCATTGATTCACTAGATTGTGGGATGGGTAGAATGGCAGTTCCAGGGCTTGCAAAGTCTGCAATGGCAACTGCCATGTTTATTCCCTTTAAAAGCAACCTGTCAAGAGAGAATCAGGGGAAGTGATATTGCCAAAGCATAAGGTCACCAGCAGGGTTGTGATCCAGCCTAGTTTTGAACGGGACAGCCCGGTTTTAGAAACCACAGTCCAGTTTAAAACCATCTTTTCCCACAATTTTTTTGTAGGTTAAGCTACTATACCAAAAGCAAGGTCTAACTTCCAGCCAGTAAAATAAATGCTACTTAAAGTGGTGTTCCAGCTGAAAAAAAATTATTTAAAAGTCAGCAGCTACAAACACTGTAGCTGCTGACTTTTAATAAGGACACTTACCTGTCCAGGGAGCCCGTGATGTCGGCCGTCCGGGGCCGATCCGTCCATCGGATCGGGTCCCGGCGCCGCCATTCGAACTTAGGGAAACAGGCAGTGGAGCCTTGCGGCTTCACTGCCTGTTTCCTACTGCGCATGCGCGAGTCGCTTTGTGAATGGCCGGTTGTTTTTTGGGACACACACAGGTTCCAGAAGGCATTGCACCCCATTCCCCAGAAGAAAATGTGAGGAGGACAAGAAGAAAGATCGCCGCGGTATAGGAACTAGCAGATTAGGACGATCTGCCTAGCAACGGGCATTTCTGGTAAGCAAAATTATTATTTTTTTTGTTGTTTTTTTAATGTATTTTAAAGGAGCCCGTTTATGTGATTTTATTTTTTAGGGTGGACCTCCGCTTTAACTGCTTGTCGCTTGATTTTTATACCCAACAGAATAATGTGAATCTGACACACAGGGGTTGATTCACTAAAACTGGGGAGTGCAAAATCGCCACTTCCCACAGTGGCACTCCTGCACTGTGACCTGTCACCAGAGTAGTAAGGAACTTCTGAACCCAAGGTGCCAGTAGGTTAGTCAGTCATCAGTTCTGTCTGGGCTTCTGTTTTCTCTGTTTGCTGTGTGAACCAGCAAGCCAAGATCCACAATGGTGCACTGATGATGACACTGAGTGTCCTCTAGTAAGCAGCAGCAGCAGGAGCCCCAGCTTTTATCAGGCCCCAATCCTGCAGTAGCAATGTGGACATGGTACTGTAGGTGGGGAATGCAATGGTAGAGAGTAGTTGTAAATACGGCCTACAAATGATCTACACTGTTATTCTATAAGCCCCCCTCTTCCTTTTTTTGCCCCTCTGGTTGGGATACTTTCTTTATATGCTGTCTGGGGCTGAATAACAGTTATCATTCTTAGATCCACATGGTATACAACAAGCTTCATATCCTATAACTCTTTCTAACAGGTATATATGATCTGGGTTGGGTACTGCCCAAATTGTTCAGGGTCTAACTGAGGTGATAGTGTAAGTCCAGCATATGCACACCTATGTGTCCTTTGAAGCAGTACACCTTTCAGCCATTTCACATCCAAGCACTAGAAGTTAACCACTTGCCGACCGCCTCCTGTAGAGGTACGCTCAAGATGATGTCAGGGTGACGAAACGCGTAGGCCGGAGTCAACGTGCGTCCTTGCATCACTTACGGGCAGCGGCGTTAGTGTCAGCAACACATGCTTTTTGTGCTTTTGCAAAATGTGAGTACGTTTCTACATGTTTTTATTTAATAAATAGTCTATCAGTATTACACTATTGGGGTCCATCACTCCTTTACATGGTAATCAATTGGAGTGCCACCAAGACATCCAAGACGGGATACCTCATAGGCTGCTACACAGTGGCATATACTGTGAATGCTACATACCCCAAGCGGGGAGGAAAATTCTGGTGAGTGTGTGCACATTTGGAGCACGGATAAGCCACACTTGCTGTGATCACTGTGTGAAGAGGGAAAACGAACAGTGATTACTTTTCACCAGCACAAGCACTTTCTTGAATTTATTTCATCCAGAGATCATTTACATTAGAGATCACTTTTCACCAGCACAAGCAATTTTTTGACTTTTTTTAATATCTAATTAGTACTTTTTTGAATATCTAATTAGTATCTTTTCTGGACTGATTTGAATGCTCAATAGGAGTTTAACTTTTTAAATTTTGTATTCATTTCTTTATTGCTTATTTACATGCACATGTTTATGTTCACTTATAATTTATTTGTCATAATTTTGCAAATTTTTTACTAGTGTTAGATTCACACCCACATTACATCACCACCACATTGAGAGTCAATTATAATCCATTGAACAGCGCCACACCTACTTATTTTTCTCCTTCATTCATTTACTCCACCTAGGTGGTAGTAATCTGTAGAGGCAGCAGTTCTCTTGATTTACCATATTATATTATATATACTTTTTCCCCTGCTGATATTTTTCTCCTTTGTGCAGAATCATACACATCCTTTATCCAGTAGATATTCGTCGGCAGAAAGTCACGGGCAGGCACATCAACGTACCTGTACGTCCCCTTTAAGTGCCTGTCCGTCTGGCCGCGCAAGCGCCGCCGGCGGCGCGCTCGTGACCCTGCCGCCATCCCCGTGAGTCGAACTGCGGGTCCCGCGGACCGATGCTTGTAAACAAGCATCTCCCTGCTCTGCCTAGTGACAATGACACGGATCTCGGCTCCGTGTACTCGGAGCGGAGATCGGTGTCATGTGACACAGAGCCCAACCCCCCCCTCAGTTAGAAGCACAATGCAGAGAACACTTAACCCCTACAGCGCCACCTAGTGGTTAACCCCTTCACTGCCAGTGTCATTTTCACAGTAACCAGTGCATTTTTATAGCATTTGATCGCTGTGAAAATGACAATGGTCCCACAAATGTGTCAAAAGTGTCCGATGTGTCCGCCATAATGTCGCAGTCACAAAAAAAAACACTGATCGCCACCATTACTAGTAAAAAAAAAAAAAATTTAGAAAAATTTCATAAAACTATCCCCTATTTTGTAAACGCTATAACTTTTGCGCAAACCAATCAATATACGCTGATTGCATTTTTTTTAACCAAAAATATGTAGAAGAATACGTATCGGCCTAAACTGTAAAATGTTTTTTTATATATTTTTTGGGGATATTTATTATAGCAAAAAGTAAAAAATATTGAATTTTTTTCAAAATTGTCGCTCTATTTTTCTTTATAGCGCAAAAAATAAAAACCGCAGAGGTGATCAAATACCACCAAAAGAAAGCTCTATTTGTGGGAAAAAAAGGACGTCAATTTTGTTTGGGAGCCACGCCGCACGACCGCGCAATTGTCAGTTAAAGCGACGCAGTGCCGAATCGCAAAAAGGGGCCTGGTCCCCAGCCAAAATGGTCCGGGGCTTAAGTGGTTAAACATGGTGATTATTGTCCCATTTTTAACAAAGGCAATTCTAAAATAATAACTGCAAAAAAGCTATGTAGGCATGTAAACTAATAACAGATCTGAGATAACAAGCTTGGATTCTGTTGCTGCTATTCTGAGGAACTTCAAAGTAAATGCAAAGCAGATCATATTTGCGCTTTGCACTACTACAGGGTGACAAGTGACTTCAGTACAAGAAGGAAACCCCTTCAAAAGAACTGCATTTTGGTAGAATTCAGCCAACGTAGCTTGATAATGAGGGAAAGATGAGGCGAAGATGGACATGACCATCAGCACCTAATGATTTAAAGCTCCCTGCTAACCCTATTAATGCAAGCCAGAGCTTGGTTGCCATAGTGATCCACAAAAAGCCACATCAGCATACACAGAATGTCACAGAGCTCCAGGGGAACCGTCCAAACTCTTTAGCTCAAAATAAAAAAGGAAGCATAATTGATTGGTTTCTTCAGCAGTGATGCCAGTCATGGGTCATGGTATTCACTGGTTATATTTGGAAGGCTCATTAGCACTTTACCAGCACAATTCTCAATGCTGATCTTTGATGTTCTTTTGCTTTTCAGCTGTCTATTAAAATTTTAGAGGTAGAGTCCTGTTCATATAAAAGGAGCTGTGTGTTCCAGTGGTCAAAGCAGGAACCATCAGAGGATACAAATAAATACAGAAGTGTGCGCTAGAGAGGAAAGCGTAGCATATAACACTACAGTGTTTACTGACTTCAGTGTCACCGACCTCCAATTAGCATCGACAGCAAAAGCATGCTGGCTCCTCAACCTTGGACCCAAATCACCAGAGTGAGGTAATGGATGTAAGTGAAATGCAAATGCATACAATTACACCTACCTCACCCATCTACATATCTTCAATGTCTATCTAAACCCCAAAACAAAAATTTAATACACTGCAGATTACCAGTCCATAGATGTAGTAGCTATATTAGTTTTCCTTATCAGGCTTTTCTTTCTTTCTTTTCATCTGGTGATCCTGCCAGTAATACACTTCATGTCCTAGGATGACAACACTCACTTTACTGCATACCCCCATAGGACAGGAAGTGTTTTAAGACTACCGAACACCTACTCTTCTTATTTCCATGACATAGGAGCTTCTATAGTCCTTGCACATTTTTCTGATAACATTGTTTGAGATAACACTGGGTTAGAGGACAGCACTTGATTTCTGGAAGGATCAGCAGGTATTTTTTGCACTTATCAAAGAGATATAACCAAAACACCTTCAATGGTATATGTTTTTTTTTCTTTTTCTTTTTTTTTTTAGCGTTTAAATCTTTTCTTTATTTCAACAAAACAAGAAAGGAAGGTAAAGCCTAGTACACACGGCCGAGAATCTCATTGGAAAAAAAACGTTGTTTTTCTCGACCGATTTCTTGTCAAGCTTGACGAGATTCTTGTCAAGCTTTCCTTGCATACACACTGTCAATCCAAAATCTCGTCGGTCTAAAGCGTGGTGACGTACAACACGTACGACGGCAGTATAAAGGGGAAGTTCCATTCTCATGGCGCCACCCCTTGGGCTTCTTTTGCTGATCTCGTGTTTCTGCGTGTTAGTAAAAGTTTAGTGAGAGACGATTCGCGCTTTTCAGTCTTCGTGCTTTCAGTTCGTTACAGCGCGACGAATGTGCTATCTCCATTACGAACGCTAGTTTTACAAGAAGGTGCGCTCCCGTCTCATACTTGACTCTGACCATGTGCGGTTTTTGAAGACTCGGAAAAGCATACACACGAACGGTTTTCTGACGAGAATCACAATGAGAAAAATGAGACTCCCGACGAGAAAAAAGAAAGCAGGTTTTCTTTTTTTCTCATCGAGATTCACGACAGTTTTCTCGACGAGAAACCATACACACGAATGGTTTTCTCGGCAAGAAAGCTCTCCCAACAGTTTTCTTGTAGTTTCTTGCCAAGAAAACCGGTCGTGTGTACAAGGCCTGAGTCTCAAGACATCTTCCGTACATCATCAAAATAACATAGTAGCATAATTAACTTATTTCTCCATCAGGATAGTGGTTACATTTCAGAATTTACATACATTTTATTCATGATCACAAAAAAACACTTATTTATCTCTCCAAGTTTCCATCTCCACTTGGTCATGCATTTGTAGGCTAAGTCTAGTCCACTATTCTTAATACGGTATCTGTCTCTGTCCTTCCCCTTCAGTTACCTCTACCATCAAACACATGACGGCACAAAAACAACAAAGGACACTACATAACCCAACAACAACAAAAAAAAAAAATGGAGAAGAAAAATATTTACAGGGAACCCCCCTCCCTTCCCGACCCCTTCGTCCAGAATGTATTACTCCTCTATACTGCTCCCATGAGCGTCCCCCTCTCCTTTGACTTAATGAAGAGATTCAATGCGGACCATGTTTTCCGATAGGTCTCTCTTTTATGTCATGCTGTCCATATCAGTTCTTCCATTTGATTCATTTCCTCTACTTTCTTAAGCCAACGTCCTATTGATGGGGGTTGTCTTTGCTTCCAAGTGCCAGGTATACATGCTTTGGCCGCATTGAGGACATGGCATACTATTCTTTCCTTATATCTCTTAACTGGCATTTTTGTTTCATGTAATATAAAGAAGGCTGGGTCTTCGGGTATCTCTTCTTCCCAGAACTGCTGACTGATTCTCCGAACCTCCCCCCAAAAACCCTTGATTCTAGAGCATGACCAAAAAATATGTAATAGCGTCCCAGATTCCTCATAACATCTCCAGCAGGTATCAGTAACCTCTGGAAAAAAATCTGTGAAGAAGAACTGGGGTTCGGTACCATTGAGAAACTATTTTATAATTTGTTTCCTGTATTCTCGTACACATTGAAGATTCAAATATATATTATACTGGTACGCTCTTCCTCTGAAAAAATTTCTACCTAGTTCCAGTTCCATTTACATAAAAATGGCAATTGGAAATCCTCTGATGGTCTGATCAACAGATCATACATCTTTGAGAGAAGATGGAAACGTAATCCTTACTCATTACAATATTCTTCAAATATCGTTAACTTCCGCTTGAAGTTATCGGGTGGATGTAAAGACTGCAGAAAATGTCTCAATTGTGCCGCATGCCAGAAGTCTAGTTGGTATAGGTTGGAACTGGATGTCAATGTTTGCCAGTTGGGCCATGATCCTGTTTCTAGGAAATGGGAGGCCTGGTATAGCCCCTTTTCTAATAGTGCCCCAAAGGATTCTTTCCTCAGTCCTAGTGCAAATTGTGGATTCCTCAAAATGGGGAATAATGGGGAATCTAGTGATAACTTCCCCTTAGAAATAAGTCCATGGCACATTCTTATCGTTGGGCCTATTAGTGGATGTGTCTTGACCATGGATGGAAGTTCTCTAAAGCACCAAGGTGCTCTATGTAATAAAGCCCTACTCTGTGCTTGATCCAAATTAAGCCAAGTCTTTAGGTCTCTATGTCGGCACCAGTCAATTATTCGACTCAGTATGGCTGCTTGGTAGTATTTATATACGTCAGGTATAGCCAATCCACCATATTGCTTGGGGAGAGTTAACAAGGATCTTCTGATTCTTGGATGTTTCTGTGCACAGGTAAATCCGGTAAAGAGTGTATCGATCTGTTTAAAATAATGCCTAGGGATAGCAATGGGAAATGCCTGAAATAAATATAAAAACTTTGGTAAGATGTTCATTTTGAGTATATTTCCTCTTCCAAGCCAAGAATGGAATTTCTTGTGCCACCTATCCAAAAGACTCCGAACCCTTTGTAGAAGTGGTGGGAAGTTAAGATCAAAAGTATGTGAATGGTATGCTGGGATCTTTGTTCCCAAATAATTCAAAGCATGATCTGTCCATTTAAATTTATAATTGGAGTTCAATGATCCCAGCATATCTTTAGACATTTCAATTCCCATGGCCTCTGACTTAGTTAAGTTGATCTTAAGATACGATAGAGTGCCATATCTCTCCATTTTAGTGTATAGATTAGGGAGGGATATCATTGGGTTAGCCAGTAAAAAGAGCATGTCATCGGCGTAAGCTGAGATCTTATACTGAGTTCCTTCCACTTTCAGTCCCTGGATATCCTGATTCAATCGGATCCTACAAGGGAAAGGTTTTAGGGAGAGTGAGAAAAGGAGGGGTAACAATGGGCAGCCCTGCCTGGTCCCATTGGCGATCCCAAAAGAGGGAGAGAGAACTCCATTTACCTTTACCTGAGCACTAGGTTGAGCATAGATACTTAAAATCCATCGGAGCATATTTCTCCCACCCCTATGTATCGCAAAACCGAAAAAATAAAACTGCCAATTAACCCGATCAAATGCCTTCTCTGCGTCTGTCCCCAGAAACACACACGGAGCTTAGATAAATTAGCTAGGTGTATTAAGTTTAGGACCTTAGTGGTATTGTCCCGTGCTTCTCGTGTCGAGACAAACCCTACTTGGTCCAGATGAATCAGAGAAGGCAATTGTCGCTGCAGCCTGGTTGCAAGAATTTTTGCAAAAAAATTCGAATCTGCATTTAGGAGGGATATTGGCCTGTAACTTCCACATAACGTGGGATCTTTTCCCTCTTTAGGGATCACCGTAATAAGGGCCTTAAGAGACTCCAATGAAAATGGACTCCGGTCACTCATACCGATGTACATCTTCACCAGATATGGTCCTAATATAGGCAGGAAATGTTTAGAATAATGAACTGTAAAGCCATCTGGGCCCGATGGCTTCCCCGCCTTCGCCCCCTTCACTGCTTCCTGTACCTCTTCAAGTGTGATTGGTGCCTCCAATTCCTGTTGTGCTATAGAAGTTAGACCGGGCATTCCAGATGACGCCAAGTAACTGTCTATTCCTGCCTGTGATGGGGGGTCTAGTTGTATATTATAAAGGGAAGAATAGTATTCTCCAAATCTTTGAGCGATTTGTTTAGGCATTGTAATTTTTTCCCCTTCCTCCCCTGTAATCGTTGGTACATAAGTCTTTGCCTGTTGTTCCTTCAGAGTTCTAGCCAATAGTTTGCCACATTTGCTGCCTGACTCGTAAACATGTTTGTGCCCAATCTGTATTGCCCTTTTTGCTTTGTTCATAAGTAGTTCCGTAACCTGTCTGCAAGCAGTCAGGAGGTCCCGTTCCACATCTGAGGTGGAAGCATGTTTGTGCAGTGACTCTAGTTGATATATATTTCTTAACAAAAGTGTTAACTTTGCCTCTCTTTCTCGCTTAATCCTGGCCCAGTGCTTTATCAGTATTCCCCGCATCACTGCCTTATGGGCTTCCCAGATCACTCCGGGGGTGCATTCGGGAGTATCGTTGACCTGGAAATAACATGTCACCTCTTTAAGAATCTCCTCCATCTCTAGAGGGGTGCTGATATAAATGGTTTCGGGGGGCAGGGGGCAGAGAGTGAATTACAAGAGTCTTCTCCTTCTTTACTTCTTCTTCCTTTCATCTGACTTAATTTCATCTCTTTAGTCTTTCCTTTACTTTCTACGGTAAAATCAATGTTATAGATAGCCGATAGACTGGCTCCATGCCTTTAAAAGTTGACATCGAATGCAAATGTAGGGAGCCAGACATATAGTAATGAAACTGTTATATTAAGTAATAATTCGTGTTTATTTTGATAATGTGGAAATTTGTAAAAACTGAAATAAAAACTATTGAAACAAAGAATCTCCTCCATCGTCACAGGATCTTGTAACAAACTTCCGTTAAGTCACCATATCGCTGGGCTAAGACCTTGACTCCCTATATTATACTTCAAAAGAATTGGTGCATGATCGGACCAAGTAATTCAATGGTATATTTACCAAACTAAAAACTGAGCAAATAAATGTATTATTAGGGCTTACATACACTTTGAACCTAGAATTTTTTATGATTTATGATTTCTATGATGAGGACCATGCTAAATCGAAAGCACCTTGACACCACTATGCAATTTTCCTATTTGATCATATATGAATGCAAACAATGACCTCTGCTTTACTACTTTTAGAAGCAAGTTTTATTGACTTTCATTTGTTGGCCATTAGGGCTAAGTGCTGGGGATCTTCTGTATTTGGTATATAATAATGAATCTTCCCTCTGTTCACTTTCCCAGTTAGCTATAGCACTATTTTTAAGATTTTTATGTTGGGATCCAAAGTGGTATTTTGCCCAAACAGTGTGGCACCCAATAGCGTGTACTCAGTGTTTTGCAAGCCCAGCAATCTCTGCAAAACAAGGCAAGTACATTACCGGCTGCACAATATTACACAGGCACAGGAAATTCATGCTATTGCAGGAGCAAATAGCTTATCTGGCTGCAGCATTCAAGTACATGAAGGTGAATGCCATTTTATTTTTTTCGGCCATTACAGACATCACCTATATTATACTATAATGGACATCGAAAACGATTGCACAGCAAAACTGGTATAAATCTAATTTCCCCAATGCCCACGAATATGAGCACTTTTCTGCAGCAAGATTATCTCCCCTTAGTACCAGGAGACTTATTGTAATAGGAGCAAATCTTCCCTCCTAAAACCAAGCTTTTGAGATGAAAAAACTAAAAAGGGGATTATTCTGCAGGAGAGCCTCTCATACTTATGAGTTCTGCAGAACGGCCACAATGAAGCACTTAAAACATGAATCCTCATTATGTGTCTCGCTAGTCAGTCACCCTATAATCCAAAAAGGCACATGCCCTTCAAATTTTTAGCTGTTGTTCAATTACAGGCTGTTACAGCATGCTTTACTAGCCTAAGCACTTTTTAAATGATAACGATTATGCAATGCTCAACTATTTTTGTTCAACTTCCAGTGTTAAATCAGATTTTGCATTATAGCATTGATATAAAAATTGCAAATTTCATATTTTCTATGGTTCACAAAATCCAATAATGAATTCTAAACCTGGTTAAGGGGTCATACAAACCAAAAAAGGACATAAGTATGGCTTTACCTTAGCTGACTTCATATCAAAATAATGTTATTCTGGCTCAGCTCACTTTCTTCTCTACAATTGGCCATTTCCTTACATCCAAGTCCTATATTACCACAGCCAAAGCAAGTAAAATCTCAGTCTCACATCAGAGCTACCATTAGGCATGTGTCTGAACCGAGTTTGCCATGCCACGATAAAGCGGACGGGGACTCCATGGTGAAACAGCATCTTTAGTTAAGTATTCTTGTTATATTTTCTAATATTTTCTTTATCTGTCATTACTTTTATTAAATGTTATACTTATAAGTATTTGTGTGATCTCTCTTTGCACACATTGAATACAATTCCGAAAAACATACAATATCATGTATGCGTGACAAAACAAACATCACCTCCCCACCGCCCATCTCAAATTGCTATAGGATAGCTGAAAAAAAAGCATACCAGTAGGTAAGCAAAAGTTAGAGAAAATACTTCTGCATGCAGTACCAAGGCAATGAATGGTGAGGTCGCGGTCCTTCTGGTGAGATTGTGGGTATACTGGGAATAGCAAATCTGAACTGTGCTGGAATGTCACGAGATTTGGGATGCTCCGCATTCCTAGGATCTCATCAGAAGAATTGTAATGTCTCCCTCTCCCGTGCGGAAGCCATCTGTAAGTCAAGTATGCCTTCTTTTTTTCCACAGATGTGTTTTTTTTTTACAGCTATCATGCAGCAAGATGGTGGGGCATGATGTAGTAAGCAAACCTTATATCAGAATCAGCCAAATCATGGAGTGCTGGCCTTTCTACATGCTGAGACTCCAGAGACGTCACCTCTGGCTCTGTACCCCAGAAGTCAGGAGGGGAGAAGTTTGTGTGTGTGGCATAGATACATTTTTTGTGCCACATATGCTGTGATAATCTGATTTTTTTTAGTCCATAAAAAAATGGAAATAATCAGTTCTTAGTCACATCTACATTTTCCAAGATGATGGAAAATCTTTGTGTATTATAGCTATTGCTCCTGAAGGTCAGAGTCACTCATTACTACCATTTTATTAACCCCTCAATGAGCCTGTCCCTGGTCAGTTGTCACAAGCAATATGTGATTTGGACAAAGCATGACACAGGTACAGAGGGTACAACCATCTATAGGCCCGTGAGTCAGATGGAGCATACTGTATATACCGTACATAAGGCTCCATTTTATTTGCTGCATTATATTTTGTAATGTGGCAGCATTTCTCCTCACCCAGAAAGGCAGTACAAGATATGAAGAGATCCAAGATACAATTTATCCTAATGTGTCCACTACCCTTCTATCACTGTGAAGAGGAGATAGTTGAGGTTATGTTTTGCCTTACGATCACATGGTCTGATGTGTCTTTACTTACTGTACTGGCATATGAGATCTCATATGGATATATAGATACAGCCGTGACCCTACACTTTGGTCTCATTAAAGTAATGATCTATTTGCAGTGTAAATAAATTAAATAATACAAAGCAATTTCAGGTTATAAGTGTATTTTTTTCTTTTTAAATAATGCATCCTAAATAACATGGAAGACCTAGTGCTTTCTGCTCGTAACTGACATGAGCTTTACTCCAGCACCTGGACCTACTGAAATATGTCTATATTTTCTGATGAAGGTACAGCCCTCCTAAACCCAAGTTCTTAATATGCACCATGGCTCCATCCCATTTATGACTAAGGCCTTATAGGCTGAAACGCGTCAACTGTTCTTATTTGCGTTTTTTACACTGTGGCTTGTTAATAAATACGACAATTTTTTTAAAGAGCAACGACCGGAGTGTGGATTATCTTTTCTTCATTACTTTACTCAGCCAGCAACTGTGGATCGAGCACACGGGAGCTCTGCTTTCTATGTGATGTATGGGTAGTAGCACTGACTTTTTTGTTTATATTCCATCCCATTTCTCCAGCCAGCCACTGTTGCCTTATCAACTGCCCCCCCCTTTTTTCCACCATCCCTGCTACGCTCTCTGCCCGACTGCCTTCACTTTCCTCCTTTATCCCCTCTATTTTTTATGTTTTTTCTTTCTTTCCACTTAAATATTATTCCACACACAATTTAAACCTTTGTTTGCCCAGCATTCTTCAGGCTTTCGTGACTAACTGCAGATGAACTGCTTCACTTCACCGTGGCAGGGATGTTGGGTCATTTCATAGCATAATGTATATTGGATGTCTAGTCAACAACTGTCTGGAATTTTGCCTCTGGTTGCTATGCAGTGGATCAATTGTTGATATGCCTGTATCTTGACGTATGTGCCCACCAAGCTGGAAAAGTTGTCTGTGGTTGCATAGTGTCTTTGTGGTGAATTTTTATTGCCTACCAGATGCTGGATACATTTTTTCAAAAATAAGTAAGTTGCAATAAAAAATTCATCCTTTTCACTATAAAAAAAGTATTCGTCTAAACATTCTTGTCAAGAATATATTTTTGAATTAAAAATATATTTCGTTTTGCATAATAGATAGTCAGTTTAAAGCAGCATACATGCCAAGTTGTTTTGCCAAGTTAATTTTGCAGTGTGCGCTAACCTTGCTGCACATATTTTCTTCTAATTATACACTGATCCAAACTTACAGCACTAATTGCCTTCATTTATTAATTGAGACATATGACAATATCAAATGTAAAGTAGATAACTTTATTTATCTATCCTAGACCAGTTTTTTTAATTAATATTTCTGTAGTCATAGAAAATGTAAGAGACCATGCACTTTAACTTTGGGACACCAAGGGTTATTTATGCAATGGTGCTGGGAACCCAAACTGTGCAGTTAACCGTTACTATAATTTTGAAAATCAGTAGACCCAAAAAAGGAATCCAGCACCTGGTGGCATACTGGTTTAGACAAAAAACAAGAAATTCCCTTCTTTCATCTGTGATGATGTACTTAGTTATGCACAACCAAAATCTCTACAAGCTGTTCATGTGTATGGGAAGTTGGCGGTCATCCCAAGCTTACAGAAATAACATGTTATGCTAAAATCTCCTTATCTTCACAGTAATTCTGTGGGGGTCACAGCATAAAGCAAATCCGGCCTTATTAGCACAGAACCTATTGCATCTACTGTACCTTACCCACAGTAATTAAGCAAGTGCATAATCAGTGAAACCACAAATAAATGGAATATGTCCTGTAATTCTGTTTGAGAAAACTTATATATATATATATATATATATATACACACATACACACATATGTACATGCAGGGCCGGATTTCCCACAAGGCCACCGAGGCCAGGCCTCGGGGTGGCAGTGGATGCAGGTGCAGCGCTGCTCCTGCGGCGATTTCTTGGCTTTCGCGGCCGCCCCCCGCACTATCATAGCCCCCGGCGCCACTGCTACTTTGCCTAGGCTGTGTGGAGTTGGCCGTGAGCGTCAGGCGTGCGCGGCGGTGTGCGATGACTTTCACTGACTTGGTAAGGAGGAAAAAACTGCCGGAGGTGGAGCCTAATGCTCCGCTTATCCTCCTCTGCACCGACTGCGTGACCGGCATCATCTTCTCCCCCAGGCCAGGAGCAGGGGTCTCTGTGATCAGTGACGTGACTCGTGACGTGAGGAGAAGAGACAAGTCACAAGTCACTAGAAAAAGAGGGGGAACCCTACCCTCTGAGCGGCCGGCATCATCTCCCCCAGGCCAGGAGGTCTGAGACTGTGACGTCACCACCACCACCAGAAAAAGAAGGGGAACCCCCAGGCAGCAGCAGCCAGCAGGGATTACGCAGTGAGTGCAGCCTAGCAGGTACCTCTTGAAGATGATTGATTATCATGTTGTGCATGTGTGTGTGCATGTGTGCCAGGCCCAAGCAGAAGCAAGCAGCCAGTTAAATATTATAGTGCTAAATATGGATTATATATGCATAGCAGCCATAGATATCACAAATAAAGTGTAATAAAGTGATTTGTGCAACAGGCTGTTGCACAAATCACTTTATTTATAATATCTATGGCTGCTAGTGCTATAAATATTTATATAATCCATATTGAGCACTATATTTGATTGGCTGCTTCTGCTTGGCACACACGCACAATCGCACATGATGATGACTTTAAGTCATCATCATTATGTGCGATTGTGCGCATGTCCCAGGCCCAAGCAGAAGCAAGCAGCCAGTTAAATATTATAGTGCAAAATATGGATTATATAAATATGCATAGCAGCCATAGATATCATAAATAAAGTGTAATACAGTGATTTGTGCAACAGGCTCATTAAAGGGGTTGTAAAGGCAATTTTTTTTTTCTAAATAACAAACATGTTATACTTACCTCCACTGTGCAGCTTGTTTTGCACAGAGTGGCCCCGATCCTGGTCTTCTGGGGTCCCTCGGCGGCTGTCTCGGCTCCTCCCCGCAAGAACTAACCCCCTTCATGCGAACTCTCTCGCATATGGTTTAGTTCTTGCGGGCACGCTCCCGTGATACAGCCGGCCCCTGTATGTGTGTGTGTGTATGTGGGGAGGGGGGCAGCATTGAAGGACCTGGCCTTGGGGCGGCAAAGGGAGTAAATCCGGGCCTGCGTACATGTCCTATGTGCCTTTATGTTTTCACCAACACACACTAAAGAATGTATAACTTTTACAATTTTGTATTTATTGTTTTTTTTTTATATGGTCAGGATAAGTGTTCTGTTTTAGTTAGGTAATATGAAACGTTGCATATTAATATTTGTATTCTGCTTTTGAGCCAGCAGGTAGAGCTTTAGACTACTTTAAACATGTTCTCCTCTTGTTCTACCTTTGTTGAAAAAAAGCCTGTTTACAAAACAATAGCTCAAATGGAAACTTACATACACATGTAAATGAGAAGACACACTTAAGCCGGCCTTAGACTGTTTGAATCTGGGCGGTTCAACAGGGAACGGCCGAGATTTGAACCATGTATGGGCAGGCTGATTGTAACCGGCAAGTCGGATTTTTAGGATGCAATTAATGCCAGCAGCTATAGACGCTAGCAATAATCACTGTATTCTCCTGGGAGGGATGCTATCCCCCCACAGAAGTTCCTCAGGAGGGATTCCCCCATCAACAATGACTGTTGTTGGGGGACTCATGTGATTTTTTTTTCTTGGAGGAAGGAAAATGGTATCATTTATGGCATGCATTATGGAATTGTCAGGTTTCAAACAAACAACGCCAGCATCAAAGCAGACAACTACGGCTGTGATGCCTATTTAATTAACCCATAGTTACCTCAGTGTTCCAAAAATATACTTTTAAAGTGGATGTAAACCCGATTCATGGAATTTGAGCTGGGCACATATATCTGCAATGTTTTCTTATCTCTCTTCAAAGCACTAAGTCTTGCGGCTTTCTCCTGCTCCGTTCTTCTGTTATCAGCATGATAACTTATGACAAGTTCTCCGACAACTGTGATAAAACCAGCCTGAAAATTGTGTTGGGGAGGGTGCTATAAATAGATTAGCAGAAAGCTGCTCTACTCACATGACAGCTCTGAAAGTCTCTGCCTATGTGGGGGGGGGGGGTGCCTTTCCTCCAATCAGCTGTCTCCCAGTGTAATCCAATACTACACTGCTACTGCTGAATGAGGAAGTGAAAATTCTTACACGATGTGCACTTTCTAAACAGTATATAAAGCTGAAGACAGCAGATATACATGTAAAACCTATGCAGGAGGATTTGTTTCATCCCTGCGTATCATCTGAGGCTATTCACTTCACTGGGTATATGTGAGGGTTTACATCCACTTTAAACTAACTGCCACAAAATTGGTCCTTGTGTGTTTAAATGTTCATGTGATTATAGGACTGCAGGAGAGACATTAATTTGCACGATCTTCTGGAGCAGGAACAGTTATGAATGTTTATACTGTACATAATCTGTAAAGCGTGCAACAGCATATGTTTAGGCTGTATAAATGGGGTAATTAAATATTTGCTGATGCTGCAGCAAGGAGTAAATTAAACGCTATGTCCCATAAAACGGTAAAGGTAAAAAGCAGGATGCATCCTTTCACAATGATACAAATACAGACAGATTTCAAGCAGTGGTCCTCTTTTGCTTAATAGTGGATAACCCTTTTAAATCTAACATCACATTCGTTTTTACATTTCTGGTACACAAAAAATTACCATGCTAGTATCCAGGCAAACATATTGCCAACGTCTATTTTATTCTACAATTACAAAGGCAAATAAGCAAAATGTAATAAAAGAGTAAAAATAAATGCTTCCTATTTATAACTTTGTGACTAAATTAAAGCCAAAAACAGACTTTTTCCTGAATGAGGAGACAAGCTGTCTACTATGGCAGCAATGGATCTAGTCTAATAGATGTGACTTTTCCCTTTGGGCCATGTTGAGTGAACACTAATTATAGTACAAAGGACAACACAAACTACTAAGATGTACCAAGGTCAAACGCCAATACTACAAGGATCTGAAATTTTCTAGCATTATGAAAACAATTGGCAGGGGCTATTCTCGCTCAGTTACTGTATTAAACTATATTTAAAGCCATTTTTTTTTTAATACTTTATTTTAAGGAACACACGGTAAATACAGAAACCATATGACGTACATGTCCAGAAATAAAACGTTTGCATAAAGCACATGGAAAACAATAGCTGGACTAGCAAGCAGGTAAACATGTGAAAAGGCGACCCAGAAACCAGGCAGCAGAGAGTCTCTGTACCCCGTGTGGTATTTTAAACGGTAAACACAGTCAATAGAACAACACAAAGAAGGAAGGAGGGAAAGGGAAGGAAACCAATCATTCCGCCATCACCACTGAACCAAGAAACCCATCATTGCAACCTCCAATTTCAATGATTTAATTCGGCAGGGCATTGTACTCTTCAGAGTAAACACATTCGTGCCCATAGAACCATTTTTGAGGATTTTTTCTCAGAGGGCCCTCTCCGGGGCCACCACCACATCCTCGAGCTCAGTGATTTCAGCTACTTTTTTCAATGAGATGGCTGTGGATGGTGCAAGCCAAAACGTTTTCATTTTGGATAGGGTGGCAAGGTGATTAGAACCTCTGTCATGTCCTGTTCACACTTTTGCTATGCATGAAATGTGTGTTGTGTTAAGGCAGCCTATTCATTTTAACTGGCTGCATAATTCACCATTTTTTTTTTTATAATGCAGTGCACAACAACAAGTGGTGGTGGTTTATGGTGTGTTGCAGCACACATCCATTGGCAAAAAAAATGCCATTGCATCACACCAATATGCATAACGTGCGTTACTGCAGCATGATAGTGTGAACGGGCCTGTGTTCACGTTTCAGAGATTCACACTTTCTATTATTCCTGGTGACTATTGTGTCTTTGACTGAATGCGAGTGAAAATCTATTAGTTCTGATTTCACTTGCTGGATATTAGTTCAGGGTCAGTGGTTTAAAGTATTGAAGTCAGAGCATTAACATGACTACCAGGCAATTATAACTTTAATAGCAAAGTCAGTAAAGGAAGCCCCGAAATTTCAGCACAGGTTTCCTTTAAGGGGATGTATGCAGCAGGGGTATTGCTAAATTAAAAACTGTATATAAGTATATAGAGTCTGGGGGGCAGCAAGTATGTTAGCATGCATGGCCATTGTTATGAACATATGGATCATTCTAATTATGCAAGCTCCTGTACACTCAGAAATTCTACATTCATCTCATCAACTCCCACAAAAGTCTCTTGGAAGCAGATAAAGTAGAGGCTCTCTTTTAAAATCGCCACACTGTCTTCCAATGGGAAGGTAAATCTCTGCTCCATTTTCCAATATTCAGAAGGTATACTGAGCAGACTTACTGATGGTATTATAGTGTCAACGTAAACCAAAGTTACACTTACCGGTAATGTGTTTTCCAACAGTCTTCCAGGAAAGGCTCCTCCCCTTTCCTAGGAAACACTGCAACATCAATCTTTGAAAGGAGTCTCTCTCCGCCAACCGTTCAGTTCTAGTGTTTCTTATGGTGTGGAGACATTGCAGGGAAACCTATTGTGAGAACATAGCCTATATTTGAGCAGTATACCTTATTCGCTGGTACCTTAGGAAGGATAAGGTTACCTGTATATTTCCACCTCAGCTTTCCCTCTGATGTGCCCTACTCATATAAGCCTACTGTATTGCTAGCTTCAGCCGCCTTGACAGCGTATGCCTGGAAGCCCTAAACCCTTTCCTTGCTCCAGAAAGTAAGTTATTCCTTGGCCAGCTGAAGATAATGTAACATGTACCTTCTCACGTCTAAGGTGTCAAACCTTTTCTCTTGATCAAGCGGGATTTAAACAAAAAGTAGGTAAAATTATTTCCTACGACCAATGATAGCTTGTGGCTACCTTGGGCAGGAACGACAAATCCGTTCTAAATACCACACAGTCCTGGGAAATTTGCAAAAATGGAGCTTGAACCGAAAGGGCGTCCAATTTCCTCACCCTCCAGGGGGTCGTGACTGACTAAAAACACTGTCTTGAGGGTCTGACTTTTCAAGGTAACAGATTATTTTGGTTCAAGGGGACCATCTGTCAGTGCCTGCAGTTCTACAGCTAAATTTCATTGAGGAAAAGGTCGGGACAAGATCAGTCTCTGTTTAGACAGAGGCTTAACAAAAATGTATCCCCAGAGGCTCCTCGGCCAAGGATGTTACCATGAACACACCCAGGGCTGCTACCTGGACCTTTAGGGTACTAAGTGCCAAAACCATAACTGCTCGGCTTTGTAGGAATTCTAGTACTGCTGTATAACTCTGAGACTCAAAGGCTCTCTTACTGCACCACCTATTATAACGTTTCCAGACCTTCATGTATATAGTGCCCCCGTCACCCTCTTTCTACTCGACAGCAGGGTGACGACCAGCAGATCTGAGAATCCCTTATCCTTTAGCAGATGATCCTCAGTATCCATGCTGCTAGATTTAACCTTTCTACCTGAGGGCATTGGACTGGAACCTGTGACAGCAGACCCCTCCTTGCATGGCAGCTTCCAAGGGGCTTCCACTAACAGACTGTTCAGGACTTAAAACCAAGCCCTTCTGAGACAATGAGGAGCTACTAGGATCAACATGGTTCTCTCCTTCTGAAACGTTATCAGTACCACTGGCGCTAACTCAAGAAGGGGGGAAAAGCTTAGAACATGGCAGCGCTGAGACATGGCACACATTACGAGAGCTCTGTCCCTCGTGTTTAGGGAGAAGAATAACACCTTGGCATTTTCCCTTGCGGGGAGTTTGTGCATCATAAACATTTGCTATTTTTTCTTATAAAATACTGTTTTTACCTTTGTAATTTGGTTGCATCTCGGTGCTGCTGATTTCCTACAGCCTAGACACATTGGTCTAAACAGCGGTTACTCCGAATGACTCATGTGGCTTCTTAATTATAAATTTATTTAACAAAAAGTATTCCAAAAAAATATAACAAATGTAAAAGTCAAACTTTACAAAAGTAACAAAACACAATACTCTTCACCTAACCCAAAATTTATAAAAGACAAAGTTGTCTTATACAACATTGAAGAATGTTGGGATGCAGAATAGGACCTCTGTGGTCGATGTCACCCTGATACATACACTTTAAGGGAATTCCTTGGGGACCCCCAGGTCACCAGAACTAGTGTCCCCATTGGAAGATTTCCTCTCTATTAGTTTTCTGAGGATAACCCAAAATTTGGGATTTTCTTCTATTTTCACTTTCAATGATGATGGTAAACAGGACAAATAGAGGGGGTGAAACTCCTTAATGGGGGCACAGCCAGAAATAAAAATTGACAAGCGTTCTAATCCCTCTCCACTCTATCCAAAAAAAAAAAAAAATTGCCTTTAGTTATACTTTCTTTTGGACTAAGCTGTAAAAATACAAATTTATAGGAGTATACACAGAGGCTATAAAGGTGTGACTTAAAATAAATGTCTGTAACACATTGTCACCACAGACAGGTATATTCAGAGATTTACTTTGTGGTAGTGCTCTTCAAAAACATTCTTTAGATTTTCATTAGTGCATCAGAGATAATTTTCCAATTTAAAAATATTGTTTCATAAGTAAGCAGGTAAAACGGTGCCAACAAAATATTTACAGAAAAGGGGTATTACATAATAGAGGTTCTACGCATTTGGCAAAATCTAGTCAATGAGCTTATGATAGATCAGTGGTTCTCCTAGATCCTGGCTGATGTTCCTACTTTTTTTTTTTAAGGGTAACTTTATTACATTTTTTTCCCTTGTGTTAACAAGAAAGACAAAAGGAAAAAAAATGCCCAGCAAGGCACAGCACAGAATGTTTCTTCTTTGATGGTAAAACAAAATCTTCAAACTACTGATGCAGCCCCTCTTTTCTGGTCTCTAAGAAGGGTGTTGACAGAAATTAACTGCCTGATGAGAAGGTCTGAGGAGTGACCGATTGGATGTTATAGTCTTAATGAGCATTCCGCTATCCCACCTTCAAATCAGTTTTCTACATATATTAATATCTTCAGGTTGCATTCTGGTAACCTGTATATATTATTGTTCAGCATGAAATTACCGTTTTATTGAATACAAATATGATGGACATCAGATGGCTATTTCACCTAGGAGAGGTGTCCAGTTTGCCCCAAGTACCTTTTAATATAGTGGTGTTTGGACTTCAAATTCTGCTAATTAATTGATACAGCTAAATATTCTGGCGGTACTATTCTTAATTCAGGAGTTATGAAATACACTGAAGTTTTGAATCTCCAGAACAAGATAGACAGTATACGGTATGGGATCACATGCATCATGCACCCCCCCCGCAAACATGCATAGAGCACAAAAAACACCAGAGCAAGTTATAACTTAAACAACTAATTTTATTAATCTCCATGTAACATTTTTTTTTTTTTTTTTTGGATAATTATTGGCCACGGCCTGATTCACTGGTTTTCAAAACATAAATCCATAATCCACCAATTTTAACTTTTAAAACATACTTTCCAACCAAGTGTTTATCAATACCCGTACTCAACCCAGCCACTGAGACTCGAGCTGATTATTACTTGAACTTGACTTTCCTTAATTCTCCCCTCTGGCAATTCACCAGAGGGAGCCTACCACATGAATTGGCCGCGACGGGAAAAAGATGGGGGGGGGGTAGGGTGGGGAGCTCCTCCTGCTGGAATCTTCTGGTATCGCACCACTAACCTGCCTGGAACTGCTCCTTAAATGGACCAAAAACCAGCTTCTAGAATTTTCCTGATCTAACACCTGATTTCACTAACCAATCCCTTACTGATTCTCAGATTTCCAGAACTCTCTAACACACCTGAGCTTAATCAAATCTACTGACTGGGGTTTTTTTTTTTTTTTTTTTTTTAAACTATTGACTCTCTAGCCCTGTAGCTAAACCTTCTTAGAAACATATGTATTAACCTTGCAGTTACAGTGACCCCATGAGGAAAGGGGAGCCTATATGGCTACTCCCTTTCCTTCCCCATTCTCCAATTACTCCAGCTAAACTATTTAAGAAGATTAGCTAGGACGATTGTCTGCTTAAGATTATCAATTAGTTAAGTTTGGGCTTGACATTTTTACGACGGCTATTAGAGTGAGACTGATATGTGTATTGTATTAATTCCTATCAAGGAGGTATACGATAGCAAAATCAAAGGGTTATCTGTTTGCCATGCTTTGTTTTGATGTTGGTTGATTTTGTAAGGAGGTTTTGCTGTATCAACACGCTGATAGGGATGTTTGGAATGCAGCGAAGAGGTTGTGATTATGGAAGATACTCATACAGGAATTATGGAAAGTGAATCACTGGTGTTATGTGTCTCCTATTGTTACAAAATGTCATGGCTGACTTAGGAATTTCGAACAAAATGGATGCCCTGCATCATCTCACACAATTTTTGGTGTGGCTAGTGCGCATTATCATCACACCGATATATTACAGTGCTGATGTTTTGGTTACGATGAACGCACTTACATAGTGAGAATACAAATGTGGTTACTGCTCCTATTTTTTTTATATAGTTTAATGATCTCCTACAGCCTATTGCAGGCACTTTCTGTGGCTGCACATTAATGCTGCAAACCAGCTTCCTGGTAGTCACAATGGTGGGCCATGCCTGCTCCCTCCATGTGTTACCAGGACCGCTTGCAGTGGTGACAACATAAGAGCACAATTGGGAGACAGTTGTCAACCTATAATAGTAGGTACCTTACAAATTACCTTCACATGTTTAGGATTATATGTGTTTCTGGTGACTGGGTTTAGATCTGCTTAGATATAAGTAGTACTGTACCTAAATCTGTGAAAAGTACCCTTGATGTACACTTAGGACTCATTCACATGGCCTCAGAGGGCTGTACAGAAGACAAGCAGTGTGATTTTGGAGCCCGGCATCCATAGCCGTTTGCATATACACCAACGGGCAGCCAACCCATACAAATCGGCTGTACGCAAACACTTGTGACTACTTTGTATGATTTATGGGCCTCTGCGGCCATGTGATTGAGGTCTTACCAATTGCTGAGAGCCTAAGAATTTACCTACAGAACTAGCTATCTGATCGTTGAGAACTAAATGATCAGACACCAGATGATGTGAAAAATTGGATAAGAACCCAACTGACAGTTTACAATGCCAGACCTGGTTCCCCAACAGAATTGTTTGCACATCAAATGCAGATTATTGCACAAGCCACGCTATTATCTGAGAGTATCTATTCATGAATTACATCTAGGTTTGTTAGCAGGTGTAGTTCCCCTTTATTCGTAGCTTCTCCTTTGGTGATGTGGGTGGAGTATATGCCCTTTTTTAATACCAGCTGTGGGTGGGGCCTGACAGTTCGGGTATGGAAACAGAAAACCCTGGACCAACAATGTGTAGGTCTGCATCATGTGAAGGGACAGAGAGCCCTTTGCAAGGTTGAACTGCCAGGATGACCAGAGATGGGCACATAGAGGGAAGGTGGAGGGGCCCCACCACCCTGATCTTTGATTAACAGGTCCTATGCCCTCGTTCCCCTGGGAAGATGGCTGGTTGCAGTGGTACTGTGTACAAAGTGTTCTGCACTGTGAATGTACCATGAAGGGGATGTTTTGCTGTTTGGACCCAAGTTGATGCAGTAAAGCATTAAAAATGCTTTTGGACGGGACATTCCTTATTCCAGGTAACATGCCTCAGGCCAGGAATATGTGTGAAGGTGGGCATCAGAACAAGGAAGTAAGTGACAGAAGATGGCAAAGTCCCTCCCTAAAGGCAGGTGAAGAAGAAGCAGGGTAGGAGTGAGAATTGTTAGTACATTATTATACACAATAATTGTGTTACATTGGCTGTAAATACTATTATAAAATAAAAATGAACAATACTTATTTCCATTTTAAAACAGCTTCTTTTAGTACCTAACATATCTGGCTGGCTTGACCTCAAATGTTCACACCATGCTGTTTTTATAAAATGGCAAATTTTTGTGGAATAGGGTCTGTGTGGTCAAAAGGAAATGTTATTAGCTGAACTCAAACCATCATTACTAGATTGTGTAGGTCTTGACTAATATTGGCACTTATACTTTTTTCTGCAAGTCACATGGGGTGCAAATAGATTTTTCTGTTCAAGAACTGTCATTATATTTTCCAGCTTCCAGCTTTCATTAGGTCAGCGCCACAGATTCAGAAATCATTCTGTAAACACACATTTTTACATTACTAAAACACAAGGCCCACTGAGAGTACAGTGGGATATGTGACACACATAGAGAGGAGTCCAATTGGATGCCATTTGACTCCTCCAGGACATCATTAAAGCAGCACTATTGGGACCCAGTGCTCACCATAACACCATTAACAAAGCACTTTGTCGTTGCAACCAGCCTACCTGCAATTCCCTATTATTCCCTATTCATTTCAAATATCATGCATAAAGGTTTTCAAACATTTTGAGTCGCTTACCAAGGAGCTTTACCGAAATTGTGATAACTTAAATAATTAAAAATGTTGGAAAATGCCAATGTAAAAATAGATATTTACTGTTCACTGCAAGTTGTCATTTTCATGGATTCTTTTAAACTTTCATATTCACTGGTCATATCTTGGTGGCCTTTTGCAATAAGGGCAGTATCCCTTTACCTTCTGGTATTTCTTTACACCCCCGCAATGAGTCGGAAGATCCTAAGCCTGTGCACTCGGCACTCTAACTGGAGAATCATATTGCTTACACCATGGCCGCTCAACCCGTGACCTGTGACCTCAAACCAGGGAAGTACATGTTTCATGCCCTGGGATGGCAGGTCAGCAAGCCCAGATTGCGATCAATGGGTTGCCAACCTGCCATTCCAGAGCATCAGAGTGCATGGAGTCGGCTCCAGCAGAGGAGGAAGCAGGGAGCTGTGGAGGGAACAAAAGCCGTATAAGCTGCTTCCTCTGTAGTGCCTGTGTTCTATCCCACACAACGCTGGTTGTTAGGATGCCAGTGGACACAACCATCACAGCCATGGTCGTATTTGGACAATGACGTCAGCCATCATCTCTGGCCCCTTTTTTTACATTCAGCTCTGCTCACTATAAAGGGGACAGGGATGTGTCATTGGTTGCTAGGATGCCGGCAGGTATTGGGGCCCTAACAATCAACAAGGCCTGAGCAGGAAGCCATCACATTTAGGAGCAGTGGTAAATTCAGCACAGAATTCATTAATTCCCAGCAGCCATAGGTTCCGTTCTGTGGGAGGGCGGGCGATCAGGCCATTTAATTCACCAAAGAGCCAGAGCTTGCAGCGAACCCTGTGTCGCCATGAACTTTAACCCCATCATTAGTTAATGACTTTGTCCCCTCACCCAAATCAAAGTGTTTGCGGCGTGTGTTTATTCTGACCACAACACTGTATCCTAGAAGGAGGGGAAGTTGGTCACAGGTTTTCCCAAATCTGGAAATACAGAGTACTTTTGATGACTCCGATAGACAATACAGTGGCAGGAAAACACAGTGAAGGTGAAGAACCACTGGGTAGTGTTGTTAAAAGAGCCTGTTCCTTTGCTCTGAATAGGGCCAGGTTCCTTTTTAGTAAACTAAAATCTGATTGGTGGGGTATAGCTGACTGCAGTTTGCATATTATCATTGTTCTCTAGAATGTAATAAATATGTGAAATGTGTTTATTTTGGGTCCTTAACCGGCAACAGGAGTGCAGAAGAATGCTTGTGGTTATGTTACGTAGATTGAACAATTCTAATAATACAAGTAACTGCTTACTGATATGAGGGTTCAACCATGCTAGACAGACTAAGAACCTCTAGTGACAATTTTACCAGAATTAATTTGCATTATCCTACATTAACATGCAAATTATCTTAATAGCACATCAACTGTCTGCTTCATAATTAGGCTTAACCACTTAAGATTGCAGATGAGCTAATATGAATTCATGGTAATAAAGTCTGATTTCCATAAAATGACCTGCTGTAGGAGGATGATACATTGCGGTTTCCCCTAGTAATGGCAATATGCAGTGTGAACACAGTCACAAGGTATTATTAATGAAAGTGGGAATAATCTTCCCTATCATTAGTCACAGACTTGATAATTATATGTACAGTATTGTAAAAATTACTCCAAATTAACCGATATTTAGGGATCAATGAGGCCAAAGTAATGCTTAATATATCAAAACATGTATAAACACTATAACTGCTGCACAATCAAACCTTTCAATCATTTATTTTAATACAAGATATTTCAGTTACTCTTTTCTTTACATATTTTTTGTATGGGGTTAAAGCTAAACTCTAGGAGTTAGACAAAGTTCTGAGCATGCAAGGAGAAGAGGACAGCGCTGGAGCCTGCCAGACCGAGGCAACAGGGCAAGTAATACACCTTGCCCCTGAAACTCTGGACTAAATGAGCATTCAACCCTTGCAGTGTAAGGAGACCCCACTGTAACTCACCAATGTCATACATCCCAGGATTCTTCATGGGAATTTTTTTTCTTCTGGAGGAGGGGTTTTCTCAGCTAAGCACACCCTCCTGTCTGCAGGCTACATGAATCACCTGCCCTTACTCAAGATGGCCACAGGTAGAAATGCTAGGTTGTAATTTTCTAAATTATTTCTCAGCAAAATAAAGCATGGACACATGGATAGATGGGGCAGTCTTTGAATATTCACAATGAATTTTCAGTTTGTGGAGCTCAGATACATTTAAGTTCTGCTTTAACCTAAAAAGGCTGAGGATAGTACGTTAATGCAGTCAAAGCTGCTTTTTTACTTTTTTATTTTATGCTTACATAGGCCAAAGTCCAATGGACTCCAAAGCCAGCAGAGCGCAAATAAATGAAGGAGGGGACAAAGTCAGGAGGAGAACCTGGTCCCGTGACCAGAGGCATGCATTTTATGAATGGGGATGTAAAATGCAAGCTGCTCTGTGTTTGCCTTCCTACACTGGGCATAAACAAGATCTGCATCAACATCCATTTTAAAACATATATTATTGATTCACTATATACTAGGCAGAGCTCAGCTCATGGCAGTCATGTGTACTGATAGCTCAACTTCTGAACAAGACCTAGAAATTATGGAGCCTAACAAAAGAAGACCTGTCTTTAGGCAAATGTATAGGCTGCCATTGCTAACCTCTTCCTATTTGCCTACTTGTCATGCTGATTCAGTGTTTCAGCACTTTCTCTGTCACTGACCCAAGAAGGGAGATCAAGAGTTCTGACTTTTCTTGCTACATAATTGTTTAGGGTCAGGTATCCTGAAAGTATATAAAGTATAGTAGCCGCCAAAACTGCATGACAGCCAGCATTTTCAGAAAGAGTTCCGTAACTGTGGCCCTCATATGGGATCACATGCATCATGCACACCCCCGCAAACATGCATAGAGCACAAAAACACCAGAGCAAGTTATAACTTAAACAACCAATTTTATTAATCTCCATGTAACATTTTTTATTTTTATATATATTATTATTTTTTTATTTTATTTTATTTTTTTTTGGATAATTATTGGCCACGGCCTGATTCACTGGTTTTCAAAACATAAATCCATAATCCACCAATTTTAACTTTTAAAACATACTTTCCAACCAAGTGTTTATCAATACCCGTACTCAACCCAGCCACTGAGACTCGAGCTGATTATTACTTGAACTTGACTTTCCTTAATTCTCCCCTCTGGCAATTCACCAGAGGGAGCCTACCACATGAATTGGCCGCGACGGGAAAAAGATGGGGTGGGGGGGTAGGGTGGGGAGCTCCTCCTGCTGGAATCTTCTGGTATCGCACCACTAACCTGCCTGGAACTGCTCCTTAACCACTTAACGACCGCCCACCGCCGATTTACGTCGGCAGAATGGCACGGACAGGCAGAATCACGTAGATCTATGTGATCGCCTTTGTGCAGTTGGGGGGTCCATCCGGACCCCCCTTCACTGCAGTGAGCGGCCGTTAAGTGTTCGGGAGCGATCAGGCATGAGGGGGCGGCCGCTCGATTCCGCCCCCCCCCTCGCGATCGCTCCCGGCCAATGAAATTGCTTCCTCCGCCATGTGATGTAAACACAGGCTGGAGGAAGTGATGTCATCTCCCTCGCCGCGGTCTTTTCGTTCCCGGCGCCGAGGAGTGAAGACAGAGGTTAGTGCTCCAACAGTCCACTGACACGTAGGTACACATAGGCACACAAATCACCCCCCAGTCACCCCCAGATCACCCCCCAGGTCACCCCAAAGCCCCCAATCACAGTGTCACTGATTGCAGTGATCATTTATTTTACTGATCACTGCATTTAGTGTCATCTGTGATTGTAAAAAGTTGCAAGGCAGTTAGGATTAGGCCCCTTTAGGTCCAGGGTAGCCCCCTAACCCCCCCTAATAAAGGTTTAACCCCTTGATCACCCCCCAGGTAACCCTTTCACCCCCTAACTTCAGCGTCACTAAGCGATTGTTTTTCCGATCGCTGTATTCGTGTCGCTGGTGTTTTAGATAGGCAGTTATTTTTTTTTTAGGTTCGCCGCAGGTTTTTATTGGTGTCAGGTACCCCCATATTTAACCTAATAAAGGTTTTAACCCCCTGATTGCCCCTAGTTAACCCTTTCACCAGTGATCACCATATAAAGGTTACGGGTGACGCTGGTTGATTAGTTTGCTTTTTATAGCATCAGGGCACCCGCCGTATATAACCCAATAAAGGTTTAACCCCCCTGATCGCCCGGCGGGTGAGATCAATTAGGTTTTAGCGCCAGAGAGGGTCTGCGTCGCCCCAGGCAGTGTTAGGTTAGTGCCAGTAACGCTAACACCCACGCGCAAAGCATACACCCCCCTTAGTGGTATAGTATCTGATCAGATCTATACTAGCATCCCCAGCGGTTTAGGGTTCCCAAAAACGCAGTGTTAGCGGGATCAGCCCAGATACCTGCTAGTACCTGCGTTTAGCCCCTCCGCCCAGCCCAGCCCAGCCCACCCAAGTGCAGTATCGATCGATCACTGTCACTTACCAAACACAACACACATAACTGCAGCGTTCGCAGAGACAGGCCTGATCCCTGCGATCGCTAACAGTTTTTTTGTAGCGTTTGATATATTTGCTGACGACAGTCAGGTGCTTTTTTTCCTGTGAATCTTACTAGTGTACCCCTAAATTTAGAGCCCAAAATGGCAAGTCGAAGGTACACTAGTAAAGAGGCCTACGAGATTCTGAGCATGACAGATAGTGAAGAGGAGGTCACGTATCTGTCAGATTCAGGCTCAGAATATCTTCCCGTAGAAGACAGTGACGTCAGCGGCCCCACGTCAGATAGCTCTGACGACGAAGTTGAGGTCCCTGCTAAGGTCAGGCGTACCCGATCCCGATCTTCTGAGGTTGTTGAGGAGCAAGAACCGCAGGTCTCTCGTATCATGGAGCAGAGTAGTACTAGCGCCGCTATTCCTTCTGGTGAACTGGCAAGCACCAGCGGCCTAGTACAGCCTGGACGTACATCCAGCACTGCAGTAACACTTGGTGACGTGGCGAGTCCCATAAGTGCAGTTCAAGCTGGCGAGGTGGCAAGCACAAGTAGTGTCCCGCTGCCACCAAGAAGACAAAGGCAGGCCCGTCGTGCCCATACTGCCCTTCCTGCAGAATTCGCCTATCCTGATTGGGTCCCCACCACTTCTGCAGAACCCGTACTTCCCCCATTCACTGCCCAACCCGGTATTCAGGTGGAAACAGCTGATTTTATGCCAATCGATTTTTATTCGCTGTTTTTCACGGAAGATCTCTATAGATCTATTGTGGACCAGAGTAATTTATATGCTGGTCAATTTATCGCCGCTAACCCCCAGTTGCCTAAAATTGCCAGAAATTGGAAACCAATTACGGTTTCCGAATTTAAGACCTTTCTGGGCCTTTCCCTCAACATGGGCACACATAAATTTCCGTCATTGCGTGCTTATTGGTCCACGCACCCAATTGACCACATGCCCGTGTTCTCTGCCTCCATGTCCAGGGCACGATACGAGCAGATTTTGCGGTTCATGCACTTCAACGACAATGAACTTTGTCGTCCACGTGGGGACCCTGAATACGACCGGCTCTATAAAATTCGGCCCCTCATAAACCACTTCAACGAACGTTTTGCAGCCTTGTTTACTCCCGATCAAGTTGTCTGCGTTGATGAGTCCCTGATTAAATTTTCTGGCCGCTTGTCTTTCAAGCAGTACCTTCCCAGCAAGCGTGCCAGATACGGGGTCAAGCTCTACAAGTTCTGTGACAGGGCAACAGGCTATGTAGTGAACTTTACGGTTTATGAGGGAAAAGACAGTCAGATTGAGTCGGTCAACTGCCCGGATTACATAGGGAGCGCTGGCAAGATAGTGTGGAACTTGGTGTCACCCTTATTCGGAAAGGGGTACCACTTGTATGTGGACAATTATTACACGAGCGTGCCACTGTTTAGTCACTTGTTTGATCATAAGATTGGAGCATGTGGCACCGTGCGACCTAATCGCCGGGGCTTTCCCCAGCGGCTTGTAGATGCCCGTCTTAGGCTGGGGGAGAGAGCCTGCTTGAAGTGTAATAACTTGCTCGCTATGAAGTGGAGGGACAATAAGAATGTTTTCCTTCTTACCTCCCTTCATGCAGACACGACAGTCCAAATTCCTACGGCGACTGGTGTTGTGGAGAAACCCCTCTGTGTCCACGAATATAACCAAAATATGGGAGGGGTGGACCTCAACGACCAGTTGATGGCGCCGTATCTAATTGACCGTAAGGCGAGACGCTGGTACAAAAAAGTGTCTCTATCATTATTCCAATTGGCTTTGCTGAACGCTCATGTGCTATACAGAGCTTCAGGCGGGACGTTATCTCTTCTAAAATTCCAGAATGAGATAGTCACAGAACTCCTGTATCCAGGCGGTTCTGCACCTCACCATCCCCAACCAAATGCAGTAAGCCGGCTGCATGAGAGGCATTATTCGTATGTCCTCCCGAGTACCCCTACCCAAAGCCACCCCCAAAAAAGATGTCGTGTCTGTAGCAAGCGCGGATTTAGGCGTGACACCCGTAGTTTTTGTCCACGCTGTCCTGACAAGCCTGGTCTTTGCCAAGGTGAATGTTTTGAACGCTACCACTCAAAAGTGAAGTTTTAGCGTAGGGTACAGCATTTCACAGACTAGGACACACTTACACAGGGTCTCCCAAGATGCCATTACATTTTGAGAGACCCGAACCATTACAGTTGTAAAGTTACAAAAAAAAGTGTAAAAAAGAAAAAAAAAACGTAAAAAACAAAACACAAAAAAAATATAAAAAAAAAAAACCAAAAATAGTTGTCGTTTTATTGTTCTCTCTCTCTCTATTTTCTCTCTATTGTTCTGCTCTTTTTTACTGTATTCTATTCTGCAATGTTTTATCATGCTTGCTTTTCAGGTATGTAATTTTTTGTTTTCAGGTGCGCCATTCAACTGCAGCGCGGAATTATTTATCTTGACAGCAACAGCGTTTGCTCCCACGATACATAAAGCCGTGACTCCAGTGCTGTAGGAGGTGATTTCACCACCACAGTTAAAAAAAAGAGCATATATGCCGAAGCATGGGGGCAGCAGGGGCGGAGGAGCGATTTTGCTCCTAATGCCGCGTACATACGGTCGAAATTCCGACCGTGTGTACGCGGCATAACTTTTTTGCGGGAGGATGCCCCCATGCTTCGGCATATATATATTTTAGGCACAGGTTGCGTTAAAACATTTTTTTATTTTTTACTAGGTTTTGTTTTGGTATTTGCTTTGCAGGTATGGCATGGTAAGGTCTTACTGTTGTACTGTAATGTTACTTTGTTTTAATGTTAACCACCATTTGCTTAGCAGGTACGCCATTCAGTTGCAGCACGGATCTATTTATCTTGACAGCAACAGCGTTTGCTCCCACGATACATAAAGCCGTGACTCCAACGCTGTAGGAGGTGATTTCACCACCACAGTTAAAAAAAAGAGCATATATGCCGAAGCATGGGGGCAGCAGGGGCGGAGGAGCGATTTTGCTCCTAATGCCGCGTACATACGGTCGAAATTCCGACCGTGTGTACGCGGCATAACTTTTTTGCGGGAGGATGCCCCCATGCTTCGGCATATATATATTTTAGGCACAGGTTGCGTTAAAACATTTTTTTATTTTTTACTAGGTTTTGTTTTGGTATTTGCTTTGCAGGTATGGCATGGTAAGGTCTTACTGTTGTACTGTAATGTTACTTTGTTTTGATTTGCTTTGATTTCACCACCACAGTTAAAAAAAAGAGCATATATGCCGAAGCATGGGGGCAGCAGGGGCGGAGGAGCGATTTTGCTCCTAATGCCACGTATATACGGTCGAAATTCCAACGGAGGCTTATCCGTGGAAAAGTCCGACCGTGTGTACGCGGCATAACCTTTTATGCCGCGTACATACGGTCGAAATTCCGACGAAGGCTTGACCGTGTGTACGCGGCATAACTTTTTTGCGGGAGGATGCCCCCATGCTTCGGCATATATGCCCATCATTAGAAGTGGGTGGATGAAGGGAGGTATTCTAATGGTGGGCATACCCACCAATCAATCTCTTTTTTTCGTTCAGCCAATAGGCTGTATGAAAAAAAAGATTACAATACATGTCCAACAAGGACCAGCAACGTACTGGTATGTTGCTGGACTTTGAATGTTTATACCAGAATGATGCCTGCGGGTTTAGGTATCATCTTGGTATCATTCTTTTCAGCCAGCAGCCGGCTTTCATGTAAAAGCAATTCTAGCAGATAATTAGCCTCTAGACTGCTTTTACAAGCAGTGGGAGGGAATGTCCCCCCCCCCCCCGGATATAAAAAGCGCCATTGGGAAATTGGGAAAGCATTTTATCACACCGATCTTGGTGTGGTCAGATGCTTTGAGGGCAGAGGAAAGATCTAGGGTCTAACCCCCCAATTTTTTTCAAAAAAAGAGTACCTGTCACTACCTATTGCTATCATAGGGGATATTTACATTCCCTGAGATAACGATAAAAATGGTAAAAAAATAAAATATGGAAGGCACAGTTTAAAAATAAAATAAAAAAGCCAAATAAATAATAAAAAAAAAAAAAAAAAAAGCACCGCTGTCCCCCCCTGCTATTGCGAAAAGGCGAACGCAAGCGTCGGTCTAGCGTCATATGTAAACAGCAATTGCATCATGCATGTGAGGTATCACCGCGAAGGTCAGATCGAGGGCAGTCATTTTAGCAGTAGACCTCCTCTGTAAATCTAACGTGGTAACCTGTAAAGGCTTTTAAATGCTTTTAAAAATGAATGTAGTTTTGTCGCCGCTGCGCGTTTGTGCGCAATTTTAAAGCATGTCGTGTTTGGTATCCATGTACTCGGCCTATGATCATCTTTTTTATTTCATCAAACATTTGGGCAATATAGTGTTTTTTAGTGCATTAAAAATAAAAAAAGTGTGTTTTTCCCCCAAAAAATGCGTTTGAAAAATCGCTGCGCAAATACTGTGTGGAAAAAAAAAATGCAACACCCACTATTTTAATCTGTAGGGCCTTTGCTTTAAAAAAATATATAATGTTTGGGGGTTCAACATAATTTTCTTGCAAAAAAAAATTTTCTTTCATGTAAACAAAAAGTGTCAGAAAGGGCTTTGTCTTCAAGTGCTTAGAAGAGTGGATGATGTGTGACATAAGCTTCCTAATGTTGTGCATAAAATGCCAGGACAGTTCAAAACCCCCCCAAATGACCCCATTTTGTAAAGTAGACACCTCAAGCTATTTGCTGAGAGGCATGTTGAGCCCATTGAATATTTTTTTTTTTTGTCCCAAGTGATTGAATAATGACCAAAAAAAAAAAAATGTACAAAAAGTTGTCACTAAATTATATATTGCTCAAACATGCCATGGGCATATGTGGAATTACACCCCAAAATACATTCTGTTGCTTCTCCTGAGTACGGGGATACCACATGTGTGGGACTTTTTGGGAGCCTAGTCGCGTACGGGACCCCAAAAACCAAGCACCGCCTTCAGGATTTCTATGGGTGTAAATTTTTGATTTCACTCCTCACTGCCTATCACAGTTTCAGAGGCCATGGAATGCCCAGATGGCACAAAACCCCCCCAAATGACCCCATTTTGGAAAGTAGACACCCCAAGCTATTTGCTGAGAGGTATGTTGAGTATTTTGCAGATCTCGCTTTTTGTCACAAAGTTTTGAAAATGTAAAAAAAGACAAAAAAAAAGAAAAAAAAATGTCTTTCTTAATTTTCAAAAACAAATGAGAGCTGTAAAATACTCACCATGCCTCTCAGCAAATAGCTTGGGGTGTCTACTTTCCAAAATGGGGTCATTTGTGGGGGTTTTGGGCTATTTTGACATTTTATGGCCTTCAAAACTGTGATAGGTAGTGAGGAGTGAAATCAAAAATTTATGCCCTTAGAAACCTTGAAGGCGGTGCTTGGTTTTTGGGGTCCCGTACGCGGCTAGGCTCCCAAAAAGTCCCACACATGTGGTATCCCCGTACTCAGGAGAAGCAGCAGAATGTATTTTGGGGTGTAATTTCACATATAACCATGGCATGTGTGAGCAATATATCATTTAGTGACAACTTTTTGTACATTTTTTTTTTTCTTTTTGTCATTATTCAATCATTTGGGACAAAAAAAAAAAATATTCAATGGGCTCAACATGCCTCTCAGCAAATAGCTTGGGGTGTCTACTTTCCAAAATGGGGTCATTTGGGGGGGGTTTTGTGTCATCTTGGCATTTTATGGCCTTCAAAACTGTGATAGGTAGTGAGGAGCGAAATCAAAAATTTATGCCCTTAGAAACCTTGAAGGCGGTGCTTGGTTTTTGGGGTCCCGTACGCGGCTAGGCTCCCAAAAAGTCCCACACATGTGGTATCCCCGTACTCAGGAGAAGCAGCAGAATGTATTTTGGGGTGTAATTTCACATATGCCCATGGCATTTGTGAGCAATATATCATTTAGTGACAACTTTGTGCAAAAAAAAAACAGTTTGTCATATTCCCGCAACCTGTGGCAAAATATAAAATATTCCATGGACTCAACATGCCTCTCAGCAAATAGCTTGGGGTGTCTACTTTCCAAAATGGGGTAATTTGGGGGGGTTTTGTGCTATTTTGGCATTTTATGGCCTTCAAAACTGTGATAGGTAGTGAGGAGTGAAATCAAAAATTTACGCCCTTAGAAATCCTGAAGGCGGTGCTTGGTTTTTGGGGCCCTGTACGCGGCTAGGCTCCCAAAAAGTCCCACACATGTGGTATCCCCGTACTCAGGAAAAGCAGCAGAATGTATTTTGGGGTGCAATTCCACATATAACCATGGCATGTGTGAGCAATATATCATTTAGTGACAACTTTTTGTACATTTTTTTTTTTTTCTTTTTGTCATTATTCAATCATTTGGGACAAAAAAAAAAATATTCAATGGGGTCAACATGCCTCTCAGCAAATAGCTTGGGGTGTCTACTTTCCAAAATGGGGTCATTTGGGGGGGGTTTTGTGCCATCTTGGCATTTTATGGCCTTCAAAACTGTGATAGGTAGTGAGGAGTGAAATCAAAAATTTATGCCCTTAGAAACCTTGAAGGCGGTGCTTGGTTTTTGGGGTCCCGTACGCGGCTAGGCTCCCAAAAAGTCCCACACATGTGGTATCCCCGTACTCAGGAGAAGCAGCAGAATGTATTTTGGGGTGTAATTTCACATATGCCCATGGCATGTGTGAGCAATATATCATTTAGTGACAACTTTGTGCAAAAAAAAAAAAAGTTTGTCATATTCCCGCAACTTGTAGCAAAATATAAAATATTCCATGGACTGAACATGCCTCTCAGTAAATAGCTTGGGGTGTCTACTTTCCAAAATGGGGTCATTTGGGGGGGTTTTGTGCTATTTTGGCATTTTATGGCCTTCGAAACTGTGATAGGTAGTGAGGAGTGAAATCAAAAATTTGCGCCCTTAGAAATCCTGAAGGCGGTGCTTGGTTTCCGGGGTCCCGTACGTGGCTAGGCTCCTAAAAAGTCCCACACATGTGGTATCCCCGTACTCAGGAGAAGCAGCAGAATGTATTTTGGGGTGCAATTCCACATATAACCATGGCATGTGTGAGCAATATATCATTTAGTGACAACTTTTTGTAATTTTTTTTTTTTATTTTTTTTTTTGTCATTATTCAATCACTTGGGACGAAAAAAATAAATATTCAATGGGCTCAACATGCCTCTCAGCAATTTCCTTGGGGTGTCTACTTTCCAAAATGGGGTCATTTGGGGGGGTTTTGTACTGCCCTGCCATTTTAGCACCTCAAGAAATGAGATAGGCAGTCATAAATTTAAAGCTGTGTAAATTTCAGAAAATGTACCCTAGTTTGTAAACGCTATAACTTTTGCGCAAACCAATAAATATACGCTTATTGACATTTTTTTTACTAAAGACATGTGGCTGAATACATTTTGGCCTAAATGTATGACTAAAATTGAGTTTATTCGATTTTTCTTATAACAAAAAGTAGAAAATATCATTTTTTTTCAAAATTTTCGGTCTTTTTCTGTTTATATCGCAAAAAATAAAAATCGCAGAGGCAATCAAATACCATTAAAAGAAAGCTCTATTTGTGGGAAGAAAAGGACGCAAATTTCATTTGGGTACAACATTGCATGTCCGCACAATTTACAGTTAAAGCAGCGCAGTGCCGAATCCCAAAAACAGGCTTGGTCCTAATGGCCCGAAATGGTCCGGGGCTTAAGTGGTTAAATGGACCAGAAACCAGCTTCTAGAATTTTCCTGATCTAACACCTGATTTCACTAACCAATCCCTTACTGATTCTCAGATTTCCAGAACTCTCTAACACACCTGAGCTTAATCAAATCTACTGACTGGGGTTTTTTTTTTTTTTTTTTTTTTTTAAACTATTGACTCTCTAGCCCTGTAGCTAAACCTTCTTAGAAACGTATGTATTAACCTTGCAGTTACAGTGACCCCATGAGGAAAGGGGAGCCTATATGGCTACTCCCTTTCCTTCCCCATGGGATCACATGCATCATGCACACCCCCGCAAACATGCATAGAGCACAAAAACACCAGAGCAAGTTATAACTTAAACAACCAATTTTATTAATCTCCATGTAACATTTTTTATTTTTATATATATTATTATTTTATTTTTTTTTTTTTTTTTTGGATAATTATTGGCCACGGCCTGATTCACTGGTTTTCAAAACATAAATCCATAATCCACCAATTTTAACTTTTAAAACATACTTTCCAACCAAGTGTTTATCAATACCCGTACTCAACCCAGCCACTGAGACTCGAGCTGATTATTACTTGAACTTGACTTTCCTTAATTCTCCCAACCGACGGGAGGGGGGCTTGCAGCACCCCTCCCGTCCCCAACCCCCCAAACCGCGGCCAACTCTATGCATGTTTGCAAATTTGTGTTTAAGATATCTAGACCTATGGGCGATAGATGCACCCCGTCATCCCTATATAGACCCTGTAAACCGCCCTCCAGCTCATGGTGCCGAAATGAAAAACCCATACCATCGCTCAGAAACTTCGCCATGGCTCTATTTATCCGCTTGCGGACCTTCTCTAGTGGCTTGAAAACTGCGGATTCCAACCACCTCAGACGTGGAATTATCTCTGAGAACCCAAACACCGTATTTGGAGAGGCTAAACGTAAAAACTTAAATGTATCCTTCATATCGGTAATCAGATCAAATGTCTTTAACTTCCCAATGTCATTACCACCAACATGTATAATTATTATATCTGGAGCCTCATGTAAAGCGTATAGCCTACTTAATTCAAACAACAAATCCTCCCACATCATTCCCCTACGACCATACCAATGAATCCGGAAGGCTGCAGGGTCCAGGCCCAAATTCTCCGAATATATTCTATCAGCAGCTCTCTTCTGTGCCCAAAAAATAAAAGAATGCCCTATAATCCAGACTGTATGTAGGGGACCTGAAACAAAATAATTAATTAATATGGACGAATGTATAATTTGTAACAATCTGACCTCCATCTACCAATCTTCTTAATTGTACTCTCCTCTAGACCAATCCTGGCAGCCTCTGTGGCTGCTCCTATTCGAAACGAGTGAGTCGTTATTTTAGTGTTGCTCAACTGAAGTTTTGCTAAACATTTCTTCAATACTGATGAAAACTGGTAAACTGTTACTGGTAAACCATCCCTGTGAATGAACAAAAACCCTGAACTGGGCGGGCGAACTGCCATGTAAGCCTGAAGGGTCCTTACTGGGCAGATATTCTCAACACTATACCTCTTTAAAGCCACCCAATTACCAACACCAACCGCATCCGTCTTACTTGTAGCTATAAATAACTTTATATTATCTGAACCCATAAACAAATTAGATAATAACATGCCTATGTTACTTCTCTTTGATGCAGGAAGGATCTCAGAAATCCGAAACGCACCGAAGAATGCGAGCGTAAACACTGATTTAAAAAGGACAGCTTCATAAGCAGAAAAGCATACTTCTGAAGTTATCCCACAAATCCGTGCTAATATAGCCGGGGTAATTGGGGACCTCATATCCTTTCTAAAATTATTCTTCCTGTATCCCTTTAGCACCTGCCGCACCGAGAAAAAACTGTGACAAGCCGGCAGATTATAAAGGCGCAGAAAAAATGACACCCCTGATAATGTCTTACTAATGTGAGACCAAGAATACTGTTTCAACATTAATGATTGTAGAAACAGAAGTACTAGGTCCTCCGAATGATTAGATAAAGACAGACTCATCAATGCTAAAAAGATTGACCACAATAACCATGAAGAACTGTAGCTCTTCCAGGTAGAAGCCACCACAGAGTCCTGGATGTTTTGGAAAATTATGCTATCTCCCATAAACGGGAAGGGAAGATTACCCCCACTGGATCCGCTTCTGGCAGCAGCTTGAAAAACCGGTCCATCTGCAGGCGAGAAAGAGCGTCAGCAACGACGTTATTCTTTCCTGGGACGTATTTCGCTTTTAACCAGATGTTCCATTTTAAACACAGAAAAACCAAATATCTTAAATAAGAAACCACGGGAGGAGATTTAGATGACAAACTGTTAACTGCAAAGGCTACTCCCTTGTTGTCAGTGCTCACCAGCAACCTTCTATTGGCGAATAAACTGCCCCATATTTCCAATGCCACTACCACTGGGAATAGCTCTAATAATACTATATTTCTGCAGAACCCATTGATGACCCACCTGTGAGGCCACCCAGCAGCGCACCAATGGTTTCTCCAAACCGCCCCAAAGCCAACCGAGCCAGCTGCATCTGTTTCAAGGTGAAAATCCTTGTCCAGCACAAAATCATGCTGCCACATGGTTTTCCCATTAAATTGCTCCAGAAATTGCAACCAGACCATCAAGTCCTGCTTGATCTCTAAAGATAGCCTGATATGGGCCAACGGGTTCTTTAATCCTGAAATGGCAGCATACAATCTTTTGGAAAAAACCCTACCCATGGGAAGAACCCTAGTGGCAAATGCCAATTGCCCCAAAAGGGACTGCATTTCTTTCAATGTCACCTTTTTTCTACCCAAGAAAAAATGCAAAGATTGGGATAATTCGCCGATTTTTTCACCAGGCAACCGAAATTCCATGGTGACCGAATCCAGTGTTATACCCAAAAAATCAATACATGTTGTAGGAAAAACAGTTTTATCTTCCGCCAATGGTATCCCAAAATGTTGGCATACTAATTTGAATGAAGATAATAGCTGACCGCAGTCCTCTGAACCTTCCGGGCCTAAAAATACAAAGTCATCCAAATAATGAATAATAAAGGTGGAATGTGATACCATACTTACCACCCATTCTATAAATGTTGAGAAAGCTTCAAAGTAAAAACAAGAAATTGAGCAGCCCATCGGCAATGCTTTATCAAAGTAAAATTTATTGTCAAAACATATACCGAGTGAGTTGAAACAATCTGGGTGCAAAGGAAGAAGCCGAAAGGCTGATCGAATATCTGCCTTTGCCATCAAAGCATTTTTCCCTAGCAACCGTATCTTCTCAATTGCTAAATCAAAAGATGAATAAGACACTGATATAGCCTCAGTGTTGATTTGATCATTCAAAGAACTGCCAAAAGGAAATGATAAATGGTGTATCAAACGAAACTCATTTGGCTCTTTCTTAGGTACCAAACCCAAAGGGGAAATCCTGAAATCCAAAAAGGGGGGATGGTCAAACGGACCCTCCATCCTTCCTGACGCGACCTCTTTTAGCAATTTTATTTTTACTATTAAAGGTGCCTCATTAACAGATCTCAGATTTTCCACTACTGTACAACCTTTACCTTGAAAACTAGGTAACTGGAAACCCACTGTGAACCCGCTAATTAGCAATGAAGCTATCTGCTGTTTTGGATAGAGAAGCAGCCATGGCAGCATGCTTGAGAGCATCACTTGTGTTGCTGCTTTTGGAAATACCTTCCTTTGCATTTGCTTGTAATTTCCGAAAACATTTGGAAACTGGGTGATTCCCAGCACAAAAAGCGCATTCGTGCTTGTATTTACAAGACGCCATCCATTTGCAATGCGCATCATTGTAAGCAAAGCACACACCCTTCTTATAATTTACATTAGATGATACCTGGGGCCCTGCAGCCGCAGCTGAGCGAAAAATTGATTGTTTTTGAGGCAGAAATAAATTGAGCCATAGGCCAACATCCTTTGAACCCCATTGTAGAGATGGCTGCACTGCTAGCTTCTGCCTAAATGCTTCATCGTATAGCAACCATGACAAGCCACTGAAACTCCTGTAGGCTTCTAAAACGATATCAATGTGTTGAAATAAAAGGGGGCTTAATTCAGGGGATTTTTCACAAAGCACACTAGCGTATATTATAAATGATTGTAACCACCCATAAAAGGACTTAATGAGAGCTTTGCGACGCTCCTCATCTGTCCTATCATCTTTTTTATCAAACCTGGATGGTTCTTTTGAAGGGGGAGGAATTGAACTGAGATCAATATATTCCCCCCTCCAAATCTTTTCCATTACTGTAGAGGCTAAGTGAAACCCCAGCGGGGACAGAAAACAAGGCATGCACTCTTTTTGCCCTGTGACTTGCACCCCTCTTACTGCTTCTACATTACTGTTATTAGATGCACTGGCTAACTTAGATATACACATGGGCTCAGCTGTACAAGCTGGCCAAACCCCTGCACTGTTATCTCTGGGAACCTGCTGATTTGTAGCCTGTGCCTGCATTACAGTTAACAATCGTTCTAATGATTTAGCTAATATAGATAATTGATGTGCTGTGTTTGACTCACCAACTGCCCCCTGAGCAGGGATCACTCCAGGGGATGACACCGGCGATGCACACCGCACAGGGATTCTGTCGGCTTGTTGGATTTCAGGCTGTGTGGTCACACATGCAGCTCTCTGTCCTCCCTTTCCGCCCTTGCGAGCCCCCTGCCGACCACGGGCGGGCTGCTGGCGTACTTCTTCTGTTGCTGTTGTTGTCCCCAGCGTGCTTTGTCCCCTCTCTCCGGGCTCTGTTATTGCGCATGTGCGCCGGCTCCTATAAGGGAGAGAAGAAAAAGTTTGGCTGCCATGGGCAGAAGCGGGTTGATCCGGGCTTGCGCTCCTCCTCAATGGGCGTCTTCTCTTGCTTGACCTCCGACCAGCCTCCTCTTCTTCTTCTGCGGCGTCATCCGTCCCCGCCGCTGTATGATGGGGGAATCCCGCGACCGCTCCCTCCGCTCCAGGGCATGGCTGTTGGTGTGGTCCCGCCGCGCTGTTCGTTTGCCCAGCTGATCGGTCCTCCGTGCTGCTTGCTTCGGGATCAGGATATGAAGGTGAGGCAAGACACTGTCGAATCCATTCTTCCCCTCCCGCAGCCTCGGCTTTTTCGATCAGTTGACGAATCAGGGCTTCCATGACGATACGTGAGCTCCTCCTGCTGGAATCTTCTGGTATTGCACCACTAACCTGCCTGGAACTGCTCCTTAAATGGACCAGAAACCAGCTTCTAGAATTTTCCTGATCTAACACCTGATTTCACTAACCAATCCCTTACTGATTCTCAGATTTCCAGAACTCTCTAACACACCTGAGCTTAATCAAATCTACTGACTGGGGTTTTTTTTTTTTTTTTTTTTTAAAACTATTGACTCTCTAGCCCTGTAGCTAAACCTTCTTAGAAACTTATGTATTAACCTTGCAGTTACAGTGACCCCATGAGGAAAGGGGAGCCTATATGGCTACTCCCTTTCCTTCCCCATTCCTCTCATTACAGGTTTCCTTTACAGTGGTTTCCACTGTCTCCCATGGGCTGTATGTGGCCCTTAGCTTGCCTTTATCCGGCCCTTGGTGCACCAAATCATCCATTGACACCAAATGATGGGGCACCATTCTTCCCATAGACACCAATGATGGGGGAGTATTCCACCGAATGATACCAATGATGGGCACTATTCCTCCCACTCACACCAATGATGGGGCATTACCTCCCCACTGACAACAATAATGGAGGTACCATTCCTCCCACCGACACCAATGATAAGGCACTATTCCTCCCACTCACACCAATGATGGGGCATTACCTCTCCACTGACAACAATAATGAGGTACCATTCCTCCCACCGACACCAATGATAAGGCACTATTCCTTCCACTGACACCAATGATGGGGCACCATTCCTCCCACCGACACCAAACTGATAAGAGGCATGGAGGAGCTCAGCTATGAGGAAAGATTAGAGGAACTGAATTTATTCACTCTTGAGAAGAGGAGATTAAGGGGGATATGATCAACATGTACAAATATATAAGGGGTCCATATAGTGAACTTGGTGTTGAGTTATTCACTTTATGGTCAATACAGAGGACACGGGGGCACTCTTTACGTCTCGAGGAAAAGAGATTTCATCTCAAAATACGGAAAGGTTTCTTCACAGTAAGAGATGAAAATGTGGAATAGACTCCCTGCAGAGGTGGTTCTGGCCAGCTCAGTAGATTGCTTTAAGAAAGGCCTGGATACTTTCCTAAATGTACATAATATAACTGAGTACTAACATTTATAGGTAAAGTTGATCCAGGGAAAATCCAATTGCCTCTCGGGGGATCAGGAAGGAATTTTTTCCCCTGCTGTAGCAAATTGGATCATGCTCTGCTGGGGTTTTTTTGCCTTCCTCTGGATCAACTGTGGGTATAGAATTGGGTATATGGGATTGTACGATTTTTTTTTTTTTTTTATGGTTGAACTGGATGGACTTGTGTCTTTTTTCAACCTGACTAACTATGTAACTAACTATGTTGATGGGGCACTATTCCTCCCACTGACACCAAGGATGGGGCATTACCTCCCCACTGGCAACAATGATGAGGCACCATTCCTTCCACCAACACCAATAATGAGGCACCATTCCTCCCACTGACACCAATGATGGGGCACTATTCCTCTCACTGACACCAATGATAGGAGATTACCTTCCCACTGACAACAATGATGAGGCACCATTCCTCCCACTGACGCCAATGATGGGGCACCATTTCTCTCACAGACACCAATGAAAGGTACCATTCTTCCCACTGGTACCAATGATGGGGCACCATTTCTCCCACTGACACCAATGATGGGGCACCATTTCTCCCACTGACACCAATGATGGGGCACAATTCCTCCCACTGACACCAATGATGGGAGATTACCTCCCCACTGACAATGATGAGGCACCATTCCTCCCACTGATGACAATGATGGGGCACCATTTCTCCCACAGACACCAATGAAGGGTACCATTCTTCCCACCGATACCAATGATGGGGTACCATTCTTCCCATAGACAAAAATGATGGGGTACCATTCGTACCTTGGATACCAACAATAGGGCACCATGCCTTCCACTAATACCAACAACAGGGTACCATTTCCTCCACTAAAACCAATAATGGGGCACGGTTTGCTCTTAAGGACACTGTGGTGTTTTCTAATCCCATTGGCCACAGCCTCACCCCTCTAAAACCTCAAGGCCAGTAAACTGGCCCCTTGTTCAAAGAGTTTGGAGACCCCTGATTTAGAATATAAAGTAATATTTGTAGCACACAGACCCTTCCGCTACATCCATCTTTAGCAGTAAAGGCACACCTGCTGCTTGCCCGTTGTCCCACTCCAGGTATGGAGAGGCGAGCGGTGTTAGATTTGTTTGGGCCTTGCGGCGAGTTACCCCTCACAAATGGATGCCCGGCCTCCATTGTCTAGGCAGAAGTTCCTTTTGCAATAAAGCCAATGTCCACACAGGTGTAAAACCTAAGCAGCAAGGTTTTATTATTTTCTTGAGGCAAAACTTGGAAGAGAGAGAGTAGAAACGTCAAGAAGGGGAAGGTTCAGGCACGCAACACTTTGCAACACACATCGCCACTCAAGCCTGAGTGGGTTTTGCTCACCCGAATAGTCCCTTTTAGAGCGGCCTAGCAGCCAGTGTGGAGCACGAAACAAATACTTGTGATTTCCCTGGGATACGATCAGGAGATCCTCTGCCACAGAATCTTCAAGTCCCGAACTTCCCGGCCTAGTAACAGTTAGTCCTTAGGTGCCAATGAGCACATTACCAGGCTTTTGGCGGATAGGAGTCCTTCCCTCTGACAGGTAACCAGGCCTCTCCCGAGACAGTGACTTCTTCACTGATCCCCTTGGGAATGATCCTCCCCTGGTTTCCTCTCCTTCAGAGTGGGTCACCCCTTACGTGGGTACCCTGGGACTCCTCTTTGGGTGTAGGCCTCAGCTAAAGGTGCTGGGCCTACTTGCAGCAATGCAGCCTCAGACTAAAGGTGCCTGGGGCTGGTATACACACACGCCCCTGGCCTGGAGGACCGGGAGGCGCGAACTGCTCCCTGAATAATGGCGTCTGCCCCTTAAGTATCCTCTCCCAGCATGCACAGCGGGTCAACCACGCCCACTGCACAGCCGCCAAGAGAGAACACCCAATGGTGTTGCGATACTCCCTGTGGATCTATTTTTAGGAAAATAACAGTTTGAGCCCAACTATCGGCTCAGACTAACCCCTAAATTTGAACATAGCGCCCCCTAAATTGGGGAGGGCTCTACATATACATCATCTGACAATCTGATAGGCCAACTCCTTTTACCTAGGCCTAGGATATCAACAGACATTTGAATGTTTTGCCGAATTGCTGAACGCACTCATTTTCCCACTCCCAATGTAATGGCAGTATGAGTTTTATTTCCAAAAATACACGTCTTATATTCTCAGAAGAGTCATCAAAATGATATGACAGCATAGTGCAATTCTATAAGGCTAAATTTGCATGGGCGACTAGCGCCGATGCAAATTACTGCTGATTCCCATAGCTGTTTCAGCCACCTGTGAGCGGCTAGCTGTGGCTGTCGAGCCATGTACACTTCAATAACAGGTTGTTCAATAACAGCTGTCAGAGGCCGTTCGAACAGCCAGCGTTTACCTGCGCTGATCACTGCATGAGCAGCGATCACCGCAGATCAATGTAGGCTATTCAGACAGCTACGGATAGCTGAAGCTGGCAACCTGTTATTGAAATGTACAGGGCTCAACAGCCACAACTAGCCATTTTAGGTGCCTGAAACAGCTGCAGGAATCCTGCTGCAGTCATTTAAACTGGTGCTAGTTGCCCATGTGAAAGTAGCCCAAGGCCTCCAAGTTGCCCAAATCCCCTTCTAAAAGCAGTTCCATCATAAAGCCCAATGCCCTTTTTTTTTAAAGAACATAGTACCATTATAGATTCATTTCACTCGATAAATACTCATGGATAAATGTAAGTCCTTGTATCCCGCTATCAAAAAGTGAATCATGGATAAAAGTCCCCTAGGACACAATACTACAGAGGGCGAGTTATGGACTGACAGTGTGACCTGGCCTAGGAAGTTACGATGTCCAAATTCAAACTCTATTAAATCATACTCCTTGTTGAAATATACCGTATTTATCGGCGTATAACACGCACTTTTTTCCCCTGAAAATCAGGGGAAAATCGTGGGTGCGTGTTATACGCCGATACTGACATCCCTGAGCTGTCTCCGCTGACTGGGAGCGGAGCGGAGCGAGATACACATAGCCGAATGTACTCGGCTATACTCGGCTTTTCTCGGCTCCGCTCACAGTCACGCCCAGTCCCGGCGTGACTGTGAGCGGAGCCGAGAAAAGCCGAGTATAGCCGAGTACACTCGGCTATGTGTATCTCGGCGGCGGCTCCGCCCAGTCCCTGCGTCCCCTGCGTTCTCGGCGGCGTCCGCACAGTCTCGGCGCCAATTTTAAAATGATGCACGGCGACACTGGGGCAGTGGCGTCACTAGGGTTGGTGTCACCTGGTGCGGTAAAATTTGGTGTCACCCCCCCGGTCACTGTTCAATCTGGGGCACTGAGCAGGCTAGAGCATAAGCACAGCTCTCCCCGTGTGTAATCCCCCTAATGGAACCCCCCCCCTGTGTAACCCCCCTAATGGAACCCCTCTGCATTCCCCCCCTCTGTACAATCCCCTTAATGGAACCCCCCTGCAACCTCCCCAATGTATCCCCCCGTGCAATCCCCCTAATGTAACACCCCCTCTGTGCAATCCCCTAATGTAACCCCCCCATTCTGTACAATCCCCCAAATGTAACCCCCTAATGTACCCCCCCATTCTGTACAATCCCCCAGATATAACCCCCTCTATGCAATCCCCCTAATGTAACCCCCCCATATGTAACCCCCCTATTCTGTACAATCCCCCAGATGTAACCCCCTTCTGTGCAATCCCCCTAATGTAACCCCCCCATTCTGTACAATCCCCCAGATGTAACCCCCCCTCTCTGTACAATCCCTCTAATGTAGCCCCCCCCCTCCCCTCCCTACAGTCACAGACCTCAGATCAGCGCGCTCTGTCCACATGGATGTTCCTCCTCCTAGGCTCCTCCTCCTGATATGTACTGTCAGTGTGGAGGAGGAGCCTAGGCTCCGTCGTTCTGTGGGGTTTAATTGTTGTGATAGGCAGCCAGCACCGGCGATTGCAGTGCCGGTTCCTGGAGGACATGCGGGCGCCGCGCACTATGGCACTCCAGGGCTGTCTGCCTCACAACACGATTTTTACTCCTCCTCCCTCCCCGAACATCGCGGGGAGGAAGGAGATACAGGAGTGCACAGGGGAAGAGGAGAGAGCCGCGGCGCCTCTCTCGATCAAGCGCCGTGACGGGTCGGGTGTCACCCCTCTGGTGGGTGTCACCCGGGTGCGGCCCGCACCCGCCGCTCCCCCCTGGCAACGCCTCTGCACTGGGGCAAGGCTGCACGGCGACACTGGGGCAAGGCTGCACGGCGACTCTGGGGCAAGGCTGCACGGCGACTCTGGGGCAAGGCTGCACAGCGACTCTGGGGCAAGGCTGCACGGCGACTCTGGGGCAAGGCTGCACGGAGACTCTGGGGCAAGGCTGCACGGAGACTCTGGGGCAAGGCTGCAATGGACACTGACAAGGCTGCACTGTGACAAGGCTGCAATGGACACTGACAAGGCTGCACTGTGACAAGGCTGCAATGGACACTGACAAGGCTGCATTTAAATGTAAGTTATTTTTCCTTAAACTTCCCTGCTAAAAGTTTTTTTCCCTAAAATTTCCTCCTAAACTTGGGGTGCGTGTTATACGCCGGTGCGTGTTATACGCCGATAAATACGGTAAATGTAATCCGAGTTTCTGGGGGATAACATTGTTTTCTCAGTGCATCCCTTTTCAATGAGCCTGTCCATCTGGTATACCACATGCCCACAGCTCCAAAAGGACCTAAATAATCTCCAAAAATCTGTACACCAAAGTAATGAGCGACAGAGTAGGCAGAAGCGGAAATATGTAGGAGCAAATTCTAATCAACAGATGTCTGCGAGCACTTAAACACACTTGCCAAAATCGCTTTATTAGTCCATAACACAAATAAAACTTGTGTCTATTTTGTAGATTTCAGCTCTAATTAGAATGGTTGCCTACTACTGCCCAATACATTTCACAAATACTACATTAAAAATGAAGGGCCCATTCGCACCTATACATTTTAACGCACCCCTCTACCCATACACAGAGGTTTGCTGTGGTTTTCAGTGGCGCTAGTTTAAATGCGTGATGTGCAAAAATGTAAGAAAAGTCCTTTAGGGTGCATTATAAAGCCCCGTACACACGGTCGGACTTTTGGCCAACAAACTTCTATTTGAGCAAGTTGGAACAACAATCCGATCGTGTGTACGCTCCATCGGACAAACTTTTTTTGCATTTTTCTTGTTTTCATCGTACAAAAGTTGGGTCTGGAAACGGACAAACTTTTGCCCAACAAAAGTCAGATGGAGCAAAGTCTGACCGTGTGTACAGGAAACCATCGGACTTTTGTCCGATGGACTAAACAACTAATGTTAAAATCAACCAACAATAGCAGAAGTTGACCAAAGGGTGGCGGTAAAGAGCAGAAAAGAGCAGAAAAACCACGTGATGTTGCCAAAAGTTTTGGGAAAGTTTGCAGAAAAGTCGAACAAAAAACATGGAAAAGTCTGATGGAAGTCCGACCGTGTGTACGAGGCTTAAGGCCTCAATTCATGCTGCAACAGAAGTGCGTTAGTGTGAATCCAGCCTCAATATTGCATAGGGTAAATCTTTACATGTAAGGAAAAGTGAACGTAGACAAAAAGATAGATTTGAAATGCATTTTACAAACAGTTTAGGTATATATATTGTATATGAAGACATTCATTTATTGGAGTTGGTTTACTTGAACCCACCTAGAGATCTCTGGTGTAGTGGAAATACTGGGCAGGCTTGTTCACACCAGTGCATTGAGATAACAAGAGGTAAAACACAAGCACTTTAATGGCACCCCAATGCACATTCCCAACAAACTTTCACCGTAATGTACTGTACTGTACTGTAGTTCACCACAACACCTAGCGTTGTGTGCTGTGCCTCAAAATAAGAAACAAGCATTTTATTTTGTGTGTTGAGTTGCACTACAGCCCATTCAGAGCTTGTTCACACCAAATCTGCTGAGCTGGGTTTTTCTGCAAACCACCATACATGTAGTCCGTGAACGCAGTACATACAAAACAATGGTTTTCTATGTGCCCTGTTCACATCATGCACATTGTGTCGAAAAATGCAGCTCAATGGACATTGTGTAAACAAGCCCTCATTTTAAATAGGCTGCTTAACACAAAACATACCTCCAGGCACTAAAATGTGTGAATTGCGGCGCAGTGTGGTGCATGCATAGCAGCAATCAGGCTAGGTGAAAAAAAAAAAAAGGTGAAAACCACAGTTACTTTAACCACTTCTCCACCGGGCCTATTCTGGCACTTCTCTCCTTCATGTAAAAATCATAATTTTTTTGCTAGAAAATTAATCAGAACCCCCAAATATTATATATTTTTTTTAGCAGACACCCTAGGGAATAAAATGGCGGTCATTGCAACTTTTTATCTTGCACGGTATTTGGGCAATAATTTTTCAAACATCTTTTCTTGGGAAAAAAAACCGGTTTCACGAATTAAAAAATAACAAAACAGTAAAGTTAGCTTAATTTTTTTGTATAATGTGAAAGATGCTGTTACACCAAGTAAATAGATACCTAACATGTCACGCTTTAAAATTTCACACTCATGGAATGGCACCAAACTTCGGTACTTAAAAATCTCCATAGGCGACGATTTAATTTTTTTTACAGGTTACTATTTTCGAGTTACAGAGGAGGTCTAGTGCTAGAATTGTTGCTCGCACTCTACTGCACGTGGCGATACCTCACATGTGGGTTTTGAACCGCGTTTACATATGTGGGCGGGACTTACATGCGTGTTCGCTTCTGAGTGCAAGCTACCGGGGACAGGGGCGTTTTACTTTTTTTTTTTTTTTTTTTTTTTTGACACTTTAAAAAATAAAATAAAAAAATGTGATCACTTTTATTACTATTACAAGGAATGTAAACATCCCTTGTAATAGGAATCATTGTGACAGGTCCTCTTTATGGAGAGATGCGGGGTCAATAAGACCCCACATCTCTCTTCCAGGCTGGAAAGCATGAGATCGGTGAAAAAAAATTCACCAATCTCATGCTGACAGCCGCAATTGTGGCTTTGTTTACTTCCGGGTACCGGGCATGACATCACAACGTCGCGCCCGGGACTCCGACGGTCATAGAGATGACTGGTGACCATCTGGTCACCGGAAATCTCTATCTTCGTCAGCCAACGCCGGCTGATTCGTTCTCCAGGCCCCCGATGGCATGGGAGAACCCGGAGAAGCACCGGGAGGGGAGGATGTCCCCTCCAGCCGCCTATAAGAACGATCAAGCGGTGGAACTGCCGCTATGATCATTCTTATTCTGCACAGAATGGCTGGCAGAAAAGAATGATATCTGAATGATGCCTGTAGCTGCAGGCATCATTCAGATATCCCCCCTCAAAGTCAGCGCCGTCATATGACGTCCTTGGTGGACAAGTGGTTAAAGCAAAGCAACCCCAAAACCTGCTTGCATCAGAGCTGGGACTCTTGGGAGGAGTACTGAGGCAGGATGTGGTGAAGTCTTCAGGAAACTATGTGCAGTAACCTGCCAACCTACCTGTGAGAAGCACTGAGACCCAGTGATGATACCACAGCTGTTCTGTGAAGCCATTAGAGGTTTGTTAGAGAACCTTAGTGAGCAACAGCATCAAGGAACACACCAGACAGGTCAAGGATAACGTTGTGGAGAAGTTTAAAGCAGGATTAGGTTATAAAACAAATCCTAGGCTTTAAACATCTGACAGAACACTGTTCAATCCATCATCCAAAAATGGAAAGAGTATGGCACAACTGCAAACCTACCAAGACATGGCCGTCCACCTAAACTGACAGTCCGGGCAAGGAGAGCATTAATCAGAGAAGCAGCCAAGAGGCCCATGGTAACTCTGGAGGAGCTGCGGAGATCCACAACTCAGGTGGTAGAATCTATCCACAGGACAACTATTAGTCATGCATTCCACAAATCTGATCTTTATGGAAGAGTGGCAAGAAGAAGCCATTGTTGAAAGAAAGCCATAAGAAGTCCCGTTTGCAGTTTGCGAGAAGCCATGTGGGGGACACAGCAAACATGTGGAAGAAGGTGCTCTGGTCAGATGAGACCAAAATTTTTTGGCCTAAAAGCAAAAAAAAAAAAAAACTAGAATGTGGTAATTTCACAATTTGGTTGTATAGGTCAGCAGGTCTGTAGCAATAGACAGTTTAGTTTTGCTGTCAGTCAGTGTGATATAGTGCAAGGTATGGGCAGAACCTAGAACAGTTACTCTAATGCCGCGTACACACGGTTGGAATTTCCGACAACAAATGTTCGATGTGAGCTTGTTGTCGGAAAATCCAACAGTGTAGGCTCCATCAGACATTTGCTGTCAGAATTTCCGACAACAAATGTTTGAGAGCTGGTCCTCAAATTTTCCGACAACAAAACTTGTTGTCGGAAATTCCGAGCATTGGTAGACAATTCTGACGTACAAAATTCCACGCATGCTCGGAAACAAGCAGAAGAGCCGCACTGGCTATTGAACTTCATTTTTCTGGGCTCGTCGTACGTGTTGTACGTCACCGCGTTCTTGACGTTCGGAATTTCCGACAACATTTGTGTGACCGTGTGTATGCAAGACAAGTTTAAACCAACATCCGTCGGAAAAAAATCCACGGTTTTGTTGTCGGAACGTCCGATCGTGTGTACGCAGCATTATTATGAGGCTATTCTTTTTTTAAACTTTTCCCCCTCTGTTCTCACCTGGTGATCTGACCAGTAACACACCTTCCTGTATTAGGGTGCCCACACTTTGGATAAAGGAGCACAGGGGCGCCTTTTGACAACAACATTGTCAGTCTAGGGGGAGAGGAGTGTTAGAATTAGTAGCAGATTTAGATACACTAACAAATTAAAGCCGAACTCCAGCTAACACTTTATAAGCAGTTACAGCTAACAGGTTTTGTTTTGGGGGGGGGGGTTCTTTTTTTTATTTTTATAAAAGCTAATCATTGTAAGCACCCTTGTCAGTGTTAAATGGTTTGTCTCAACTATCTAACTGCTACATCTGCAGGACAGCTTGAAAAAACACAAACTGACTGGATTACCAGGTGAAAATAAAAGAAAGAAAGCTTAAATAGAAAACATATTCAGACACCACCTCTAAAAATTGGTAAGCTGCAATATGATAAATGTTTGCTTTTTGGTTAATGCCACTGTAAGCTGACCTCCATATACCCTATTGCATATATAGCTGGACTGCATATGCTTTATCTGTCAAATAATTTTGTAATTGCAGTTGAACCAGTACTTACAGTGCCTTGAAAAAGTATTCATACCCCTTGAAATTGTCCACATTTTGTCATGTTACAACCAAAAATGTAAATGTATTTTATTGGTACTTTATGTGATAGACCAACACAAAGTAGCACATAATTGTAGAGTGGAAGGAAAATGATAAATGGTTTTCCAATTTTTTTACAAATATGTGAAAAGTGTGGCGTGCATTTTTATTCAACCCCCCTGAGTCAATACTTTGTAGAACCACCTTTCGCTGCAATTACAGTTGCAAGACTTTTTGGGTATGCCTTTACCAGCTTTGCACATCTAGAGAGAGTGACATTTGTGCCCATTCTTCTTTGCAAAATAACTAAAGCTCTGTCAGATTGGATGGAGAACGTCTGTAAACAGCAATTTTCAAGTTTTGCCACAGATTCTCAATTGGATTTAGGTCTGGACTTCGACTGGGCCATTCTAACACATGAATATGCTTTGATCTAAACCATTCCATTGTAGCTCTGGCTGTATGTTTAGGGTCGTTGTCTCACTGGAAGGTGAACCTCCGCGCCAGTCAAGTCTTTTGCAGATCAACAGGTTTTCTTCTAAGATTGTCCTGTATTTGGCTCCATCCATCTTCCCATCAACTCTGATCAGCTGAAAAAAAGCATCCCCCACAACATGATGCTGCCACCACCATGTTTCACGGTGGGGATAGTGCCTTTAGGGTGATGTGCAGTGTTAGTTTTCTGCCACACATTGCATTTTGCTTTTAGGCTAAAAAGTTAAATTTTGGACTCCTCTCACCAGAGCACCTTCTTCCACATGTTTGCAGTGTCCCCACATGGCTCCTTGCAAACTGCAAACAAGACTTCTTTTGGCTTTCTTTTAACAATGGATTTTTTTCTTGGCACTCTTCCATAAAGGCAAGATTTGAGGAGTGCACGCCTAATAGTTGTCCTGTAGACAGATTCTCCCACCTAAACTGTGGATCTCTGCAGCTCCTCCAGAGGTACCATGGGCCTTTTGGCTGCTTCTCTGAATAATGCTCTCCTTGCCCAGCCTGTCAGTTTAGGTGGATGGCCATATCTTGGTAGGTTTGCAGTTGGGCCATACTCTTTCCATTTTTGAATGATGGATTGAACAGTGCTCTGTGAGACGTTCAAAGCTTGGGACATTTTCTTATAACCTAACCCTGCTTTAAACTTCTCCACAGTTTTATCCCTGACCTGTCTGGTGTGTTCCTTGGCCTTCATGATGCTATTTGTTCACTAAGGGCCAGTTCACACCAGACGCAGTTCCGTACAGTTTCGTGTGCATTTTTTCTGCAGTAAAAATGCATGCACAGTGTTTTCCATGTATTTCAATGGCTCTAGTTGGCTCAAGTTCACACCATGCAGTCAGTTTCCGGTGTAGAAACTGACCGGAAACTGACTGCATGGTTTGAACTAGAGCCAACTAAAGCCATTGGAATACATGGAAAACACTGTGCATGCATTTTGTGCAGAAAAAAAGCACACGGAACTGATTGGAATGGAACTGCGTCTGGTGTGAACTGGCCCTAAGGTTCTCTAACAAACCTCTGCTGGCTTCACAGGACAGCTGTATTTATACTAAGATTAAATTACACACAGGTGGACTCTATTTACTAATTAGGTGACTTCTGAAGGCAATTGGTTTCACTAGATTTTAGTTAGAGGAATCAAAGTAAAGGGGGCTGAATACAAATGCACGCCACACTTTTCAGATATTTATTTGTAAAATATTTTGAAAACCATTTATCATTTTCCTTCCATTTCACAATTAATGTGCCACTTTGTGTTGGTCTATCGCATAAAATCCCAAAAAAATACATTTATGTTTTTGGTTGTAACATGACAAAATGTGGAAAATTTCAAGGGGTATGAATACCTTTTCAGGGCACTGTATAGGTAAAAATCAACCCAGTGAGTTTACTACCACTAACGTAAACCTGAAACTATAAAGACTTTAATTTTAAACATGCTAGTTGTCTGGTTGTGGCTTCATATTTTCTGAGGATTTTGAAACAAGTATTCAGATCAGGAGACAGAACTTAAAGGGGTTGTAAAGGTTTGTTTTTTATTTTCTAAATAGGTTTCTTTAAGCTAGTGTATTGTTAGTTCACTTACCTTTTCCTTTGATTTACCTTCTAAATGTTTTTTTTCCTTTGTCTGAATTTCTCACTTCCTGTTTCTCCTCAGTAAACTTCACACCATCATCCGAGCCGTGTTTAGTCAGCCAGAACAGCTTACTGAAGAGCTTACTGAGGAGGAACAGGAAGTGAGAAATTCAGACAAAGAAAACAAAGAAAAAAATTATTTAGAAGGGAAATCTAAGGAAAAGGTAAGTGAAACAACAATGCACTAGCTTAAAGGAACCTATTTAGAAAATAAAAAACGAACCTTTACAACCCCTTTAACCTAGGACATTTTAATCTGCATGCAGATATTGAGCCAGCCAGGCAATCAGCATTCTTATAGAGAGGTGAGCAATAGTAGCCTCCATCTTTAGGCCCATGTGAGGTGTGGGGCCTGAGGGAAGTCTCACCTGATGTGACCTTGCTTGGAATCCTTGCATTGCCTAGCACACATCAAGTTCTTCTTGTGGTTGGTGTTATTTAGGGAACTTCGAAAACTGGGATATCCCACTGTGGTATTTTTTTTAGCATGGTGATCTACTGTACATTCAATTACTAGAATATTAGTCATAAAGTATGGTGAGCTACAAACAAAACTAGACACTGTATTAGACACATACAGTATATGGCAGGTTATGAGGAAAATAATCGATACAGCACATTGTCCACCAATCACCAATGCTCTAACTTCCTAATCACATACCAGGCTAATCAATCAAGCTCAAGGTGACCCTGCATTTCTTTAGCCCAGGTTCACACTGGGGCTGCGGGAGTGAAGCCTGCGAGTTCAGCTGAACTCGTACGATTTCACTCCTGCTGGCAGTCCCGATTTCAGCCACGATTTCAAAGACATCTGAAACAGATGTCAATGTAAATCGCGGCTGAAATCGCAAAAAGTAGTACAGAAACTACTTTTTGAAATCGGTGCAGCGCCGTAGATGCGGCGTCGCACCGATTAGGACGGTGCCATTGCTGGCAATTTGCGGCAAATATCGCCGATTTGACATGCGATTTGACATGTCAAATCGCACCAGTGTGAACCAGGGCTTAGAAGCTTATCAAAACCCATACTGCACAACTGTGAGTTACTGCAAGGAGCACGGCGAGATTCAAATTTCCTAAGCATCCCACAGCTGTGCTGAGCTTGGAACTTGAAGAATTCTTGGCGTTATAATGAAAGAAAATGGATGCAAGCTAACACAAGGACGTCAAGTTGATGAATGAATCCTTCAGCACGGTAGGACACCAATTCCCCCCTCTCAGTGTGCAGACCTGTCTCCACCTGTCTCTACAGTACGAAGTGCAGAGATCGTGAACGCTTCTCACTTCGCCTACGGATTGCATCGCACCACATGACAGATCAGAGGCAGGGAATCCAGCCTTGCTGCATTATCACATCTGCCAGGGTGTCAGGAGAAAAGAAAAGCACAGATTCAAGCATGCTCTTCGAAAATCTCCTCAGGATGCTGCAAGGCATGCCAGGGCTGTAGTTAATCATGCAATAACAATACCCGCAGGAAAGGCTTTCTATCCCTGAAGCGTAGTAAAGCAGAGGAAGTGCCGGGAAGCCGAGGAGGCCACTAACCCTTCTTATACTTATTCAGACAGCCGGTGTTGCAGAAGGAACGAGCGGATGGAGACTCCCAGCAGCCCCTGCCCTTCATTCCCACAGGAAGCTCTCCGGCTGCAGCAAATGCTTCAAGTCAACATTAAGATGGAGAAGAAGCAATGAGGGCAAAAAAATAATAATAGAAAAGAATAGAGAGAAATGAATCTGTGAACACGGCTGTCTTAGTGCTTCAGTTCTTAGGTGCATCACTGCACTGCAAGCTCCTGTACCACTGTGGGGACTCCTGCCACATGCTCCTATCATTGCAGCACAGGCATAGAAGTTAACGGGAATCACCCAAGCCTGTTACCAGAATGCATCAGGGCTCCCTTCAGTGCTCATAGAATCACTTAACTCCTTCACAACTTATAGAGGAGAAATGGGGACAAAGGGATACATCTTTATGAAGGACAAACATGTGCTATTATATAACTAGCTAGTCAAATAATATATACACACCAAACAAAAAAAACATATTCATACACATACATACTTACACACACTATAATAAATATATATATATATATATATATATATATATATATATATATATATATATATATAATATTTATTTTTTTTACTTCTGGGGTATATATATATATATATATTCCCCCAGAAGTAAAAAAAAATAAGTATACACATAAACACACATACATACACACACATACATGCGTGTGTTATAAAATAACCATAGTTATGGCAGTAAAGTTTGGAGTTGGAGTCAGTGGACAGAATATACTGTATATCGACAGACAACTGGAACCATACACGATAAACTGGTGAAATCTGACCAATATTCTGCACCAATTTCACGAGTGACCTTTTTAGGTCCAAAAAATCAGGGCTCATTTCCATGCCTCTGTTTCATACAGTGCACTAGCATGATCAGAGGAAAATGTTTTTCTCATCCCCAAAAAGGCTACGATATACCGATCAAGGATTATTACACCTGCCAATCGTCTTACGTTGTGTACATGTGGTCTCCTTTACGTAGGAGAAACTACACAAAAAAAGTGAAAGACCGTATTGCTAGGCACAAGTATTCCATCCGGGACAAATTGGACTAACTTCCTTTAGCAAGACACTTTCTAGAGAAGGGACACACTGTATCCAAACTCAGATTCATGGTAATAGATGGAGTTCCCAAAAATAGATGGGGAGGCAACAGAGAATTAGAATTGGGAAAGCTGGAGGTTAACCACTTCCCTACCGGGCACGAAAACCCCCTTCCTGCCCAAGCCATTTTTCAGCTTTCAGCCCTGTCACACTTTGAATGACAATTGCGCGGTCGTGCGACGTGGCTCCCAAACAAAATTTGCGTCTTTTTTTCCCCACAAATAGAGCTTTCTTTTGGTGGTATTTGATCACCTCTGCGGTTTTTATTTTTTGCGCTATAAACAAAAGAAGAGCGTCCAGTTTGGAAAAAAACACAATATTTTTTACTTTTTGCTATAATAAATATCCATTTTTTTTTCAATTAAAATTTTCCTCAGTTTAGGCCGATACGTATTCTTCTACATATTTTTGGTAAAAAAATCGCAATAAGCGTGTATTGATTGGTTTCCGCAAAAGTTATAGCGTCTACAAAATAGGGGATAGATTTATAGCATTTTTTTTTATTTTTTTACTAGTAATGGCGGCGATCTGCGATTTTTATTGTGACTGCGATATTGCGGCGGACAGATCGGACACCTTTGACACATTTTTGGGACCATTCACATTTATACAGCGATCCCTGCTATAAAAATGCATTGATTACTGTATAAATGTGACTGGCAGGGAAGGGGTTAACACTAGGGGGCGAGGAAGGGGTTAAATATGTTTCCTCAATGTTTTCTAACTGTGGGGGGAGGCAGGGGCGGATCCAGAGTCTTTTCTCGGGAGGGGCACTGCCAAAAAATATGTTTTTTTTGTGGGAAATTTATCGGGGAAATGGCTGGTGTCGGCACTTCAATCATCCCGGCACCATGGTTGTTATGGTGTCAGGATGATTGAAGCGCATTATTTCTATTATTACATTGTAATATAAAATGAAATAGTTCAATGCAGAATCAGTGGGAGCCCCGAGTGTGTCACTTGCCACCGTCGCCTGCAATTAGTGGGAGCCCTGAGCGTGTCACTTGCCACACGTTGCGGATTGTCACTTGCCACATCACCTGCCACACCTTGCGGATTGTCACTAGCCACACCTTGCGGATTGTCACTTGCCACGTCACCTGCCACACCTTGCTGATTGTCACTTGCCTGCCACCAGATGCAGATTGTCATTTGCCACGTCACCTGACACATTTTGCGGATTGTCACTTGCCACGTCGCCTGCCACATCTTGTGGATTGTCACTAACTTGCCTGCTAAGGTGTAGTTTAGGTTGTCTCTTGCTGTGTCCCAGACTCCCAGAGTCAGGCAGCAGAGAGATATTGTAATCTCTCTGCTGCCTGCACAGTGAGGACGAAAGTCACTGCAGGAATGCAGGGCAGGCACGGGCGGTGTGAGATATTATCTCATCTCTCTGCTCCCCCGCTCCCGGCTAGCCGGATGGGTCAGCTGCCACATTGAGCCTTCTCTCTCACTCTCACCTGCGCTGCCAACACACTGAGCAGCACAGTCTGCCCACGAACCGCGCCGCCCGCCCACAAACCACGCCGCAAGCGGAGCCGCCCGCTTTCTTACCCGTCTGTGGAGCCGCACGCTATCGCACCTGCCCGCAGAGTGGCCCGACGTGACTCGCTGACGTCACTCATTGCTAGACGCCAAGCGGCCCAGGCGTTAGCAATGAGTGAAGGGAAGAGGCTCCACCCACCTCCTCCTCCGCTCCTGGTATCGTGTCAGTGCGCCACGTAACTACATTAGACGAGTCTCTCCCTCGGCGCCGCTGATCGGCTGATGTGAGAAATTGAGAGAGAGACTCAGAGAGGCAGCGGCAGCGGCAGAACAAGTACTGTATATACTCGAGTATAATGTTACATAGACTGTGACAGCCCCCTCCCCCTTCCTACCTTAATCATGCAGCCAGAGGGAGAGACACAGCAGCGCGGGAACTGCTGGAGTTATTTTTCATATTACCAAAGATAGTGATTGGTTGCTAAGAACACCTAGCAACCTATCACCTGCTGGTTAACTCCAGCAGTTCCTTCCTCTGTTCAGCGCTGCTCACTGTCTCTCTCTCCTCCTGTGGCATAGGAGGAGAGAGAGTGTCTTCTTTCTTCCGCACCGCTCGGCCCGGCTCTGGACGTCACTCCGGGTAGTGATACGTTACACACCCGGCCCGGGCACCCCCGCAGACTCACAGATCGGCTCTCCCTGGCTCTCCCTGGCTGCCTTGTCACCCAGTGGTGTATTTAGGTTTTATGCTGCCCTAGGCCTGACTAAACTCGTGCACCCCCTAATTTAAATATGACACACCCCAATGTAAAGGAGAACTCTGATGTAATAGGGACTGCTGCGGACTCTGGTGTAATGAAAAAAGGGGGCACAATATGGGGCCACTTTCTTGAGATTGTGGCCTCCCCATCCCAGGATTTAATAAAAATTATTAAGCAGCATTAGGTCTTAGTCAGTCAGGTTACTGCCTCTTTAAGAGGCTAGGGGGAGTTTTCAGGAGTAGCCAATGAGGTTTCAGGGAATACTCTGGAAGCAAGGGGTTGGGCTATTTAAGGGTAAGCAGGTGTGGGGCTCATCCTCTTGCCTGCAGGACAACTGAAGAAGATTGGAGCTGACAGCTGAAGAAGATTGGAGCTCTGCAGTTCGCCTACCTTTAATGATGGAAGCCCTGGTGAAGCAGTTACTTGAGAAGGCTGGCAGCACAGGAAGCATGGCTACGTCAGTGCCTGGCTCTAGCTCCGGAGGAAGAGGTACGGCTGGAGGTCACTGAAGGAGGCGGCTTAGAGGTGGGCGGTGAGCATTCTCATGCTAATGGCGCAGGGCGGGGAGTGCCTGTGCCCGCCCTGCGGGAGAGAGCGAGGAGGAGCGCAGCTCCTGAACGTTGCGGTCGGGCTGTGGAAGCAGCCGAAGAGGTTAGTGTGCCACACGGACGGTCTGATACAGATGGCGCAACACGAGGCCGCCGCGGCACCAAGAAGAGGCGGACCTGCTCACAGTCCCCAGCAGGAAGAGGAGCAAGACGGCGGGGTCAGCCCCAGCAGCCCGCAAATGACTCTAGGGGGAGTCAGCCTGCGCTGCAGTCTCCCCAGCAGCATACAAGTAAATCTCAGCAAGGCACAGAGGTGCCTCAACAGTTATCAGTTGGGCAAGCTCTACAAGTCCCAGACCCCAGAGCACTGCTGGAGCAGGAGGTTCAACACCATGTATCAGAGCCTCCAGCAGTGGGTGAGTTAAATCAATTAACCATGTTAACTGGCTTAGTAGGTTCTCTGTCCTCTTTGGTTCATTCCTTAACTAAAATGTCAGTTCCTGCTGTTTCTCCTTCTGCTCTGGTCTCTATGCCAGTTAACCCTCTTGTTGCCTCTGATTCTCCTGTACTGTCTGCTCCACATAGTAATTTATTAACTGTTAATGATCTGTTACCTCCTGAGTCATTACACACAGCTAGTGTTAATGTCCCTGAGACATTGATGAAAGATGTCATGCCCTGTGAAATATCCCCTTTAGGATACCATTTGAATGCCGCAATTAAGGATAACATCTGGAAAGGGGATTATGTAGACATTCTTTCTCTCCTGCCATTTCATAATAATTCCATGGTCAATAGGAGGGGTGATGAGAGAGGGGAGGATGAGCGGCGTAAGTTGATCCCCAGGTCTTTTAACAATTGGCTGCAGGCCTTTTGTATCTACTCTGGTATTATGGCAGAGAAGTACCCAGAACGGTGTGGGGGTCTTTTCCAGCACTTGGATCATATATTAGAGGCATATAAGAACTTTGGGGGCCTGGGTTGGTTTTATTATGACGAGTCCTTCCGTCAGAAATTGTCCATACACCAGTCCCTTAGGTGGGGAATGAAAGATGTGGGTCTGTGGCTCAACTTAATATTACCGCAGAAACCGGTTGCACCTAGACAACCCACGGTTACCCCTACAGCAGCAGTTTTTAGAAAAGGCTGCTGTTTCGCATTTAATGATAGTCAATGCCGATGGAACACGTCGTGCAAGTACCGACACGAATGTTCTGTCTGCGCTGGGGCGCATCCAGCAACTAAATGTTTTAAGCGGCACGCAAACGTAGGTCCGAGTTCGGCGCAGCATATTTTTCCCAAGAGCCTGCACTCCAGTGAGGCTGGAAAAAATGCGCCCGTGGCTGGACAACTACCCAAACAGGGAGAAGGCTCGTTTGCTCTTTTGCTCTTTGAGGGCTTTGCTCAGGGTTTTCCGCTACCTTCTTTTCTGGGGGAAGGGTGTAAAATGGTGGGGAATTTGAAGTCGGTAGATCATTTTCCTCAGGTAGTAAGAGATAAATTGTGTAAGGAACTTGTGGCTGGCAGGATTGCAGGACCTTTTGAGAAACCCCCTTTTTGTAATTTTCGTCTCTCCCCGTTGGGGGTGGTGCCCAAGCGTGAGCCTAATGAATTTAGGCTCATACACCATTTATCGTATCCAAAAGGTGATTCATTGAATGATGATATAAATAGTGATGCATGTTCAGTTTCTTATGCCACTTTTGAGGAGGCCATCAGTAAGATTAGGGCGTTTGGCCCTGGTGCATTGTTAGCAAAGGCCGACATAAAATCGGCATTTCGGCTCCTGCCTGTTTCCCCATCAGCTTTTAATTCTTTAGGTTTTTCTTTTGAAGGTCAGTACTTTTTTGACATGTGTCTCCCAATGGGATGTTCGCTGTCTTGCGCTTATTTTGAGACGTTTTCTACATTCCTCCATTGGGTTCTTTGTGTTCAGTCCAGTTCAGATAGCATAGTTCACTATTTAGACGACTTTTTATTTGTCGGTCCAGCAAGTTCTGGGATCTGTTCTGATTTGTTGCTATCATTTCAAGCGCTAGCTTTGGATTTTGGTGTCCCTCTGGCGGAAGAGAAAACTTGTCTCCCTAGCACAACTTTGGAATTTTTAGGTATTGAAATAGATACTTGTAAGTTGGAATTTCGTTTGCCAGTGGCAAAATTGGAGAAATTGAAATGGTTGATTGCGAGGGTGTTGCAAAAGAAAAAGATACAGTTGAAGGAGATGCAATCACTTTTGGGTATCCTGGCCTTTGCATGTCGAATCATGCCAGTTGGCAGGATTTTTTCACGTCGTCTTTACATGGCAATATCAGGTCTGAAATCGCCTCGGGCGCACATCAGACTGACGAGTCCGCTTAGAGAAGATTTGAAGGTTTGGTCTGGTTTTCTTGACTGCTATAATGGAAAGTCCTTTTTTCAATCTGATTTTGTGGTAGCACGAGATTTCTGTCTATTCACGGATGCTGCTGGCTCTAGAGGCTTCGGCGCTATATGGAAGACGCACTGGTGCTGTGCGGCTTGGCCGGAGTCTTGGGTAAGGTCAGGGGCCACCAAGAATGTGGTTCTCCTAGAGTTGTTCCCGATTTTGGTGGCTTTGGAGTTGTGGGGTTCAGAATTTGCGAACAGGCGCATATTGGTGGAATCCGATAATAAAGGAGTGCTGTATGCGGTTAACTGTCTTTCGTCCAGTTCTTGGTTAGTGATAAAAGTACTGCGTCAGGTGGTTTTTAGGTGCCTCAAATTTAACATCTGGTTGAAAGTTAAGTATACTCCTGGTATCTTGAATAACATCGCCGATTCTCTGTCTCGCGTCCAGATGGACCGTTTTCGGATTCTGCTTCCAGAAGCGGACACAGAGGGCACCCCATGCCCAGACCATTTGTGGGTGATGATTTGATGACAGTGACGGATGCTATTAGAGGTTCCTTAGCTCCCAAGACCTGGTCCAGTTACACCGCTGCATGGAGCAGTTGGTTGTCCTTTGCTAGCACTGCAGGTTTTAATTTCAATAGGCCTTCTGAGGGCAATGTTCTGGCATTTTTGTCTATGTTAATGCGGCAGCGTTTTTCCAGTAGTCATGTGACGAAGACGCTAGCTGGCAATTCATTTTTCTTCAGATTGTTGGGTTTAAGGGCCTGTACTTCATATTTTTCTGTGAAACAGGCACTGAAGGGGTACAAGAGAGTGACGTATGTCTCGGATGATAGGAGGCCGATCTCTCTGGACATCCTCAGGGGCCTTTGCGAAAGTTTGGTAGTAGTTTGTTTTTCCCCGTATGAAGCTTTGCTATTTAAGACAGCCTTTGTGCTGGCCTTTTTTGGTGCTTTCCGCATCTCGGAGTTGGTGCCGGCAAATAAGCAGGGTAATTCAGGGATTCTTTTTGATCAGGTGTTGATGGATCAGTCGGGTGTTCACATTTGGCTACAACATTCAAAAACTGATCAATGTGGAAAAGGCCGTTGGGTCAATCTACGGGAGCACGATGAGGCATTCATGTGCCCGGTAGCCACGGTTAGGCAATTTATGGGGTTTAGGCCTTCCGGAGGGTTTTTTTTTCTAGTTCACGTCAATTTACATCCCCTGACCAAATACCAATTTGATGCTGTTTTAAAGAAATGTTTGGTTAGAATGGGTTTAAATAACTTTAAGTTTTCCTCCCACTCCTTTCGGATAGGCGCAGCCTCTGAGGCGGCCCGGTTAGGGTTCCCGGATTCTGATATTAAAGAAATGGGGAGGTGGAAGTCTCAATGTTTTAAGTTATATGTTCGTCCTAATTTATTTGTTTAAATTCTAGGTTCCCAGCTCACAGTTTGGATTCTGGGGCACTCATTTATCTACTGGGCCCACAAACGAGCAGCCCAACGCAGTTATACAACTAATTTATCTCTACATCCGGACTCTTTTAGGTTATTTTGGAAAGGTATCAGAGGCCTTCAGTGGTCCCAACTGTACTTTCATTTGAACAGGTTATGTCAAGTATGGCCGCCGCCTTCTATTTTGGTTGTGCATTTGGGAGGAAATGATTTGGGTAATGTAAAAACGTTGGATTTATTATACATGATCAAGCGTGACTTGCATAGTTTTATTGTTACTTCCCCAGGTACAACACTAGTTTTTTCCGAGGTAGTTGCTCGTCTTTCCTGGCTCTCCTCTCACCAGAGGAGGGTTATGGAAAAGATGAGAAAAAGAGTCAATAGGGCTCTGGAAAAGTTCATGCCTCAGATTGGTGGATTATCCTATCGGCATGTGGACCTGGAGGGTGGTTATCCGGGTCTATACAGGTCGGATGGTGTTCACTTGTCAGAAGTGGGTATGGATATCTTTAATTTAGGATTACAGAACAGCATTGAGTTGGCCGCGACGGTTGGGGTGGGACGGTCTTGATGCTCAAGACCGTCGTGTGGGGACTGTTATTGTTATTTGAAGTTTGAGCTACTGCTCGAGTTCTAATAACTGAGCAGGTAGAAATCTGTTAAGTGATTATATATCTGAAGTTATGAGTGATAATAAATATGAGTGATAATAAACAGTTATTGGAAATTAATTGTTTAAACCAATAAAGGTGTCGCGGCCAAAATTTTGCCAAATAATGGTTCTTGAGTGTTTATTTAATGATTTGTATCTGGGGAAGTTTTGGTCCGGGTGGGTGTGGCCTACAATCTCATGAAAAAAGGGGGCACAATATGGGGCCACTTTCTTGAGATTGTGGCCTCCCCATCCCAGGATTTAATAAAAATTATTAAGCAGCATTAGGTGTTAGTCAGTCAGGTTACTGCCTCTTTAAGAGGCTAGGGGGAGTTTTCAGGAGTAGCCAATGAGGTTTCAGGGAATACTCTGGAAGCAAGGGGTTGGGCTATTTAAGGGTAAGCAGGTGTGGGGCTCATCCTCTTGCCTGCAGGACAACTGAAGAAGATTGGAGCTGACAGCTGAAGAAGATTGGAGCTCCCTCCCTCCCGCCCTAGTCGCGTACACCTCTTATGTGGTTGGGTCACCCCGGATTCTGGGGGGGACTGTTATTGTTATTTGAAGTTTGAGCTACTGCTCGAGTTCTAATAACTGAGCAGGTAGAAATCTGTTATGTGATTATATATCTGAAGTTATGAGTGATAATAAATATGAGTGATAATAAACAGTTATTGGAAATTAATTGTTTAAACCAATAAAGGTGTCGCGGCCAAAATTTTGCCAAATAATGGTTCTTGAGTGTTTATTTAATGATTTGTATCTGGGGAAGTTTTGGTCCGGGTGGGTGTGGCCTACAATCTCATAGGAAATTCTGATGTAAGGGGTCTCTGGTAACCACAGCCCTTTCTTTACAAAAGAGCCCACAGAGCTCCCCCTTACATCGCGGAGACTGCGGGAATGGCACAAGGGACGGTCAGAGACTGCGGGCATGGCACAAGGAATGGTCAGAGACTGCGGGCATGGCAACAAGGAACGGTCAGATACTGTGGGCATGGCAACAAGGAACGGTCAGAGACTGCGGGCATGGCACAAGGGACGGTCAGAGACTGCCAGCATGGCACGGAATGTAGTGTGAATGGGGCCAACCAACCTGCAACCATGTGCATTGCACGCAGTTGCAGCACTGTGATACTGCATTTGAGGCGTTAAAACAGGCATTGCGGAGGCAACTTTTTGCCTGTTCACTGCATGTCAAATTCCTCTGAAAAGAGATCCGAGCATGGATTGCTTTTCAGAGGCATGTCAGTCCTTACCGACATTGTGAACGAGCATAAAAAAAAAGCAGTTGCGATTGTACAGGATTAGGGGCAAGAGTAATGTACATACACACATGTCGCCAGCAACACCCAGGCACTGCCATGCTGCCAGCAACACCCGGGCTCCGCCATGTCGGCAGCAACACCTGGGCACTGCCATGTCGCCTGCAACACCAGGGCTCTGCAATGTTGCCAGCAACACCTGGGCACCACCATGTCGCCAGCAACACCTGGGCACCGCCATGTCGCCAGCAACACCTGGGCTCTGTTATGTCGCCAGCAACACCAGGGCTCCGCAATGTCGCCAGCAACACCAGGGCTCCGCAATGTCACCAGCAACACCAGGCCTCTGCCATGTCACCAGCAACACCAGGGCACTGCCATGTCACCAGCAACACCAGGGCACCGGCATGTCACCAGTAACCAGTATCTCACTTGTTAGACCCAGAGACATGATCATCTATTTATTATCAAGCAAAGGTAGACTGCATGTAACAGGATACAGAGCATGCCTGTCATCTCTCTGTGCTGTGAAGAGTGCAGTCTTGTCAGCCTCACCTGGTGCCATATGTTTTTTGTGCTGACATCTTCCCGACCACTCCTCTCAGCATCTTCCTCTCCTTCAGTAGATCTCCCCCAGCCACCGCACAGACAGACAGAAACTCCACCTCCCGCCACCTGACTCGTACAGCATCCTCATCTGCTCGCCGTGCCCGGACTTCCCGCTCATACAGACCCCGCCTCAGCTGCTGCAAGTGTCCTCATATTGCCTCTGGATTGGTGCAGGACCCCGTTCACTGGAGGAGCGGCTCCTTCTGCCTGCCCCAAAGACACTCACACTGATCTATAATTCCGCAGCGCAGTAGGGGCTCGGGAGGGGGCTTTTTTGTGGGGGGGCGGTATTTTGCCCCCCCCCCAAAGTGCTCCCCCAGGCCTGGGCCTTGTTGGCTCACTGTGCCTCTGCACTGCCTGAGTCGCCCCGTGCCCCCCTTCACTCGGGGGGGTGCCGGCCTAACACTCCCCGCAGTTCTCGATTCCAGGGGGGCAATTCCCCCCCTTGCCCTATGGAGCGGACGCCTATGGAGGTGACCATTGTGGGGTCTTATGCTACACCTAGTAATTTTGCCTTCCATGGCCTACGTGTACACCCTGAACTCACTAGCCTGATGAGAACCACAATCACAGTTTGGTGCCAGGTGAGGACACATGCCATTATTTGTGGGCTTTGCCCGATCCACAAATTTAGACAACCCTAGGTGTAGTAGCATTAAACACATCATGTCTGACGGCAGAGTGAAGAGTTTTGCTGAGCTTACAGCAGAATATCATCTTCCTAACTGGATGTTGTTTAGATATCTGCAACTTTGACATCCTGTGCTATCGCAGTTCCCTTTGCCCGATCACTCAGAATCTGATCCCTGGAGAGGTTACTTACCTCCAGAGTGATGAGGAAACCTTTATCCGCTATTTATCTCTGACTAGCCCCTGTACACTCAGGTAAATTAAACAGACTTTTCCAGAAGTGGTAGGCTGACCTGCCGGACCACTGGATGAGTCTATAGGTCATTATACAACTAATATGATTTCTGCCAGGTTTATTTAAATAACATTTCTTCATAGGACCTATTACACCCCATTACCACTTAGCCACCATGTACCCCTCATTTAGCCCCCTGTGTGTTCGATGTCAGCTTACTGGGGGCATCTTCTTTCTTGTGGTTTGGACCTCCATACTTCATCCATTATTTTGGGAAACAGTATTGGTAACTATTAATTCTACCTGCAATTTGGCCTTAGGTTTGGATCCTAAAGTATTGCTCTTTGGTGTTCTGGATGGTGTAGAGCTAAGCCGTTATGTAAAACATTTTGTTTTCTATGCTTCTTTTTATGCTTGTAAAGAAATCCTTATTAAATGGGAGTCTCTCACCTCTTACTGCCTCTTCCTGGCATACTGCTATCAATAATGTTTTACCCTCTGTATAAATTAACTTGAAATTAAAATGAAAGCCGTAATTGTTCCAAGAAATGTGATAAAATTTGGTCAACATGGATAGACTCATGGGGTGTAGTGACGCTCCTCTCAACTAAGCTGTATCCACAATGTGCCTCCTTTAGTCCCCTTAGAGTCCCTTCCTACTGCTCTCACTTTCCTCTCCCCTAACCAACCCCCCCCCCCCTACTAATTCTCTGGGTTTTGCAATGCCCCTGCTTTACTATTTATCTGTACCTGCTTTAGACGGTACATGAATGCTCCACAAGCATTGGTTATCATTTGCTTCCCACATTGCTGTGTATAATCTCGAATGCACTAGTACTATTACTTTTACTTGAAATCCAAACTGTACGGTTTGTTACTCCTTTTACCCATGGATGGATGGCACTCTAAGCTGCACAGTCTCTGTATATGCTGCAAGGTATACTAATAAACTTTATATCTGTTAAAAAAAAAAAATGTGGGCACAGGCAAATTAATTGTCTGATTACAAAATATTGACACTTTTGGACATTTTCACTTAGGGGTGTACTCACTTTTGTTGCCAGCGGTTTAGACATTAATGGCTGTGTTTTGAGTTATTTTGAGGGGACAGCAAATTTACACTGTTATACAAGCTGTACACTCACTACTGTACATTGTAGCAAAGTGTAATTTCTTCAGTGTTGTCACATAAAAAGATATAATAAAATATTTACAAAAATGTGAGGGGTGTACTCACTTTTGTGAGATATTGTACATTCAGTGTGATGTTCCTTGGGCTGCGATCTCCTAGTTCAAAGTTTCTCAACTCCAGTCCTCAAGTCCCCACAACAGGTCATGTTTTCAGGATTTCTCTCAGATGAAACGGCTGTGGTAATTACTAAGGCAGTGAAACCGATCAAATTACCTGTGCAAAATAATGGAAAGCCTAAAAACATGACCTGTTGGGGGTACTTGAGGACTGGAGTTGAGAAACATTATCCAATGCGGGGGAAGTTGATACAACTGAGGATCTGTGACAGGCACTTATCAAGGGTGCCCGACTATGCCTGCCCTTTCCGCCCACCTTCTCCATTCATAGAAGCTGTACTACAACTTCTTTGAATGAAACACAATCTATGAATAAGTCGTGTTCAGCAGACTGCAGATTCTGGATAACTGCCAGAGCTGCTGGATGTCTATGAGAGCACTAAGGATCCCATAGATCTCACCACTGCACAAAAATAGCTTATAGGGTGGTTTGGAGAATATACTCACTGTTCATTTCTGTGCCTGCAGACTTATGTTGCTTGAGGGGGATCAGATTATACATGCATATCTGACCATCCTCATAGGTTTATGGCTGGCTAAAGAGCAATCACCTCCCAGGCTCCAGGTACTGATATACTGTATGATCAAAGAATGTTGAACAGAAAACAGTCAGCAATTGTTGGGTATTGCATATGAAAGATCATCTGAAGGGAAGTGCCTTGGCTGAGTTTGTTTCATGCTTTTGCTGTCTTTTAAACACTGAAGTTTCAAATTCGAATGTATCTGAATTTCCGAATTACAATAATAATAAATGTAAACGAATTTGAAATAACGATACAAAATTTTGGACTGAATTCAAATTCAAATAGTTTTCAAATGGAGTTTAAATAGTTTTCAAATATTTTTTGAGTCAAATTCTAACTTCCAAAGAGAATAAAATAGAATAGAAAATAAAGAAATAGAATAGAAAAGAATAGAATAGAATAGAAACAAATAGAAGATAAAATAATTGAATATAATAGAGTAAAACAGAACAGAATAGAAAATAAAAGAATAGAAAAAAATGAATAGAAAATAAAGGGATAGAATAGAAAATAAAAGAATAGAATAGAATAAAATCGAAAGAATATGTCCATCTTCTGAAATTCTAAATTCAAATAGAATAAATTTGAATTAGAATACAATAGAAAAAAATAGAATACAATACAATAGAAAGAATATAACCTTCTTTCGAAATTTGAATTTTGAATATAATAAATTCAAATTCTAATAGAATGGAAAAGAATAGAATAGAAAATAATATAACAAAAAAAAAACAAACAGTAGACTAGAATAGAAAAGAAAGATTATAACCATTTTCCAAAATTGGAATAGAAAAGTAGAGATTAGAATAGAAAATAAAAGAATAAACAAGACTAGAATAGAAAAGAATAGAATAGAAGAGAGAAAACAATAGAATAGAATAGACTAGAAGGAATATAACCATCTTCCAAAATTCAGATTTCGAATAGATTAAATTCTAATTTTAATAGAATAGAAAAGATAATAATAGAAAATAGAATAATACAATACAAAAGAATAGAATGGAATAAACAATAGAAAAGAATAGAATAGAAAGAATGTAATTAAAAATGGGTGTACTTGCGTGCTGCTATGTTGTGCTATATGAGTGCTATAAGACTACAAATCTCTAAACGTGTATCAATGTGCAAAATGATATTCAAAAGTGGCGCTGAGCTCCCAAATGCTAATCTGCTAGTATGCCTTTATATCTTGGACATATTGGCCCCTCCCCTGTGTGTTACGCCACAGGGTCATGTGGCTTCCTCAGGGGGGCAGGGCCCCCTGAGGAGGCCACGTGACTCTGTGGTGTAATGCGTAGGGGTTGGGGCCAATCTTTTGTCACGCTGAGGCACGCATTGTGAACATACCTTGGTAATACTGTTGGATTGTCTTATACCTGCACTGTGAGGATTGAATGCTTTATACAGTTTGGTACACTCTAAGCACCAGGAAAATGTGAGTGTTTTTATACTTGGTGTTTAATAAACCGGTTGTTTTAAAAGATAAAGCATGTCCGGCTTTCTCTCTTTATGATTTGGGCGTATGGAGAGAAGTGTAAGAGAAGGAGGATTCCATTGGTTATTCTTTTCCCCCGGGTGAGGGCACATCGGATGAGGGGATTGTCACTAATGCATGTGGATGATTGGAGCACATAGTGCTGGACACTAATTAAGGAAGCAGTGGTTTGAATATGTAAACACAAATTCATACCAAAGGACACTTTATGGACTGATACACTGTTTAGTTTGTTTTGTTTTGTTAATGTTATATATGGTTTCTTATGATATGCTGATTTTGAAATTGCTATTGTAGCGGCCCTCACCCTCACCCCCTTCTTTATCGGTTACTCTGGCTCTGATCTAGGGGTATCTTGGAGGGGAGAGCGAGGTGCGCCACGGCCCATGTCCTCTCGATTACAGCGTGTAGAGGTGAAGGCCAGTATCTAGTTGTATTCGGGCCTGTGTATATGCTTAGAGCCAAGTCTGTTCTGCTGATAACCCCCTTTGCTCCCAGTAATTGGAGTACCACACACTGAAAAGGTCCAACACTTATTTATTCCATAACGGCAAACAAATAGTCCTTTGCGAGCAGACAGTTTGAGACCCATAGAACAGTTCAGTATTGGTGGAGAGTAGGTCAAGGCACAATCCTCAAAGAAAACTAAACCGTTGAGGTTTCACCAACGGTTGCTAAGCACAGTGGCTGTTAAATGGAATTTTTGGCTTCAGAGTCTCTTCCAGCGACTCTAGTGAACAGGAACTGGAGTTACCTTCGCTACGTTGCAGCCCCTGTCAGGGGGAAGACATCCCTCCAAGGGAGTTACCAGAGGCCCCGCCGTCACCGAGTTAATGCTGTACCGGACTATCCGGAAGGGTTACACTCCCCGGCCTCCTCGCCTCAGATACGGGTCCCAACACCTTAGGGCCCCTCTGACTCCTGCACCCTCGCGGAACCCAGTCGAAGTTACTGGGCCCCAGGCTCCGGCAGTAATACCTCACCCCAGGCTTAAGGTGCCTAGGATGGACTCCATCTCTCGCTCCGGCCAGGTCAAGGGCACCTAGGCCCGGAACTCCGGAATGCCAGCACCCAGGCTGAAGGTGCCTGGGTGCGGCCGCATCCTCCAACTCTGAACCCCAAGGTCAGGGCGTCCGCCCCTTATATCTCCTCTCCCCCTGCGTCACAGCGGGTTCCCCGCCCCGCTGTACCAGCGCCAGGAAAGGACAAAAAGGGAGCAGTCTTGCGGTGTGGGTTCAACTCCAGCCCAGGGCGACAACGCCACCAGCAGGCCACAGGGAACCCTGCACCACCAGAGTCCTCCAAGAACCACAAAAAGGGATTCTCAGATTCCCTAACAATTAGTACAACTGGGTTAAATAACTCAGATGCTTCCCTCCCAATTTAAATACCCGCTACACTATGCAAACAGATTTAAAGGGAAACACATTAGCATTTGGAAGCTGCACCACTTTTGAATATAAATTTGTAACAATATAACGGTTTTTCGAAATTCGAATAGAATAAATTTAAATTCAAATAGAATAGAAAAGAATAGAATATAATAGAAAAGAAAAGAATAGAACAGAAAATAAAAGAATAGAATAGAATAGAAAAAACTATAGAATAGAATGGAATAGAAAGAATATAACCATCTTCCAAAATTTGAATTTTGAATAGAATAAATTTGTTTTTGAATGGAATTCGATTCAAATGCAAAGTTCAATTTGACCGAATTCGGAAAATTTTATAGATTTGAATTTGAATAAATGACATTAATTCTAATGACTAATGGGATGGGGTTAGGGTGATCACGGGGTTAAATGTGTGCCTAACGGTGTGTAATGGGAAAAGAAAGCAGCAGGTACCGTATTTATCGGCGTATAACACGCACTTTTTTCCCCTTAAAATCAGGGGAAAATCGTGGGTGCGTGTTATACGCCGATACTCCGTCGAATTCCCCTGCTGAAAACGAGCGAGCGGAGCCGAAGCCAAAGTACACTCGGCTTTACTCGGCTCCTCTCGCAGTCCCGCCCATCTCTGACTGCGCCGCTGACATAGAGAAAGCCGAGTGTACTTCGGCTAGTCTCGGCTCCTCTCGCAGTCCTGCCCCTGACTGTGAGAAGAGCCGAGTCTAGTCGAAGTACACTCGGCTTTCTCCGTCAGCGGCGCAGTCAGTGGAGATGGGCGGGACTGCGAGAGGAGCCGAGTCTAGCCGAAGTACACTCGGCTTTCTCCGTCAGCGGCGCAGTCAGTGGAGATGGGCGGGACTGCGAGAGGAGCCGAGTCTAGCCGAAGTACACTCGGCCCCGCTCGCTCCTCTCCACAGAAATCGGCGCCAAATTTAAAAAAACGCCGAGACTGACACGATCGCAAAGGCACTGGGCAAGGCTGCAGATGGACAGATGGACACTGGGCAAGGCTGCAGATGGACAGATGGACACTGGGCAAGGCTGCAGATGGACACTGGGCAAGGCTGCAGATGGACACTGGGCAAGGATGTAGATGGACAGATGGACACTGGGCAAGGCTGCAGATGGACAGATGGACACTGGGCAAGGCTGCAGATGGACAGATGGACACTGGGCAAGGCTGCAGATGGACAGATGGACACTGGGCAAGGCTGCAGATGGACAGATGGACACTGGGCAAGGCTGCAGATGGACACTGGGCAAGGCTGCATGCTGCATTTAAATGTACGTTTTTTTTCCTTGAATTTCCCTCCTAAAAGTTTTTTTCCTTAAAATTCCCTCCTAAACTTGGGGTGCGTGTTATACGCCGGTGCGTGTTATACGCCGATAAATACGGTATGTTACGTGGCCGCACGAGTCACCCTGACACAGTATTATGTACTGTGACAGGTCGGCAAGTGTGTATAGATCACCCATGCAATCTAATGAAGATCAACTCCTGAGGCTCCAATAGAATGGGCCCTTGTCAACTTTCTTTAGGTCTGTCTGAGGCCTCGTACACACGGCCGAGAATCTCGTCAAGAAAAAAGATGTCGTTTTTCTTGACGAGATTCTTGGACAAGAAACTTGTCCCGGCCGAGTGTACACACGATCCATTCAAAGAACCCGCGGTTCTTTGAATGGAGCGAACGCGGTGACGTCATCGACTACGACGAGCGTGCGCTCGTCACATTCGATGCCGTCGCCGCCATCTTGCTACACCCTACCTATGCTTAGGAAGCTACCACGCATGCGTCAAAGTCATTTTGAGCATGCGCGGGTTTCCACGGCGAAAGGTAAGTGTACACACACACACTTTTCTCGTTGAGAAACATGCTGACAAGAATCTCGACGAGAAAATAGAGAGCAGGTTCCCTATTTTTCTCGTCGAGATTCTTGTCGGTTTTCTTGACGAGAAACCTGATAGCCGCGTACACACGACCGAGTTACTCGGTCGTGTGTACGAGGCTTGAGTCTTGAACAGTTTGGCTGTAATTGGGCTTTTGCCTTGTAACCCCTTAGCATCTAGAGGGCTACAATTTGCAATTTAGACAACATACTGTGTATGAATAGTTTTTATTGGTATGTCGGTCAAAAAAGGATATCTTCCTCCTCAGGCTTTTATGTGAGCACATGTTAACATCAGTTTACTTACATCACTGTTCATGCAAGTAGATATGTTTGCATGTGTTAACACTAATTAAAGTGACACAAAACTCCTCCAAATTCCTTCTTTTTTCTTTTTTTTGCTGCTGTAGTCTGACTTCCTAGATTAGAAGGTGGCTCGTAGAAGGTGGCTATGTTCATTCTTCATGGTCCTACTGTAAGTAGGAACATAGCCACCCTCCTTGCTCGCTCCTGAGATGGACTAGGGACTATGGACTGTGCAGGATACATAGACCAGTGCACATGACTGCAACTCACGTGTACTTCTCTTCTCGTTCTAAAGAAACATTCGTTGAGGGGGGATGTTCAAAAGCTCACAGAAGACGCTACAAGGAGGCATAAAAAAAAACAAAAGAACAATTTCACAAAAAATTGATGACTAGGCCAGTGTTTCTCAACTCCAGTCCTCAAGGGGCCCCAACAGGTCATGTTTTCAGGATTTCCCTCAGATGAAACGGCTGTGGTAATTACTAAGGCAGTGAAACTGATCAAATCACCTATGCAAAATAATGGAAAGACTGAAAACATGACCTGTTGGGGCGCCTTGAGGACTGGAGTTGAGAAACACTGGACTAGGCCATTAAGTAGTGGATGTGTGTGGATTATTTTTGGAGGCTAGGGATAACATTTAGTGTCACTTTAATTTCCTATGAACATAGTCACCAAAATGCATGCAGTTACTTCGCTTTAGAAAACTGGTTGTTTGTAGAAGCATGAAATTGATGACCAAGTGACCTGTACAATGTTCTATAATTACACTCATTTCAGTACACGTCATATTAACCTGGTATGAGCTGCTAGCTGAAATAAGGACTAACAGGCCGAATTTCACTATCCATAGCATTTTCCATAGAAAGCATCAGACCACACGTGGCACTAGAATGCCTGAATGTGTCCTGGTAAATAACAATGAGTTATTAATATGCTGTAGAGACATACAGCCTGATAAAGCTATATGCATCCAGGGAACAATTGGAAGAGTAAAATATAGAAAAATCAGGTCATTCCCATAGCAATGCCTCTATGAAATCATCCAATACAGAAAATAACTGCTTCACAAACCCAGCAGATATTGTTAGATAAGTCAGAAAATCCAGCTGATCAATATGCCAATGGAGAATATCTGCAGGATGAACTACGAAAGATCAGATAACATACTAACCCAATACGCATACAACAAAGCTAACACAACAATACGATTATGTCAATACATTCGGTCCCCGTTCTTGGTTGATACAACTGCAGAGCCTTAAGCCGGTCATGCACGTCTAGAATTTTGGCCAATTCAGTAGGTAACAGCCTGGTAGCACCACCTGGCTCTACAAAGGTCGACTGAAAAATCGAAGGAGACAGGTGGGAAATTGTTGGCTACTCACTACTTAGGAACTCTAATGCCCCGTACACACGGTCGGAGTATTCTCCAGCCAAAAGCACATCGGAATTCCGATGTAATTCCATCGGAGAAAAATAGAACATGTTCTATATTTAAACTCCGATGGAATTCATTGGAATTACTCCGATTGGGCAGCACACACGGTCGGACTTTTTCCATCGGAAATTCCTATCATGTACAAGGCATTAGGCTTCATGTACAGGGGACGTTGTTCAACCTCTCCTGAACGATTTAACTTGACAGCTAGAAACCAGTGTCTAAAAATGGCCGTTTAGCCGCGTTTGCATCTAGAAGCATTTGAAAAAATATATTTTTATTTTTGTTTAAACGAAAAACGTCTGTAAACGAAACGCTGCTAAACGCGAGTTGCCACGTTTAGCCGCGTTTGGCGCTTCAACTGCCTCTAACCACAGCTTCTGAACGCATTTTTTGGGGTTCAAGAAAAAGCCTCTAAACACAACTGCCTAGAAACAACTATAAACAAACCTGTGTACATGTACTGATAAGATAACATAGAGCCCTGGTCATCAACCCTGTCCTCAGGGCCCACTAACAGGCCAGGTTTTATGTATTACCTTGGGAGAGATGCAGACTGGAATACTGCAATCACTGAGCAGCAAATTATATCACCTGTGATGTATTTCAGTTATCTTGCAAACCTGGCCTGTTAGTGGGCCTTGGGGACAGGGTTGATGACCACTGACATAGAGGACAGTTCAGGAGCAGTTGAAAAAATGCCCAACTGCTCATAAACGTCCGTTTACCAGCACCAGCAGCAGTGTACATGAGGCCTAAATGTGTATGGGTAGCTCAAGTCCAGGCTGACCCCTTGAGAACTGATTTATTTGGTGGCACAAGTCTGCAAACTTGCATAATGCTTTCTAATATTCTTCTCCTACCAGAATGTACATTATGAAAAATGATGGAACAAAGAACGGGCTTCTGTCTTCCCTAAAATCTGCCCTAGGTCCTATTCTTGCTGTCCATAACCTCATTCACGCTCTCATGCTTGCACTGCTTAACTGTGGTCCCAAAATGGACAAATATCAGCCCTCTGTTCCAGACAGAATTTAATTAATATCGGCATCCACCCTGATGCCTAAACGCAGCTCAACTCTGCATTCTGGGCATATGTCCCTGAAGGCATACACCCCCAGATGTGAGTACCGCATTGTCCAGCCACCACATACTGTATTTCAAACCTTGACAGGCCGATGGCAGGGTTCCCGAATGCTGAACCTGTGACTTCTGGACAACCAAAAATGCTGGGGTTTGACGGACATGAGCCAAATCACCCATGTGCATGAGTCCTAAATATCTGAAAGATACACAACTCTGTAACCGTAACCAATGTTTATTCATTTTATTTTTCATGGGCTTTTTCAAAATTGATCATAAAAGAACATCCCAGCAAACTGCACCATTGTACTTCTTGCTAAGTGTACATGATGTAGAGTTATGCAAATAATACAGATTATGGCAAACAGCAAACAAAAAGCAATACAGAAAGAAATGATGTGAAAAGTGCAGTAATTCAATGTGGTAAATGACATTTTGGATCAGTGCAAAATGAAAGTGTATGTCCAGCCAAAATCTCTCTCTTATGCCGCGTACACACAATCGGACATTCCGACAACAAAACCGTGTTTTTTTTTCGAATGTTGGCTCAAACTTGTCTTGCACACACACGGTCACACAAATGTTGTTTGGAGATTTCGATGGTCAAGAACATGGAGACGTACAACACTACGACGAGCCGAGAAAAATTAAGTACATTGATTCAGAGCATGCGTCAAATTGATTCCGAGCATGCGCAGCTCTTTTGTTCGTCGGAAATGGCTACACACGGTTGGAATTTCCGACAAGAACTTTTCTTGTCGGAAAAATTGACAACCTGCTCTCAAACATTTGTTGTCGAAATTTTGACAGCAAATGTCCGATGGAGCCTACACACGGTCGGAATATCCGAACAAAAGCTCACATCGAACATTTGTCGGAAATTCTGATCGTGTGTATGCGGCATTCGTTTTGAACAGAGTGGAAAAGGGTTGGAACCCCTGTTAGGTTTTCACTGACATCTGGGGCTCCAATGATTTGATTTCCCCTCACTTCCTATCCTGCTGACAATGTTTTGCCATACAGGAAGTGAGGGAAACTCTCCAAAAACACAGATACTGTATAAAAAAATAAAAACAGTAGGGGGAAGTCTAGAATTCCATTTGGAATTTTATTTCTGTCTGTGTTGCAGATTTTTAGTCACCTTCTATTTGGTGAAATCACTGTCATTGGCACAGGAAGTGGGAAAAAATCCTTCAAACAGAGCCCCGGATAGCAGAAAAAAACTGTCAGGGGTCTAATCCTTCCCAACCCAATCCAAAACAAAAATAGGTTTTAGCTTGACATACTCTTAGATTATGGTTTCTAGATTTTATTGGCTTTTTTTTATGGTATTCCAAAAAAAATTTTTTAATAGTGAACCTAACATCAGATATACACTAATTGTCAAAAGTATTGGGACACCTGCCTTTACACGCACATGAACTTCATTGGCATCCCAGTCTTAGTCCATAGGATTGAATATTGAGTTGGCACACTCTTTGCAGCTATAACAGCTTCAACTCTTTTGGGAAGGCTGTCCACAAGGTTTAGGAGTGTGTCTATGGGAATGTTGGCCCATGCTTCCAGAAGCACATTTGTGAGGTCAGGTACTAATGTGGACGAGAAGGCTTGGCTCGCAGTCTCTGCTCTAATTCATCCCAAAGGTGTTCTATCGTTTTGCGGTCAGTACGCTGTGCAGGCCAGTCAAGTTCCTCCACCCCCAAACTCGCTCATCCATGTCTTTATGGAGCCGGTGCTCCATCGGGGGTGGCAAACAAACCTGAAACATCTACCCTCCCCTCTGGTCACTACAGCCCCCCTCCCCTGGTTGTCAGCTCGCTCACTGATCGATCAGCATTTATCCCACCCAGGTCACTGCTGCCGCTTCCCCCCCTCCATCATCCGGTGGTCGCTGCTTCTTCTCCCGGCCAATCGGGTCTTCGGACTCCCTTTCTGATTGGCTGGGAAGAGAAACAGGAAGACATTAGCGAATATTAATTCGCCAATGCCACAAAACTTTTTTTAAACCAATTAGAGCCTCAGGCTCTAATCATGTGCTTGAAAAAAAAAAACATTGAAATCCATGCGTACTGCATGTAGATCAGGGGTCGGGCGCATGGATCAGGGGTTATGGAGAGGCCGCCACTGATAGACACACTCCTAAACCTTGTGGACAGCCTTCCCAGAAGAGTTAAAGCTGTTATAGATGCAAAGGATGGGCCAACTCAATATTGAACGCTATGGACTAAGAGTGGGATGCCATGTGTGTGTAAGGGCAGGTGTCCCAATACTTTTGACAATATAGTTTATTTTTAATGTTAGGTGCATGCATGCTAAGTAGATGTAACATTGTGTATGCATTTTTTGCCTTTTACATTACTAGAAAGACTGCCATATCTGTTCAGGCATCATCCAAGATAAGCATCTACTTCCTGGACTGAAATGTCTAAAAATCAGATTGTGCCTTTGCAGTTTTTAACCTCCCTGGCGGTATGATTCTGTCTGGAATTTTGTACCAAAAGCGGTACAATTATTTTGCATGGAAATTTGGTGTTATGTATTGTAGGCCTGCAATTCTTAGTAATAACTCACTTAAACCTGACCAAACAAGAGTCTAGTAGACATCCCGGGTATGATAAAGTTTGAAACACAAAATCATAAATTATAATATAATAAATAACTATAAATAATTATAACAAATAGTAATGTAATTATAATAAAAATGATTCAATAATGTAATCAAATCAAAAACACTGAAATTTGCTCAGTTGCAGAATTGTCGCTGTCATTAGATTTAGTGTTTGATGACGAATTTCCCCACAAATCGCTATCGCTCAATTTTGCAAGTGATTCTAATTTATTATCGCTGTTTTCTAGCTGGTCTAAAACCACTTTTGACATAAAGGGACACTTTTTGGTTGCTATGGACAATCTCCAGTTTCCAGGCAGAAAGAACAGTTTTTATAATATAAAATTGCATGCAGGACACTGGACAGACCACTAGGGACAAAGGGGGTGTGTAATTATTTTATACAGTACTGTAATCAGTAAACATTACAGTATACTGTAACTATACTGTCTTTTTCACTTTTTAAATTTGTCGCTGAACTCCGCCCCCGTGCGCCGCAACGTCGCAGGGAACGGAGCTCGGCACTCGGCAGTGTGAATCAAGCGGAGACACGTCTCACACACACTGCGGAGAGACATCGCAGGATCCAGGGAACAAGGTAAGTAACTTCCCCTGGATACTGCGATGCAGCCCGAGTCTGGCTCAGGGTTACCGCTCTTGGTATGAAAAACTCACCCCGAGCCTGACTCGGGAATACCTCTAAGTGGGTTAACTGTATATACAAAAGGGGAGATTTACTAAAACTGGAGCACTCAGAATCTGGTGCAGCTGGTAGCCAATCAGCTTCTAACTTCAGCTTGTTCAATTAGACCTCATGCACACAGGACGTTAAAAAAAATGAACTGCAAAGCCAGCACAGACGCCAGGATAAAGCGGCTGTAAAAAGAAGAGAAGAGTTTTGCATTGGCGTTAATTTGCGTTTAGCCCTGTTAGCATTTAGCAGCATTTCTTTGCCCTCTATTTTCCACTCCCAAATCCAATTACTACAGCTTAAAAATGCTTGACAGGGCTTACCGCGTCAGGTGTTTTTACAGCTGTAATGCTGTTCCAGAACGCACTGGCCCTGTTTTGTTTTTTTTGCAGCTTGAAAATGACAAGATTTGAAGGGAAATCTGCCCGATGGAACACAGAAATAAAACTGACAGTGGTTAGAACTCTTCCTTACTATATCCAAAATGAAAAACAAAAAGTTTTGCCTTTAATTCTACTTACATGTCTCACCTAAAAGTAGAAGAAAAGGCTAAGTTGCCCAATGTTTGTATTGTTGCCTCCTCCAGCTCATATACAGTACATGCTGTACACAGTTTGTAAGAAATTCCAGTATAAATACCATCAGCGTGGTCACGTCATTGCTTAAAGCGTTTGTTACCCCAACACTTCATATTCCTAATATGTGCCTGCTGTACCATGTACGTGTCCTGTTCTCTTTGTATTGCTTCCTTTATGTGAGATCCCTGGTGTTCATGGCCGTCCCTCTGCTTTCCTATTAAAAACTGACCACACTAAGCAGGAGAACACACGCTGCTCACTTCTTTAGCTATGTTGGGAACTTAAGGGCCGTACACACGATTGGATTTTCCAATGGGAATTGTGTGATGGCAGAATGTTGTCAGATAATCCGACCGTTTGTATGCTCCATCGGACAATTCTTGTCGAAATTTCCAACAGCAAATGTTGGATAGCATGCTTTAAAATTTTCCGACAACAAATGTGTCTTGTCGGATTTTCCAATCGTGTGTGCACAAGTCCGTCGGAAAAAACAAACAAAGTACAAACATGCATGCTCAGAAGCAATTCTAACCATAAGACAACATTAGCAGAAGTTGCCCAAAGGGTGGCGCTAAAGAGCTGAAAAACCAAATAGTTTCGTGTTTGTTGGATGACAATTTTTTTTGCAGTTTGTATGCAAAACAAATTCATGGCCAACGCCCCCCGGGGGCAAAAGTCCTACGCTTTGTCTGCGGAAAATCCGATCGTGTGTACGAGGCTTAAGTGTGCACTCTTGCAATGATCAAACTTGATCTGACACGCCCCAACTGCACAGCCATTCACTGGGAAGCTCAGTGCCTTGCTGCTTCTCCTCCCCCAGCTCCTATGCAGCTGAGAACAGAGGGAATGTCATCACGTATAAAAAAGGTAAAAAAAAGGTATTTATGTTTTTTATATCCATACACAAATGTTTTGCCTTTCATTTCTATTTTAAACTGAATGGGTTGTTTTACAAGGTGATCATTTACAATCACTTTAAATCCATTTCATTTGTTTCAATGAGAGGCTCAACAATGGGGCTGATTTGCACAGAACCGTCATACAGGGTTGCCAACCATCAGTAAATTCACGGACAGTTTCTAAAATCTGTGATTTTTACATCTGTTCATGAATGTCCGTTACAGACATGCAGACTGCACATCCATAATGGACATTCACGGATAAATGTAAAAATCGCAGATTTTACAAACTGTCCATGAATTTACCGACAGTTGGCCACCTTGCGTCATCGTTATGTCACCTACCGCCTTCCATTAGCCAACTGTTGCCAGCGGAGAAAGTTCCCTTCCAACAGCCGCAGCAGCTGCTCATTGACATGGAGGGGTTGAAGATGTGCGATCACGTGCCAGCTTCCGAAGAGGATTCAAATAAAAGGTATTTACACTGGGATGTTTTACAAACAGTATACAGAATGTATACCAGCAGGGGAAGACAACATTTAAACCCTGGTTATTTCAGCCTTTCCTTCTACTTTAGGTATTAAAAACCAGCAAACAAATAAGCTATTGGCAGCAGGAATACCGAATATGAAGCATCTGTCTGCATGGCTTTTTGTGAAAACAAATATTTCCCATCCTCAAAAGGTCATTTACAATCTCATCACTTCCCATTCTAAATTAAATTTTTCAAACATAATCTCTTCATTGATTGCACTCCAGGATTCCACAAGCGATTTAGTTATCCCATGTGTATTAAAATTTCTACACTGTATCCCCACCCCCACCTTTTCTAACCCTCATCTCATATTCCAAAATCTAATAATAATCCTACACTTGTATAAATGCAGCCAAGACCTTCTGGTGGCTAACTATGGAATATTACGTGCTAGCTCTTCATGATTAGTTCTTCATAGCTGGAGAAGTAACCCACTTAGAGAGGGCCCAGCGCTAGGCATATAGCATGCATGCAACTTTTACCCAGGATTCACCGTTTATTTTCACCTGAATTCAATTAGAAAAAAGTCTGAATTGTGCTTGGAAAAAAAATTTTTTTAGACCCAATGGCATGTATTACCTCTCATAGAAATGAAAGTTTATTCCCTGACAACATCTGTTTTTCTCCTAATAAGGATGGAGCCATCTTTGTTCAGGGCATTATTTAGGGTCCCCATCTACTTCCAGGACAGAGATGGTACAATCGCGAATTTTTTAAAATAATTCAAAAGAAGGGAAGAATGCAGTAATGCACTGCAGCTTACGCATATACCATATTTATCGGCATATAACATGCACTTTTTCACCCTGATGCAAATAATGTGTGCGTGTTATACGCCGATACTTCAATTTGGGCTGCCTCAGAGGGGATGGCGAGAAGGGGGGGGGGGGCGGGACGAGCGCCATCAGATTACATACAGCGAAAATCTCCTGTTTATTCAGCGGCCTCTGTAATTGGAAGTCCCATCTCCTGGGCCAGCATTGGTCCAAGAGGGGAGGACTTTGTATTAAAGAGGCCGCGTAAACAGGAGATTCTCGCTGTAAGTAATCTAACTGCGCTCGTCCCACCCCCCTTCCTGTCCCCTCTGAGGCAGCAGTAATCTGAGGTGAGGCTGCGAGTGGGCATTGGTCAGACTGCATTGATGGCACTTGTGAGACTGCAGATGGGCATTGATCAGGCTGCATTGATGGCACTTGTGAGGCTGCAGATGGGAATTGATCAAGCTGCATTGATGGCAATGGTGAAGCTGCAGATGGGCATTGATCAAGCTGCATTGGTGGGCAATTGTTAGGCTAAAGATGGGCACTGGTAAGGCTGCATTGATGGGCAATAATGAGGCTGCATATGGGCACTGGTGAGGCTGCATTGATGGGCACTGACCCTAATTTTGCTTCAAAGTTATTTATTTAAAAAAAAAAAAAAATCCTTAAACTTCCCTCTTAAAATAAAGTGTGTGTTATACTCCGATAAATACAGTATTTGCAAATGTGTGCAAACGAAACCCTCTGTTTTTTAACGTAAATTGATTGATTAAGACAAAATTGATTGATTTGCAGGCTGGCTGGTAAATGTGCTGGGAAATCTTCTGTTTGTGATGATTATTGCCCTTTCATGTGCACCTTACTGCAAAGGCTAGCTATAGGTTGGGGTGGTTGTCACTTTTTTGTACAGTTGGTTGAATTGGGTGAGGGGATGTACTGGATGCCTTCGCTGCTATTATGCTCTTGCTGGGCATCACAAGCGTCCCTGTGCCTTTACAGAGGAGTGGGCACCCTCCAGGCACACCTGCCCTTAATCTATCCACTGCTATATGTGCTCCTATTTGGGACACTCTGAAAACTATAGAGTTAGGACTGCAGCATGGGCACTCCTTCTACTTTTAATGTAAATTGTTAGACAGGGTCAATTTGTTTTTCCAGGCTGGCTGGTAAGTGTGCTGGGAAATCTTTTGTTTATTTGTGATGTGCGTTGCCCTTCCATGTGCACCTTACTACAAAAGGCCAGTTAAAGGTTGGGGTGGTTTGCACTTTTTAGTACAGAATACAGTAAGTCATCTCAGCAAGGGGGATCTTAGACTGAGACCCTGCTGAATTTGATCAGAACGGAAACAGATGTCACATGTGACAACAGAGTCCATTCTGAAAAAATGGATCCTTGTAATCCCTATGGGTGGATAGATGTAAGTGGACATATATAGGGCCAAAACAACTAATCGATTAATCGACAACTAATCGATTATGAAATTAATTGATTACTTTTTTTATAATCGATTAATCGGCCAGTAACATAATGGGTTTAAAAAAAACAAATTAGCCCTTTATAGTACAAAAAGAGCAAATAATCACTACTGTTAATATTATATTATATTAATACGGAAAATCTTTGTACATTCGCTGAATGAAAGAATGTTGTTTGAAATGTTCACTTGCTTTTAACATTCAGTTTTAAATTGAATGTAATTTCTGAACGAAAACCACATACACGGTCTGAAAATTCCTTTGATCAAGAAGTTTTCTATTATTTCTAAACTTTCCCGTCACTGTGGTTGAAAACTAACGTCGATTTGACCCCACTGACGATTAGAAAATCGAACAAACGTTCTTAAAATTATTTTTTATTTTTGAAGGAAGACGTTGTTGTATGGCCAGAATATAATATATTACAGTTCTGTTTGAAAAACAGTCTAACTTTTTTTTTCTTTAACCACTTAAGCCCTGGACCATTTTGTAGCTAAAGGACCAAAGGTGATTTCAGAATTTTGCACTGCGCTGCTTTAACTGTAAATTGTGCGGACATGCAATGTTGTACACAAACGAAATTTGCGTAATTTTCTTCCCACAAATAGAGCTTTCTTTTAATGGTATTTGATTGCCTCTGCGATTTTTATTTTTTGCGATATAAACGGAAATAGACCGAAAATTTTGAAAAAAAATGATATTTTCTACTTTTTGTTATAAGAAAAATCGAATAAACTCAATTTTAGTCATACATTTAGGCCAAAATGTATTCAGCCACATGTCTTTAGTAAACAAAATGTCAATGAGCGTATATTTATTGGTTTGCGCAAAAGTTATAGCGTCTACAAACTAGGGTACATTTTCTGAAATTTACACAGCTTTTAATTTATGACTGCCTATCTCATTTCTTGAGGTGCTAAAATAGCAGGGCAGTACAAAACCTCCCCAAGCACCGCCTTCAGGATTTCTAAGGGCGCAAATTTTTGATTTCACTCCTCACTACCTATCACAGTTTTGAAGGCCATAAAATGCCAAAATAGCACAAAACCCCCCCAAATGACCCCATTTTAGAAAGTAGACACCCCAAGGAAATTGCTGAAAGGCCTATTGAGCCCATTGAATATTTTTTTTTTGTCCCAAGTGATTGAATAATGACAAAAAAAATTACAAAAAGTTGTCACTAAATGATATATTGCTCACACATGCCATGGTTATATGTGGAATTACACCCCAAAATACATTTTGCTGCTTCTCCTGAGTACGGGGATACCACATGTGTGGGTCTTTTTAGGAGCCTAGCCACGTACGGGACCCCGGAAACCAAGCACCGCCTTCAGGATTTCTAAGGGCACAAATTTTTGATTTGACTCCTCACTACCTATCACAGTTTCGAAGGCCATAAAATGCCAAAATAGCACAAAACCCCCCCAAATGACCCCATTTTGGAAAGTAGACACCCCAAGCTATTTGCTGAGAGGCATGGTGAGTATTTTACAGCTCTCATTTGTTTTTGAAAATGAAGAAAGAAAATATTTATTTATTTATTTTTCAATTTTCAAAACTTTGTGACAAAAAGCGAGATCTGCAAAATACTCACAATACCTCTCAGCAAATAGCTTGGGGTGTCTACTTTGCAAAATGGGGTCATTTGGGGGGGTTTGTGCCATCTGGGCATTCCATGGCCTCAGAAACTGTGATAGGCAGTGAGAAGTGAAATCAAAAATTTACACCCTTAGAAAGCCTGAAGGCGGTGCTTGGTTTTTGGGGTCCCGTACGCGGCTAGGCTCCCAAAAAGTCTCACACATGTGGTATCCCCGTACTCAGGAGAAGCAGCAGAATGTATTTTGGGGTGTAATTCCACATATGCCCATGGCATGTTTGAGCAATATATCATTTAGTGACAACTTTGTGCAAAAAAATAAATAAAAAATAAATAAATTGTCTTTTTTCCGCAACTTGTGTCAACATATAAAATATTCCATGGACTCGACATGCCTCTCAGTATATAGCTTGGGGTGTCTACTTTCCAAAATGGGGTCATTTGGGGGGGGGGGGGGTTTGAACTGTTCTGGCATTTTATACACAACATTAGGAAGCTTACATCCACTCTTCTAACCACTTGAAGACAAAGCCCTTTTTGACACTTTTTGTTTACATGAAAACATTTTTTTTTTTGCAAGAAAATTATGTTGAACCCCCAAACATTATATATATTTTTAAAGCAAAGGCCCTACAGATTAAAATGGTGGGTGTTGCATTTTTTTTTTCTACACAGTATTTGCGCAGCGATTTTTCAAACGTATTTTTTGGAGGAAAAATACACTTTTTTTAATTTTAATGCACTAAAACACACTATATTGCCCAAATGTTTGATGAAATAAAAAAGATGATCTTAGGCCGAGTACATAGATACCAAACACAACATGCTTTGAAATTTCGCACAAATGCGCATTGGCGACAAACTACATACATTTTTAAAAGCCTTTAAAAGCCTTTACAGGTTACCCCGTTAGATTTACAGAGGAGGTCTACTGCTAAAATTACTGCCCTCGATCTGACCTTCGTAGTGATACCTCACATGCATGGTGCAATTGCTGTTTACATATGACGCCAGACCGACGCTTGCGTTCGCCATTGGGCAAGAGCAGGGCAGGACAGGGGTGCTTTTTTTTTTTTTATTATTAATTTTGCTTTTTTATTTTATTTTTAAATTGTTCCTTCCATATTTTTTTTTTTTTTTTTATCATTTTTATTGTTATCTCAGAGAATGTAAATATCCCCTATGATAGCAATAGGTAGTGACATGTACTCTTTTTTGAAAAAACTGGGGTCTTCTAGACCCTAGATCTTTCCTCTGCCCTCAAAGCATCTGACCACACCAAGATCGGTGTGATAAAATGCTTTCCCAATTTCCCAATGGCGCTTTTTATATCCGGGGGGGGGGGGGGGGACATTCCCTCCCACTGCTTGTAAAAGCAGTCCAGAGGCTAATTAGCCACTAGGATTGCTTTTACATGAAAGCCGGCCGCTGGCTGAAAAGAATGATACCAAGATGATACCTAAACCCGCAGGCATCATTCTGGTATAAACATTCAAAGTCCAGCAACATACCAGTACGTTGCTGGTCCTTGTTGGACATGTATTGTAATCTTTTTTTTTCATGCGGCCAGTTGGCTGAACGAAAAAAGAGATTGATCGGTGGGTATGCCCATCATTAGAATACCGCCCTTCATCCACCCACTTCTAATAATGGGCATACATGCACCATTTATATATGCCGAAGCATGGGGGCATCCTCCCGCAAAAAAGTTATGTCGCACACACATGGTCGGACTTTTCCACGGGCAAGCCTCCGTCGGAATTTCGACCGTATGTACGCGGCATTAGGAGCAAAATCGCTCCTCCGCTCCTCCACCCCTGCTGCCCCAATGCTTCGGCATATATGTTTTTTTTTTTTAACTGTGGTGGTGAAATCACCTCCTACAGCACTGGAGTCGCAGGGATCAGGCCTGTCTCTGCGAACGCTGCAGTTATGTGTGTTGTGTTTTGTAAGTGACAGTGATCGATCGATACTGCACTTGGGTGGCCTGGGCTGGACGGAGGGGCAAAACGCAGGTGCTAGCAGGTATCTGGGCTGATCCCGCTAACACTGCGTTTTTGGGAACCCTAAACTGCTGGGGACGCTAGTATAGATCTGATCAGATCAGATATTGATCTGATCAGATACTATACCACTAAGGGGGGTGTATGCTTCACGTGTGGGTGTTAGCGTTACTGGCACTAACCTGACGCTGCCTGGGGTGTGACGCAGACCCTCTCTGACGCTAAAACCTAATTGATATCACCCGCCGGGCGATCAGGGGGTTAAACCTTTATTGGGCTATATATACGGCGGGTGCCCTGACACTATAAAAAGCAAACTAACTAACCAGCGTCACCCGTAACACTTATATGGTGATCGCTGGTGAAAGGGTTAACTAGGGGCAAGTAGGGGGTTAAAACTTTTATTAGATAATATATGGGGGTACCTGACGCTATAAAAACCTGCGGCGAACCTAAAAAAAATTACTGGCTACCGATCTGCATCACCGACGCTAAGACAGCGATCAGAAAAATGATCGCTTAGCGACAGTGGTGATAGGGGGTGAAAGGGTTACCTGGGGGGCGATCAAGGGGGTTAAACCTTTATTAGATCATTTATGGGGGTACCTGACGCTATAAAAACCTGCGGCGAACCTAAAAAAAATTACTGGCTACCGATCTGAATCACTGACACTAAGACAGCGATCAGAAAAACGATCGCTTAGCGACTGTGGTGATAGGGGGTGAAAGGGTTACCTGGGGGGCGATCAAGGGGATTAAACCTTTATTAGATAATTTATGGGGGTACCTGACGCTATAAAAACCTGGGGCGAACCTAAAAAAAATTACTGGCTACCGATCTGCATCACCGACACTAAGACAGCGATCAGAAAAATGATCGCTTAGCGACAGTGGTGATAGGGGGTGAAAGGGTTACCTGGGGGGCGATTAAGGGGGTTAAACCTTTATTAGATAATTTATGGGGGTACCCGACGCTATAAAAACCTGCGGCGAACCTAAAAAAAATTACTGGCTACCGATCTGCATCACCGACGCTAAGACAGCGATCAGAAAAATGATCGCTTAGCGACGGCGGTGCTAGGGGGTGAAAGGGTTATCTGGGGGGTGATCAGGGGGTTAAACCTTTATTAGGGGGGGTTAGGGGGCTACACTGGACCTAAAACTAAATGTAGTGACACTTTTACAGTCACAAACGTCACTGATTGCAGTGATCAGTAAATAAATGGTCACTGCAATCAGTGACACTGTGACTGGGGGCTGGGGGGTGATCTGGGGGGGCCTGGGGGGGCGATTTGTGTGCCTATGTGTCCTGGTGTCAGTGTAGTGTTAGTGCACTGACCTGTGTGTCTTCTCTTGTACGGCGCTCGGTATATGTGAGCGCCGCATGAGAGATGACATCACTTCCTCCTGCTTCCTCTGCCTGTGTAAACATTACACAGCAGAGGGAGCATTTCCATTCGCCGGGAGCGATCGCGGGGGGGTGGCCGGAATCGAATGGCCGCCCCCCTCATGTCGGATCGCTCCCCAACGAATACCGACCGCTCACTGTATAGGAGGGGGGTCCGATCGGACCCCCCAACTGTACAAAGGCAATCACGTACACTGTACGTGATTGTGCCTGTCTGTGCCATTCTGCCGACGTATATATACAGTGTATATAACAGTAGTAAAAAATGAAATGAAAACAATTATCTGTGTCAGTCAATACTACAAACAGCGCTGAATGTTGAATAATAACAGTGGTCAACACCACATAAAAGTCTTTTTAGACAGATGCAAATTAGTTTCAGTGCTTCAAAAGAATGTCCATGGGTGATCCTAAAGAAATAAGTAGAGTGCACCTTCCACCGACCCTCAAGATCCACCACGTGACACACACACCCCTTAGGGGTTAACACTCACCAGAGCAATATTGAAATAAAGCCTTGAGCAAATATTGCTGCATCCAAGCCAAACACTGAAATATTGCATCCGTCAAGGGGACATCAGAATGAGATGGGCTTCCAAAAAGCAAACAAAAGGAAAGTACATAGCGTAACCCAGTTTATTTTATAAAACAAACCCTCACAGACTTTGCCCCCTCACACATTAAACGTACATCAATAAATAGTCAAAATGAGCAAACATGAAGGATGGTTACACATCACCGTAACCGCCGTCCGGCGTGTATCAAGAGAACCGAGGGCTGCAATGCTTGTCTTCCTCTTCCTGGCCCTCTGTTGAAGTCAGCCAATGACGAAACGCGTCAGTGCGTGACCTACACGACACGCTGGAAGTGCTGGTTTGCGTTCCACCGTTCAGAGAACCAGGAAGAGGAAGACAAGCATTGCAGCCCTCGGTTCTCTTGATACACGCCGGACGGCGGATACGGTGATGTGTAACCATCCTTCATGTTTGCTCATTTTGACTATTTATTGATGTACGTTTAATGTGTGAGGGGGCAAAGTCTGTGAGGGTTTGTTTTATAAAATAAACTGGGTTACGCTATGTACTTTCCTTTTGTTTGCTTTTTGGAAGCCCATCTCATTCTGATGTCCCCTTGACGGATGCAATATTTCAGTGTTTGGCTTGGATGCAGCAATATTTGCTCAAGGCTTTATTTCAATATTGCTCTGGTGAGTGTTAACCCCTAAGGGGTGTGTGTGTCACGTGGTGGATCTTGAGGGTCGGTGGAAGGTGCACTCTACTTATTTCTTTAGGATCACCCATGGACATTCTTTTGAAGCACTGAAACTAATTTGCATCTGTCTAAAAAGACTTTTATGTGGTGTTGACCACTGTTATTATTCAACATTCAGCGCTGTTTGTAGTATTGACTGACACAGATAATTGTTTTCATTTCATTTTTTACTACTGTTATATATATTTTGCCATGTTTTAAACAGCTGCTTAGTTATATATATATATATATATATATATATATATATATATATATATATATATATTTTTTATTAATTTTAAATAATATATTTTTGTCAATATTTACTGCTCATTTGTGGATGACTGTTGTGGTCATTGCACCGTTTGGTATTAGCATTATTTATGGTCCATAGGCGCTGAGTGGTGTATTATAGGCCGTTTTATACACCCTTATTTAGAGTATATATACAGTGAGCGGTCGTTAAGTGGTTAAATAAAAGAATTTGATCCGAGTCTGATGATATTTACCAGATTCACCCTCTAATAGTATATACAGTAGATCTCCTCTAATAGTATATACAGTAGATCTAATCTGTCAGTTATTCTCAGAGTGGATTAGAGATTTTACTCCCTAACCATATAGTTGGTTATTTATATTTACCACTTCATAGGGATATTTAAGAATACCATTTTTTTTTTTTAAACTTTACATATTAACTAAATTATACACCACACTTTTTTTAAGGTTATTAATCGATTAATCGATTAATCTAAACAATAATCGGCCAACTAATCGATTATGAAAAGCCCTAGACATATACGTTTGCTTATATCTGTCCACATCTGGTTGAGTCATCAAAAGCGGACCTGGATACAAATTCTTTCCTTTTCAGTCTGACAAACCTGAATGGATCTGGCTGTAAGCAGATATAGGCAGGCGCATGTCCACTTGCTTCGTGCCACCCATAAGGATAGATTGCAAAAATAGAATGAAAGTATGGCTGTTTAAAAAGGGCCTACGGTGGGCACCAAAGTCAGCAGCTATGACAGGAAAGAGATAAATGAACCATGACAAGAAGAAATATACAAAACCAGCAGCTAACTTTTTTGCAAATGATATGCATTTCCGTACATGTGCACTTTTTCATGCATATTTCTGAATGGTATCTGTGGTAAAAATAACTTGTAGCTTACTGGCCATTACTTGTAGAACGTTTTATAGTAATTGACCGGTGTGAGCAGAGGAGAGAACTTGACATGACGGCGATTTTTTGACAGTAATCACTCCATCATTGGATGGAGTGATCACGTGGTAAAGGGCAGCTGGGATTGACCCTTTACCCCGATCTGTGACGCACCAGGTCCCAAGAACCTGTCGAGCACAGACACTCCCGTGCACGCGCCCCAGGGGGCATGCGATTTTTGGAGGATGTCATTGTATGCCCTCCCATAATTATCTGACCGTGCTGTAGCCGTCATTCGGCTATGGCCTGGTCGGTAAGTGGTTAAACATAAAACCATAGCCGATCCTAGTGTGGATGTATACATAGTTTAATCGTAGGTAAGGTTGAATAAAGACAATAGTCAATCCAGTTCTACCAGTGAAGGTGTACGTGTGTCAGTGTCTATAATTATTTCCCATATCTCTGTATGTTGTGTTCTTTAAGATGCACATCCAAGAGTCTCTTAAAAATATCAATACTCTGTGCAGCCACCACCAATTGTGGAAGAGAGTTCCACATCCTTATTGCCCTGACAGTGAAAAAACCCCTGCGCAGTTTAGGGTTAAACCGCTTGTGCTTCAATCTCATTGTGTGGCCCCGTGTCCTCTTACACTCCTTGAAACTGAATAGTTTTTTTCCTATGCTGGGATCACCATTGAGGTATTTGTAAATCGCTATCATATCTCCTCTCAAGCGTTGTTTCTCCACAAGAATAAATTTAGTGTTTGCAGTCGTTCTTTGTAAATAAGGTCCTCCAGTCCCCTATTAGTTTTGTTGCCCTTCTTTGGACTCTCTCCAATTTCAGCACATCCCTTCTGAGGACTGGTGACCAGAACTGGACAGAATACTCCAGATATGGTCTAACCAGAGTTTTATAAAGTGGTAGGATTATCGTTCTATCTCTGGCGTATATCCCTTTTTTATGCATGCTAATATTCTGCCAGCTTTGGTAGCTGCAGCTTGACATTGCATGCTATTGCTCAATCTGTCATCGACTAGGACCCCCAGATCTTTCTCCATCCTTGATTCCCCCAGCGGTTCTCCCTCTAGTGAGTAGTTTGCATTTATGTTTTTTGCCCCCAAGTGCATTACCTTACATTTTTCCACATTAAACCTAATTTGCCATGTATTTGCCCCCTCCATTATTTTGTTCAGGTCTTTCTGTAAAATTGTAATATTCTGATGTGAAGTTATTGCCCTGCTTATTTTTGTGCCATCCGCAAAAGCTGAGATTGAGCTATTTATCCCATCCTCTGTATCATTTATGAATACATTTAATAGAATTGGTCCCAAGATAGAAACCTGGGGCACCCCACTTACCATTCCAAACCAGTCTGAGTACACATTATTTATCACTGCCCTTTGGACACGCCCATGTAACCATTTTTTTATCCAAGAACAAACCTTATTGGGTCTGAGATCAAAAGTAAAATTTCTGTCTTTGCAGATGACACCAAGCTATGCAGTGGAATAACGTCCTTACAAGATGTCTCCAATTTACAAGCCGACCTCAATGCCCTGTCTAATTGGGCGACTATGTGGCAGATGAGGTTTAATGTTGATAAATGTAAAGTTATGCACTTGGGGGCTAAGAATATGAATGCATCATACATACTAGGGGGAATACAACTGGGGGGATCCGTAGTGGAGAAGGATCTGGGGGTTTTGGTAGATCATAAGCTCAATAATGGCATGCAATGCCAAGCTGTGGTTTCCAAAGCGAGCAAAGTCCTTTCTTGTATTAAGAGAGGTATGGACTCCAGAGAGAGAGAGAGACATAATTTTGCCCCTGTACAAATCACTAGTAAGGCCTCATCTGGAATACGCAGTTCAGTTTTGGGCACCAGTTCTCAAAAAGCATATCGGGGAACTGGAGAAAGTGCAGAGAAGGGCAACCAAACTGATAAGAGGCATGGAGGAGCTCAGCTATGAAGAAAGATTAGAGGAACTGAATTTATTCACTCTTGAGAAGAGGAGAATAAGGGGGGATATGATTAACATGTACAAATATATAAGGGGTCCATATAGTGAACTTGGTGATGAGTTATTCACTTTATGGTCAACACAGAGAACAAGGGGGCACTCTTTACGTCTAGAAGAAAAAAGATTTCATCTCCAAATGCGGAAAGGTTTCTTCACAGTAAGAGCTGTGAAAATGTGGAACAGACTCCCTGCAGAGGTGGTTCTGGCCAGCTCAGGAGATTGCTTTAAGAAAGGCCTGGATACTTTCCTAAATGTACATAATATAACTGAGTACTAACAGTTCTAGGTAAAGTTGATCCAGGGTAAATCCGATTGCCTCTCGGGGGATCAGGAAGGAATTTTTTCCCCTGCTGTAGCAAATTGGATCATGCTCTGCTGGGGTTTTTTGCCTTCCTCTGGATCAACTGTGGGTATAGAATTGGGTATATGGGATTGCACGATATTTTTTTATTTTATTTTAGTTATTTTTTTATGGTTGAACTGGATGGACTTTGTCTTTTTTCAACCTGACTAACTATGTTATGGTCCACGCCTGCAAACCTCAGTTTGTAAATTAAGCACTTATGGGGGACTGTAAAGAATGCCTTTGCATAATCCAGGTACACTAAATCTACAGGCCTTCCCCTGTCTAGATGGCAGCTTACTTCCTCGTAGAATGTTAACAGATTGGTCTGGCAAGAATGACCTTTCGTAAACCTATGCTGATAACTACTAATGATATTTTATTCTCCAGTAAATTTTGGGATATAATCTCTTATCATCCCCTTCAATAATTTACCAACGATTGATGTTAGGATGTCTGGCCTGTAGTTTCCAGGGATTTGTCTCTGTCCTTTTTTGAATATTGGTACCACATTGGTTTTTCTCCAATAAGCTGGTACAAATCCTGTCAGTATGCTGTGCCGCCTGAATTTCCAGGAGGTTGATGGGCAGGGATCTTTTGGTAGCCGACCACCTTCCCTGGAGCGACAAATTCTACAAATTCTCTAGGACTGCCCCCCAGCCCAGAAGGGAGCATAAGGCGGGAGGCCTGATGAATTGAATCTTTAATGGCATCCACCGCGAAACATAATGCTCTAGGCAAGTCGGCCAAATCTCGAGCTTGCTGAGCAGGAATATCTTTCAAAACCTGTTTCATCTGGTCTTTCAGAGCTTGACAGATGCCTATAGCTGCCACTGCAGGCTGAGCTACTGCACCGGCCATAGAAAAAGCTGTTTTCAACAAGGTTTCCAACCTTTTATCCGTTGGATCCTTGAACATCTGAACATTGTCCACCGGACTTGTCAGGGTCTTGTTCACACAGGAGATGGCAGCGTCCACTGTAGGAAGACTCCACTTTTTGGTGAACTTTTCCTCCATAGGATACAAAATAGAAAACTTCTTAGGAGGAAGAAAAAGTTTATCAGGATGTTCCCAATCCTGATAAATGAGTCCCTCTAACAATGGATGAGCCGGAAAAGAACAGTTAGTTTGCGGGGCTTTCAAAGAGCCCAACGAAGAAACAGAGGTAGCTGCTGGTTCTGAAAGGGGCAACTTAAAAGCTGACCGAACCATCTCTGTCAGGGATTGAACTGACAATTTTTAAGTCTGTGATGCTTAAAATGGTTCTTCTAAAGTAGACTCCTCAGAGGCAGAATCATCTGAATTCCCCTCAGCCTGATCCCCTGCAGGCAAGTCAATATCATCCTTGGACAATTGCTCTGCTGTTAAGAACTCTAAAGGGGGAGATGGAGATCTGGCACGCTTCCTCTCTGGCAGGGAGGACGCGATCAATGTTGCCAATATTTGTTCCAATCCCCCCAGGGCTGAGGCAAAAACCTCTTCCATCACATATACAGGAGCAGGTGGGCTGAGGGCAGCCGCAGCACTCAACAGCCCCGATGGCTCACCCCGTGCGATTACCTCTGATTTATCAGGGGAGGCTGGAACAGCTGAAGCATGACCCAGATCCTCAGATCTTCTTAGGATTTTTAGTCCCAGAGCCCTTAGAAGGCATAGTCCCAAGCTCAAAGCCGAGGTACTCACAGCCAAATTGCACCCACTATTGAGCTATAGTCCAGCGTACAAGCTGCTATAAAAGTCAGTCAGGTGTAAGCTAATGTGCCTTGGGGGTGCCTGTATCACTGCCTGATGTATGCCTGATGTATGCCAATCACATTAATAGTTTAGTAACGCCAACCAATAATAAGCACCACGCTCCTGTGTCCACGCTCCTATCGCCAGGGTGTCTCATAGAGACTGATTCTAAGGCAGAGGACGCCCGCACATGCGCAAAAGCGAGCCTGGGGGCCACGGAGCGTCATTACGCCAAGCCTCGCCCACTCCGTCCCCATTCCCTATAACTCTGGCAATCGCGCGCATCCACGTGCACGTTGGCGCCGCCGCCGGCTTACGGTTTCTGCCTGGGAGAGGAAGGAGAGAGGAGGAGGAGGGAGGCCAAGAACTCTGTGTGCCGTAGCTGGGCCAGTGAAGTGATACGGGCAGTAGTCTTGTGGCAGCGATAGCAGTTGGACTCCAGGAGCTCTATATTGAAAGAAGCACCTCCACACTGTCCCAGTCATACTCTTGTACCAAGGTAAAGCCATGTTTTTAGACATTTTGGAGGGGCATGAGCACCCTCAAGTGGCACAAAAATGTACTACAATGATGTCCAAAAATAATAAAACCAAATGAAAAAACATTTCAGGTTTAAGTCGTCTAGGCATAAGTCTTACAGCAGGAAAGTCAATAGCAAATTACAGGCAAGGCATACATTAGCTTGAAGGTTCCCTGATGAACCAAGTTCGCCAGGGACCTTCACTTACCTTTCCACGCCGCAGGACTCTGATAGGAACAGATATCCCAACCTTCACCCATCACAGCGGGCAATTGTCAGCCGACCTTCAGGGACCGGGGTCCCAAAATAGGGATCACCACTCCCCTGGACCTGTACGGCACCCTGCCAGAAAACTTTTGGTATTGGGTCTGACCAAAGTACTGGAATTCAGGATCCAGCCCTTCAAAGAGAGGCATTACAGGCAAAACCTCGTTCTTCTTAACCAAGGCCCGGGTACTGTCCACTTTGGCTATGAAGCACTTTGGACGGATCCGGAAACAGCTTGCCTAGGCCATAAAATAACCCATAAGCGAAGCTACTTTGAATACATATTAACCGTGACCAACACCTTAGACACTGGCAAAAAACTGAGGTACTCCCTGTATAAGAGGGGTTATATAGGGGAGGGGACTTCCTGTCTTGGGTTTGCCAGTGTCCATCATCTGAAGGTAGGCTCTATAACCCACATAGTAATTACTATGCCGCTTTGTGTCCCGTGATGTACGAGAAAGAAAAATTTATTTGGATTTTTTTTTACGCTCCTCCGATATGTGTCTCTCGTAATCTTTTTTGGCTGCTCTAAAAGCGTTTTTACACTTATTGCATTCCTTGTAGTGTTGGAATGCTGACGGTGACCAATCCCCTTTATATTGTTTAAAGACCATTTTTTTCTCTTTAATGAAGCTTTTTACATTATGGTTTAGCCACCCAGGTTTAACCTTCGCTCTTCTATATTTATTGTCCATTGGAATGCACTGTGTGATACCTTTGTTTAACCACTTGCCGACCAGCCCACGTCATTATACTGCGGCAGGTCAGCTTGTTCCCGCGAATCACCGTAGCTGTATGTTGGTCCCTTTAACAGCTATAGCAGGCGCACGCGCATGCCCGCTGCACGGCAGCCGATGCGCGTGGCCGCTGGCCGCGATGTCCGCCGGCCACCCGCGATCGCTCCACAGAGAGCCAGACTGGGGATCTGTCAATGTAAACAAACCAATCCCCGTTCTGACAGGAAAGTACAGAGTGATCGTCTGTTCCTAGTGATTAGGAATAGTGATCTCTCTGTACTCTCAGTCAGTCCCCTCTCCCCACAGTTAGAAATACCCCCAGGGAACACATTTAACCCCTTGCTCACCCCTAGTGTTAACCCCTTCCCTGCCAGTGTCATTTATACAGTAATCAGTGCATTTTTATAGCACTGATCACTGTAGAAATGTCACTGGTCCCAAAAAAGTGTCAAAAGTGTCTGTTCTGTCTGCCGCAATATCGCAGTCCGCTAAAATTTGCTGATCACTGCCATTAGTAGTACAAAAAAAATAATAATAAAAATTCCATAAATCTATTCCCCATTTTGTAGATGCTATAACTTTTGCGCAAACCAATCAATATACGCTTATTGCAATTTTTGTTACCAAACACATGTACAAGAATACATATTGGCCTAAACGGATAAATAAATTATTATTTTTTTAAAAATTGTCAGTATTTTTTTTGTTTATAGCGCAAGAAATAAAAACCGCAGAGGTGATCAAATACCAGCAAAAGAAAGCTCTATTTGTGGGGAAAAAACGGATGTCAATTTTGTTAGGGTACAGCATTGCACGACCGTGCAATTGTCAGTTAAAGTAACGCAGTGCCGAATCGCAAAAAATGGCCTGGTCATTAAGGGGGTAAATCCTTCCGGTCCTTAAGTGGTTAATATGCTCCTGAAGCATTCCCATTTTTCTTCCGTGTTCAATGTATCCAGGATTTGATTCCAATTGATGTCATGTAGTAATGACCGCAGTTCAGAAAAATTGGCTCGTTTGAAACTTAGTGTTCTTGTGTTACCCTCATGCATCCTTTTTCTATGTTTTAGATTAAATGTGATCATCCTATGATCCCTAGATCCTAAGTTGTCCCGCATTTCCACATCTGAGATCAGACTTGGACCGTTCGTAGTTAATAAATCAAGCAGGGCATTCTTTCTAGTTGGGGGATCCACCAATTGGGACATGAAGTTGTCCTGTAAGACATTCATGAAATGACGGGCCTTTAATGAGGCCTTAGTCAATGCCGCTCCTCCATGCCACACCCCCCTGACATGTACCGCCCCACCAACTGGGGTCTATGATTGAGCGGAATCAAACATGTCAGGTGGCGTTGTCCGAGGAGCGGCGTTGACTGAGTCTTTCACATGTGTACGTCCACACTAGGATTGGTTATGGTGAGTGGTGGCGAGTGGCGGTTTTATATTTTTATGTAAAATATTGCAGATTCTTTTTGGAAAAGGAAGTGGTCCCTTTCAGTTGATGGTGACTGAAAAAATGTAATGGATCTTTTAACAGTGACTGTTTAAGTTTTAACTAACGATTCATACATTTTAAATGCCTATTGTTCACATGTTATTCATGTGTCCTGTATTACATGTCTAAAGAAAATCTACATTTGACATTATTACGTGCTTTGGATTAATTGAAAAGTGTTAAAGAACAATAACATATTTCATACCATTAAACATAAGGAAAATGGCTACACTCCAATATGGTAAAAAAAATACCCAATTGTCATAGATGTCAATGCGAAGAAAAAGACTTGTTCTTGTTGTTCACCTATTAGACTATAATATAGTCACTATATCATAAGGATCACACTATCACATAGCCTTGCAAGATATCAAGATCATTAATCAGCTGCTAATAGACCAGTCACCAATAGCCCTACTACTGCAACAGTAAATAAAATTTGCCATGCAAGGGATGAGTAGATCTCCTCTGGCAAAGGAAAATTATAACAATGAGATGGTAGTTGTAGATACATGAACACATCTACAAAGCATTAAGCGGTTTTCCCAAGAACCATATCCATACACAATACCTGGCTAAACGTCATGGGTTAACCTCTTCCCAGCCAGCTGATTTAGGGGCCATTCCATAACAATATCTATGAAGCTTTATCAGCAGCTTGTTCCAGAATGTTAATTTCACTATAATACAGAACCCCTGTACCATAATAAAGCATGAAGTAAGCCGTTAGAAACGCATACACACCCATTGATTCTCCGGTACCCATTCATGGTCACTGACCTTGGCAGGTGATGGAGAAAGGTAGTGCTTTGTGGTAGGTTATAAGGCACAGATGACCGATGAAGTTCAAGCACATTATTCCCCAGAAAGACGTCCGAAAACGACATGTTCCTTTCCACCTCTCTCTTGCTGACTGGGAACTGCTTAGTCAACAGTGCTGGCCAGTGTTAGAACAATTTTCTCCATCCCTTCGACTGCCATCAGGCATCTCAGCATAAATCCTTCAGACTGTCAATACCCCCTAATCAGTCAGTGCACAGCATCAGGCAAACTTTATATTATATCGCACACAGGTCCTAATACTAAGATATTACAATCTACAGAGAAAAGTTAACACTTTATTGTTTTATATTAAAAATTAAGTTGCTGGTGCCATTAAATGTATATATTATGGGACACATCAGCTTTCTTGAAAAGGGGACTGTAATATAAATAAGAAATGGAATGGTTGTATGGAACAGTAAATACAAATTTGAATTGTTCTATATAACAATAAATAGGAATTGGATTGTTGTATGTAACAGTAAATAGGAACTGGAATTGTTGTATGGAATAGTATAGAAGAATAAGAATTGGATAGAACAGTAAATAGGAATCGGAATTGTTAGATATAACAGAGATAGAAACTGGAATTGTTCTATATAACTGTAAATAGGAATTGGATTGTTGCATGTAACAGAAACTAGGAACTGGAATTGTTGTATGGAACATTATAGAAGAATAAAAACTGTATAGAACAGTAAATAGGAATCGGAATTGTTAGATATAACAGAGATAGAAACTGGAATTGTTCTATATAACTGTAAATAGGAATTGGATTGTTGCATGTAACAGAAACTAGGAACTGGAATTGTTGTATGGAACATTATAGAAGAATAAAAACTGTATAGAACAGTAAATAGGAATTGGAATTGTTAGATATAACAGAAATAGGAATTTGAATTATTCTATAAAACATTAATTAGGAATTGGAATTGTTCTGTAAAACAGAAAATAGGAATTGGAATTATTCTATAAAACAGTAAATAGGAATTGGAATTGTTCTGTAGAGTGCATTTTAACTGCTGTATAAAACAGAATTGAACAAATTGGAACTGTATAAAAGAATAAATAGGAATTGTTCTATATAACAGTAAATAGGAATTAAAATTGTTGTAAAGAACAGCATTTAAACAATCGGAACTGTATAGAACAGTAAATGAGAATTTGAATGGTTGTATATAACAGTATATAACATTCAGGATTGTCTAGAACAGTAAATAAGAATTGGACCAGTTGTATAGAAAAGTATATCAAATTCAGAATTGTATAGAAAAGTAAATAAGAATTAGAACGGTTGTATAGAACAGGTTACCCCAGAATGACAGCATACAAATCCGAAGTATGGACTCATACTAAACAAACACTCTTCTATAGCCCTGTCCGCCTGTGCGACCCTTTGTCTCAGTCCTTGCTCACCCGATCTCATCCAAAGACTGGAGATGTGTACCATACCATTGAAACTCAGCTTCTTCTCTGCTTTGTTCAGGTGTTTCTCCAGACAAGTCACATTACCTGGTTTAGGGCTACAAAATAATCTCCAGGCATGCCTCCCCCAGCCATCACAATCACAAAGAAAAGGAAAGTGCCTTACTTCCACCCTGACGCCGTCTTTCCACAAGGACAGAGGACAATCACATTGTGCTGTGCTCCAAGAGGATGACTGTTGTCAGAAATAAAGGACAAGTCCCCAATCCTTTCCCTGGTGTACTCAGAATTCCTGAGGAGAGATTGCGAGTCGTGCGTCCAGTCCCAGCTGGTGCTGGGCGACTGCCAACTTCAATACAAAAGCCTTATAAAGCGTGTGTCGTGTAGAACAGCTCAACAGAGCCACCCTCAGTCTACAGCGAGATGCTTTCCTTCCTTCCTCATTACTCATTACTATGGATGAGGCAACACCTCTCACACAGCAACGTGTGTGTGCTTCCAAGAAATACACAGGCGTCCCTGCCCTCTGCTTATGGACTACATGTTAATTAGTGTGATTAGGATTGTTGAAGTTCAGTGAGTTATAGGATACAAATGAAGATAACATGGATTATTGAAGAAACATGAATGCAATGTGCTTTATACTGAAGTATCCATAGCCTGAGTAAGTGACAGAGACTGGGGGATTATTAATCAGTCTGTGTCTCTTATTCAGGAGTTGTATTCAGCACCATGGACAGGACATACAGCTAATGCATACTATGATACACCTCACTTCATTGTTTACCGCCATCAGGGCCAGCCCAAGACATTGTGCTGCCTGGGCCCAGGATCAAAATGCTGCCCCCCTCCTCCCTACCGCCCCCCCCCCAAAAAAAATAAAATAATAATAATCACGCCCACCAAAAGGCCCCCACATTTATTATTTTATATTATGACAATAAAAAACAAAATTACATTTATTAGGAAGTCAGATTTCCACGTAATAGTGGTGGTGGGGTTCAGACAGAGGCAGCGGCGGTTGTGGTGAGGGGGGAGGGGAGGTTAGACACAGGCAAGGGTGGTAGAGGAGATTAGACACAGGCAGGGGGGGTAGGGGAGGTTAGGCACAGGTAGGGGTGGTAGGGGGGATTAGACACAAGCAGGGGTGGTAGGGAGGTTAGACACAGGCAGGGGTGGTAGGGAGGTTAGACACAGGCAGGGGTGGTAGGGAGATTAGACACAGGCAGGGGTGGTAGGGGGGTTAGACACAGGCAGGGGTGGTAGGGGGGGATTAGACACAGGCAGGGGTGGTAGGGGGGGGGATTAGACACAGGCAGGGGTGGTAGGGGGGGGATTAGACACAGGCAGGGGTGGTAGGGGGGGATTAGACACAGGCAGGGGTTGTAGGGGGATTAGACACAGGCAGGGGTGGTAGGGGGGTTAGACACAGGCAGGGGTGGTAGGGGGGTTAGACACAGGCAGGGGTGGTAGGGGGATTAGACACAGGCAGGGGTGGTAGGGGGGGATTAGACACAGGCAGGGGTGGTAGGGGGGGTTAGACACAGGCAGGGGGGTTAGACACAGGCAGGGGTGGTAGGGGAGGTTAGAAACAGGCAGGGGTGGTGGAGATGGGATTAGTGACACTTACTTTCTCTCAGTGTTAGCCGCGCCTATAGCGATCCCTCTTCCATCATGGGGTCTCTGCTCAGCCGAAAGCTCCTCCCCCTTTACGCTGTTGTTCGTCAGCTGACTTTCTCGTCAGCAGCATGGGGGGGGGGAGCCGTGGAGAGGATGGGCGGGCGGCCAGCTGTGTGGTTATGGCAGCGAATGGTCTGCCAATACTTCTAATAGCAGCGGCGCTGGGCCATCCACATAGTGGGATGAAGAGCGGAGCGGGTGGGCGTAGCGGAGCCCGATTGGGCGGGATTACTGTATTTATGGGCGTCAATGTGCCGCCCCTCAGAACCTGCCGCCTGGGACAATGGTCCCATCGGGTCCCATGGTAGGGCCGGCCCTGACCGCCATTATACATGAACACAGAGCGACTCTAAACATGTCATGTGCTGCGAATGCATTCCAGGAAATCTTGTATGACTGCAGAAAGTCCATTCAAAATCAGAATAAAAACCTGACAGAGGTTCGAACCTTTCAACACACTACCGGAAAAAATAAAAAAATAAAAAAAAAGTATAATTTTCAGCATGAGTTATTCTCTTTGAATCCTGTTCAAATTTACCATAGCCGGACTGAGCAAGGTGACTTGAGCTGGGATGATTACAGGTTTTGTAGAGCCCTTTAGAGTGTGTTGTTGAGAATCCCTGCCCCTTTGAACCAAAGATTACAGCAGACCATACAGCCCGGGCAGGCAACATCGGCACTCCAGCTGTGATGAATCTACAAATCCCATCATGCCTCTGCCTCTAGGAGTCATGCCTGTGATTGTCAGGGTCTTGCAATGTCTCATGAGACTTGTAGTTTCAAAACAGCTGGAGGGCAGAGGTTGCCTACCCCTGGCATACAGTATTAATTATTTTTTGTTCAAGGAGCACGTTGAATGAAATAATTGATGAGCCAATTCCCCCATCCACACATTCATGGTGGGGAGGGGGGGGGGGGAATTAATCCTGCTGAATTATTGTACTCTGATAGTGAGGAGGCTTACCTGCTGTCAGAAAACACTGATCAGTGTTGCCAGCTATAGGTTGGTTTTACAGAAGTTGATTGGTAGATCGGCTTCTGTACAACCAACCTGCCCATGCACACATCAAAATTTTACACATGCATTTTGATCCATGTATGGCCGCCTTAAAGTGATACTAAACATGCTGTTTAATTTACATTACCCCTTCACTGTACATAATTTAATAAAAAATATATAAGTACCTTCTTTCCTAATTGAAATACAGTTATCACATGACCCAGCTTTTTCCCAGCCTGTCTGCAGGGAAAAAGTGGCAGGAGGAGCTTCTAGTCCTCTGCTGCTGGTCACATGTTCAAAAAAAAAAACAGCCTTTGGAATACAGAAAAAAAATAATTAATTTCAATAAACAGTTTTAACAACGTCCCCCTGGCCTATAGCAAAATGACGGCCGGAGCTGTGGTTTAGTTATCCTGACTGGACGTCATATGACATCTTTCGGGATAACTGCCGGCGCGCGCCCGTGGCGATCGGTGGTGTGGCGTGTCAGTCTGACACACTGCAACACCGATCTCGGTAAAGAGCCTCTGACGGAGGCTCTTTATCACGTGACCAGCCATGTCCAATCACGGCTGATAAAAGTGTAAACAGGAAGAGCCGTTTATCGGCTTTTCCTCACTCGTGTCTGACAGACGCGAGTAGAGGAGAGCCGATCGCCGGCTCTCCTGACAGCGGGGGTTGCGCTGATTGTTTATCAGCGCAGCCTTCCCACGGATGCCCACACTGGACCACCAGGGATGGCCAGCACACATGGATGACCAGGTATTCCCCCCTGTCCACCAGGGATGCCACACAGTGCCCTAAAACATGCCAATCAGTGCCCAGAAATGGTGCCAGTCAGTGCCCACTACAAATGCCAGCCAGATGTCTCATCAGTGATGCCCAGCAGTGCCCCCTATCAGTGTCCATCAGTGCCACCCATCAGTGCCCATCCATGACAATCAGTGCCCACCTATCAGTGCCCATCCATGCCACCTATCAGTGTCACCCATAAGTACCCATCAGTGCAGCCTTTCAGTGCCCATCAGTGCCATCTATGAGTGTCCATCAATGCCGCCTATGAGTGCCACCTATCAGTGCCCATCAGTGCAGCCTATCATTGCCCATCAGTGCTATCTCATCGGTGCCACCTCATTGGTGCCACCTTATCAGTACATGGGTGTGCAGCCTCATCAGTGCCCGTCAGTGAAGGAGAAAACTTACTTATTTACAAAATGTATTAACAGGAACAAAGAAAAACTATTTTTTTTCAAATTTTTCTGTCTTTTTTTATTTGTTGCACAAAAATTATATTTGTGAGAACAAAATGATAAGAATTTTTGGGTACTGTGTAGCACGACCGCGCAATTGTCATTCAAAGTACGACAGCTCTAAAAGCTAAAAAATTGGCCTGGGCAGGAAGGAGGGGCGAAAGTGCCTGGTATTGAGTGGTTAAATCATCATACAAACATATACCGTATTTATTGGCGTATAACATGCACTTTTTCCCCCTGAAAATAGGGGGAAAATCACGGGTGCGTGTTATATGCTGATAGTGTACCTCAGACTCGGAGGAGAAGGAGGGGGACGAGCGCCGTCGGAATTCACTGAGCCGTCTTCTCCTGTTTACTCGGCTCTCTGGTGAGGTTGCAAATGGGCACATAGGCTGCATTGATGAGAGACAGGCTGCAAATGGGCACATAGGCTGCATTGATGAGAGACGGGCTGCAAATGGGCACATAGGCTGCATTTAGGCTGCAGATGGGCACATAGGCTGCAGATGGACACAGATCAGGCTGCAGATGGACACAGATCAGGCTGCATTGAGGCTGCAGATGGACACTGACCATTATTTTGCTTCAATATGGTTTATTTTTTTACGTTTTTTTCATGAAACTTCCCTCTTAAATTGAAGGTGCGTGTTATATGCCTGTGTGTGTTATACGCCGATAAATACGGTATTTGAATTTAAATCTTTTGTTTTATTTATTTGGCAATGACATGGTGTGGGCGGATTTCTGCCTGTCACAGGCTGTCACACCCCTCCAGCCTGTGTATTAGAATAAGAGGGAGGTGAAAACTCCATCAATCAACAAACTATTTCCCACCCCCATTGTGGTTAGTGGTCATGGAGAAGGGGGGATGGAGTGAACTGTCGTTATTTACCACTGTGTATACACCCACATGTGTGACTCTATAGTCACATGGGCTGCTCAGATGTAAGGGTAGAGAGGAAATGCTCGGGGTAGAAATACACTGAAAACTGGGCATTTCCACTAGCTGCCAACACTTCTCTGCAAAATCCCCAACTGCATTGGGTACATGGACAGAAGGGGGAGATAGAGAGCAGCAGGATACACCATGTTTTTTGCAGAATGCAGAAAATTAATCTCATAGTAACTGAGTGAGTATGAACAGCATGTAATTCAACATTTATTGATCATTTGATATTGGTTTATTGACACTTTAAGGCTTCAACTGCACAGGCAGTTCCTGAAGAGATTAAAGTAATATTGAATGCATGAAGGTAAAAAACCCTTAACCTTTAGAACCATTTTAACTTTTACCATGCACACAGTGTGTGTAAAGATCTGTGGAGTGGTCAGATTTGTACCTTGCACCACTACAGTTAGCATGTAACCCCTCATCCAAGCAGGTACATGCAATTGTAATCTCTAACTGGTGTTGGACACAATTTGCATCCAAGGATCAGTGTTGCCAACCTACTAGATTGAAATTTACTGACACAACACCCAAAACTTACTGGCACAGCCAAGTTTTTACTGACATTTCCAAAAGTTATAAAATTACAGTTTTAAGGGCAAATTGGAGTATTTAGATTAGAAAAAAATACAATATGCAATTAGCAATGTGATTTAAGGTAGATAAGATAAGGTAGATAAGACAAAAAACATATTTATTATTTTCTTTTTGATATAGTAAGTAAGTAGCTCAGGGACCAGCCTCAGGAGGGCAAGAAATTAGAACAGGCGGCACACACATAAAATTGACTCTCACAATGACACTGACAGCAGTGTCCAACAGCACAGATGATGATGAGACCTCACTGACACAACACGTCCCATCCTGAGTCACAGTGACAGTCTCTCTCCAAGCCAAGTGTAACCTCCAGTCCACTGCAGTCTAAACAGCACTGACGGCCCTGGTCCCAGCCTGCATTGCTCCCATACCGCAGGCTCACACACGAGGCTCTGGCCGACCTGCTTGGCTCCATTGCACCATGACATCACACAACATGCTCAGACAACGCCTCCGCCAAAGCTGCCCAAACATATTGTGGCAAGCACTTGGATGGTCCCAGCCGGCTCCGGGCCAAGCCGAGCGTCACAGACATATTTTTTACTGGCAACCTTTTACTTTTACTGGCATTTACTGGCAGGAGAAAATTGCCTGTTTTTTACTGGCTGCCAGTAAAAATACTGGTGGTTGGCAACACTGCCAATGATGGCATTTCTGACTGCACAAACTGGCTGAAGCTAATTGTCTAGGTTGTTTGCGGTCATAACAAGGAATTGTTTATCTGCATGTGAGTACAGAAGCCTATCCACCCTCATTTATTTGCCTGAATGAGGCCTTAAGATTAGATGTTTCCAATGCTATTTATTCCAAATGGCACCCCAATACACTGTATGTCTCTTTTGCAATAAATACTTCTTTACCTGCCTTGCTACCAAATGTCTGCAGAATGAACACTAAGCCATGCATTCACAGTTCAGCGTACGTTCTTGGCATACCTTTGGTGTTGGGGTGCATTATTTTCTGTGCACACATGCAGGAATTACATTATCCTGGGTTGGCCAAGCAAAATTGGTGAAGAAACCTAACCCAGAAGAAAATGGGATGAAGATGGAAGTGTTTTTAGAGACTAGAATGTTTTTGGATTATGGGCAGCAAGGGGTCCCCCCACCCTGTCCCCCAATCCCCCACCCGTGGAAACCCACGCAAGTGCATGTAGGACATAAAGCCTTCATAATGATATACTGTCTATGCTGATTAAAGGGTTTTTCCTAAAGTAGATCTAAAAGGCAAAACAACTTTTATTTTTGTTGCTGTCTGTGTCCCAGTGAGATTAACCCTCTCCATTTCTGCTGGTGACTACGATCATTGGGATTGGAAGTTAGAGAAAATCTGTCCGGTGTTCCGTTTAAAAAAAAAAAAGTGAACTAACGTGAATGAGGCCTTTAGACCCAGCTGATACTGTTGATTGTGAGATCAAGGCAAATTCCGAAGCTGTCAAACCCATCTATTTTGGTGGATGTATACATACTAAAACAAGGAAACCTGAAGAAAAGGGCAAAAGCTACCCAAAAACACCAAAATTCCTTGCATCATTTCTACAGTGAATGAAAGCTGAATGCTAAGGGATAGTTATGGGGAACTGTTCTACCATTTTTAATTTAAATTTATTAGCCTCTGAATGTATGGAGGCTACTAATGCTATGTCCTGTTGCACATACAGTATGTCTATACTTGGTGATAAACATATCTATTTTATGTACCATTATTACCATAAGTAGTATTTTTAAACAACACAGAAGCCATCAGTGCAGGGTTGCCAACTTTCAGTAAATTTACAAACAGTGTGTAAAATCCATAATTGTTGCATTTGTCCATGAATGTCAGTTACGGACATGCAGCCTACATGTCTGTAATTGACATTCATGGACAGATGCAAAAAGTACGGATTTTACAAACTGTTTGTATATTTACTGAAAGTTGGCAACCCTGCATCAGTGGGTACAACTAATCTCTGCCCCATAATTTGGCCTATTGTCTGGTGATTACTACATGCCATGACATAATGCACATGATTCCAGGGTTCCATACATATACACTGATGTATTCTTCTCTGCAGAGTATCACTGCCAGTACTGTACATGACCCCTGTGTAATTAAGCATGTATTTTGTCATCAAGTACCGGGTAATTGCAGCAGGCATCTACCACAGCTGTGTTCCACTAATGTACTATACACGGATGTGTTTGCCATCAAACATACTTCTTCACTCACATCATTTGTATCATTGTATGCAAGGAGACACGCATCCTCTTTAGAATATTAAGTACCCAAATTTAATCGCATCCTGTATTTTTTTTAGAAATTTTCTGCAGAGCATGCCCTGTACTGTCTTAGCAGTATCCATTCGGGAAATTAGAATATGCTGTATTTATTAACCCGAGTGCAATCCATATCCATTATAACAAAGACATTTATGCAATTATTAGGGGCCTCCGAAACATATGCCAAGTACAAATCTTGTTGCCATAAGCAACCAGTTAGTTGCCTTTTCTGCAAGAGTTTGAAAATAAAACAAGGTTTCTGATTGATTGCCATGGGAAACAAATTTTCTTGTTAGCAGGTTTCATATATAAGACCCTACATGTATGTATGTACGTTGCAGAGCGGATTTAGCTGCATAATATTTTTTTTCAGAAGTGTCCAAGTACTGTTTACTTAGTCAAGTAGACTTTCTGACTTACACACAGTTACAGAGTTTCCTGAATAGTATTAGCAGCTCATAGATTACTCAAAGCAGAATAAAAGTGAGAATTTTTTTTTCGATTTTGACATATTGGGAAATTATAATAAGGTTCTAGGAGAGACACATTTTATATCTGTAAAGTGCCTTAAAAAAGTATTCATACAGCTTGAAATGTTCCACAATTTGTCACGTTACAACCAAAAACATAAATGTATTTTATTGGGATTTTATGTGATAGACCAACACAAAGTGGCACATAATTGTGAAGTGGAAGGAAAATGATAAATGGTTTTCTGATTTTTTTTACAAATAAATATCTGAAAAGTGTGGCGTGCATTTGTATCGGGATCTTTACTCCGATACCCTTAACTAAAGCCTAGTGGAACCAATTGCCTTCAGAAGTCACCCAAATAGTATATAGAGTCCACTTGTGTGTAATTTAATCTCTGTATAAATACAGCTGTTCTGGGAAGCCCTCAGAAGTTAGAGAACCTTAGTAAACAAACAGCGTCATTAAGGCCAAGGAACACACCAGACAGGTCAGGGATAAAGTTGTGGAGAAGTTTAAAGCAGGGTTAGGTTATATAAAAAATATCCCAAGCTTTGAACATCTCACGGAGCACTGTTCAATCCAACATCCGAAAATGTAAACAGTATGGCACAACTGAAAACCTACCAAGACATGGCCGTCCACCTAAACTGACAGGCCTGGCAAGGAGAGCATTAATCAGAGAAGCAGCCAAGAGGCCCATGGTAACTCTGGAGGAGCTGCAGAGATCCGCAGCTCAGGTGGAAGAATCTGTCCACAGGACAACTATTAGTTGTGTATTCCACAAATCTGGCCTTTATGGAAGAGTGGCAAGAAGAAAGCCATTGTTGAAAGAAAGATATAAGAAGTTCCGTTTGCAGTTTGCAAGAAGCCATGTGGGGAGCACAGCAAACATGTGAAAGAAGGTGCTCTGGTCAGATGAGACCAAAACTTAACTTTTTTGCCTAAAAGCCTAAAAGCAAGTGTGGCGGAAAACTAACACTGCACATTACCCTGAACACACCATCACCACTGTGAAACATGGTGGTGGCAGCATCATGTTGTGGAAATGCTTTTCCTTATCAGTGACAGGAAAGCTGTTCAGAGTTGATGGGAAGATGGATGGAGCAAAATACAAGGCAATTTTAGAAGAAAACTTGTTAGAGTCTGCAAAAGACTTGAGACTGGTTTAGAGGATCACCTTCCAGCAGGACAATGACCCCAAACATACAGCCAGAGCTACAATGGAATGGTTTAGATCAAAGCATATTCATGTGTTAGAATGGCCCAGTCAAAGTCCAGACCTAAATCCAATTGAGAATCTGTGGCAAGACTTGAAAATTGCTGTTCACAGACGCTCTCCATCCAATCTGACAGATCTTAAGCTATTATGCAAAGAAGAATGGGCAAAAATGTCACTCTAGATGTGAAAAGCTGGTAGAGACATCCCCAAAAAGACTTGCAGCTGTAATTGCAGTGAAAGGTGTTCTACAAAGTATTGACTCAGAGGGGCTGAATACAAATGTATGCCACACTTTTCAAATAAGTATTTGTAAAAAAAAATTCAAACCAATTATCATTTTTACTTCCACTTCACAATTAAGTGCCACGTTGTGTTGGTCTATCACAGGGCTCTTCAAACTATGGCCCTCTAGTTGTTCAGGAACTACAATTCCCATAATGCCTAGTGATGTCTGTGAATGTCAGAGTTTTACAATGCCTTTATGGGATGTGTAGTTCTGCAACAGCTAGAGGGCCGTAGTTTGAGGATCCCTGGTCTATCACATAAAATCCCCAAAAAACACATTTACGTTTTTGGTTGTAACATGACAATGTGGAAAATGTCAAGGGGGTGTGAACTTTTTCAAGGCACTGTATGTCATTGTACTTATGTTATGTTGTGTTTCTGATTTTAACGTCTTGTAAATGATGGTGTTTTTCATGGTGATGTATTGTGTTTTCTAGATCTTTGTCAAATGAATAAAAAAAAAAAAAATGTAAAAACGTAAAAAAAAAAAAAAAAAAGTCAGAAAATGCTCGCCTTCTCCCCAGTGATCCAACATCTGCAAGGGCCCTCGCTGGTACCAAAATCTACATGCAACATCTGCAAATCCCCGCATCGGATCTTTGGCTGTCTTGATTGGCCAGTGTGGGGTGATATAACTCCTACACATGCACAGGAGGTTCGTTAATGACGTTACCAAGGCACCGTACCGAGAAAGTACAATGAGCTGTGCATGTGTAGCTCAGTGTACATTCTAAAGAAGACTGGACAGACATGTGTGTTTGTTCTACTGCAGAAGAGAGAGAGCTGTGATAAATAGCCTGCCTGCTCGCATTTTTTGTTTTTGTTTTTACCTTTAGTTCTACGTTAACAGTTAAGATACTGCCTTTAAATTATAAGATTTAAAAAAAAAAAAAATAAGTTGTTTATTATTTGTTTATACCTGCCCAAATAAGCTAGAAGATAATTAACGTGGTTCTAAAGCCTAACCATTTTATACCTTAATGCATTCCTTGCATTAGGGTAAAAAAAAATGTTTAGGCAACAGTATTGTCCCCTCATGCTTACCTCACTTAATCCAGCCCTGAGCCCATCTTTACTGGCTCTCCCCACTCTCACAAGCTTTGCTGAGGCATCGAGAGCCTTTGGCTCCTGCTGCTGTCAGTCAAATCCTGTTATGACAGAGTGGGAGGAGTCTATGAACGTAGGCAGTGCAGCTCAGGACCAAGTGAGCAGGTGTGCCACAATAGGAAGCGGCTTCCTAGGGTGGCACACCGAGAAGAGAAGGAGCCAGCAGTCAGCGGGGGATCCGAGAAGAGGAGGTAAGTATATCATGTTGGTTATTTCTAAACAAAAACATTTTAGACATTACAATCACTTCAAGGCAGCTTGCATATAATTTGGACCATAATAACAGTATTTGCTTTTTAATAACCACTTGACCTCCAGAATGTTTTACGCCCTTCTTGAACAGACCATTTTTTGCTATTCAGCACTGCGCTACTTTTATTGGCAATTTCTCAGTCATGCAACATTGTACGCAAATGACCTTTTTTTAAAAAAAATTCACATAAATAGAGATTTCTTTGGGTGATATTTGATCAATAATGTTCTATTATTTTTTTATTACATAAAATGAAAAAAAAAAAAAAAAAACAGTGACTTATTGGGGCTTATTTACGAAAGGCAAATCCACTTTGCACTACAAGTGCAAACTACAAATGTAAAGTGCACTTGAAATTGCACTGAAAGTGCACTTGGAAGTGCAGTCGCTGTAAATCTGAGGGGAAGATCTGAAATGAGGGGAAGCTCTGATGATTTTATTATCCAATCATGTGCAAGCTAAAATTCTGTTTTTTTATTTTCCTCGCATGTCCCCCTCGGATCTACAGCGACGGCACATACAAGTGCACTTTCAGTGCAATTTCAAGTGCACTTTGCACTTGTAGTGCAAAGTGGATTTGCCATTCGTAAATAACCCCCATTGTGTCACTGTGATTGTGCCAGATCGCCCACCATACTAACAGACACCGGATGGGAGGGTTAGTAATTGACAAACTGAGACTGACGTCCCTAGTGACACTAATACCATCATCATATATAATACTTTACACTGTACTAATGACACTGGGTGGGGAGGGGTTATCAAGGGGAAATCAAGGGATTAACTGTGTGCCTAACAAGTGTAATATGTGCTGCTTTTACTTACTGCTCTGGCTGTTTCCCCCCCCCCCCCTGCTTTTTAGGCCCCTTTCACACGGGCTGTCTGATCAGGTCCGCCTGTCAGTTTTTCAGACGAACCTGATCGGACACTCCATTCACTTCTATGGAGCGGCGGATGTCAGCGGTGACATGTCCACTGACACCCGCTGCTATCCAATCCGTTCCTCTCCACAAAAACCAGACGGATGGAGGTCCTATTTTCCAACCATCTGGTGGATCAGATGGGATGAGATCGGATGAAAATGGACAAGCGGTTCTTTGAATTCGATCTCCCCATAGAGGAGAGCGGGACTCTGTCTATCTCCACTCTGCTCAGTAGGCAGAGACAAACCTGTCAGCAGGGATGGAGGCGCCCGTGTGAAAAGAGCCTTGGGGAGAAGAAACAGCCAGATTTCTGTTCTATGTACTCTGTGGGGGTTATTTACTAAAGGCAAATCCACTTTGCACTACAAGTGAACTGGAAGTGCACTTGTAAGTGCAGTCGCTGTAGATCTGATGGGAAGCTCTGAAATTAGCGGAAGCTCTGCTGATTTTATCATCCAATCATGTGCAAGCAAAAATTCTGTTTTTTTTTTTTTTTTGCATGTCCCCCTCAGATCTACAGCAACTGCACTTCCAAGTGCACTTTCAACTGCACTTGCAGTTCACTTGTAGTGCAAAGTGGATTTGCCTTTCGTAAATAACCCCCCTGTGTGTTTTTAAACATCCCTCTGTGCTGTGATTGGACACAGCCGATCAGCAGGTTGAATAATACTCTTGCTTAAAGGATCAGTTCACCTTTACACCTGTAAAGTATTGCAGCCAATACGGGCAGACGGTTATACACTGACAGGAAGCTCAATGAACTACCTAGAGCGCTCAACAGCACCCTGGTAGTTTGAGAATCCCAGACCCTATACTGCTCACCTCCCCCATTTCAGGAGAGAACCTTTTCTCTGAGTAAACCCCTTCACATTCTCTCTCTCGCCTGATGCAGTAGCTCTGAGCTCAACGTTTGAGAGCTCGCTCCTGTGATGGTGGAGGTAAGCAGTAACGACTAGGCCTCACTTAGCAACGTCCTGGGAGTATTCCAGTCAGGCATCAGGAAGTACGTAAATGGCCTACACCCAGGGCCGTCGGAACAGGACAGGCAAAACAAGCAATTGCTTGGGGCCCCGAGCTGGCCTAGGGCCCCAGCCTGCTGCCTGTCACTGTCCTCGATTTTCGCCCGGAGCCGATCCGCGGATTGCAGCCTTAGGAAAGGCCGCGGCTTCGGCCTAGCTCCGGAGCGGCGGCCATCTTGGTACACCCGGCGGTGACAGGCCGCCGCTATTGCTTATGGAAGTTGTAGTCCACAACGGCGGCTACGTGCTGATGCTCCCTGCTCCTGGGGGGAGGAGTCAGTGTCAGTCACAGTCACTCAGGAGGGCAGCGCAGGCGTGGTACAACTCCCATTGCGGTCGGATCATATTTTGCCCGCCAGACAGTGCCTCTGGAAAGGGTAAGTCAGTGAATGACTTTTTAATGGAGTGATAAAGTCTCTAATAGTTCCACAAATAAAAAAGTAAATACGTTTTCTTGAAAAGTAGTAAAGAATCTGTCTTTCTTTGGCTCCACAAGCATGTACTTGTACATGATTTCTGTTCTTCTGTCCAGTAATTCAGCCAGATCAGGATCCCTGAATATTAGTGCGCTTTTCTCCTGTAAACAACTTCCTGGTCACAGCAGCCTGCTTCTCCATCCCAATCCCCACTATTGGAGAAATGTCCAGTATCAAGGTTTTTAAAAAAAATGTATTTACTAAATAAAAAAAATAAAAAACCCTGATACTGGACATTTCTCCAATAGTGGGGATTGGGATGGAGAAACAGGCTGCTGTGACCAGGAAGTTGTTTACAGGAGAAAAGCGCACGAATATTCAGGGAAACCTAATCCTGGCCTGGATTACTGGACAGAACAGAAATCATGTACAAGTACATGCTTGTGGAGCCATAGAAAGACTGACAGATTCTTTACTACTTTTCAAGAAAACGTATTTACTATTTTATTTGTGGAACTATTAGAGACTTTTTCGCTCCATAATTATTTTTGAATATTTTTATTATTTTAACAGTGGACATTACAGGGGGAGATGTGGACAGTACAGGGGGGAGATCTGGATATTACAGTGGGGGAGATGTGGACATTACAGGGGGAGATGATGTGGACATTACAGTGGGGGAGATGATGTGGATATTACAGTGCGGAGTCCCCCTGTCCATCCCACGGTCCCCCTGTCCATCCCACTGTCCATAAACAGTCCTAAGCAGCATCTTAATGTTAATGTGAGTGTGTATGTGTTTTAAGTATGTTGGATTATATGCAACAGCAGTATTTGCACTGTAAACCTTTTTTATTTATATAAAGTGTGGGTGAGCTTAAACTGTATCGCTATGCTGTGGTTCCTGTAGGCTTTGCGTGAGTGCGCGGGGGGGGGGGGGGGTGGGGGGGCCTCCATGTCCATTTTGCTTGGGGCCCCCAAATTGCTTCAAACGGCCCTGCCTACACCTATAGGTAGGGCATTATTCAACTTTAGTCTTAGCTGCACAGTTTGTTTTCATCTACAGACACCCCTTACCTCCATGGGCAGTTTTTTGGTAAAGGTGAACTAAGCCTTTAATGAAAAGGTTTCTGCTCTTACTATCTGGTACAATAAAATGATCAATAAGCTTCCCCATGAATAAGCTCCAAGTGAAACATGTTGAGGCTGAGACTGCCATTCATTCCAATACCAGTGGGTCTGCATAGATGTGCAGCTTCATGGGATCAAGCCTTTGATCAATAAGCCTGTTCCATTTTTTATACTAAAACATTAGGTGTAAAATATATTTCAAGCCTATTAACAAAAGCGTACAGAAAATACATTCAACAACAAACGCAAAAGGAAAGGAACTACCTGAGGCAGGGAAAAAGAGAATGGATATGCTGCATCTCATAAACAAGACAGTTATGAATCAAAATGCTTGTTTAGGTCTAGGGGACACAGAAAAGTCGATTTTCTGACCCGATCGTCCCTGCTGCTAAACTGATCCCTGCCATGTCTCCTCCCCCAGGCTCCCAGAGCCACACTACAAGGGATCATTTTATAGTTGGGCTTTAAACATTAGGATTAGCAATTAGCCTAGGACTGCTCCTGTACACAGTACCTTAACCTTTACTATAATAATGTGTATTTCCCTTTAATTAATAAGCAACACAGAGCCAGAGAAACGTTTTCAAAACTGATGACTGGAGATCAGAGAAATTTGAATAAACCATTGTAACCTTCCAGTTACATTTCATGAATCCACTTTACCTCCAAGGACATTTATTTCTTGTATAGACCATCATCAGTGTCCTTCATACACAAAAGCCACTCATGCTATTCAGAAAACAGCGAATAAAAGTGCCCGACTCACATTTAGACATCCATCTACCCCAACAACAGCTAAGGCCTTATGAGGATGTACTTGACAAGTGTTACTAACTAAAAAAATTAAAAAGGAAATATATATAAACACACACACTATAAATTAGCCTTTTTTTAGTCAGGTAAATTATAAATATGGCCTTTTATTATTGTAGCGGGGTCCCCTTTAAGACTCTCGGGACTAACTTGCCCACAATCCCTTTCGGCATGTTTCCACCCCAGAGACTCATGGGAGGGGTTATAAAAGGAGGAGGCGAGGCTGGGCTCGGCCTCTTTGGGACACAAGACTTCAGTGACTGATCCTCCTGTGCGGATGTGCCGGAGTGCAAGGCCTGAAGCCTGAGGCCTTGCGCAGCACCAAAGAGCCTTCCACCCCACTGCGAGCCTGGGTGGCATCTGACTTCGCTACAGCCTTGGTTGGACCGGAGACCCAATCGCTGGAGACACTGTGTGTGTGAGGACACAGTCGGTGGAAGTTCCCGGACTGGGATCGCGTCCGGAGGGGTGAGCGAGCGTATGCTCAGACCATATACTGTTGTTGTTAATGTGCCTATAGACTGCCATGGCCCACAAGTTTATATCTGATACTCTCACTGGAGATCCATGTCAGAACTGAACTCAGAGTTCATGAAGTAAAGTGTTTATTTCATCACAATCTTCCCACTGGATTACAAATGGTATTCTGTTATGTGCACCACCTTTAAAGAATTGCCGGTGAAGAAACCATCATCCCCTATAGACTGAGTTTTAGATATCTGAACCAGGCCTGGCCAGCTAGTTAGTTCATTTAGTTACTGCGCCACAGGGCGCCTAGTTAACGGTCGCCCACGCGGCGCACCTTTACTGTTCATTTTAATGCATAGTATGTTTATTGCTGCAGGGCTCTGCAACTTATTACCTGTAAACTGTTACCACTGTTAATCTTTCTTACCATAAGCTTAAAGTAAATTTGATACCCCTTTCATTATTGCCTTGATGTCTGAGTTTACTCATACAGTATAAGAATTATATTGCTGCCATAACTAACTGTGCCAGTAGGGGGTCGAGTACATTGCCGGGGGTTGGCAGAGCTGTTTTCAGGGCCCAAACTAAATCTGCGGCCTTCTTAGTTGAAGGTATCGCTACATTATTTTACATTTTTGAGCCACTAAACGCAACTTTAGGTTCCTGGTCACATTTAGTTTGCTTCTTTGTTTTATTTAGAAAGCCTTATGTTTAAATAGCTTAAGTACTACCGCATATACTCGAGTATAAGCCGACCCGAATATAAGCCGAGGCACCTAATTTTACCACAAAAAAATGGCAAAACTTATTGACTCAAGTATAAGCCTAGGGTGTCCATCTGCATGCCTCACTGTGCCTCACTGTGTCCATGTGCATGCTTCACTGTGCCCATGCCTCACTGTGCCCATGACTAGACTGACGTTTAACATGGGAGTCTATGGAAGGGGTGCCCGGCTTTGAAGAATCGGTGCTCCCCGGCCGTAGGTCCCCCAGACAACAAACTTTGCACACTTGTAGAGGAGAAATGGGGCTACATGTGTGCTAAGTTCCCGGGTCCAGGGGACCTACAGCCGGCCAGTACCGTGTCCCCAAAGTCCGGGAGATCAGGCGCAAAAAGGTGACTCGAGTATAAGCCGAGGGGGGCATTTTCAGCACAAAAAAATGTGCTGAAAAATTTGGCTTATACTCGAGTATATACAGTAATTAGAAGTTACACATTCCTTATGGTATACCTCAGTAAAAAATGTTTGATTAGACAAGTTGTGCAATTCTTTTGTGCCTTTTCTTTAGCAAACCCATAGGGCTATGGGAATCCACACTGCTGAGATCCAAATTTGATCCGATTTTCAGTACATATATGTAGGGCAATTTAGATGTGGTTTGCATATTCTAAAGGGGCCAAAATTGTGCTGGAATAGCACCAAAGTAGTACAGGAACCTTTTCCAAAATCTCACAATGCAATGTAGACTTGCATTGATGTGAATGGGCAAGATTGAAAACAGTGTGATTTCATAGTCATATGATTCTGTGCGACTCAAGTCACCTCTGAAATCACATTCGTGTGAAGGGAGTCTAAATATTTAGTTGTAAAACGAAGACATAACAGGTTGACAACAAAGAGGTATACAAAAATACACTGACAGAAAAGCATTGCAGATTGCCTTTAGGAGATCACTTATGTACAGTGCCATAAAAAGTATTCATACCCCTTGAAATTTTTCACATTTTGTCATGTTACAACCAAAAACGTAAATGTATTTTATTGGGATTTTATGTGATAGAGCAACACAAAGTGGCACATAATTGTGAAGTGAAAATGAAAAATATTTTAATTTTTTTTTACAAATAAATATGTGAAAAGTGTGGCGTGCATTTATATTTAGCCACACTGAATCAATACTTTGCAGAACCACCTTTTGTTGCAATTACAGCTGCAAGTCTTTTTGGGTCTTTTGGCACATCTAGAGAGTGACATTTTTGCCCATTCTTCTTTGCAAAATAGCTCAAGCTCTGTCAGATTGAATAGAGAGGGTCTGTGAACAGCACTTTTCAAGTCTTGCCACAGATTCTCTATTGGATTTAGGTCTGGACTTTGACTGGGTCATTCTAACACATGAATATGCTTTGCTCTAAACCATTCCATTGTAGCTCTGGCTGTATGTTTAGGGACGTTGTCCTGCTGGAAGGTGAACCTCCAACCCAGTCTCAAGTCTTCTGCAGACTCTAATGCCTTGTACACACGATCGGAAATTCTGACAAGAAAAGTCCGATGTGAGCTTTTGGTCGGAAATTCTGACCGTGTGTATGCTCCATTTGACTTTTTCTGTCGGAATTTCCGGGCCAACAAAAGACTGAGAGCAGGTTCTCTATTTTTCCGACGGAAAAAGTTCCTATCGGAAATTCTGATCGTCTGTATGCAATTCCGACGCGCAAAAAAAACATGCATGCTCAGAATCAAGCAGAAGAGCCGAACTGCCTATTGAACTTAATTGATCTCAGCTCGTCGTACGTCTTGTACGTCACCACGTTCTTGACGGTTGGAATTTCCGGCAAGATTTGTGTGACCGTGTGTATGCAACACAAGTTTAAGCCAACATTCCGTCGGAAAAAATCCAAGGTTTTCTTGTCGGAATTTCTGATCGTGTGTACGCGGCATAACACGTTTTCTTCTAAGATTACCCTGTATTTGGCTCCATCCATTTTCCCATCAACTCTGACCAGCTTCCCTGTCCCTGCTGAAGAAAAGCCTCCCCACAACATGATGCTGCCACCACCATGTTTCACAGTGGGGATGCAGTGTTAGTTTTCCACCACACATAGCATTTTGCTTTTAGGCAAAAAAGTTAAATTTTGGTCTCATCTGACCAGAGCACCTTTTTCCGCATGTTTGCTGTGTCCCCCACATGGCTTTTCGCAAATTGTAAATGGGACTGATTATGGCTGTCTTTCAACAATGGCTTTCTTCTTGCCACTCTTCCATAAAGGCCAGATTTGTGGAATACACAACTAATAGTTGTCCTGTGGACAGATTCTCCCACTTGAGCTGTGGATCTCCGCAGCTCCTCCAGTGTTACCATGGGCCTCTTGGCTGCTTCTCTGATTAATGCTCTCCTTGCCCGGCCTGTCAGTTTAGGTGGACGGCCATGTCTTGGTAGGTTCGCAGTTGTGCCATTCTTTTTCCATTTTCAGATGATGGATTGAACAGTGCTCCGTGAGATGTTCAAAGCTGGGATTTTTTTTTTTAGAACCTTTCCCTGTTTTAAACTTCTCCACAACCTTATCCCTGACCTGTCTGGTGTGTTCCTTGGCCTTCATGATGCTGTTTGTTCACCCAGGTTCTCTAACAAACCTCTGGGGGCTTCACAGAACAGCTGTATTTATACAGAGATTAAATTATACACAGGTGGACTCTATTTACTAATTAGGTGACTTCTGAAGGAAATTGGTTCCACTAGATTTTAGTTAGGAGTATTATAGTAATGGGGGCTGAATACAAATACACGCCACACTTTTCACATATTTATTTGTAAAAAATGTTGAAAACCATTTATCATTTTCCTTCCATTTCACAATTATGTGCCATTGTGTGTTGGTCTATCACATAAAATCCCAATAAAATACATTTACGTTTTTGGTTGTAACATGACAAAATTTGGAAAATTTCAAGGGGTATGAATATCTTTTCAAGGCACTGTATAACATTGTGGCTTAGTGTTTAGCACTCCTGCCTTGCAGCACTAAGGTCCTATGTTCAAAACCAGGACAGCAGCTGCATGAAATTTGCATGTTCCCCCTGTGTGTGTTGTGGGTTTCCTCTGGATACTCCAGTTTCTTCCTACACTCCAAAGACATGCTGTTAGGTAAATTGGACCGAATAGGAGTACAGTATGTCAGGTAGGGACATTAGACTGTAAACCCTTGCCTTGAAGACAGGGACTGATATGAATATACAGTAAAGGTGTTGGGTTAAGGTGTTAGGAGTTATACAATGAAAAATAAGGAAGAGGGAAAAAGGGAGCCGCTCAGGTGTAGAAATCCTCCAAATTACCTCCTCCCAGCAGCCAAGGGTGCAAGCAATGCAAATATCAGCAAACAGGAACGAAAAAATCTTTTGGATAGCAGCACTCCAAAAATAAAAGCCTTTGTTTAAAAATCCAGTAATCCAAACACACACTGTACATCACGACACACTGGTCAAAAAATGGCGAACGCGTTTCACACTGTACTAGTGCTTATTCATAGCTGAAAAAGCAACTAGTACAGTGTGAAACGCGTTAGCCATTTTTTGACCAGTGTGTCGTGATGTACAGTGTGTGTTTGGATTCCTGGATTTTTAAATAAAGGCTTTTATTTTTGGAGTGCTGCTATCCAGAAGATTTTTTCGTTCCTGTTTACAATGAAAAATAACACGCACCTGGAATTTGATCGCTTACTTAAAGCGGAGTTCCAACCAAAAGTGGAACATCCGCCTAAAGCACTCCTCGCCCCCTTACATGCCACATTTGGCATGTCCTTTTTTTGGGGGGAGGAGTCCTTCTTCCTCTTTTTGCCCGCCTAGGTGACTCCTCCTCTCGCCCTAGGTGGCCCCTCGCTGCCAGCGATCTTCTGGGACACAACACAGGTCCCAGAAGATTGACCTTGCCAATAGCAGAGCGCAGCACGACTCGTGCATGCGCAGTTTGCGCCGGCCGTGAAGCCGTAAACTGTCACGGCCAGGTGCCCACAGTTACTATGATGGCGCCGAGGAGAGGAGGGGGAGAGGAGCGAGCCTCCGGGCAGCCGCATCGCTGGACCGTGAAACAGGTAAGTGTCGGTTTATTAAAAGTCAGCAGCTATGCTTTTTGTAGCTGCTGACCAGGGATGAGCCGAACACCCCCCTGTTCGGTTCGCACCAGAACCTGCGAACAGACAAAATGTTCGTGTGAAATTTAGAACCCTATTAAATACAATGGACTCGAACGTTCGAAATCTAAAGTGTTAATTATAAAGGCTAATATGCATGTTATTGTCCTAAAAAGTGTTTGGGGACCCGGGTCCTGCCCCAGGGGACATGTATCAATGCAAAAAAAAGTTTTAAAAACGGCCGTTTTTTCGGGAGCAGTGATTTTAATAATGCTTAAAATGAAAAAATAAAAGTGAAATATTCCTTTAAATTTCGTACCTGGGGGGTGTGTATGATATGCATGTGAAGTGGCGCATGTTTCCCGTGCTTAGAACTGTCCCTGCAAAAAATGTCATTTTTGAAAGAAAAAAAGTCATTTAAAACTGACTCGCGGCTATTAATGAATTGTCGGCTCCCGGCAATACATTCAAAAGTCATTGATAAAAAAAAAAAAAAAAAGCGTGGGGGTTCCCCAGAATTCAATTACCAGGCCCTTTAGGTCTGGAATGGATATTAAGGGGAACCCCGCCGCAAATTTAAAAAAAAATTGACGTGGGCTTCCCCCAAATATCCATTCCAGGCCCTTCAGATCTGGCATGGATTTTAAGGGGAACTCCACCCAAAATTTAAAAAAAAATGGCGTGGATTCCCCCTAAAAATCCATACCAGACCCCTTATCCGAGCACGCAACCTGGCCGGCCGCAGGGGAAAAGGGGGGGGCGAGAGAGCGGCCCCCCTCCCTCCTGAACCGTACCAGGCCACATGCCCTCAACATGGGGAGGATGTCCCCATGTTGATGGGGACAAGGGCCTCATCCCCACAACCCTTGCCCGGTGGTTGTGGGGGTCTGCGGGCGGGGGGCTCATCGGAATCTGGAAGACCCCTTTAACAAAGGGGACCCCCAGATCCCGCCCCCCCCCTATGTGAATTGGTAAGGGGTACATTGTACCCCTACCATTTCACGAAGAAAGCGTAAAAAAATGTTTAAAAAAAACACACAAACACCTTGAAAAAGTCCTTTATTTAAAAAACAAAAACAAAAAAAAAACATTCCAGCGTTGAAATCCAGTGTCCCGCGGCGATCCCGATGTCCAGCGCTGTCCTTCATTGGTTGTGCCTGAGCGGACCTGATGGGGAACTCCCTCTCAGTATTTTAAATGTATAGACCCGCCCCTTCTAAAGTTCCCCATCAGGTCCGCTCAGCGGACCAGATGCGGAACATGAGAAGGGGCGTGTCTATACATGTATTACCACAGTGAGAGAAGTTCCCCATCAGGTCCGCCCCCTCGGTATGTCGGACCCGCCTACGTCATTGGCTTGAGCGGGGAACTTCCTTCACTACGTAATTTAAATTTACATAGTGAAGGAAGTTCCCCGCTCAAGCCAATGACGTAGGCGGGTCCGACATACCGAGGGGGCGGACCTGATGGGGAACTGCTCTCACTTTGGTAGTACATGTATAGACCCGCCCCTTCTCATGTTCCGCATCTGGTCCGCTGAGCGGACCTGATGGGGAACTTTAGTAGGGGCGGGTCTATACATTTAAAATACTGAGAGGGAGTTCCCCATCAGGTCCGCTCAGGCACAACCAATGAAGGACAGCACTGGACATCGGGATCGCCGCGGGACACTGGATTTCACCGCCGGAATGTTTTTTTTTTTTTTAAATAAAGGACTTTTTCAAGGTGTTTGTGTGTTTTTTTAAACATTTTTTTACACTTTCTTCGTGAAATGGTAGGGGTACAATGTACCCCTTACCAATTCACATAGGGGGGGGCCGGGATCTGGGGGTCCCCTTTGTTAAAGGGGTCTTCCAGATTCCGATAAGCCCCCCGCCCGCAGACCCCCACAACCACCGGGCAAGGGTTGTGGGGATGAGGCCCTTGTCCCCATCAACATGGGGACATCCTCCCCATGTTGAGGGCATGTGGCTTGGTACGGTTCAGGAGGGAGGGGGGGCCGCTCTCTCATCCCCCCCTTTGCCCCTGCGGCAGGCCAGGTTGCGTGCTCGGATAAGGGGTCTGGTATGGATTTTTAGGGGGACTCCACGCCATTTTTTTTAAATTTGGGGTGGAGTTCCCCTTAAAATCCATGCCAGATCTGAAGGGCCTGGAATGGATATTTGGGGGAACCCCACGTCAATTTTTTTTTAAATTTGCGGCGGGGTTCCCCTTAATATCCATTCCAGACCTGAAGGGCCTGGTAATTGAATTCTGGGGAACCCCCACGCTTTTTTTTTTTTTTTATCAATGACTTTTGTATGTATTGCCGGGAGCCGACAATTCATAAATAGCCGCGAGTCAGTTTTAAATGCATTTTTTTCTTTCAAAAATGACATTTTTTGCAGGGACAGTTCTAAGCACGGGAAACATGCGCCACTTCACATGCATATCATACACACCCCCCAGGTACGAAATTTAAAGGAATATTTCACTTTTATTTTTTCATTTTAAGCATTATTAAAATCACTGCTCCCGAAAAAACGGCCATTTTTAAAACTTTTTTTTGCATTGATACATGTCCCCTGGGGCAGGACCCCGGTCCCCAAACACTTTTTAGGACAATAACTTGCATATAAGCCTTTATAATTAACACTTTAGATTTCTCCCATAGATTTTTCGAATTTGCCGCGAACACCCCAATTTGTTCGCTGTTCGGCGAACGGGCGAACAGGCAATGTTCGAGTCGAATATGAGTTCAGGGACCGGTGGAACTCCGCTTTAATATTGGGACTGTTATGTTTTAACATTGCAAGATGTTAGAACATCAGTACAAAAATTATTGAGAACAGACAGCATCATTATTACTGCTGCTGGCTCTTTTGTGGGTGAACTGAGAATCTCTTCTTTTAATGAAAGTGAGCGAATCCCAAACTGCTCACTGTTGGTTTCCGAACTTTTTTGTGAACAAAAAGCACAGATTCCTGGATGTCCTGATCAAATTTAACAGCATCATATAGAGCCTTGAGCCCTTATGTATTTTTAGTGCTTTTTGCAGATTTGCACTACAAAACGTGTTCCATAGGAAATCATGTTAAATGGACTATAGTGCAAATCTGCAAAAAGCACTAAAAACACATAAGTGTGAATCAGGCCTTAATTGTTATCCTGTTTGTTATTACCAGTTGCAAAATGTACAAAAACAATTAGGCTGGGTTTACACTGCAGAACGGAGCGGCTCACAGCAGGGAGTCCGGTGCGTCCCCGCTCAACGTTTCAGGTCCGATTTCGGTCCAAATTTTGGTCTGAATTCGGACGTGAAATGAACCAGAAGACGCACAGGACTCCTCTGCAATTCGCTCCAGAGCCGCTCCGGAGATGTGGGGAAACCCAAATCCAATTCGCAATAGTGTGAACCAGGCCTTAAGTCTTGTACACACGATCCGATTGTTGGCACGGGATTGTCTGATGACAGACTGTTGTCCTAAAATCTTACCGTTAGTATGCTCCTTCTGACAATTGTTGTCCAAATTTCGGCCAACAAATGTTGGATGACAGGCTAGAAATTTTTTCGGCATACAACGGTCTGTTGTCTGATTTTCGTATCGTCAGTACACAAATCTGTCACACAAAAGTCAAAAGTATAAACACGCATGTCCGGAATCAATGCTCACCAAACACGAAATTAGCAGAAGGGGCCCAAAGGGTGGCGCTCAAGAGCTGAAATTCCTCGTAGTACGTCACTATGTTCGTGTTTGTTGGCCAACAATTGTGTACTGTTAGTATGCAAGACAAGTTCCAGGCACACGCCCTGAAGACAAAAATCTGACGCTCGGTTGTCCAACAATCGGATCGTGTGTACAAGGCTTTAGGCTAGGTTCACACCTATGCGTTTTTTCAGTTTTGCAGAAACGCACTACAGTCCATTTAACATGGTTTCTCTCTTCCACTCTCAGGATTTGAGGAGGCCCTAGTTGTCCTCATGTTTAACCCAGACTGACGGTCCTGCATTGTATGTGGTGATATTGGAGAGCCTGCCAGAGGTGTGGAGAAGAAAGGTAGCTTTGTTATAGTTAATTCCTATCTTCTCAACAAGCCTTAAAAAGGAAGTAAACACTGCCTCTTTTTTTTAGGTCACCTTAAAGTAAAGGCATAATGTGCTAGTATGCATCGCATACTAGCACATTATGTGAAACTTACCTGCAAACAAAGCCCTCGTTGTCCCTGCTGGAGGCCTCATACATCTTGGCCGTCTTCCTTCCGGGTCCGCAGACTCCGGCTGTGTGACTGGCAGTAGCCGCGTGACGTCCCTCCCGCGCATGCGAGCGGGAACCGCCGGTCACGGCACAGGACTTTGAAGAAACGACACAAGCGCCAATAACGTCATCAGGACAGTGCAAGTTTAAGAGATATTTACAATACCTATAGGTAAACCTTATTATAGGCTTACCTATAGGCACACACATTAGAGGGAAGTTTACTTTCTTTTTAATCTTTGCAGGGGGAATTGCATGGTCAATTTTAACAGCTACCCAAAGTTGGACTTGAAACCAACACTTCACAATGCACTTGTGTTATTGAGCCACTCAGTTCAATACACTTTTTAGTTCCCTGCACATCTGAAGCAACGGCGCATCCAGGGGGGGAGGGGCAGCAGGGCAATTGCCCCCCCCCCCCCCGGGACAATCATGTCAAACTCACTCGCTTGCTGTTTTTTTCTTTTTTTAATCTGCTTGCTCTGCAGCTGCCGCTGCCTCTCTGAGTCTCTCTCTCACATCAGCCGATCAGCGGCGCCGAGAGAGAGACTCGTCTAATGTAGTTACGCGGCGCTGCACTGTCATGATACCAGGAGCGGAGGAGGAGGTGGGTGGAGCCTCTTCCCTGCACTTGTTGCTATCGCCTGGGCCGCTTGGTGTCTAGCAACGAGTGACGTCAGAGAGTCACGTTGGACTCGAGTCTCAGAGCCGACGTGATGGTGACTGGTGACAGCAGCTGCCTGGATTGAAGCCTCAAATGGGGGGGGGGGGTTGGTTTAGTAGAGAGAGTCGAGACTGTGTGTTTCAGTTTAGTTACAGCCTTACTGCACACTTGCACTGTGCAATAAGTTACACTAATGTCCAGCGTCATCCACAGTCAGTGGCGACAGAGCGCCAGCATTTTTCATTCTCCGCCCCTGACTGTGTTGGCCCCACCCACCACCGACACCTCCTCCCTCCATCTTCTCCACACTACAGGCCTCCGCCGCCCATGAGTTAGTGTTGGCTCCACCCACCTCCTCCATCTTCTCCACCTTGTGCAGTCTGCAGAGCGGCGTGAATACAGGAAGAAGAGCCTAAGAGGACTTATTGAGAAAAGATTACTGGATCCATCCCATCCATCTCCACTCCATTGCTCCTGCATTGAGCCCCTCCCCTCACCAGAGCACCAAAACAATTGACTAAAAGTGAGTAAAAGAATTAATGAATGTCATGTGTCAAATCGCAAAATACAGGTGTGCCATTTTTGGAAGGAAAAAAAATGCCCTTTTAGTCTTGACTTGTTAAATCTTAACCCCTTCAGCTCCAAAATGTTATACCCCCCTTATGACCGGGCCATTTTTTGCGATACTGCGCTGCGTTACTTTAACTGGCTAACAATTGAGAGAGAAAGATATCATTTTGCCCCTGTTCAAATCATTAGTAAGACCTCATCTGGAATATGCAGTTCAGTTTTGGGCCCCAGTTCTCAAAAAGGATATCGGGGAACTGGAGAAAGTGCAGAGAAGGGCAACCAAACTCATAAGAGGCATGGAGGAGCTCAGCTATGAGGAAAGATTAGAGGAACTGAATTTATTCACTCTTGAGAAGAGGAGATTAAGGGGGGATATGATCAACATGTACAAAGATAAAAGGGGTCCATATAGTGAACTTGGTGTTGAGTTGTTCACTTTACGGTCAACACAAAGGACAAGGGGGCACTCTTTGCGTCTAGAGGAAAAGAGATTTCACCTCCAAATACGGAAAGGTTTTTTCACAGTAATGCCCCATACACACGATCGTTTTTCATGCCGTTAAAAATGCCATTTTTAAAAATGGGCATTAAAACCGATCGTGTGTATGCTCCAGAGCATTTTTAACGACGTGAAAAACGGCCATTAAAAATTTCGAACATGCTCTATTTTTTCACGTCGTTTTTCATGTCGTTTTTTTTAACGACGTGAAAAACGATAGTGTGTATGCTTTTACGAGGTGAAAAAAAACGCGCATGCTCAGAATCAAGTATGAGACGGGAGCACTCGTTCTGGTAAAACTAGCATTCGTAATGGAGATAGCACATTCGTCACGCTGTAACGGACTGAAAAGCACGAGGCTGAAAAGCGCGAATCGTCGCTCAACAAACTTTACTAACATAAAGGGTGGCGCCATCCGAACGGAACTTCCCCTTTATAGTGCCGCCGTATGTGTTGTACGTCACTGCGCTTTGCTTGAACGTTTTTTAAAATGATCGTGTGTACGCAAGACAGGCTTGAGAGGAAACATGAAAAAAAACGACGAGAAAAACGTTGGTTTAAAAAATGGCATGAAAAACGATCGTGTGTACGCCGCATAAGAGCTGTGAAAATGTGGAATAGACTCCCTCCAGAGGTGGTTCTGGCCAGCTCAGTAGATTGCTTTAAGAAAGGCCTGGATTCTTTCTTAAATGTACATGATATAACTGAGTACTGACATTTATAGGTAAAGTTGATCTGGGGAATATCCGATTGCCTCTCGGGGGGATCAGGAAGGAATTTTTTCCCCTGCTGTAGCAAATTGGATCATGCTCTGCTGGGGTTTTTTGCCTTCCTCTGGATCAACTGTGGATATAGAATTGGGTATATGGGATTGTACGATATTTTTTATTTTATTTATTTATTTTTATTTATGGTTGAACTGGATGGACTTGTGTCTTTTTTCAACCTGACTAACTATGTAACTATGCATGGTCCAACTGTAATCCCTGCTTCTCCACGATGTAATTGCGCGGTCGTGCGACGTTGTACCCAAATAAAATTGATCTCCTTTTTTTCCCACAAACAGAGCTTTCTTTTGGTGGTATTTGATCACCTCTGTGGTTTTTATTTTTTGCGATATAAACAGAAAAAGATTGACAATTTTGAAAAAAAAAAATTTTTTTTTTGCTTTTTGCTATAAAAAATGTCTTCCTCAGTTTAGGCTAATATGTATCCTGCTACATATTTTTGGTAAAAAAAATCCCAATATTGATTGGTTTGCGAAAAATTTATAGCGTCTTCAAACTATGGGATAGATTTATGGCATTTATATTTAAATATTTTTTACTAGTAATGGCGGCGATCAGTGATTTTTAGCAGTACTGCAACATTGCAGCGGACACATCGGACACCTAATTGACACTTTTTGGGGTCCAGTGACACTAATAAAGTTATCAGTGCTAAAAATATGTACTGTCACTATACTAATGACACTGGCTGGGAAGGGGTTAACATCAGGGGTTGATCAAAGGGTTAACTGTGTGTATATGTACTGCAGCTGGTCAGCAAGTGGTTAATCTAATTATAATGCAGGATATTGATTTAAATGTGGAGCTGCAGAAGAGCAAACAGTGCTTTAATTTGGCCACCTAAATTTATTTTTATATTTACATTTTTGAAAAATTTGTTAAATCAATAAATCTAACACTGAATTTTAAAAACTGACATGGCAATTGAGCAAAAATTTTCAGGGTTTCCATGCAATATTTCTGGTATTTCATGGTATAAAAGTTTATAGCCTAAAGGAAACAGAACAGGTGAGTTTATAAGGAAAACAATGTAACCAATGTTGCTGTTATTTTAGGAAGAACCTTAGGCTCCTTTCACATGGGGCGGATTCTGTTTCAATCAGCAGGGGATTGGCTGACAGATCCCCTGTTGATTGGAGCAGAGTGGGCAGATGACACATCTGTATCCGCCAAGTTTCTGAAGAGCAAACACAGACTAAGCCTGCTCTACTCTATTAGCGGCTGGGTGTAAACGGACTCTGCTCTCTGTTTACACCCAACAACTTCTGATCCAATTTGCCTACACAGAAGAGGACAGATCCCTTTCCATTTTTTTAGAGCTGACAATTTTTTTTTATTGCTGTTGGGAACTGATAAGGCTACATTTGATGGGCACTGCTTAGGCTGCATTGATCTCTTGTATCATGTCTGCAGTCTCTGACCGTCTCTTGTATCATGTCTGCAGTCTATGGTCATCTCTTGTATCATGTCTGCAGTCTCTGCTCATCTCCTGTATCATGTTTGCAGTCTCTGATCATCTCTTGTATCATGTCTGCAGTCTCTGATCATCTCTTGTATCATGTCTGCAGTCTCTGATCATCTCTTGTATCATGTCTGCAGTCTCTGATCATCTCCTGTATCATAAATTATATATATAGTGAAGTCCCCTGGCCTTCTTTCACTATCCCGGCGCAATGATAATCACAAATCCCCTATAACCGACTAATCAAAAATATTGTAGGCAATATTTTCAAACCCCACAAATAAAGCAGCCGCTCAAAAAGCAAAATTGCAATCACATAAGACAAAAAATGAATTGTTAAAGTTTTTTAATGGTGCGGGCCTACAGTTGCAGGAATTGATCTTGCAGAGGAAAAAGAAGAAAATTATCAAATTAGAGAATAGGATCAATCAGCTACAAGTACAGTTGGATCCAATCAAGGATTCACAGCAGATTACGGATTTTAATAACAGGATTAAGAAGAGACTTGAGAAAGTTGATAAAGACACTCAGAAGAAAAAGATTAAGAAGTTTTATCGAGATTTAAATGATTTTAAGAATAATACAATTTACTACTGGCAAGAGGGTATAGGTATAGGGAATATTAATAATGGCGATATACATATTGAAGTGGATCTGGCTCCTAGTCAAAGTGGAACATCTATCCTCAGTACACCTAGACCTACTCCTCAAACGCAGAGGATAGAGAACCCCACTAGGATTAAAACTGTTAATCCACCCTCTAATCACCTCACCCCGAGGAGAGACAATCAGGGGAGAGGTAGAGGGACAAGGACCCGTGAGAATTCCAATTGGAATCAACAATATGGGGCGAACCATGACACTTATAGTGTCCCGGTGTCCAACAGGTATGAATCCTTATGGGATGGAGGAGATAGGAATGGAGCTCACCCACCACGTCCTTTTCTTTGGCGAGGAAAGGGAAACAGGAGGAGAGGAAGGGGTTATCCACCCCAAAGGGGGAGACCACCAGTTCAATATCCCCAACAATTTCCTCAGCAAGGACCCTCATATCAACAATACGGTCCCGATTACAGGGATCAGCATTGGAGGGACCAGCAGGATTGGGATTATATACAACAACAAAATCTAAGGAAGGTAGAAAACGTGGATGTAGAGCAGGAGCAAGAATCCAGCAAAAAAAGGAGGCTGGAAAGAGACTAACGGATATTTACAACTTAAGTGGAGTAGAGCTTACGCATAAAGAGACTAATATTTTGCAACTCGGTTTAAAGTGTGGCCTGAAATGACCCATTAATAAATTTTATATTTACGTCGACATTCATCGATATATGAGGAAGCTCAGTATCAAAAAATATTTTTTTAATAAAGTGTCGAACCCAATTGGAGGTAGTACTACTTCATCGATTGCTGTTGATAGTGGACTAAGAAACAAGTCCCTTTTTAACCCTCCAAATATGGTTATTCATCATTTGGAGGTTTTTAAAGGTTTAGTACTTAGAGATATGGAAAAGATCATCCCAAAAAAAGGAGTCAATCCGAGATTCATTTATGAAGGTATAAAAATGCTGGAAACTCAAAATGACGTGGTAGTCAGACCAGCTGACAAAGGGGTAGGTGTGGTGGTCTTATCGAAGGACTACTATGTCGGACAACTGACGGAAATGTTAGCTGATACTGACACATATAGAAAATTGAACTATGACCCCACACCTCAATACAACCAGGAATTGGGGTATCTTGTTGAACATGGTTATAGAGAACATGTGTTAACAGTAAAAGAAAAACGTTATTTGACCCCAAGTAGTACTCGGATCCCCACGATTTATTCCCTCCCCAAAATACACAAAGACTCTCAAAATCCCCCCGCCAGGCCAATTGTGAATGGCATTGGGTCCGTCACTTCCAGGATGGGCGAATATCTGGACCGGTTTTTACAGTTCAGTGTTAAAACCACTAAAGCCTATTTGAAGGATACAAAAGACCTATTACAGGCCCTTCAAGAAGTTCAACTGGCAGGCCGGGGTGAATTGTTTTTAGTGACGTCAGATGTATCCTCTTTGTACACCGTGATACAACACAACGATGCTCTGCTCGCCCTAAACTGGGCTTTGAGTCAGAGAGAGGATCTCCCCCATCACCAGAAAGTTTTTTTAAAGGAGGCTTTAGATTTTTGTTTATCACATAATTATTTTTGGTTTAATAATGAGTTTTATACCCAAAAGAGAGGTGTGGCTATGGGCGCTAAATTTGCGCCCAGTATTGCAAACCTCTTTATGGGGGAGTGGGAGGATAAACACGTCTTTGTAAATAGAAGGAGAGAATTACTTTTTTATCGACGTTTCATTGACGATATTATGTTCATATGGGAAGGATCTGAATTATCGCTTTGTAATTTTTTAACATATCTTAATAGTAACTGTAATAACATTAAACTCACGAGCCAATGGGGTCCAGAACAAATAGAATTCTTGGATGTGAGTATCTATAGGAATGGAGACCAATTAGAAACCAAAGTATATTTTAAGCCGACTGATCGGAATAGTTTCTTACCGATGCAGAGTGGTCACCATCCTGCATGGTTAAAGAACATTCCTAAAGGACAACTGATGCGAGTTAAAAGAAACTGCTCCACAGTGGACAATTATGTAATACAATCTAGAATACTTAAGGAACGATTTAAAGAGAAAGGTTATGATCCCCAACAGTTGGATAAAATCTCGGAGGAGATCAGAATAATACCACGAGAAGATGTTCTGAGTAATGTAGTGAGAACTAGATCTACTGTTAACCATGAGTGGAGCTTTCTCTCATCGTTCCATGCACAATATAGAGAGGTAGAAACTGTCCTGAAAAACCATTGGCACCTTTTATGCCTTGACAGAATACTTAAACCTGCATTACCGGATGCTCCGAAATTTATTTACAGGAAAGCACCTAGTGTAGGAGATAAGGTTGTGAAAAAGGTGTTAGATCCACCAGCTCAGCTATTATCTTTCTGGGATAAAAAAGTTTTTTTCGCTTGTCGCAAGTGTAAGGCCTGCAGAGAAATAGCAGAACCAGTTAGAGGCATTGACTGTTTTACATCCACAGTGAATAAGAAGGAATTTGCCATTAAGGAGTTTATAACCTGTAATATCACGCATGTGGTATATGTGTTACTATGTCCATGTGGACTAATGTATGTAGGACGTACAAAGAGATGTCTAAAAGTTAGAATAGGTGAACACATTAAGAATATTAGATTAGGGTTTAAAGACCATAATGTCTCTCTTCATTTTAAACTGTATCATGACCAGGACCCTACTGGATTGAAGTTCTGGGGGGTGGACCATATTAAACCTTCATGGAGAGGAATTAATATGGTGAGGGAGCTATCCAAACGTGAAACTTTTTGGATATATTCCTTAGATACGCTTACCCCCAAAGGGTTAAACGTCGAGCTTGATATAAATTGCTTCATAAGTGACTTTTGAGTTATAATTATTCAATCATGCTTGATTAGAAATTTTTAAGTATTATTGAGGGTTTTATGTAGCAATTATGGCGTTTAACATTGTAATATTATTTTATATATTTTACACACTTTTTTATATATTTTATATATTTATTATTTTAATATGTTAACGTCGTAATATTGCATTATTGAGGATTATCTTTAGTGCATTCTGAGTGATTTCTGTCATTAGGTCTATTTATCTTACTGTGAATCTGTTGAAATCCTGCTATTTATTTATTATGCTCTAGATGGCGCCAATGTTGAGTGTTCATTTATATTGAATAATATTGTAGACCCACGCTGTTTTGGAATTATGACCTTTTAAGGGATTATTACAAAAGTATTATCATTTTGATAATACGAGATTAGTTAAGCACAATGGGGAATACCTATTATTGCTTATATATAATAAAATGTACGAATAGGGGAATAGGGTGGAATGATGTGCCCTCTGTGACTATCAAACTGTCTATCCATCGGGATTGGCTGGTGGTACTGACAGCAACAGGAGAGGTGCACACGCTGTCCAATTACCTTGGGGTATATATCCCTGAGTGCCGCGCCGTGAAGTCACGCCCTCAGAAGAAGTCGGTAAGACGAAACGTCAGGGCGTGACTTTGCGGCTAACGCTGTGCGTTTCATATGCGCTCCAAGACAGGGAAGCCATGTTAGGCTGTTAACGGTGGACGAGATCAGCTGTTACTGACTTCTCATTGGGGCTAGGAATGGCGCGGTTTTTAAACTGTTTGCTGGATTTTACTGCTATGTTTTGGAAAAACGTCTGGAAAGATTTTTAAAGGACTGCTTATTAAAAGTTTAAACGGGATTACACTATTGTGGACCTTTCTCTTTCACCAAACCTGTGGATATCGTTAGATGATCTGGGGATTGGAGGGATCGAGCAGCCCCTGAATATGTAGATGATCGGATGATTGGATTGAGTCAACCTGTCAGTGCCTATATAAAACCATTTTGTGGTGAGTACCCACCCGAAATGGGGCTTCATTTGTGGCGATACACATTAGAAGTGGATTTCACCTCATTTTAGAAGACACCGTGGAGATTGATTTGATTCATGATATACTCTGTTATGTTCTATGTTTTACTCTTATGAACTTGATATAAGATAGAGTGGTCATAGCTGAAGGCTGGCCACTTAGCGCTGCTGTGTCAAACTTACAATACCCCCCCCCCCAAGGTTTTGTGTTAGTTTTACTACTATTTTGTATCTCCTGTATCATGTCTGCAGTCTCTGATCATCTCTTGTATCATGTCTGCAGTCTCTGATCATCTCTTGTATCATGTCTGCAGTCTCTGATCATCTCTTTTATCATGTCTGCAGTCTCTGATCATCTCCTTTATCATGTCTGCAGTCTCTGATCATCTCTTGTATCATGTCTGCAGTCTCTGATCATCTCTTGTATCATGTCTGCAGTCTCTGATCATCTCCTGTATCATGTCTGCAGTCTCTGATCATCTCTTGTATCATGTCTGCAGTCTCTGATCATCTCCTTTATCATGTCTGCAGTCTCTGATCATCTCTTGTATCATGTCTGCAGTCTCTGATCATCTCTTGTATCATGTCTGCAGTCTCTGATCGTCGCTTGTATCAGGTCTGCAGTCTATGATCATCTCTTGTATCATGTCTGCAGTCTCTGATCGTCTCTTGTATCGTGTCTGCAGTCTCTGATCGTCTCTTGTATTGTGTCTGCAGTCTATGGTCATCTCTTGTATCATGTCTGCAGTCTCTGATCGTCTCTTGTATCATGTCTGCAGTCTCTGATCGTCTCTTCTATCATGTCTGCAGTCTATGGTCATCTCTTGTATCATGTCTGCAGTCTCTGATCGTCTCTTTTATCATGTCTGCATTCTCTGATCATCTCTCGTATCATGTCTGCAGTCTCTGATCGTCTCCTGTATCATGTCTGCAGTCTCTGACAATCTCCTGTATCATGTCTGCAATGTATTCTTGCAATATTTAAACAGGGGTCGGTTCAGTTATGGTACATGTACATGTCAACAATGTGTGTGCACTGCTGTTCTATAAAGCCAATTACTTTATGTAGTGTGCACTTTTGTACTTTAATTATAGAAACAGCAAAATGAGTCAGAAAAGAGTGAACTGCAGGACTATAGATTCTTTCTTCAGTACCAGTGCAAAAAAGGCATCAGGAGAAAAGCCAATAGTAGAAAGCACTTCAAGTATGGAAATTGACACTACCCCATCCTCTTCTGGTACATTTGTAGAGCCAATATCTGGTGAAACAGATCCTAATGTGTCGCCACTGCCTGTTGATACCCCGCCTCAAACCAGCAGTCTCTGAATTAATGACATTGGCACACATCTTGGGGAAAAAATCAATGACTACACCAAATGCTTGCTATTGGAAAATCCATGTCAACCTCCTCCTGGATATGAATTACCTTTCTCTGTTCAGAACATGACTTCCAAGAATGGAGAAACTCGGGAAATAAAGAGATACTTGTCAAAACAACATATTGACAGTTTTCCTTGGCTTGTGTATTCACCTGCCAAAAAGGGATTGTTTTGCAAGTACTGTGCATTGTTTGCGCAACATCGGAAAGGTGGTCATAACAAAGGCATGGCCCTTGGAAAATTGGTAATGGAGCCCCTTACTAATTTTAAAAAGCTTAAGGGCAAGGGTGGAGATTTGGAAGTCCATACAAGGCTTGTTTATCACCAGGAGAGTGTATTTGAAGGAAATGCATTTTTAAAAACCTACCATGCACCGGAAAATAAATTGTTAATCAAATAAACTTGCATCGTCTTCAAAAAGTGAAAGAGAACCGAGAGCGAATTCGTCCTATCGTTGAGTCAATTATATTCTTGGGTAGACAAAATATACCTCTGCGTGGCCACCGAGATGATGGTGCTTTAATGGATGACTCCACCCCAGGAGGTGAATGTAGGAAACTTTCGGGAATTGCTGAGGTACCGTGTTACATCTGTAGACAAAATATTAGAGAACTACCTCCTTACTGCATCTTCTCGCGCTAGATACATTTCAAAATCCACACAAAATGATTTAATCGGGTGTTGTGGTGATGAAATCAGCAATGTCATTGTAGCTAGAATTAAAGAGGCTTGCTATTTTAGTATAATATTTGATGAAACTAGACATTTCCCATGCCGAACAACTTACACTCAATTTTAGATATGTCTACAATGGATCGATTCGTGAGGATTTTATAAAATTTGTAGATGCTTATGAATTTGCAACCCAGAAGGAATCGGGAATTGATAGTTCAGGTTCAGAACCAAGGCTTACAGGAAAGGTTTTAGGCCAGATGGTTATCCAACTAATTAAAGACCTCTCCCTGGACATCACTCATTGTGTTGGCATTGGAACAGACGGTTGCAGTGTTATGTCTTCAGAGGTGGCTGGTGCTGTATCAGAGATTCTCCGTGTAGCACCCAACAGTTGCAGATGTCCTTGCTACAATCATTGTCTGAACAATTCAATTTCAAAGTCCTCACAAGTGTCAGCAGTTCGCAATGCAGTAGCAGTGGTCAAATCAACCATTTCATTCTTTAGCCAATCAGCAAAGCGTCATTTAATTTTAAAGCAGGAGTTAGGCTCTCAGCTTACCAGTCTTTGTGAAACTAGATGGGTAGAGCGCCATGATTCTCTCATAAGATTTCGAGATGGACTTGTAAAAGTAGTGAGTGCACTATCTGCAATATCTCAGTAGAAATGCTCAAGCACTAGCTCAACAGCATCTACTCTCATCCATTCTCTGTGCAGTGCAGAATTCATTTTTTCCTTGGTTTTACTCATCAGTGTTCTGAAAGTAACCCTATCTCTGAGTCGCTTCCTTCAATCCCCAACAATTGATTTAACAAGCGCATCTGACTGTTTGACTGATACCATGGCAACCATGGAGAATATGCGATGTACCGCTGATGGCACTTTTTCCACCTTGCATATGGAGGCTACAGAATTGGCATCAGAACTTGGAGTGGAACTAAAATTGCCACGTCTTGTAGGCAGGCAGGTGCACAGATTCAATTACAATGTAGAATCAACTGAAGAATACTACAGGAAATTGTTGTATATTCCCTTTCTGGACAGCATTGTTAATGATTTAAAAACTAATTTTCCAGATAATTTGATGCAGTGTTTCCAGATTCAAATCTTGATGCCAGAAGTACTTTTTGGGAAAAAAATGGAAACCATGGTTCCTGTGGCTGTGCAATCATTAGGAAGACTTTCTCAAGTGCATCTCTGCATCAGTTATACCAATCAATCACTCATGCTAAATCTATAATTATTAAAACAGGTAGTCCTAAAAAACATTTACAGTCACGATAGCTCTACTCAAGATCTGCTGTTAATGCCGAGGGCAAATGCAAATAAGGATTTTAGTCTAAAACTCATTTACATGGAAACAGATGTGCAGCAAATGTGTGCGAGAGCAGCAGGTGTTCTAGGAATCACGAATAAAATCAATGATTCGCCATCTTCAACAATTCAGGGCTGGTGGCCGTTATAATCTATGAATTGTAAATACATTGACTATTATCGAGACTTAAGCTGGCCATGCACCATACAATTTTCTTATTCTATTTTCTTTAGATTTACCTTCAACTATGTAGTGCAAGGGCCTGATTGCATACAAATTGAAAGTGTTTAGGTTTGACCTCATATTATATGGTTTTGGTAAATCTAAAGGAAAGTTGTACAAGAAAATTGTATAATGTATGGCCAGCCGTAGACTTCTGACTGAAAAATGCAAAACCCAGGTGTGTAGCAAAGTTGTGGGCGAATCCAGCCAATAAATATGCTTCATAATAATGCTGGCCATACACTATATGAAAAATCGGGCGAAATTCGGTCATTCGGCCAGTTCGTTCGTTTTTCGGCCAGTTAATGGGCACAAAATCAGTAAGTTCAGAAGATGTCTTATTAGGACGAAACGTCGGGAAGGGCTCAGCTGATGCCACTGCGTCATTTTGATCTTACAGTGGGGCAAAAAAGTATTTAGTCAGCCACCAATTGTGCAAGTTCTCCCACTTAAAAAGATGAGAGAGGCCTATAATTGTCATCATAGGTATACCTCAACTACGAGAGACAAAATGTGGAAACAAATCCAGACAATCACATTGTCTGATTTGGAAAGAGGTTTTTTTTGCAAATTATGGTGGAAAATAAGTATTTGGTCAATATCAAAAGTTCATCTCAATACTTTGTTATATATCCTTTGTTGGCAATGACAGAGGTCAAACGTTTTCTGTAAGTCTTCACAAGCTTGTCACACACTGTTGCTGGTATGTTGGCCCATTCCTCCTTGCAGATCTCCTCTAGAGCAGTGATCGTTTTGGGGCTGTCGCTGGGCAACACGGACTTTCAACTCCCTCCAAAGGTTTTCTATGGGGTTGAGATCTGGAGACTAGCTAGGCCACTCCAGAACCTTGAAATGCTTCTTACGAAACCACTCCTTCGTTGCCCGGGCGGTGTATTTGGGATCATTGTCATGCTGAAAGACCCAGCCACGTTTCATCTTCAATACCCTTGCTGATGGGAGGAGGTTTGCACTCAAAATCTCACGATACATGGCCCCATTCATTCTTTCATGTACACGGATCAGTCATCCTGTTCCCTTTGCAGAGAAACAGCCCCAAAGCATGATTTTGCCACCCCCATGCTTTACAGTAGGTATGGTGTTCTTTGGTTGCAACTCAGCATTCTCTCTCCTCCAAACACGACGAGTTGTGTTTCTACCAAACAGTTCTACTTTGGTTTCATCTGACCATATGACATTCTCCCAATCCTCTTCTGGATCATCCAAATGCTCTCTAGCAAACCTCAGATGGGCCCAGACATGTACTGGCTTAAGCAGGGGGACACGTCTGGCACTGCAGGATCTGAGTCCCTGGCGGCGTAGTGTGTTACTGATGGTAGCCTTTGTTATGTTGGTCCCAGCTCTCTGCAGGTCATTCACTAGGTCCCCCCCTGTGGTTCTGGGATTTTTGCTCACTGTTTTTGTGATCATTTTGACCCCACGGGGTGAGATTTTGCGTGGAGCCCCAGATCGAGGGAGATTATCAGTGGTCTTGTATGTCTTCCATTTTCTAATTATTGCTCCCACAGTTGATTTCTTCACACCAAGCTGGTTGCCTATTGCAGATTCAGTCTTCCCAGCCTGGTGCATGTCTACAATTTTGTTTCTGGTGTCCTTCGACAGCTCTTTGGTCTTCACCATAGTGGAGTTTGGAGTGTGACTGTTTGAGGTTGTGGACTGGTGTCTTTTATACTGATAACAAGTTCAAACAGGTGCCATTAATACAGGTAAAGAGTGAAGGACAGAGGAGCCTCTTAAAGAAGAAGATACAGGTCTGTGAGAGCCAAAAATCTTGCTTGTTTGTAGGTGACCAAATACTTATTTTCCACCATAATTTGCAAAACAAAATCTTTCCAAATCAGACAATGTGATTGTCTGGATTTGTTTCCACATTTTGCCTCTCATAGTTGAGGTATACCTATGATGACAATTACAGGCCTCTCTCATCTTTTTAAGTGGGAGAACTTGCACAATTGGTGGCTGACTAAATACTTTTTTGCCCCACTGTATATGCTTTTATATGTCTTCTCAAATGTGAGTGACCATTTTATATTTTACCATTAAATGTTCTCATTTTAAACGGAATCACACTATGATGCCCAATTTTTCACGTTTTACCATATGATACATTGGGAGAATTTGTATATGAAGTACTGTGGCTTAATCTATGGTGGATACTCATTGATGTCAAAGTTGTGAAACATCCCTGCCTGGTTTATATTGGAAGCTGTGCTTGCTGTACTTCTCCCTGGGTGTGTTACACCAATAAGCTTGTTTGACCCATCAGGCATACGCCTTGCTGGGTCCAACTCGTCTGGTAAGCCTTTGATCATCACAGTGGTGGATAACCTGCAGACAACTATATATTTTATCACTTATATCACTTTGGAACACTTGGACTTTTTATTTATTTGTTCACCAGTTTATTTGGTTCATTATCACTGATGGCGTTCTTATTGTTTTTGTAATGATTTTTTAGCACAGAGATAATTTTCTCACCTATAATCATTTGAACACTACAAGCAACTGTGAGGGGGTTAGCTCAGTAGCGGGTGTGTGTGACCCCCTGGATGGGCTCCCCACACAAAAACAGGCCCAGCAGACGGAGGTTGTGGTTTTCAAGATCAAAAGGTGCGGTTTATTTCTCTATTTACAGTGACAAAAACACAGCAAAGCAAAAAGAAACATAAACAAAATAAATCCTGGTCAGCTTGACCTCTGACTAAACATGCAGGTTTCCCTAACTAACAACTGGGATCAGCCTGGTGCTGTCCTAGTCCTTAAGTCCCTGGTTTAGTAAATGTCCAAACAAATAGCCACACAGGCTTTGTCTCACCGCACAGGGGTTCACTCTCCCTAGACAGTCCACACAGGTCTGGGTCCAGGCATGAGCAAACACCTAATGAAGCTGGGAGTTTTTATAGAGGCCTTAAACGAGCTGACAAGCTTCAGCTGGTCTCATCAACTCCCTGCCTGCACGACGCCCAGCACTCTCCCTAGAGGTATGAATCATCCATGAGCCCACTAGCCTCAGCTGGGCTTCATCAACTCTCTCCCTAGTTGTATAAGTCGGCATAAAGCCTGAATCTGGGAGAAATATACCTACCCCCCTGGATGCAACCAGGTGACTTTACCTTCCTGCTGTCACATACCCCCCCCCCTCTTGTTTTAACCTTGGGGTTGGAACACCAGCAATCAGGCATTCATGTACTCGAGACAAAGCATCCACATTCCCCATTTGAATGCCAGGGCGATGCTTTACTGTGAAGTTGAATTCCTGTAGGGCCAGGAACCACCTATTTACTCTTCTATTTGTCTCCTTGTTTTGAGCCATCCACTTTAACGGAGCGTGATCCGTAACCATGTCAAAGTGCCTACCTAGCAGATAGTACCGAAGGGAATCTAGAGCCCACTTCACCGCTAAACACTCCTTTTCAACCGTGGCGTAATTTACCTCATGGGACTTCAACTTCCTGCTGAGGTAAATGACTGGGTGCTCTTCCCCGTTCCAGACCTGGGACAATACTGCTCCTAACCCCACATCTGACGCATCACTTTGTACGACAAAGTCTTTAGAGAAGTCGGGTGAGTACAACACTGGCTGGCTACATAAGGCTTGTTTCAAGAATTGGAACGCTGCCTCAGCCTCGGGGGTCCATTTAATCATGACCGACCCTTTCCCTTTCGTCAGGTTGGTTAGGGGCACAGCCTTAGAAGCAAAGTGGGGAATGAAGCGCCGATAATAACCCGCGATTCCCAGAAAGGCTCGTACCTGCTTCTTGCTGTTGGGACGTGGCCAACTCTGGATGGCCTCGACTTTGTTGAGTTGGGGTTTTATTACTCCCCTGCCAATGGTGTACCCAAGATATTTGGCCTCCTCCTGCCCAATGGTACACTTCTTGGGGTTAGCCGTAAACCCCGCTTCCCGGATAGAGTCTAGGACTGCTTGCACTTTTGGCAGATGTGAGGCCCAATCTGTGCTATGGACAATTACGTCATCCAGGTAAGCCGCAGCATACTTCCGATGGGGCCTCAGTATCTGGTCCATTTTCCGCTGGAATGTGGCCGGCGCATTCTGTAACCCGAACGGCATTCTCTTATATTGGAACGCCCCGTCTGGGGTTACAAATGCGGTTTTCTCTTTGGCCGACTTGGCCAGGGGAATTTGCCAATACCCTTTTGTGAGGTCAAGAGTCGTCATGTATCGGGCTGTTCCCAGCCGGTCGATCAACTCATCTATACGTGGCATGGGGTAGGTGTCAAATTTTGTAACTTTGTTCAACTGACGAAAATCGTTACAAAATCGCCAGCTCCCATCCGGTTTAGGCACCAACACAATGGGACTAGACCAATCACTTTGGGACTCCTCTATCACCCCTAAGTTCAGCATTTTCTGTACTTCCTCCCGTATTGCCTCCCGTCGGGCCTCTGGGATCCGATAGGGTTTTAACTTCACCCTTTCACCGGGCGGGGTAATAATATCATGCTCTACCCCAGATGTTTGTCCCGGCAGCTCAGAGAACACCTCCTTGTTGCGAAGCACAAACTCCTTAACCTCCTGTTGTTGGGGTTGTGACAAGGTGGCTGCTATTCCAACCTCCGGAATCACGCAACCAGTTTGAGCTGGTGACCAAGTTTCTGCGACTAGGGACTCTCTATCCCTCCAGGCTTTCAACAGATTAACGTGATAGATCTGTTCGGGCTTTCGCCTTCCTGGTTGTCTGACCTTGTAATTCACTTCGCTCACTTTTTCCATTATCTCGTAGGGGCCTTGCCATTTGGCAAGGAATTTACTTTCAACCGTAGGGACAAGTACCAATATCCTATCCCCCGGGGAAAAGGTACGGGTCTTGGCTCCACGGTTGTACACTCTCTGCTGTGCCAACTGCGCTTGGGCCAAATGTTCCTTCACGATGGGCATTACCTGTGCAATTCGATCTTGCATCAGGGCGACATGCTCAATCACACTCCTGTGGGGAGAACTCTCACTTTCCCAAGTTTCCTTGGCAATATCCAACAGCCCTCTTGGGTGTCTCCCATACAGTAACTCAAAGGGGGAGAATCCCGTAGAGGATTGGGGCACCTCCCTAATAGCAAACATCAAATAAGGAAGTAGACAGTCCCAATCCTTTCCATCTCTATCCACCACTTTCTTCAACATTTGTTTTAGGGTTTTGTTGAATCTTTCAACCAGCCCATCGGTTTGGGGGTGATACACAGACGTACGCAATTGCGTCACTTTGAACAATTTACACAGCTCTTTCATAACCCGGGACATAAAGGGTATACCTTGGTCCGTAAGCAGTTCTTTACAAATACCCACCCGGCTAAAAACAAGAGATAGCTCTTTGGCTATGGTTTTGGCCGAGGTATTTCGGAGAGGGATCGCTTCTGAATAACGGGTGGCATAGTCCATTATAACTAATATGTACTGGTGCCCCCTAGCGGACTTGATTATAGGACCTACCAAATCCATTGCGATCCTCTCAAACGGGACCTCAATGATGGGTAGAGGGACCAGCGGGCTACGGAAATGTGGCATCCTTGCCGACCTCTGACACACAGGGCAGGAGGAACAATAATTTTCTATGTCCTTCATCACCCCAGGCCAATAGAATCTCTGTAATACCCTCTCTCGGGTTTCCTCTGTCCCCAGATGACCTCCAAGAATGTGCCCATGGGCCAACTCCAACACCAACTTCCTGTAAGGTTTGGGCACCACAAGCTGCTCAACGGTTTCTTCTGCCCTTTTTGCCACCCGATACAGTAGGTCCTTCTCTACGCTGAAGTATGGGTAAGTGCAGGTATTATCTGGGTTCACTAACTCGCCATCTATTTCCACTACGTTTTCCCGTGCCTTTATTAGGGCGGGGTCCTTTAACTGTTCTGTGGCAAAATTTTCCCTGTGAACCTCAAGATCAGAAAACTCCACAGACGGTAGGTTTTCGTCTGAGGAGGTGGGCTCCTCTCCAGTTTCTTGAGTCTCGCCTGCCAATACTGACAAGGGAAATTCTGGAGAGTCCTCACCACTCTCAGAGGAGTTCTGGCTATCACCTTCCTGGTACATAGGGGCACCAGTGGGGGGCTCAGGATCATCCCACAGTTCCCAGAACTTCGGAAAATCCCTTCCCACAATGGCATCATGCGGTAATTGAGATACTAACCCCACTGGATGAGAGAGGGTGCCTTTGGGGGTCTTGAAACACACTGTAGTCACTGGATACTCTCGGGTGTCCCCATGCACACAAATAACAGCTACCTTGCTATTCCCAGAGACCTCTGTTTTAACTAATTCAGCCTTTATCAGGGTCACAAGGCTACCTGAATCCAGTAATACCACAACATTTCTACCATTAATACACATTTTGCATAAATGTTTCTCAGTTCCCCGAATGGCAGTGCATGCGACTGTCGCACACAGCGACTGACGTCTGTCCGTCAGAAAGTCACATTGCATGGGTTCCTCCACAACCGGGCAATTTGCTGCAATATGTCCCGCTTGCCGGCAGCGGTAGCAAACAATCCTTTTGGCTGCCTCTTGAGCCCCCGACTTCCCAGGCTGTTCTCGCCAAACCCTGGGCAGAGCTCCCACCCTCTCACTCTCTCCACCCTCACCCCTTGGAATCATCTTATCTGCCCCTGGGGATGGTCTGGTCTTAGGGTGGAAAGTCCGAGAGTCTCTGGAAGAGGCCGTCAGGTTCTCTGCAGCCAAGTATCTCTCTACACGATCCACAAGTTTACCGGCCGTTTCTGGGTCTCCATGGCTTACCCACTTTTGAATGGCGGTAGGAAGAGCTCTCAAGAAACGATCCATCACAACACGTTCCACAATCTCCGGTGCGGACAAAGTCTCTGGCTGTAGCCACTTCCTGCTCAGGTGAATGAGATCATACATTTGAGACCTGGGGGGTTTTCCAAGCTGGAAAGTCCAGTTATGCACACGCTGAGCCCGGACAGCCAGGGTGACACCCAGCCTTGCCAATATTTCAGCTTTTAGCATCACATAGTCTTTTGCTTGGTCAGGCTCTAGGTCATAGTAAGCTTTCTGCGATTCACCAGTTAACAGAGGAGCCACCAGTCCAGCCCACTGCTCCTCAGGCCACTTTTCTCTTTCAGCAGTCCTTTCAAATGTGGTCAAAAATACCTCTGGATCATCCTCTCCAGTCATTTTTGTCAATAAACGACTCACCCCAAAGGACGCGGTATTAGTGGGACGGCTTTCCTCCCTGGTCTGCGGACGTTGCTGCATTACTGCTTCCATCTGTTGTTGTAGTCTCTGCTCTTGCTTCTGCAACAGGTCTATGAAGCGGGCCTCAGATTGCTGCTGGGCTTGTTGCTGGGCTGCGAAGCTCTTTTGCAAACCTGCATTTGTCTGCTGTTGATTGGCATTTGCTAGAGCCAGCTGTTTCAGTATCTCCTCCATGCTGGCTTAAAAAAAAACTGCCACTGGTTCTCCACCAACTGTGAGGGGGTTAGCTCGGTAGCGGGTGTGTGTGACCCCCTGGATGGGCTCCCCACACAAAAACAGGCCCAGCAGACGGAGGTTGTGGTTTTCAAGATCAAAAGGTGCGGTTTATTTCTCTATTTACAGTGACAAAAACACAGCAAAGCAAAAAGAAACATAAACAAAATAAATCCTGGTCAGCTTGACCTCTGACTAAACATGCAGGTTTCCCTAACTAACAACTGGGATCAGCCTGGTGCTGTCCTAGTCCCTAAGTCCCTGGTTTAGTAAATGTCCAAACAAATAGCCACACAGGCTTTGTCTCACCGCACAGGGGTTCACTCTCCCTAGACAGTCCACACAGGTCTGGGTCCAGGCATGAGCAAACACCTAATGAAGCTGGGAGTTTTTATAGAGGCCTTAAACGAGCTGACAAGCTTCAGCTGGTCTCATCAACTCCCTGCCTGCACGACGCCCAGCACTCTCCCTAGAGGTATGAATCATCCATGAGCCCACTAGCCTCAGCTGGGCTTCATCAACTCTCTCCCTAGTTGTATAAGTCGGCATAAAGCCTGAATCTGGGAGAAATATACCTACCCCCCTGGATGCAACCAGGTGACTTTACCTTCCTGCTGTCACACAATATTATTATTTAAACTGTACAATCATTTGTTCATTTGCCCAATTGGCTTTCGCCTTTTTGGTGTCCAATTCACAGGTTTTATTTAATTTTGCTTATTTATTTCACATTATTATACTAATCTGTATTTTTGTGTATTTATTCAGCACATTGGTTGTATACATCCATTCAACATGGAGGTCACTTTATAAGTTTTGGTCACACATACCACTACTTTGAGCGCTGCACTTTACCACTTTCACAAATTCAGTAATTGTTGGGAAGTTTTTGAGCCGAAAAAACGAAGGAAGAAGTTTTGAAATTTTCTGCTGAACAAACGATAAATTAAAAGGTTAATGTGTTTCCCGTCCGAACTGTTTGCACTAGGTATATGTAAAAAAAAATAAAAAAAAATTGATTACCGTATTTATCGGCATATAACACGCACTTTTTCCCCCTTAAAATCAGGGGGAAATCGTGGGTGCGTGTTATACGCCGATCCCCCGCTGATTGTGAGCGAGTGGAGCCGAGATACACAAAGCCGAAGTACACTCGGCTTTACTCGGCTCCTCTCGCAGTCACGCCCACCTCCACTGATTGCGAGCGCCGCTGACATACAGAAAGCCGAGTGTACTTTGGGTAGTCTCGGCTCCTCTCGCAGTCCTGCTCCTGACTGTCAGCAGAGCGGAGTCTAGCCGAAGTACACTCAGCTTTCTGTATGTCAGCAGCGCTCGCAATCAGGGGAGGTGGGCGTGACTGCGAGAGGAGCCGAGTAAAGCCGAGTGTACTTCGGCTTTGTGGATCTCGGCTCCTCTCGCAATCAGTGGAGATGGGCGGGACTGTGAGCAGAGCCGAGTCTAGCCGAAGTACACTCGGCTTTCTGTATCTCGGCTCCGCTCATATTAGGCGGAAATCGGCGCCAAGTTTAAATCAGGCCAGGGCAAGGCTGCAAATGCAAAGGCACTGGGCAAGGCTGCAGATGGACACTGGGCAAGGCTGCAGATGAACACTGGGCAAGGCTGCAGATGGACACTGGGCAAGGCTGCAAAGGCACTGGGCAAGGCTGCAGATGGACACTGATAAGGCTGCATTGATGGGCACTTAAATGTAAGTTTTTTTCCTTACACTTCCCTCCTAAAAGTTTTTTTCCTTAAAATTCCCTCCTAAACTTGGGGTGCATATTTTACGCTGGCGCGTGTTATACACCGATAAATACGGTAATTTATGTCCACTGAACGATTTATCAGTCATTACATGATGGCACTATCGTTTGCTCTCATGGCCGAATGTATTCATTTTTTGAAAATGGGCTCGGCCGATTTTCCATATAGTGTATGGCCAGCATTAGAGAACAAAATTTGGCGGGGCCTTGACGACGAACTAGCAGTGCATGATCATTCGCCGCTTTAAAAAAATATGGCCATAAGCTTCAGAAAACGTGCAATTAAAGAATGAAGACCACAATAGCATCACACACCACTAGAAGTCTTTGCTTTGTGTGCTTTGGCCTGAATTGGATTCATTTGTATTATGACTCAGCCCAGGAACAGTGCTTCTTCTCTGCTCCAAATCATTGGTTTACCTTAATTATACTGCCTCTTAATGGCATTGAATAAACATTTGTCAGCAACATCCTCCTGACTTCTGATGTTCTAAGCCCCCTAGGGTCTTGTACATATTCTAAACCGAAACCAAGATAATTGCAGGTAAAATGTCTTCTGACAGTAGTTCTGTTCTATTAATAATGAGGAAGGGTGAGATATGGCTGTGACAGCTCTGTACAAGGGTTATTTGGGCTTTTAACAATAGATCAGAGAAAAATATCACAGCTGTGAACACAAGAGGCTTTTAGACACAATTTTCTGTTAGTGTAATGGCTACTGCAAAAAACAGGAACAGGCTGATTGTATGAGCAGAAAGAAAAACAGTTTTGTATGGTGAATTATTATACCCTTAGAATGGTTGTAAAGACTGAAGGTTTTTACCTTCATACATTCTATGCATGAAGGTAAAAAAACTTCTTGTGTGCCGCTTCCCCCTCAGCCCCCCTAACAGCCCCCCTAATACTCAACTGAGCCCCCTCTCGATCCAGCAATATGCATGAGAGCCTTGGCCGATTCTCTCTCCTCATTGGGTGAGACAGCAGCCAGAGCCATTGGCACCCACTGCTGTCAATCACAGCTAGTGAGCTAATGAGGAGAGAGCAGGGGGCAGGGCCGATCCACAGCTCTGGGTCTAATGGGTGCATAGAGCAGGGTTCGAGAGCAAGAACGCACTAATGCCCCCAAAGCAAGGGGCTTGCTATTGGGGGCACTGGTCAAGGGGGAGGTGCCAGTAGCACCACAGGGAACCCAAAAGGAGGAGTATCAGAGCTGCTCTGTGCAAAACCATTGCACAGAGCAGGTGAGTATGACTTTTTTTTTATAGGCTAATCTTTAATACCACTTTAAATATCTCATTTATAGTCTTTCAAATGCCCCAGTTTTGGGCCTAATCGCTACTGTCCCTCCTATAGGTTTGATATAATGATCTGCATAAACAGGCACAACAACAAAAGAGGTTATATTGGTCTTGAATTTGTGTTCATCCTGTATAAAAAATGTCTTGCTGCCAAATAGACTTATTTCATCGCTCTCAGTTCTTGTTAATTATATTTGACCCTTTCTTAATCTTGCTTCGTCCCCTATAGCCAACTCCCACCAACGTATTCACTGCCAGCCATTTAAAAAACAAGATGGATGCAATTCGTGACAATCTTGCCACTGTTCAGTCATCTCTACCACCTCTATCGCCACATTTGATACTTTCCTCTTTGGACCCTGGCACTACAGAGGAGGCAGCAGGATGCCCACCACACCTCCTGGAACATATTCCCACACAACTACTTTATTCTATGGCTCTCTAACTTACATCTTAAACCTCTCCCTATCTACTGGCATCTTCCTTCTCACTCTAAAACATGCACCAGTCACCCCCATACGTAACAGGCCCTCAATGGACCTCACCAGTCTGAACAACCTAAAATCCAACTCCTTGTTCCTGTTTACATCCAAACTACTAAAACATCTAGTCTACAACTGGCTGAGTCGCGACCTTACTCATAACAATCTAAAGCCTCGTACACACGGTCGGACTTCAAATAAACTTTTCCGTGGATTTTTGTCCGAAGGGAGTTGGCGGTGAACGCCCATAGCATACACATACATGCTCTGACTTTTTCGGCAACAAACACGAACGTAGTGACGTTTCAACGTACTGACGACACTTCAAAAGAGGAAGTTCAATTCTCCGGCATCACCCTTTGGGCTCCTTCTGCTAATCTCGAGTTAGTAGACGTTTGGTCAGTGTTGATTCGCGATTTACATTTTCACTAGAACACAAATCCTTTGTAAATACGTTTGTCATTTCTCCGTATTATCAGAAAAGCAGCTTTATTATTATCCCATTATTAAAGAAGAAGAGAATGTGCGCTGCATTTCTAGATTTCATAACTTGCCGCGTCACCAATTTGATATCTCCATTACGAACGCTAGTTTTACAAGACAGAACGCTTCCGGCTGGTCCTTGCTTCTGAGCATGCGTGTTTGTACTTCGGACAAAAGTCTGATGGATTTCTGTACACACGATAGGACTTTGTACCGTAGGACTTTTGTTGCCGAAAAGTTTGTCCATTTGCAGAGCGAACTTTTGTCCGATGAAAACCGAAAAAGTTTGTCCGATGGAGCGTACACACAGTCAGATTTTTTTGAAAATCTGCTCATTTTGAAGTTTGTTGTCAAAAAGTCAGATCGTGTGTATGGGGCTTTACTTTCTTGGCTTTTCACCCACAACTCCCAACTAAAACAGTCCTTGTAAAACTCGCTAATGACTTCTTGTGATATGGCGGGCGACTAGACTCAATAAAGCCTCATACACACGATCGGATTTTCCTCAAAGTGTCAGACTTTGGTCCAAAGGGCGTTGGCCATGAACTTGTCTTGCATACAAATGGCACACAATTGTCGGCCAACAAACACGAACGTAGTGACTTACTACGTGAAATTTCAGCTCTTGAGCGCCACCCTTTGGGCACCTTCTGCTAATGTCGTGTTTGGCGAGCATTGATTCCGAGCATGCGTGTTTGTACTTTTGACTTTTGTGTGACAGACTTGTGTACACACGATAGGAAAATCTGACAACAGACCGATGTCCGCGGAAATTTTATAAGCCTGCCATTCAACATTTGTCGGCGGAAAGTCGAACAACAACAATTGTCTGATGGAGCGTACAAACGGTCGGATTTTAAGCCAACAGTCTGTCATCACACAACTCCTGTCGGAAAATCCGATCGTATGTACGAGGCTTTAGATGAACGTTTTGAGTCCACATCAGTCCGCGCTTGCAGTTTAAGGGCATGGCAGCCCACTTTTATTGTTATTGTAAATGTACAATATATACAGAAATTGCTGCGTAAATTGAAGGCGCTATATAAGTAGCTGTAATAAAATATAGAAATTTCAAAGTAAAATCCACCGCAGATCCTTTTGAGAGGCGGTAAAATCCTCTGCCTGTGTGAAAGAAGCACAACAGTGCATGTTTGTAATAATCCTCAATTCTGACCTTAGAAGTCCTTATTTCCACTCTCACCCAGGCCAAAAGAATAAAATAAAATACCTGCAACAGTGTAAAATCTTCGTAAAACATTTACTGAGCATTAAAACATTAATTATACGAATTGCTGCATAACCACACTAGTTTCACGGCCCATATGAATTTTTTTCCCCATGGCGCATACTAGGTAATGGGCGGGGCACGCTATCGGACATTGCATGCGCACCGTATGGCAGAATGTGATGAGCTTTAATTCCTGTGCTGCTTTGGGAGTACCTTATGTTTACAATAAACTTGGATTTGTTTTATGGGGTTACACCATGTATGGCCTTTTATTAAATATATACATATAACATTGTTTATTGTTTGAACTGGATGGGCTTGTGTCTTTTTTCAACCAGACTAGCCATGTAAATATGAACATTCATTAAAGTGAAGAGGAATAACCTGGGGCTGTTGGAGGGATTCCCTTGCCGGCTACCATCTGCTTAATATTATGAAAGGCTGCTTGTGACCTCCATAATAAGGGGTCTTTGGACTCGGTAAGAAGCATATTTTTAGTGGTGGTGGCGGCAGTGAAGGAGTGTCCCCAATGGTGATTCACTTGGTGTCGGAGAACTTAAGTGGCCACATGAAGTCATTATTCCACATTATATCATTCTAGCAGACCTTTAAATAATAATATTTCACAATCAGGGTGTTAGACTTAAGGCCCGTACACACGATCCAATTTTATGGCCATAATTGTCTGATGGACGTGTTGTGTCGGATAATCCGACCGTGTGTATGCTCCATCAGACAATTGCTGGCTGAATTAACGGCAACAAATGTTGGCTGTTCATGCTCACCAACTGTCTGACAATAAATGTGTTCCGTCAGATTATCCGATCGTGTGTACACAAGTCCATCCAACTAAAATCCAAAGTACAAACACGCATGCTCCGAACCAATGCTAAACATCAGACAACAATAGCAGAAGTTTCCCAAAGGGTGGCGGTAAAGAGCTGAAAAACCACAAAGTTTGGTGAACGTTGGCTGAAAATGTTGGGCCGTGTGTATGCAGAACAAGTTCACGGCCAACAACCTTCGGACCAAAATACACAGAAAAGTCCGATCGTGTGTACGAGGCTTTAGGTTTATATTGCGACTGATTGGATTATGCATTGCATTTACCATCGTACAGTGGCGGCTGATGTTTTTTTTGTTTGGTGGGGCGGGAAACAACAAGCCCTGCAGAAACACAAAACCCACCCTCGCTGTATACCTGTCCACCGCTACTTACCTCATCTAGGCGGCAAGCACATTGGGCAGTGGCAGGGACATCGGGCAGTGGCGGGGATCGGGGCAGCGGCAGACATCAGGCTACGGCTCCTATGTCTTCTCCTCCTCGCTTCCGCCGTGCGTCTCCTCTCCCCCTCCTAGGCATCCAATAGGATCTCCTGTCCTTTCAGCCAATCGGGTCACGGATATCAGACCCGCTTCCCGATTGGCCGGGAGGAGGATCAGTGTTGCAACAGGGAAAATGTATTCGCTGTTGCAACATACCTGGGTGGGCTCCAGACGCATTGCTCTGCGTCCCGAGCCCACCCTATTTTGAAGCCTATTAGAGCCTCTGGCTCTAATCAGGTGCTTCAAAAAATACCCACCCCACCGCCATAGGAATTCATGCACCCGGTGTCCTGAAAGGGGCCCGGTCGCATGGATAGGGAGGGCAGCGGTGGTGGATAGGGGAGGCGGCGCCCGTGTGCCCACAGTGGACGGGCTGCCCCTGCCATTGTATGTGTATTATATTCACTATTCTTAAGCGCTACACATTTATTTATATAAACTAGATGGCTCACTCACAGTGTAGAGTAGACTGCTAGGAGAGGAGTCAGATAGTGTGTGTGGTTTAGCCCCTCCTCCAGACAAGTTTCACCAATACTACCATCAATGGAGGTGTCCATACATGAACAAAGAACCCTAAAGGCCTCATGCACACTGGGCATTTTTATAGCTGCTGTTTTGGGCATCAGGCGTTTTTATATATTTTTTTCTTTTGCAGCCAATAAACTTCCCCAACATGTTATCCCATGTGTCCATGCCGACATAGGCTTTTATTAGCAGTTTTTGGCAAGGGCGTTTTTAGGCTGAAAAAACAAACAAACTCAGAACTACTGAGTTTGAAGAGTTTTTCAGCTGTAATAATGCTGTATAATGGAGCGCTTATGAGCGTTTTTGAGCCACAAGCTTTTGTGGGAGTATAGTTTTGCTAAAAAAAAAAAAAAAAAACAACGCTTAAAAAACGCTACATGCTTTCTTGTCTCAATCGCCCTTTTGATTTTTATTAGCCACAGCTTCTGGATACTGCCTGTGTTGCCTACTTCTCTACAAGTTTGATCCCATTCAAATCAAAAAAACTACAGTCCAATTCAGCTACTACAAACCAAAAAGGGAAACACTTTGGGGTAAATTTGTAAAGGAGTGAATCGCTTCCAGGTGCTTTGCTCAAATAAATGTGACTATAGAAAATGTGTGTAGTAGAGTCAGATATGGACAAAATGCACACAACAGCACCACCATGTGGCAAAATTAAAGAATCGACATTTTTTCTCTCTTTTTTTTTTTTTTAAAGCGTAACTCCACTGTCGTTGAGAAAAAATAGGATTTTTTACTCACCGTAAAATCCTTTTCTCTGAGTCCATGGACCGACACAGCTTCTCTATTGACAAAGTGGGTATTATCCGTTAATTAGGAGTGACTAGGCAGAAAAACTTGTAAAAAGTGTTGCATCACACCTTCTACAGTACCGCCCAGGGGGCGGACCCTCTGGGTATACCCTCTCAGTCTGCACATCGCAGATCAGTTCGTCAAAAAGCAGTACAAACTTAAAAGGAGGGGTGGGTGCTGTGTCGGTCCATGGACTCGGAGAAAAGGATTTTACGGTGAGTAAAAAATCCTATTTACTCTTTCGTCCATGGACCGACACAGCTTCTCTATTGACAAAGTGGGACGTCCCAAAGCAGTGTCAGAGAAAAAACGAGGGGTGGTAACAGCATAAAAACAAACTTCACCCCAAAACACAAAACAGCACTCCTCCAACGGAGGAGTTGCAACTCTAAACAGCCGCCTGCAAAACCTTGCGGCCGAAAGAGGCATCCGAAGATGCACCTACATCAATTTTGTAGAATTTTGTGAAAGTGTGAGCGGACGACCAAGTCGCCGCTTTACATAGTTGGGAAACAGACGCTTGATGTCGGAAAGCCCAAGAGGCACCTATTGCCCTGGTCGAATGCGCCGTGACAGGAAAGGGGGGCGCCTGACTCTTTAAGGCGTAAGCCTGGATTACTATCTGTCGGATCCACCTAGAGATGGTGGCCGATGAGACTGCTTGGCCCTTCTTGGGACCAGCCACCGAAACAAACAGTGAGTCTGACTTCCGGAACAGGGAAGTAGCAGATATGTATACTCTCAAAGCTCGGACAACGTCCAAGGAATGCAACGCCGACTCCTTAGGATTCGACGGCTGAGGACACAAGGATGGAAGTACAATGTCTTCGTTGAGATGAAAAGCCGAAACGACTTTCGGAAGAAAGGAAGGCTGCGGCCGCAGCACCACCTTATCCTTGTGGAAAATCAAATAGGGAGCCTTGCAGGACAGGGCTGCCAGCTCAGAGACTCGTCTAACTGACTTAACAGCCACCAAAAAGACCACCTTCTGAGAAAGTGTCAACAGGGGAATATCTCTAATATTCTCAAACGGTGCCTTCTGAAGCACCGAGAGGACCAGGTTCAAGTCCCACGGAGGTAACGGGGGCCGGACCGGAGGGGCCACATGTCGAACCCCCTGCACAAATGTACTCACGAGAGAGTGAGTCGCCAGGGGTCGCTGAAAAAAGACAGCCAGGGCAGATATCTGTCCCTTAATCGTACTTAGAGCAAGCCTTTGGTCTACCCCATGCTGTAAAAACAGCAGGATTCTGGAAACCAAATAGGTACGTGGATGCCATTTCATTTCCTCACACATGGAGATGTAGGCCCTCCAAGTGCGGTGATAGACCTTCCTAGAGGACGGTTTCCGAGCACTTCTCATAGTAGAGATTACTGAGTCTGACAGGCCCCGATCTCTCAGTACCTGGTTCTCAACAGCCATGCCGTTAAAGCCAATGACTGTAAAGCAGGATGGAATATGGGACCTTGCGATAGCAGGTCCTTCCGTAGTGGTAGGCGCCAGGGGACGTCTGCTACCAGACGTACTAGATCGGCGTACCAAGGACGCTGAGGCCAATCTGGAGCGATTAGGATCATTGCAATTCCCTCTGCCTCCACTCTGCGGAGCAGAAGAGGAAGAAGCCTTAAGGGAGGGAAGGCATAGATTAGCCGATACTGACCCCACGATGCTACCAACGCGTCCGTTGCGTCTGCCCATGGGTCTCTTGACCGGGCCACAAACCTCAATACCTTCCGATTGAGTCGGGAAGCCAGAAGATCTACGTCTGGTGTGCCCCATCTTTGGCAGAGGAGTTGGAACACCTCCGGGTGTAAGGACCATTCTCCCTGGTCCAGCATCTGGCGGCTCAGGTAGTCCGCCTGCCAGTTTTCCACACCCGGAATGTACATGGCCGACAGTGCCGGTACGCTCCTCTCTGCCCACTTCAGGATGCGAGCGATCTCTGATGCTGCAGCTGAGCTTCTTGTTCCTCCTTGATGATTGACATATGCCACTGCTGTGGCGTTGTCTGACTGGATCCTGACTGGACGCCCTTGCAGTCTCTGAGACCATTTGAAGAGGCACAGCTTGATCGCCCGGATCTCCAGGACATTGATCGGCAGGAGGGATTCCTCTGGGGTCCAGCGACCTTGCGCCGACTGGACACCCCAGACTCCCCCCCAACCTGTAAGGCTGGCGTCCGTCGTGATCACTATCCAGTAAACCGGAAGAAATGACTTCCCGGCCATTAGAGCCGGTGCTGTCAGCCACCATACCAGGGATCTCCTGACTAGGTGGCTCACTCGGATTTGATAATCCAGAGATGAAGGGCATCTGTTCCATCTGGACAGAACTTCCTTCTGTAACACTCGAGTGTGGTATTGAGCATATGGGACCGCCTCGAAGGAGGCTACCATGAGGCCCAACACTCGCATGCAAAAACGGAGTGACGACCAATTCCTGGAAGTCAGCTGCCGTACTGCAGCCCGGAGGGTCTGCAACTTCTCCACCGGGAGGAATACCTTTGCCTCTGAGGAATCCAGAATCAACCCCAGGTACACTAGGCGTTGAGTGGGCACCAATACTGACTTTTGCGTGTTTAGTATCCAACCACAGTCTCGAAGAGTCTGACAGGTAATGGACACGCTTACCTCTAATTCTGAGCTTGAAGGGGCCTTCAGCAGAAGGTCGTCCAAGTAACCTGTGATAGCGATACCCCGCTGTCTTAGAAGTGCCAGAATCGGAGCGAGCACCTTGGTGAACGTCCTGGGTGCTGAGGCAAGGCCAAACGGGAGGGCCACAAACTGGTAGTGGTTCTTCCCGATAGCAAATCGCAGAAACCTCTGGTGTCTGGAGTATATGGGGACATGCAGGTATGCGTCCTTGATGTCCAAGGAGGCCAGAAAGTCCCCCGGATGGAGAGCCGTGACTACGGATCGAACCGACTCCATCCGAAATCTTTGTACCTTCACAAAGCAATTGAGGGCTCTGAGATCCAAGATTGGACGAACCCCCTCCTTCTTTGGCACAATGAACAGATTTGAGTAAAAACCCTGACCCCGTTCCTGTTCTGGAACAACTACCCCGCGTTCCAGTAGACCCTGGACCGCCCCATACAGGGCCTCCCGACGGGTCGGTAGTAGCTGGAGATTGGAGGTGATGAATCTGTCTGGTGGACAAGAGAGAAATTCTATCTTGTAGCCTGAGGAGATTACTTCGCAAACCCACCTGTCGGAGACTAGAGCAGTCCACTGAGTCGCGAATTTGCGAAGACGTCCCCCCACCCGAGAGCTGGGTGGGGGCGGACCTTCATGTGGACGCAGATTTGTCCGCAGGCTTGTTGGGTCTGCGGGACCAAGGACGCTTTTGTCCTTGGGCAGGCGCTTTATCGGCCTGGGGTCTTTTCCCTGTCGCCTTAAGGGGGCGAAAAAAACGCTTACGTGCAGTAAAGGAGGGCCCTTGCCCTTGGCGTGGTCCCTTACCCTTGCTAGTTTGGGGAAGCAAAGTGCTTTTACCTCCTGTGGCATCCTTGATGATGTCATCCAGAGAAGCCCCAAAAAGTCTGTCGCCCTTAAAAGGCAGATCCAATAGGGCTTTCTTGGAAGTCTGGTCCGCAGACCAGCCCTTTAGCCAGATCAGGCGGCGTATTGCTACTGCATAAACCGAAGCTCTTGACAGCAGGGGAATAGTATCCATGTCTGACTCGCAGACAAACTTAAGGCCCTGGACCAACTGGTCGGCCAAAGTTATCTCATTAGGAGGAGCATCTCGCTCCTTTAACCCCTGGAGTAGCAATTTTGCCCATTCAGTAAGTGTCTGAGACACAAGGGCCCCCGCCAATGCCGGGCGTACTGCCGAGCCTACCACTGAGTATAGGTAGCGAGCGAGTGCTTCAGCCTTCTTATCCACAGGGTCCTTGAAAACAGGAGCCCCTTCTACTGGAATAGTGGTGGCTCTATTAAGTCTGGACACCGAAGGGTCCACTATAGGGGGAGAGGTCCATATCTTCAGAAAACTCTCCTCAAAGGGGTACCGTACTGCAAACCTCTTTGGGGCTGTAAAGACCCTCAGTGGGTTCTCCCATTCCTTGTATAAGAGTTTGTCAAAATAAGACACACAAGGGAACACCTTAGCAGTGCGGGCAGGTTTACGAAACCCAAAGGGGACTGGAGTATCTGCTACTTCTTCAGTCCTTTCCAACTTTAGTGTATCCCGCACTGCAGTAATAAGGTCAGATACCAAAGCCGTCTCGCGTACTGACCTGGACTTGGAGTCCTCCTCACTGTCCGATCGGTCACGGTCTGCAGTCTCTGATGCATCAGAATCTGGGCCATGAGCCGTAGCTGGACCTGGTTCTGCATCAGAAATATCCCCAGAAGATTGCAGGGGACGGGGGCGTTTATTACCCCCTGTATTCCCGTGTGCTGCTTCCACCCTGGCAGCAAACGCCTCTAGGATTGCCGACATAGCGTCCATAGACACCTCAGGGACACCAGCTGCTAAATCTGGTGTTTCAGGGGAGAAGACATCTGGCTCAGATGCCATGCTGACCACACGCTGACACTCACAGGGCTCCAGGCAAGATATCAATAGGCCACCCTCCTGTGCTGCAGAGATGCTGGGTTACCCAGAGGACTCACCACCCTGGATAGGTACTGCTATGCTGCGCCTGTGATGCTGTCCCCTTGCTGCTGTGTCAGTCTGCTTCTTTTATCAGCACTTCCTGTGTGAATTTTCGCGCCAGTGTAATGCACCCTAGAGGCCGGAGGCTCTCGCAAAATGGTTGCCAAAAACGTCTGTATGGAAGATAATGTGGGCTCTAAGAAAATGGCCGCGGACAGCATGGAGACACAGAAACACAGGTAAGCAAAAAATGACATTTCTTTTAAATGTTAGTTACAGCCAGCCCCGCTCCAGTGGGACCCCCTAGGTGACCCCCAGCACCCAGCAACCTTTAGCTAGAAGCCCAGGGAGGAGGGAAAGGCAGGGAGAGAGGGAAGAAAGGGGCCACAACCACTTACTTGATCTCTCCAGGAATGTCCAGCTAAATCACCCAGCCGAGGCAGGGGAGTTTTACTTACCTATCCTGCATGTATTCTGCTGGAAGACATTCCAAACAGATCATCGTCCGCGCACAGAAGGTGACTGTTGGCCAGGCATGCTGTGATTGGACCCAGAAGGGACGATCATATGTATGCCCTGGAGCATGACGCTCACCGGACAGGCTGCTGCGACTCGGCCGTAAGGTCAGCCGAAGCTGAGCGGTCCGATGCAAGCCTTGGAGCGTAAGCTCACCGGCCAGGCTGCTGCGACTCGGCCGTAAGGTCAGCCGAAGCTGAGCGGTCCGATGCAGGCCCCGGAGCGTAGGCTCACCGGCCACCCGTGGAGCGACGGGCATGTCGTTGGAAAACCCAGCGTGTAGCTAGGGTCGGCACACGCTCGATGGCCAAAACTGGGGAGACTACAAGGATCGAGGATCCAGCCTGTCACCCAGTCGGCAGTTGATCGAAGAACGCAGGAAACAACAAATGTGGCAAAAAAAATAAAAATAAAAAATATATATATATCTTTTTTCCCCGGACCAATGGGCCCGAAGGGAGCCATGTCCTACTCCTTGCTAGACAGAAAAAAACTGATCTGCGATGTGCAGACTGAGAGGGTATACCCAGAGGGTCCGCCCCCTGGGCGGTACTGTAGAAGGTGTGATGCAACACTTTTTACAAGTTTTTCTGCCTAGTCACTCCTAATTAACGGATAATACCCACTTTGTCAATAGAGAAGCTGTGTCGGTCCATGGACGAAAGAGTAAAACATTCCCCTCTGGGTGATCGATGTACATTGCAAGGATTATATCAAACTTTGTTGAAGATTCCTACCTTTTATTATTTTGAAGAAATCCCTCTGTGTTTCTCTGTGGCTCGGTTTTTAGTAGGTCTAATGGGATTGGTTTCATAATTAACTGCCATGTGTGGAGCTACAGGGCACTAATGCGGAAATCTGCTGGGCATGCATCCTTTTAGACGGGTTTCTATTGAAGGTATCTCTCAAAAAATTACACTTTTGTTGCAGGGGATGCCTGAAATCTGACTTGTATTTTAGGCAGACTTCTGAGAAAATTGGTGAGCCAATCACACAAGCAGGAAATTATGTTTCTGGGGGGTGGTCAGTACACACTCTGTGTACAGAACAACTCCAGGTAGCCATATTGCAATGTATTCTCAGAAAAGTACATTGGCTGCAGATTGAAAAGGAAATGTAATTTTTAATAACATTCAATTACAAAATGATTAGTGTCAAAATCATATGCGCTATATTATTTTTTCTTTATTTGCTATTTTTTTTTCCCCATGAAAGTGGAGTTACCCTTTAATAAATGGACTCCATAGATTACAGGTCAAATATACAAAGAAAAAATTGTGTATTTAAAAAATAAATTAAAAAAAGCTATGGGGATAACAATAAAATTATATACAGAATTATGGTTGTGTTAACAGAATAGGTGCCTGCATTTACGTCAGAGTAATCATGAGCCAGATTGTGAATATGTGTATTAAAGAATTTTACTGCAAAAATAAAAAAGCTAAAAAGGTGCCTGATTTTTGAAGAAGTGAATAACTCTGAATCTTAGGGCTGCTTCATGCTTCTCAATTGAAAAAAAAAAAAATGCATCAAAAACACATATGCAATTTTTATGCATTTCCAGTGCGTCTTCTGGTTGCGATCTTTGCTGCCATTGTGCTAAATGCTGGGTGTTCAGTGTACCCCTGTACCTTTAAGAAGGGGTAAGCTCCTTCTAGGTCCACTTGTCCTCACCTATACATTAAAATGCATGTGCTCTCATTGTAGAGACTCAGAAGTCAGAGTTAGGACTACATAAAACAGGGTGCCTTGACGGGGCTCTGTAGCTTACACATATATTTGCAAATGTGTGCAGACTAAACCCCTGTTTTTAACGCATATTGTTAGACAGGTCAAGACATTTTTTACTCAGGGGGAGCAAAACAAGGTCAGACGTTACAGGCAACGCACAAATGGAATAGAAAAAATGCTTTAATATCAAAAAATAATGTAGAACAAAAATTAAAAACCATACAATGTATATGACAATGTGATGAAAGTCCCTTGAACGTCAAACGTTGACGCGTTTCGTCATGAGGCTTCGTCAGGACGGACAAACAGGGGGGGGGGGTTTACACACTTGGGACAAATCTCACTATCTGGAATGAGATACATAAAGGTTTAAACAATATATACAGTTAAAATGATTTGGTTAAAAAATGCATTGCTATATTTTAACTGTATATATTGTTTAAACCTTTATGTATCTCATTCGACGTTTGACGCTCAAGGGACTTTCATCACATTGTCATATACATTGTATGGTTTTTCATTTTTGTTCTACATTATTTTTTGATATTAAAGCATTTTTCTATTCCATTTGTGTGTTGCCTGTAAAGTCCAACCTTGTTTTGCTCCCTCTGAGTAAAAAATTTATTTACGCTATTACGGATGTGGCAATGTGAGTGCTTTCCTTATCCCCTTATTGAACCTGTTAGACAGGTCAATTCGGTTCATCACTGGCTGGTTGGTTGGTAAGTTTGAGCTTGGAAATCTCTTCGTATTTGTTTGAAAAATGCAACCATGGTGCACTTATGAGGCATTTTTGCATGTTTTCTATTCATTTCGATGGCGAGCTGCGTTTTTGGTGCAGTTTTGAAAAGTGCACCAAAGATGCTGCAGTGGTGCTATAATTCCCACAGGATTTAAGGGGGAATGTTTATTGTTCATTTTTTAGCAAAGTAAAATTGCAGCAAAAACGCATCAGTGTGAAAGGTGCTGACAGTGTTGTCTGAATTGACACAAAAAGGCAGGAAAGGGGGAAACTATACAGCACAATGGTACCTATCTCCCATACCAGATGTTTTGATTGGTCGGGTGAAAGTTCATAATTTCTGGTTTTATTTACACCAGATTATGTCATAATTTTTTATCCACGTGAACCAAGTGAGTCCCACCCAGCTCATCCCACCTCATAAATTGTAAGGTATTTTTTTCCCCCCTAGTTCCATAGAAAAAACTATACTGGGTGGGTTCACAACAGGAGCTTAACTGATGGAAAAGGCACAGTAAAATGCAATCACCCCTGCATGGTGTAATGAGCAAAATTAAGCAATCCTGGATAAAAAAATAAACATTTCAAGCAGTATATATAAAATATAGAGAATGTAAACAAATAATAAAAAAAAATACTGAATTTATTTAACCTAATAACCAAGTTAAAAAAACATTTCTAAAAAGCAGTATAAATTAGCACTGTCCGCTTGTAAAGTCATATTTTTTTTTTCATACACTTCCTTGTACTATTAAAGTGATAGTAGCCTTTATTTAAAAAAATAATAAAAAAGGAAGGGTTATACTTACTTGCTCAGTGCAACAATATTGCACAGTAAGGTCACTTACTTCCTCTTCTGGCAGTCCCCATTGGCGCTGCCCCCAGCTTTTCATGTGAAAGCGGGATGTGAGGAATGGGTGCTGGGGTAGTAACAGGAGCCAGGTAAGTGTTTTGGGACAGGAAGGTCAGATAGTGGGGCATTTTGCATCCAGGGACTATCATCCACAAGTAATCTCTAAATGCGAATGGCCACAAGGGCTGTCAGCATCTCATTGCTTTGTATACAAAAGTGGTCTCCAAACTGTGACCCTTTACTAACCTTTATCCGGCCCTTGGGGCTCTATTCTTCTCACTAATATGAACGCTTTTTTGCCAACTGACACCAACAAAGGGACATCATTCCTCCTACTGACTTCAGTAATGGGGTACTATTCCTCACAATGATGGGACACAATTCCTCCCAATGATACCAACAATGGGACACTTCCTCCCAATGATACCAACAATGGGACACTATTCCTCCCAATGATACCAACAATGGGACACTATTCCTCCCAATGATACCATCAATTGGACACTATTCCTCCCAATGATACCAACTATAGCTGACTATTCCTCCCCCTAACACCAAATGTACTTATATGTTTATGCCCACTGAATCCAGGAAAATTTACACTGCTGCCGATTTGTGGAGTGCAAAACTAATAGTTGTCCTGTGGACAGATTCTCCCACCTGAGCTTTGCATCTCTGCAGCTCCTCCAGAGATACCATGGGTCTCTTGGCTGCTTCTCTGATTAATGCTCTCCTTGCCCGGCCTGTTAATTTAGGTGGACGGCCATGTCTTGGTAGGTTTGAAGTTGTGCCATACCCTTTCCCTTTTTCAGATGATGGATTGAACAGAGCTCCGTGAGATGTTCAAAGCTTGGGATAATTTTTTTAAACCTAACCCTGCTTTAACCAATTAATAACTGGGCACTTAAGCCCCCTTCCTGCCCAGGCCAATTTTCAGCTTTCAGCGCTGTCACTCTGAACGAAAAGTGCACGATCATGCAACACTGTTCCTATATGACATGTTTATCATTTTCACACAAATAGAGCTTTCTTTTGGTGGTATTTAATCACTGCTGTTTTTTATTATTTGCTAAAAATAGCAAAAAAAAAAAAGTCAGTTATAAAATTTTGCAAACAGGTAATTTTTCTCCTTCATTGATGTGCGCTGATGAGGCTGCACCGATAGGTGGCATTGGTGGGCACTGCTTAGCAGCAGTGGGTATCAGTGTTCAGGACTGATGTGCCTCTGACAGAAGCCAGTACTCTGCTTTTTTTTTTTTTTCCGGGATTCTGACCCTTACTCCAACCTGTGATCAGCTGAGTCTCACGGACTCTCTACTCACATGGGGTGCGCAAGTTTGGGAGGACATAGAGCTATAGCGCGGGCGTGAGGAGGTTAAACTTCTCCACAACTTTATCCCTGACCTGTCTGGTGTGTTCCTTGGCTTTTATGATGCTGTTTGTTCACTAAGGTCCTCTAACAAGCCTCTGAGGGCTCCACAGAACAACTGCATTTATACTGAGAATAAATAATACACAAGTGGACTCTATTTACTAATTAGGTGACTTTTTAAGGCAACTGGTGTCAGCGGGAGTAAATCATGTCCCATCATTGGTGTCAGTGGGAGGAATAGTGCCCCATCGTTGGTGTCAGTGGGAGGAAGTGTGCCCCATCGTTGGTGTCAGTGGGAGGAAGTGTGTCCCATCGTTGGTGTCAGTGGGAGGAAGTGTGCCCCATCATCAGTGTCAGCAACTATGCCCCGCTGTTGCCAATGGTGGGAGGGAATAATACCCCAAGGGCCGAATAAAAGCAAGCAAAGGGCCACATACAGCTCCCAGGTTGCAGTTTTGAAATCACAAATCTAGAACAACCATAAAGAGCAAGCCTTTCTTCAGGATGAGCCTTCATTCATTAACAGTGGAACGCGCTGTCTGGCATTTTTACAGGCTCAGCTACAAGGCTACTCATGGAGAATTTGTAAGCAGGAAAGTGAACTGCAAAAGGCAGCTTTCACACTGATGTGTTTTGCTGGGATCTTACCTTGCTAAAAAAAAAAAACATAAATATTTACCTTTTAATCCTATGGAACTTCTTCACAAATACGGTTTGTTTTGAAAAGTCCTGCATGCTACATCTTTGGTACTCTTTTCAAAACCGCACCAAAAACGCATCTCCCCATCAAAATGAATGGAAAACACATCAAAAATGCACCACAATTGCCTTTTTGGCACATTGGGGGTTATTTACGAAAGGCAAATCCACTTTGCACTACAAGTGCACTTGGAAGTGCAGTCGCTGTAGATCTGAGGTGGACATGCAAGGAAAATTAAAAACATCATTTTAGCTTGCACGTAATTGGATGATAAATAAGCAGAGCTTCCCCTCATTTCAGATCTACCCCTCAGATTTACAGCGACTGCACTTTTGGTGCAATTTCAAGTGTAGTTTGCACTTGTATTGCAAAGTGAATTTTCCTTTCGTAAATAACCCCCATTGAGTTATATGTCCATGTTTCGCAGGTGCATGTTGGGTGTCAAGCAACAAGAAAAACACAAAAATTGCTTTGGAAAAAAACATAAGTATTTTTAATAACAAAAATAAATAAATAACAAATTGGATGTGAAAGCACCCTAAAATGAATGGGAGAATGACAATGGCAGCAACGATCAGCAGGCAGCATGTTAACGCTTACCGAGTTTAAATGCAAAGTAATCAGTGTAAAATAAAAAAACTGAAAAGTACCAATTTTTAGTTATAATATTTTTTTTTTAATTTAGAGGTAAACCCAGTTAGATAAGTAAATGGCTCCCAGTAAGCACCATTAATTTCTTGATATAGGCCCCATAAGAAAAAGGCAGAGACTTTTCTGGGGCTAGTTGTTGATATTATATATACAGAATATTTTTGTCTAAAAGTTTCCTTTTAAGTGTTCCAAATTTTCAAAAACTATATAAAACAGGGAATAAAAGGCTGTGTATTTACCACAAACAGTGTAAAGTTACAATGTTTCAGCTGAACTCGCACAATTTCATACCCGCATGTCAGTCCGACTTCAGGGGCGATTTCAGAGACATCTGTGTGGGTCCCTGCACAGAGGTCAATCGAAATCGCACCCAAAGTTGCCAAAGGTAGTACAGAAACGACTTTTGGGAATCGGTGCGGCGTCGCACTGATTTGGACGGTGCCATTGCCGGCAATAGCCGCCGATTTGGCACACAATTGACATGTCAAATCGCATCAATTTGAACCTAGGCTCAGGCTGGCTTCACATATATTCGAATTGGATGCGGATTTCGCATGACAGGCAAGTGTGACCAGCTCTCAATAGAGCCAATTCACACAGGTCCGGGGCGGCCGCAGAGCAGATTGCAGAAGGGTCCTATGCGTGTTTGGGTCCAGTTCAGGTGCAAATTCAGGCAAAAATTCGGACCTGAATTGGTGAACAGACATGAACCGGACCCCAGGCACGAACCCATGGGTGGACATGTAAACTCGGCCTCAAAACTATAATGGTCTTTGCGTTTGAGTAAGCATGGATTCTAACGATGGGGTAGGGGTGATGTTCGATGCATTTTTCAGACTGATGGATCAGCTTTGTCAAGAAATGGTGTTAAGCCTTTATATCAACATATGGAACTATGCCAGCCAAAATTGAGCGACCAGACCACAGAGTGGTGGTTCCTAGCACATATCAAGCGTCCGGCCCAGCATGGTATAGTTCCTGCCTCTATTAGGTCTACTTGTAAAGAATTGTTGCTAGATTGGAATCTTGCAAGGTAAGTTACATATGCAAAGCTTATGGGAATCGCCTAGGTGGCCGGACCGGAAGGGCTTCAAGAAATAAACAGAAAAGGGTATTTAGAAAATAAATAAAATTTGGTTATTTACAATAGCATTGCGGATGGGCATGGGAATGCTTGCAGGTTAAAAAATAAATAAAAAAATGGATGGAATGCCGCTTTAAACGAATACAGTGTATTGGAAGCAACAGAAGTGACTTATTAAGACAACTCCTGGTCAAGAAACCTCTATGGTGTGTACATTTATAGTTTAATTTTTCTTTATTAATGTGTATGTAAATGTGTCCCCATCTAAACATAAAATCTAAAAATAAAAAGGGGGGGGGGGTATCAAAACAAACATGCAGTACATTGATAAATCAAAGGATGCTGGATGTGCACAACACAACACTAATCACCAACACGTGCATGCGTTTCTATTATCTGCACATAATTTATGGTTACTGCTATTTAGACACAAAACAAGACAACACAAATGAGAAGGCAACAAAATGAGTCACGATTAGTAAATAATTTATTGAAAAGAATATGAAGGGAGACACAACAAATGATACACAAATGATACAAAGAAATGTGTAACATCAAACTTTACTACGACTATAAAAACATGCAACATTCACAACTGTGTAAAGAAAAATTCTCAAGATTTATGAAAATCCCTTTAAGCACAAACAAAATGTTCTCTCCCCACTTTTGTATGGGTTTTCTTCCACAATCCAAAAACAAAATGGTGGGTCGACTGGCTTCCATCCAAATATCTTTCCTAGATGAGTGTTTGAATGCAGTCAGGGCCTTAAAATTAAAAGCTCCTTAAGGAGTAGAAACTAAGAACATTCTATGTAGTTTGTAAAGGTTTGCAGAATGCCTTGGTGAGATCGATCGATCTATATATATATCTATATATCTATATATATATACCTATATATATATATCTATCTATCTATATCTATCTATCTATCTACCTATCTAGATATCTACCTATCTACCTATCTACCTATCTACCTATCTACATCTATCTATCTATCTACATCTATCTATCTATCTAAATAAAAACACACCACTTACACACACACGTGGGAGGGCTCCACCCGCTCAGTGGGGAAACTGTCCACTGATCCCCGCTGAGTGGATGGCTGGTCTGTGTCCACTCTGCTTATGAAGAGCCGGAAACTCTATGGGCGGTCGGATGTAAAACAGACCGCCTGTCCATTTACACCCGACTGCCATTCGATCTGATCCACCAGACGGATGGGAAATGGATCTATCTGTTTTTACGGGCTAGGATAGGATCAGATGTTGGCAGGTGTCAACAGACACATGTCCTCTGACTCCTGCAGCACCATAGAGGAGACTGAAGGGTCCAATCAGGTCTGCCTAAAAAACTGACAGGCAAACTGACAGGTCCACTAGTGTGAAATGCTATATACAGCAGGTTTAAAATTTCTTGGCTAACCCCACTTAATATTCACTGCCTCTTATCGGACAATCCAAAATGAATACCTATTAAGCTTTGCATATGTAACTTACCTTGCAAGATTCCAATCTAGCAACAATTCTTTACAAGTAGACCTAATAGAGGCAGGAACTATACTACCCAGCGGGTGGACAGGAAATGTCAGCAGCGGTGCCCAGAATGGATGCAGTTAGTGAAAATTTCACTGGCCACCCACTAGAGAGGTAGTATTCAGGAATATAATTTTATTAGAGAGGTGACAGGGTTGGTTATTAGATTCTTTAAAGAGGAAGAATAATTTTTTTCAAACCCATCTTTCAATGCTCAGAGCCTATATGACCAATTAACTTGTAAAAGCATTGTCACATTATAGATGAGGATGGGATTGGTCAACACAGTCTTTTAGAAAGTTGCTGATTGTACAGTAAGAGTGGTGTGGGGCCATTGAAGAAGAAAAAAAAAACTGGTATGTCCTGCTCTTAAACTGTATTTCCATTTATGCAGCCAGACTGGAATAACACCTACTTTAGATTTGTTACATGTCCCCATTTACATAACATAAAAAAATAAAAAAAATTGCAGCTTACCGTATATACTCGAGTATAAGCCAAATTTTTCAGCACATTTTTTTGTGCTGAAAATGCCCCCCTCGGCTTATACGTGAGTCTGTGTCCATCTTCAACTTTGTGCGCCTGATCCTGGCCAGCCGTAGGTCCCCTGTACCCCACACATGTAGCCCCACTCTTCCTCTACAAGTGTGCAAAGTTTGTTGTCCGGGAGACCTACGTCTGGGGAGCACCGATGTTTCAAATTCAGGCACCCCTTCCATAGATTCCCATGTTAAACGTCAGTCTAGTCACACAGCACCGGAGATCAGGTAGGGAGATTGGGCACAGTGAGGCATGGGCATAGTGAAGCATGCACATGGACACAGTGAGGCACAGTAGGCATGCAGATGGACACCCTAGGCTTATTCTCGAGTCAATGTTTTCCCAGTTTTTTGTGGTATAATTCGGTGCCTCGCTTGGCTTATATTCGGGTCGGCTTATACTCGAGTATATACGGTACCTTTTTAGCAGTGTTAAATTTGGCAGCAAATTTCGATTTAGTCTTAGGAGTAAAATGGCATTTTAGTTTTAGTCCCTTTTTAGTCTTCTGCAATTGTTTTAGTCGTATTTAGTCGACTAAATCTCCAGGACATTTTAGTCGACTAAAACTTATTTTAGTCACCTAAAATCGAATAGATGTAGTTAAATTGTAATGCATTATTTAAGCATTTCTCTACAATTTCCAAACTCCTTATATACTGCTGGAGTGAAAAATCCAACATGTTATTATTTATGGTGTTAAGGTATGAACATGCACTACAGACCAGTGTTAATTTTGATATCAAATTCCTATTTAGTTTTAGTCTTAGTCTTTTGACAAAAATGGCATTTTAGTTTTAGTCCAATTTTTGTCTTTCGACTAAAATGGCATTTTAGTTTTAATCGTATTTTAGTCATCTCATTTGTTTTAGTCGTATTTTAGTAGACTAAAAAAGTATTAAGTTAGTTGACTAAAATGTTTTAGTCGACAAAATTAACATTGCTTTTTAGATGCACTTCTCTGAAACTTTTCATTTCTATTTCACTCTATTTGTGTTGACAGGGGCTGGGAAGCTGCGCTTGCCATATTGAACCCTGTCCACATTGTATTCTCATCAGTTGTACTATAGTTGAACATGGTCTGTATCAACAAAGGGTTAAAGGTCTTAGCTTAGCTTCTCCATTGTATGTTAATGAAAATTGGACAGTCAGTCACCAGCCCAGCTATTAGGACATATCATGCTGAGCCAATTGAGAAATTCTTGCAGTCAGCCATGACATCTTCTTCTCAAACATCAAAACGAAATAAATATTTTTTAAACTTTTAGGCATGCTTAAATAGAAACCCGTAACATATAGTGAGGTTTTCTTAAATTTAAAGTGGTTGTTAAGCCACTCTAATGCCTCTTGCACACGATACTTTTTTTTAATGCATCTTGGTGCATTTTCACGCATATGCGTTTGCGCAATTTGTGCACAAATTCACACACATTTCTGTGCATGCGCAGAAGCTTGTTCTCACGTTTTCTATGTCAATGGACAATCTGTGTGAATGCCAGCAAATGTGCGCATAAGGCATAAATTACTGACCAAAAAGGCAGATTTAAAAAAAAAAAAAAAATTTGGAACTGAAGAATATATGGCGCTTATTTACGCACCTGTGTGCATAGGCACCTTACAATTAATGGGCTGTATTTTAGCTCAGTTAAAAAATAAGCTGTACTGAGCTTTTTCAAGCTGCAGTGTGCAAGAGGCCCCACAAGTATGCACCATCCACGCTCTCTCCTTTTGCAGTGTCCCCCTCTGTGTGCGATTTCTTAAAAAAAAAAGTTAAAAATAAAATGCTGTAAATACCTCAGGTAAGAGCAGATATTCGCAATCAAATGACCGGCCGGGTCTCTCCTTTCCTCCTCTGTCAGATGCAGCGGGAGGGGTCGAGATCCCCCCGCTGACGTCATTTGGGTGGGGAGGAGGAGGGACCCGGCCAGTCATGTGATAGCGGATCTCGGCTCTTACATGAGGTATTTACAGCATTTATAAATCACACACAGCGGGAGACACTACAATAGGAGACAGTGCGGATGGTGCATACAAATTATAGTTATTTGAGCAGCAGGAGTGGAGGAGGCGAAACTATTATGAGCTGACAGGCAGGGAGGGAAGGGGGAGGAGGACACATGAGCAGAGAGGAGATCGAGAGAAGGCTGCGGACGACGGTGGCATGTAGACTGACCGCGGTGTCAGGGCTCAACAGCCATGATACACCGTGGTCAGTTTACAGGGGGAGGGCAGAAACTGGCAGGATCAGCCAGGTTTTTTTTAGGTGTTAAAGCGGAAGTAAACCCATCCATAAAACAGTTTAATTTCCGGCACGTCCTGGAAATGTAACACTCCCATTGGTTGTGCTCTCAACCAAACTGTCAAACCATCCAATGGCTGGTGTCATAACTGATCACATATGCAGCATCATGGCAGTTGGAGATTAAACAGAGGCAAAGATGGCAGCTTCCTTGGCTGAAAATGATAGGAGGGTTTACTTACACTTTAAGCACTGTCATATAACATGCTTTAAAGGAGCAGAATCCATTTTTTATGGGGTTAACAAATGCTTTAAACTTCAACAGTGAAAATACAATTTTTAGGATTATATTTCACAGAACAGCTTCACTTTAATGACTGACCATATCAGATTATTGCATCTTGTAAAATGTTATCCTTGATAGAGATGCAAGAAGACATCTTCCCAAGGGCTATTCATTATAATTACATTAATAAGAGGAGTTTTACGAGCTTTAAAATAATTTTAGGCTTCATTTAAATAACATTCTTAGGCCTCATGCACACTGGGCATACAAAATGCTGCTTATTCAGGCATTTGGCGTTTTCGGCCTTTAGAAGACACTCTATTGTAAGCCTATGTGTCCATGCACATTTGGGCATTCACAGGCATATTTGTAAAGGAGCATTTACAGGATGAAAAAACAAAACCCATAAACAAGTGCATTTTTGAGAGGAACTTTCAGGCAGAAAAAAAAGCTTGACACACCTAAACATGGCGTGGCATCAAGTATTTTAAGTTTACATTTTTCCAGTCTTTTGCGGAAAAAGCTTATAAAAAACACAAATGCGTGTACAATAAGGTCCATAGGAGCTTTTTTCTGCTAGTAGTTCTGGTACATTTTCTGCTGCCTAGTGTGCATGGACCTTTATACTGTAAAGCCTCCTGCACACCATCTGATTTCCATCAGACAAAGCTGCAGAATTTTGTGCGAAGGGCGTTGGCCGTGATCTTGTATTGCATACAAACGGCAAATAATTGTTGGCCAACAAAAACAACGCTACGTAGTTTTTCAGCTCTTTAGCACCACCCTTTGGGCAACTTCTGCTAATGTTGTCTTATGGTTAGCATTGGTTCGGAGCATGCGTGTTTGTACTTTGGATTTTTTTCCGACTGACTTGTGTACACATGGTCGGATAATCCGACATCACACATTTTTTGTCGAAATATTTTAAAGCATGCCATTCCACATTTGTTGTCGGAAATTCCAACAACAATTGTCCGATGGAGCGTACAAACGGTTGGATAATCGGACAACATCCTGCCATCACACAATTCCCGTCGGAAAATCCGATCGTGTGTACGGGCCTTAAGGGCTCATGCACACTGCAGCTCAAAGAAGCGGCTCCCTACAGGCATGTGAGCTTTTTGGAGCACTCACTTTTTTCTGCCTGAAAACTCCATACAACACTATGACTGTTTCACGCTTTTGCAGGCATATGCTCCTAAAAGCAGAAGAAAAAAAAACAAAAACAAACTCGCATTTTTGAGAGGAGCTGTCAAGCAGAAAAGACACCAACGTGCCCAAAAAACATGTGAAAACGCATAAAAATAAATAAATAATAAAGCGTGAAAAAGCTTGAAAAGAACAAATAATAATAATAATAATAATAATAATAGCAAAAATGAAGCTGAGGGGAGGGGTTGTGAAAAAGAAAAACCGCTTCTGCTCAAAAGAGCCCAAAAAAATAGGATTTTTTACTCACCGTAAAATCCTTTTCTCTGAGTCCATGGACCGACACAGTTTCTCTATTGACAAAGTGGGTATTATCCGTTAATTAGGAGTGACTAGGCAGAAAAACTTGTAAAAAAAGTGTTGCATCACACCTTCTACAGTACCGCCCAGGGGGCGGACCCTCTGGGTATACCCTCTCAGTCTGCACATCGCAGATCAGTTTGTCAAAAAGCAGTACAAACTTAAAAGGAGGGGTGGGTGCTGTGTCGGTCCATGGACTCAGAGAAAAGGATTTTACGGTGAGTAAAAAATCCTATTTACTCTTTCGTCCATGGACCGACACAGCTTCTCTATTGACAAAGTGGGACGTCCCAAAGCAGTGTCAGAGAAAAAACGAGGGGTGGTAACAGCATAAAAACAAACTTCACCCCAAAACACAAAACAGCACTCCTCCAATGGAGGAGTTGCAACTCTAAACAGCCGCCTGCAAAACCTTGCGGCCGAAAGAGGCATCCGAAGATGCACCTACATCAACTTTGTAGAATTTTGTGAAAGTGTGAGCGGACGACCAAGTCGCCGCTTTACATAGTTGGGAAACAGACGCTTGATGTCGGAAGCCCAAGAGGCACCTATTGCCCTGGTCGAATGCGCCGTGACAGGAAAGGGGGGCGCCTGACCCTTTAAGGCGTAAGCCTGGATTACTATCTGTCGGATCCACCTAGAGATGGTGGCCGATGAGACTGCTTGGCCCTTCTTGGGACCAGCCACTGAAACAAACAGTGAGTCTGACTTCCGGAACAGGGAAGTAGCAGATAGGTATACTCTCAAAGCTCGGACAACGTCCAAGGAATGCAACGCCGACTCCTTAGGATTCGACGGCTGAGGACACAAGGATGGAAGTACAATGTCTTCGTTGAGATGAAAAGCCGAAACGACTTTCGGAAGAAAGGAAGGCTGCTGCCGCAGCACCACCTTATCCTTGTGGAAAATCAAATAGGGAGCCTTGCAGGACAGGGCTGCCAGCTCAGAGACTCGTCTAACTGACGTAACAGCCACCAAAAAGACCACCTTCTGAGAAAGTGTCAACAGGGGAATATCTCTAATATTCTCAAACGGTGCCTTCTGAAGCACCGAGAGGACCAGGTTCAAGTCCCACGGAGGTAACGGGGGGCGGACCGGAGGGGCCACATGTCGAAACCCCCTGCGCAAATGTACTCACGAGAGAGTGAGTCGCCAGGGGTCACTGAAAAAAGACAGCCAGGGCAGATATCTGTCCCTTAATCGTACTTAGGGCAAGCCTTTGGTCTACCCCATGCTGTAAAAACAGCAGGATTCTGGAAACCAAATAGGTACGTGGATGCCATTTCATTTCCTCACACATGGAGATGTAGGCCCTCCAAGTGCGGTGATAGACCTTCCTAGAGGACGGTTTCCGAGCACTTCTCATAGTAGAGATTACTGAGTCTGACAGGCCCCGATCTCTCAGTACCTGGTTCTCAACAGCCATGCCGTTAAAGCCAATGACTGTAAAGCAGGATGGAATATGGGACCTTGCGATAGCAGGTCCTTCCATAGTGGTAGGCGCCAGGGGACGTCTGCTACCAGACGTACTAGATCGGCGTACCAAGGACGCTGAGGCCAATCTGGAGCGATTAGGATCATTGGAATTCCCTCTGCGGAGCAGAAGAGGAAGAAGCCTTAAGGGAGGGAAGGCATAGATTAGCCGATACTGACCCCACGATGCTACCAACGCGTCCGTTGCGTCTGCCCATGGGTCTCTTGACCGGGCCACAAACCTCAATACCTTCCGATTGAGTCGGGAAGCCAGAAGATCTACGTCTGGTGTGCCCCATCTTTGGCAGGAGTTGGAACACCTCCGGGTGTAAGGACCATTCTCCCTGGTCCAGCATCTGGCGGCTCAGGTAGTCCGCCTGCCAGTTTTCCACACCCGGAATGTACACGGCCGACAGTGCCGGTACGCTCCTCTCTGCCCACTTCAGGATGCGAGCGATCTCCGATGCTGCAGCTGAGCTTCTTGTTCCTCCTTGATGATTGACATATGCCACTGCTGTGGCGTTGTCTGACTGGATCCTGACTGGACGCCCTTGCAGTCTCTGAGACCATTTGAAGAGGCACAGCTTGATCGCCCGGATCTCCAGGACATTGATCGGCAGGAGGGCTTCCTCTGGGGTCCAGCGACCTTGCGCCGACTGGACACCCCAGACTCCCCCCCAACCTGTAAGGCTGGCGTCCGTCGTGATCACTATCCAGTAAACCGGAAGAAATGACTTCCCGGCCATTAGAGCCGGTGCTGTCAGCCACCATACCAGGGATCTCCTGACTAGGTGGCTCACTCGGATTTGATAATCCAGAGATGAAGGGCATATGTTCCATCTGGACAGAACTTCCTTCTGTAACACTCGAGTGTGGTATTGAGCATATGGGACCGCCTTCGAAGGAGGCTACCATGAGGCCCAACACTCGCATGCAAAAACGGAGTGACGACCAATTCCTGGAAGTCAGCTGCCGTACTGCAGCCCGGAGGGTCTGCAACTTCTCCACAGGGAGGAATACCTTTGCCTCTGAGGAATCCAGAATCAACCCCAGGTACACTAGGCGTTGAGTGGGCACCAATACTGACTTTTGCGTGTTCAGTATCCAACCACAGTCTCGAAGAGTCTGACAGGTAATGGACACGCTTACCTCTAATTCTGAGCTTGAAGGGGCCTTCAGCAGAAGGTCGTCCAAGTAACCTGTGATAGCGATACCCCGCTGTCTTAGAAGTGCCAGAATCGGAGCGAGCACCTTGGTGAACGTCCTGGGTGCTGAGGCAAGGCCAAACGGGAGGGCCACAAACTGGTAGTGGTTCTTCCCGATAGCAAATCGCAGAAACCTCTGGTGTCTGGAGTATATGGGGACATGCAGGTATGCGTCCTTGATGTCCAAGGAGGCCAGAAAGTCCCCCGGATGGAGAGCCGTGACTACGGATCGAACCGACTCCATCCGAAATCTTTGTACCTTCACAAAGCAATTGAGGGCTCTGAGATCCAAGATTGGACGAAACCCCTCCTTCTTTGGCACAATGAACAGATTTGAGTAAAAACCCTGACCCCGTTCCTGTTCAGGAACTGGAATAACTACCCCGCGTTCCAGTAGACCCTGGACCGCCCCATACAGGGCCTCCCGACGGGTCGGTAGTAGCTGGAGATTGGAGGTGATGAATCTGTCTGGTGGACAAGAGAGAAATTCTATCTTGTAGCCTGAGGAGATTACTTCGCAAACCCACCTGTCGGAGACTAGAGCAGTCCACTGAGTCGCGAATTTGCGAAGACGTCCCCCCACCCGAGAGCTGGGTGGGGGCGGACCTTCATGTGGACGCAGATTTGTCCGCAGGCTTGTTGGGTCTGCGGGACCAAGGACGCTTTTGTCCTTGGACAGGCGCTTTATCGGCCTGGGGTCTTTTCCCTGTCGCCTTAAGGGGGCGAAAAAAACGCTTACGTGCAGTAAAGGAGGGCCCTTGCCCTTGGCGTGGTCCCTTACCCTTGCTAGTTTGGGGAAGCAAAGTGCTTTTACCTCCTGTGGCATCCTTGATGATGTCATCCAGAGAAGCCCCAAAAAGTCTGTCGCCCTTAAAAAGGCAGATCCAATAGGGCTTTCTTGGAAGTCTGGTCCGCAGACCAGCCCTTTAGCCAGATCAGGCGGCGTATTGCTACTGTATAAACCGAAGCTCTTGACAGCAGGGGAATAGTATCCATGTCTGACTCACAGACAAACTTAAGGCCCTGGACCAACTGGTCGGCCAAAGTTATCTCATTAGGAGGAGCATCTCGCTCCTTTAACCCCTGGAGTAGCAATTTTGCCCATTCAGTAAGTGTCTGAGACACTAGGGCCCCCGCCAATGCCGGGCGTACTGCCGAGCCTACCACTGAGTATAGGTAGCGAGCGAGTGCTTCAGCCTTCTTATCCACAGGGTCCTTGAAAACAGGAGCCCCTTCTACTGGAATAGTGGTGGCTCTATTAAGTCTGGACACCGAAGGGTCCACTATAGGGGGAGAGGTCCATATCTTCAGAAAACTCTCCTCAAAGGGGTACCGTACTGCAAACCTCTTTGGGGCTGTAAAGACCCTCAGTGGGTTCTCCCATTCCTTGTATAAGAGTTTGTCAAAATAAGACACACAAGGGAACACCTTAGCAGTGCGGGCAGGTTTACGAAACCCAAAGGGGACTGGAGTATCTGCTACTTCTTCAGTCCTTTCCAACTTTAGCGTATCCCGCACTGCAGTAATAAGGTCAGATACCAAAGCCGTCTCGCGTACTGACCTGGACTTGGAGTCCTCCTCACTGTCCGATCGGTCACGTTCTGCAGTCTCTGATGCATCAGAATCTGGGCCCCGAGCCGTAGCTGGACCTGGTTCTGCATCAGAAATATCCCCAGAAGATTGCAGGGGACGGGGGCGTTTATTACCCCCTGTATTCCCGTGTGCTGCTTCCACCCTGGCAGCAAACGCCTCTAGGATTGCCGACATAGCGTCCATAGACACCTCAGGGACACCAGCTGCTAAATCTGGTGTTTCAGGGGAGAAGACATCTGGCTCAGATGCCATGCTGACCACACGCTGACACTCACAGGGCTCCAGGCAAGATATCAATAGGCCACCCTCCTGCGCTGCAGAGATGCTGGGTTACCCAGAGGACTCACCACCCTGGATAGGTACTGTTATGCTGCGCCTGTGATGCTGTCCCCTTGCTGCTGTGTCAGTCTGCTTCTTTTATCAGCACTTCCTGTGTGAATTTTTGCGCCAGTGTAACGCACCCTAGAGGCCGGAGGCTCTCGCAAAATGGTTGCCAAAAACGTCAGTATGGAAGATAATGTGGGCTCTAAGAAAATGGCCGCCGACAGAAGATAGAGGTCAGGCAGCCATAGCCCACAAAAAGATGGCCGCCGAACGGCAATATCTGCATACAGGGTGGACAAACATGGCCGCCGATCACCTGATAGGGGCCAGTGGGTGTGGCCGAACCACAGGAAGATGGCCGCCAGGCAGTTACAAGAGGCCAAACTTGGCATGGACCACCTCAAAATGGCCGCCGACAGCATGGAGACACAGAAACACAGGTAAGCAAAAATGACATTTCTTTTAAATGTTAGTTACAGCCAGCCCCGCTCCAGTGGGACCCCCTAGGTGACCCCCAGCACCCAGCAACCTTTAGCTAGAAGCCCAGGGAGGAGGGAAAGGCAGGGAGAGAGGGAAGAAAGGGGCCACAACCACTTACTTGATCTCTCCAGGAATGTCCAGCTAAATCACCCAGCCGAGGCAGGGGAGTTTTACTTACCTATCCTGCATGTATTCTGCTGGAAGACATTCCAAACAGATCATCGTCCGCACACGGAAGGTGACTGTTGGCCAGGCATGCTGTGATTGGACCCAGAAGGGACGATCATATGTATGCCCTGGAGCATGACGCTCACCGGACAGGCTGCTGCGACTCGGCCGTAAGGTCAGCCGAAGCTGAGCGGTCCGATGCAAGCCTTGGAGCGTAAGCTCACCGGCCAGGCTGCTGCGACTCGGCCGTAAGGTCAGCCGAAGCTGAGCGGTCCGATGCAGGCCCTGGAGCGTAGGCTCACCGGCCACCCGTGGAGCGACGGGCATGTCGTGGAAAACCCAGCGCGTAGCTAGGGTCGGCACACGCTCGATGGCCGAAACTGGGGAGACTACAAGGATCGAGGATCCAGCCTGTCACCCAGTCGGCAGTTGATCGAAGATCGCAGGAAACAACAAATGTAGCAAAAAAAAAAATATATATATATCTTTTTTCCCCGGACCAATGGGCCCGAAGGGAGCCATGTCCTACTCCTTGCTAGACAGAAAAAAACTGATCTGCAATGTGCAGACTGAGAGGGTATACCCAGAGGGTCCGCCCCCTGGGCGGTACTGTAGAAGGTGTGATGCAACACTTTTTACAAGTTTTTCTGCCTAGTCACTCCTAATTAACGGATAATACCCACTTTGTCAATAGAGAAGCTGTGTCGGTCCATGGACGAAAGAGTAAGTACAAGCTTTTTCAAGCTGAAATAATAAAGTCTGTAAAAGCAGCTTTTTTTTTTTTGAGCTGCAGCGTGCATGAGCCCTAAATGATACAGAAGGGATAAAAAAAAAAATCTTACCTGAGCCAAATCTCGATCTAGCACTGTGCACAAGAGCTGCAGCTCTCCCAACTCTGGGCAGATTGATAGCAGTGGGAACCATTGGCTCACGCTCCTGTCAATCAAATCCTGTGACGAGGAAATTGTGGATTGGTCCGAGACACAGACAGGGCGGCTCAGGAGCTAGCCCGTACAGGTGCCCTCATAGAAACATTTTTCTATGAATGTACTCAGCGAGAAAGGAGGGGGGGGGGGGGGAAGAGAGCCAGGAGCGTCGGCTGGGGACCCGGTGGACAGCACATCAAGGAATAGAGCATTTTCTTTTTAGCCAGATTATTTCAGCGCTAACAGCTAGGAGGAGGCAGACAAACCATTGTCCTTACCGTTCCTTCTGCCCCCCCCCCCCCAGAAATAAATGTAGTTTTACAGACATAATAATGGGGCAATGTGGTCATTTCAAATAATTTTATTTATTGTAGATTAAACTCATGCGAGCTTAAAGCGGAGGTGCTGCGGAAAAAAAAAAAATATTAAAAGCCAGCAGCTGCAAATGACAGGAAAAAGCAGCTGTAAAAATCGTGCTTTTAATAGCTTTTTGTATTGGCGTTCATGCTAGCTTTTACTAGCATTTCTCTGCCTCTATTCAAAATCAATGGTTCCCTACGAGAGCCCATTGATTTGATGATTTGAATAGAAGTCGGATCATGATGATCAGCCTTGCAGTGCGACTTGTGCACGGAGTATCTTGAAAAGAATCCCCACGCCAAAATGAATCCCCCCCCCCAAGATTCATACCAGGCCCTTCGGTCTGGTATGGATTTTAGGGGAACCCACACGCCAAAAATAAATGGCGTGGGGGTCCCCCCAAAATCCATACCATACCCTTATCTAAGAATGCAGTCTGGCTATTCCCCCCCCCCCAGACCATACCAGGCCACATGCCCTCAACATGGGGGGGTGGGTGCTTTGGGGCGGATACGGGCCCCCCACCCTATGTCAATGAGAACCGGGTAACATCGTAAATAAAAATAAAAAGTGTCAACAAGAGAGGAGAACCGGCAGTGGAAGAAGTCATCAACGGTGAGAGGAGAAGAACCGGGAGGATGAAGACCTCACCAGAGGGAGAAGAAATCAGAAGAAGAGACACTGCAGCTTTAATAAAATTACTTTGTCAAAAAACCTGTGTACAGTTTTTATTTTTGACACTTTTTTTGGGTGAATGGGTAAGGGTACGATGTACCCCATACTGATTCACGTAGGGTGGGGGGCTGGGATCTGGCACCCCCCTTGTTAAAGGGGGCTTCCAGATTCTGATAAGTCCCTTGCCCGCAGACTCCGACAACCAAGGTTGTCGGGATGAGGCCGTTGTCCCCATCAACATGGGAACAAGGTGCTTTGGGGTGGGGCGCAGGCCCCCCTTGCACTAAAGCACCCACCCCCCATGTTGAGGGCATGTGGCCTGGTATGGTCCAGGGGGGGGGGGTAGGGCGGTGGCTCGTTCCCCAATTTCCTGACCTGCATGCTCAGATAAGGGTCTGGTATGGATTTGGGGGACCCCCATGCTATTTTTGGTGTGGGGGTTCCCGTTAAAATTGATACCAGACACCCACACCAATTTTTTCTCCCCCATTTTGGCATGGGGTTTCTCTTCAAGATCCTCAGCGCACAAGACGCACTGCAAGTCGGATCATCATAACGCGACTTCTATTCAAATCAATGGGCTCTCATAGGGAACTATTGATTTTGACAGCCAACAGCCTCTGCTCCTGAACACACAGGCTGTCTTTTTTTCTACCTAAACTGTCAGAGGCGTTTGGAGGCATAAGCGTTTATGTGTGCATGGACATATAGGCCAACATGGAGGGGCGTTTAGAAGCAGTTAAAAAAAAAAGCAGACGTCCCCAACAGCAGCTGCAAAAACATCCTGTGTGCATGAGCCCTTCTTATGGTCTGGTCCCTGGGACAGAAGTTAGAGCACTCTTTCCTAGGAGAGCACAAGCGGCAATACATTTTAGCAGACACAGCTACTACAGTCATCTCCACTGGCATCCAGGTCCGTTACGAACGACTTCCCTTCTGCTTACTAAACACAAGAAGTTGCTAGCTTGACACGGGCACCATTCTGATTGCATTCATTGCCAAAATTTAAAATGTTAAGTGTTTTCTGATTGACGTCATGGAGGAGATCAAGACGTCACCACTCTGCCTTTCCACTTCATCCAATTAGAGAACGCTTTTCATTCATTGAGAACATGCGAAGTGTTCCCTGAAAGAAACCTGTGCCAAGTGAGCAACCTCACAATGAAGCAGGGCAGCTGCTTGGCACGGAACCTAGAAGACAGAAGCAATTACTGTAGTATCGGTGCCTACTATGCTGATTGCCAGCTTCCACAGGGATCCCACCGTTCTGGTACATACAGACTTACAGTGGACCGAGCTGGACCAATGTAACTATAAAAGGAATTTCCATAAACTTCAGGTTTTAACCACTTCCCTAACAGCCATTTTTTCAGCTTTTGCACAGATTACAATGTATTAAAATAGTAAAAACCTCCAAACATTAAATATTTTATAAAAGCAGATACCCTGGGGCTTAAAATGGTGATAAAAGACATGATAATACCAAGATTTTCCAAAAGCATCTTTTCATTAAAGAATAGTGCACACAAAACACAATATATAACCCAAGTGTAAAATATTAAAGATGAGATGGAGAAAAATAAAGAAATACCAAACGTGCCAAGCCTCAACAATGTATCTGCCAGTAAAATGGCAACAAACTTCAGTACCCAAAATTGTCCATCGTATAACCTTTACAGGTTATCAGTTTAGAGTTAAAGCTGATGTCCAAGTTTACTTTCACTTTAGTTTGGTTGGACCAAGCTGGCGCAAATAAACCATTTCCTTCATTAACATGTATGCCCACTGGGCACGCAATATCAACTGTATGTAGCCTCAGCCACATATAGTATTACAGCACTGTGTTCGGGGTGCAAGAAGAGACCTTCCTGTCTCACACCTGGAACAAAATAGTGACCGGCTAAATGGCACCAAGCTATTGATAGGCAGCTTCGTATTAGATCAATGACTACAAAGCTTCCTCTGATTGGTCGAGTCAGAGATCATGACATCATCGTCATCAGCCTGCCTCTCCGACTCGGCCAATTAGAGGAAACTTTGCTTATATATTTGAAAATTTATGTGAAAACCTCACTCCCCCATAAGGCCATTATGTGTAACGGGCTCTGATCTACTCTGATCAAATATAGCTCCCATTCTGGGATATACACCAGCGATAAACAGATTAAAAGGGCAAATATGCCTGAAGGTAACTAATTTCTCCCTAAAGGTGCAGAACTCGAGCACAGCCCAAAGGGGGCTGTAGACTTTTGATCAGGTTTGCATAATCAATTACTAGCTTTTTAAAGCATGGTGCATGTTACCAACATGCTTACCAGCCAGACAGCAAATTAATTCAACAATGTGTATGAATGTCCCAAAGGCAGGAAGTGTATGAATAGCATGCATATTTTGGGGGGCTAGTGACAGACTGGGCTGTGCTTCTGATGCGTCTCTACACCTTTAAAAAGGAAAAATTTGGTTACAGACAGGTGTAGCAGCCTTTAATCGCTTTATAACGAGAATAAAATGGACTGTTATAATGCTATTCCTTTTTTCCAGGTCAAATGTTATTTATTTTTATAGATACACCCTATAGCGTTTTAGGAGTCCTGGCCATTTCTTTAATTGTATTTATACAGTGCCACCATTGACTGGGCACCATTCTTTACTGACTGTGGGCGACAGTGCAGGACAGGCTGATGAATGTTAGCTTGCATTGCTATCCATACCCCTGTTGATCAAAATGTCCGTACTCCTCTGTGGTCAAAGACAGACACAGTCCCCAACAGGGCCACAAAAAAAAAACTGGCATTTTTTTTATATTTGTCTACTGTATTCAAGAAGAAAAAAATAAATGTCTCAAGTTGGACAAGGAGTTTTACTTCAAGTGATCACTTGCAGAAAGAGTTATTTTGGACAATCATTATTGCAGATGACAGTTTGTATGGTGCTGGCCATCACAAAAGATTTCTAGAAAAAATAAAAAATAAAGTGACATGCTGCAAATTGGATTTTTAGTGCCCGAATTAACCTTGCCAGTGACAATTTGGTGATGGGAACTGTCATATGAACAAATTGCCTTTATCATTACGCAAGGAAATTATATCCTCACAATTATCAAAAGACAAAAAGGGGCTAGAGTGACAAAGCTATTTCTGTTTCAGTGCAATTCAGCTCTTTGTTCTAGTCCGTCAAGGACAGAGCGCCACTGTAATATTTTAACCCATTCTCTACATCAGTGGTTCTCAACCCTGTCCTCAAGTACCCCCAACAGGCCATGTTTTGGGAAACTCTCTTACATAAAATAGCCGTCCAAAATACCAAGCCATTGACTCTGATTTAAAGGAAAACCTGTAAACATGGCCTGTTTGGTGGTACTTGAGGACGGGGTTGAGAACCACTGCTCTACATGATGCTGCTGCTTTGCACCAAGATGGGACATTTCCAGGATCCTTTTCGCTATTAAAGTTAGCAGAGGAGAGCCTAAATTAAAAATATTTGTTAACAACTAGACAGTTCTGCTACAGTTATCACAAGTAATTTAAGTTTTTCAAAGCTGAACTCACAGGGAAAACAGGGGGAAAAGTTGTGTATGCGTTTCTATACTGTATGAAAAATAGAAGTCACTTAAGCAATTCATGATGTTAAAAAATGGTTTATAACTAAGGCTCCATGTACACGGGACGTTTTTACAACTGCACCTAAAATGATTAAACTTTATAGATAGTAACCCACGTTTAAAACGTTCGTTTTGCCACATTATTATTTTTTTTTTTTAAATGCTTTTAAACCAAAATTTTTTTTTTTTTTTTTTAAATGCCCAAAAAATGAAAAATGCTTATAATCGCAACGCGGCTAAACGCAGGTTACCGCGTTTGGTGTCTGAAACTTGGAAATCTTCTGTGTCTGAACCCATTTTTGTGCTTTCAAAGAAACGCTGTTAAACGCAGCTGCCTAAAAACGGCAATGAACGAGACTGTGTACATGGTCACATAGGATAACATTGAATGAGTTCAGGGGCAGTTGAAAAAAGCGTCCAACTGCCTCTGAACGTCCGTTTAGCAGCGTCCCGTGTACATGGGGCCTAACGGTTTAGTTCTGTCTTCAACTGGAAGCCACAAAATGTATCAACCAACCAGTGAAAGTTTATTTTCTTTGGGAGAAGGTCGTGGTGTCAGTCAAAACATGGACTTTCAGGATTATTTTTTATCATTAAATGGTTATTTCAAATTTATTAAACAATAAAACCACCACCACCCACTATGCAGTCACACTATATGATGATCAGTAGAGATGGGCTCAGGTATGTTCAGGATCCTAGTCCCAACCTGCCTGCTCGATCTCGACATTACACACCGCTAATCACAGGTGGTGAGACATCTCCCGATCTGTGCAGCTGCGGGCCGGGAAATGTCTCACTGCCTTTGATTAGCCGTGTACAGTGTCCGCTTCCTGGCGGGATCAGGCAGGTGGGTTGGGACTAAGATCCCGAACATGAGTGACCCCATCTCGAATGACCAGATCCTACAACCATGCCTCTCTTTTGGTAACATACCTGTGGGCCATATTCATAATAACAGAAGTCTGCCAGAGAAATCTCTGTCCCACCTTACTACAATGATGAAGTTGTAAGGATGAACACCTTAGCACAACACAATACCCAATTTTTGGGTAAAAATAAAATAAAAAAATACCAAAATGTGTCAAGCCATATTGCCCGTGTCTTAAAGCAATGCTTTAAACGCCTTAACAGGTAATCGGTTTGGAGCCAACCACACATGACAGACCTGGAATTATTTCTCTCACACTGACATTTGGGGCAATACCGTATATGTGTTGTGCCATCACTGTTTACTTATGTGTGCATGCCCCATACATGCATTTGCACTCACTTTTATGCATGGGGTGAGAGGATTGCTTTTAAAAACATTTTTTTTTATTATTATTAATTTTAATATGGTTTTAACGTTATTGCAATTACAGGGGGGCCAACAACCAAGTGAAGTGAAGAATTGACCGGCAAGAGGTTCTCTTTATGAAGACATGGGGGTCTATTAGATCCCCAATATCTTCCCTGCCCTCCACTCCAATTAGGCAACCACAGGATTGTGCTTCATCAGCTATTTATCCAGCATTTCAGACAGACTTCTGATTCTGACAGCTTTGAACATAGAAATGTTTCTCAATCTCCTGCTAATCGCAAACCTCACAGCATTTCCCATGGGCCCAGGCTCCCCAGATGAGCAGAAGAGTCTTAAAACCACAGCGGGGGGTGCAGCACTTAAACCCGTAAAATTGATTGGGCAGCTCTACTGTTGCATGAATCACTTTTACTTACCGTATATACTCGAGTATAAGCCGAGTTTTTCAGCCCATTTTTTTGTGCTGAAAATGCCCCCTCGGCTTATACTCGAGTCACCTTTTTGCGCCTGATCTCCCGGACTTTGGGGACCCATTACCGGCCGGCCGTAGGTCCCCTGTACCCCAAACTTGGTACATATGTAGCCCTACTCTTTCTCTACAAGTGTTCAAAGTTTGTTGTCCAGAGGACCTACGGTTCGGGGAGCACCGATTTTTCAAAGCCGGGCGCCCCTTCCGTAGACTCCCATGTTAAACGGTCATTTCTCCAGTGACTTTGGGGACCCGGTACTGGCCGGTAGTAGGTCCCCTGGACCCGAAACTTGGCACACATGTAGCCCCATTCCTCCTCTACAAGAGTGAAAAGCTTGTTGCCTGAGGGACCTACGGCCGGGGAGAAACGATTTTTCAAACCCGGGCACCCCTTCCATAGACTCCCATGTTAAACGTCAGTCTAGTCATGGGCACAGTGAGGCATGCACATGGACACCCTAGGCTTATACGCGAGTCATTAAGTTTTCCCAGTTTTTTGTGGTAAAATTAGGTGCCTCGGCTTATATTTCGGGTTGGCTTATACTCGAGTATATACGGTAACCACTTTCTGCCCACTCTATAACTAAATGATGGCTACAGCGCAGACTTCCAGTGCAGGCTTCCAGTGCCGGGAGGGCGTCAATAGATGTCCTCCCATGATCGCACGGGCGGCGTGCTCTGTGATAGTCGAGTCCTTCTGATTCGGATGATCACAAAACAGGGTAAAGGGCCAATCACAGCGAGCCCTTTACCACGCGATCAGCTGTCAGCCAATGACAGCTGATCACGGAAGTAAACAGACGTTATCGGCTTTTATTTCTCCTCACAGTCAGCGTGAGGAGGAAGCAGAAAGCTGGCTTCTTTTACAGGGGCATCAGTCCCTGCCTCGTGCCCACCAGTGCAGCCTCATCAGTGCCACCTATCGGTGCCACCCATCAGTGCAGCCTCATAGGTGCCTCCTCATGAGTGCCCACCAGTGCTGCCTCATCAGCGCAGCTTCGTCAGTGCCCATCAGTGAAAAAAAAAATTACGCGTTAGCAAAATTTTATAATAAACCATGAAAAAATATATATTTCTCTCAAAATTTTCAATCTTTTTTGTTTCTTTAGCAAAAAATAAAACCCCAGTAGTGATTAAATACCACCAGTATTTTGCTTTGCTACCAGAGTGTGTCCCTCTGAGTCAGTCAGTCATTCAGGTCCATCTGTAGCACAGAAGCTGCCTGAAAAGAGAATTCACAAAGAATTTACAGGCCTTGCACAGAATCCCACCTGCTGCAAAATAGTAGGGCTGCAGACCCCACCAAAGACTGTATTCTTCAGGATCGCCCCCTAGTGGGACTCTAAAACTCACTCTCAGTATGGTGCAAAACATTAGGAGGAAGCCTGTGGAAGGATTTGTCCACTTGCTCCAATAAAAATAGAGGTGTATTTCATCTGCATGTGGAAAGCAACAAGACATGACCTTTTGTCATACTATACAAAGCTGGCAGGTGCATGTTTAAAAGAACGTTGCCCCCTCATCTGTCCTCCCATCTGCATTGACAAACCTGCTAGGTCAAATAAAAGCTGATCCTGTAAGTTTCCGCATCAATTGGAATATCTGCTGCCCTGTGGGCGTTTGTCATGTTCCTCCGTGTCTGACTGCTTTTTATGGGGAGAGTCTAAGGCAGGGGTCTCAAACTGGTGGCCCTCCAGCTGTTGCAAAACTACAATTCCCATGAGGCATTGCAAGGCTGACAGTTACAAGCATGACTCACATAGGCAAAAGGCATGATGGGATTTGTAGTTCCGCAACAGCTGGAGGGCTGCCAGTTTGAGACCCCTGGTCTAAGGAAATGTACTACAGGGCTTGTTCACACTAGAATGAATGCATTCATGTGCATTGTGTTGACATGCATTTAATAGAAAACTGCAGGTCACCCAAATTGCAGCATGTGGGATTTCTCCCCCGAATGCAATGCATTAGTGTGAATTTAGTGTATGGACAATTACTTTTTTCATGATCATACATTTCACCCGTACAATATGCATGATAATGCCTCTGGTATGAAGTCCTTGGATAAAAATTAATAAAAAAAACACGTAATGGAAGCTGGATCTGTTTTTCCTCTGAGCTCTGTGAAGGACTCTACCTGACTGGTTGTTCATCATGCGGATAGCCTTGGCTTTGGCCAGCTCCAAAGCAGTGACCCATCTCTGCCTTTCCACTTCACAGCTTGCCTTGAGATGGTACGTCCGCCCACCATTGGAAAGAACAATGTTACAGGAGTCTTCTGTGTCAATGTGAGCTGTAGACAGATTAATGGTTCCCCGGCATGTGTGGGCCATCTCAGCCTGTGTCCTAAGGAAGACAGAATATTAACTATAACAATATTGATCTTCTCATAATGGTTTCAAATTTGCAGCAATACGTCTGTACTTTGTTCATATTTAAAAATAAATTGTTGGAAAAATTATATATATTTTTATTATTATTATTATTATTATTATTATTATTATTCAAAATCATCCACCACTAGCACTCATCTACGACATAACAATATTGCTCCAATATATTTAAAGTTTGGGATTTAAGTGGCTAACTGAAGCCTGGGCACAACATTTTCATTATCCTCAATAGCCACCAAGGACTTAAATCCACTTCACGTGCAATAAAATGCCTTGGCAAACCTAGGCATTACCTGGCAAACGTAGAGGTGACACCATCACTGTGCATAGCCTGGGCAGAGGGGGACCCAGCAGGCCCACCCATTACAGGCTCCTTACTACAGGAGGTGGCAAATACAAGGCCTGCTACCCTGTACAAGGAGAGAGCACAGCAATGGCTGGTCTTCATTAAAGCAAGTTCCTACACAGATTATTATAATTATTATACAGGATTTATATAGCACCAACAGTTTGCACAACACGTTACAACATGAGGGCAGACAGTACAGTTACATTACAATTCAATACAGGAGGAATCGTAGGGCTCTGCTTGTTAGAGCTTAGGCCCCTTTCACACTGAGGCTTATTTCAGGCGTTTTAGCGCTAAAAATAGCGCATAAATAACACCTGCAATAATCCTGCCCCAGGGCTTTCACACAGAGGCGATGTGCTGGCAGGAGGAAAAAAAAATCTCCAGCAAGCTGCATCTTTGGAGTGGTGAAGAAGCGGTCTGTATACCGCTCCTTCCCATTGAAATCAATGAGACACCGCGGCTAGAGCAGCGGTTTGCGGGCGGTATTAACCCTTTTTCGGCCGCTAGCGGGCGGTAATAACCCTTTTTCGGCCGCTAGCGGGGGTTAAAACCGCACAGCTAGCGGCCGAATATCAAGGTAAAAACGACGGTATATCGGCGCTAAAAAATAGTGCCGCTATACCGCCAGCGCACCTGCCCGCCCCAGTGTGAAAGGGGCCTAACAGTCTGAAAGGGAGGGCCAAGTGATTCAAAAGGTAACAATGTAAGGTTTCACATTGGACCACTGTAAAAACCTGGAATACACAAATCACTCCAAGATTTATTTAAATACACACGCCTCTTGTTTTTAGGCAATATTTTCTCATTCGAGGGTTCAGCTTATTTAGCACATTTACATAGGACTATGACCATCCATAGACATTAGAAGGCAGGGTTGGATATGTAGGCAACAATCCAACTGCTCTCATGGTGCTCATGTAAAGTGCTCTACAACCTTGTAAGATAACTAGAACTAGACCTGTCAACAGCACTCACAGCAATAATATCTACTACATTCAACCACTGTTCTCGCTAATGAAATTCAGTATGCTGGGAAGCAAAAACTTTACCAAGTGTAAGAAAAGTGCTAATTTTAGTATGTAGATTAGTTATTGTTAATGTTCCATGTTATCCAGCTGTTTTTCGTCCTCTTTCTTCTGTGCATGTGCAGAACGATTCTTGTTTGAGGAATTTGTAAGATACAGAGCAGTGGATTTCTATGGTTGGGAGTGGCGTACGTGGTGACATAATGAACACCTGAAAGAGACCCTATTCTATTAAAACTCAAACAATCTTCCCATATTATTATATGTCAAAACACCATGTTTTGTGCGTTTGATCTCCCTGCAATTACTGATTACAGGTGAAACTCCAAAAATTTGAATATCGTGCAAAAGCTCATTTATTTCACTAATGCAACTTAAAAAGATAAAAATTTATATATAAAAGATTAAAGTGTCCCACTCTAATCAGCTAATTAAGCCATAACACCTGCAAAGGGTTTCTGAGCCTTCAAATGGTCTCTCAGTCTGGTTCAGTAGAAATCACAATCATGGGAAAGACTGCTGACCTGACAGTTTTCAACCATTATTGACACCCTCCATAAGGAGGGAAAGCCTCAAAAAAGGTAATTGCAAAAGAAGTTGGATGTTCCCAAAGTGCTGTATCAAAGCACATTAATAGAATGTTATGTGGAAGGGAAAAGTGTGGAAGAAAAAAGTGCACAAGCATCAGGGATGACCGCAGCCTGGAGAGGATGGTCAGGAAAAGGCTTTTTAAAAGTATTGGGGACTTTCACAAGGAGTGGACTGAGGCTGAAGTCCGTGCATCAAGAGCCACCACACACAGACGGATCCTGGACATGGGCTTCAAATGTCGTATTCCTCTTGTCAAGCCACTCCTGAACAACAAACAACGTCAGAAGTGTCTTACCTGGGCTAAAGAAAAACAGACCTGGTCTGTTGCTCAGTGGTCCAAAGTCCTCTTCTGATGAGAGCAAATTTTGCATCTCATCTGGAAACCAAGGACCCAGAGTATGGAGAAATAATGGAGAGGCACACACTGCAAGATGCTTGAAGTCCAGTGTGAAGTTTCCACAGTCTGTGTTGATTTGGGGAGTCATCTGCTGGTGTTGTCATCCGTCTACCAGGAGATTTTGGAGCACTTCATGCTTCCTTCCGCAGACAAGCTCTATGGTGATGCTGACTTCATTTTCCAGCAGGACTTGGCACCTGCCCACACTGCCAAAACCTGGTTCAATGACCGTGGGATTACTGTGCTTGATTGGCCAGCAAACTCGCCTGACCTGAACCCCATAGAGAATTTATGGGGCATTGCCAAGAGAAAGATGAGAGTCATGAGGCCGAACAATGCAGAAGAGCTGAAGGTCGCTATTGAAGCATCCTGGTCTTCCATAACATTTCAGCAGTGCCACAGGCTGATAGCTTCCATGCCACGCCGCATTGAGGCAGTAAGTTCTGCAAAAGGGGCCCAAACCAAGTACATATGCATGCTTATACTTTTTAGAGGTCCAATATTGTTCTATGTACAATCCTTGTTTTGTTTTATTGATTGCATGCAATATTCTAATTTTCTAAGATTGTGGATTTGGGGTTTTCATGAGCTATAAGCCATAATCATCACAATTATGACAAATCACGGCTTGAACTATCTTGCTTTGCATGAAATGAGTCCATCTCATAAATTAGTTTCACCTTTTAAGTCGCATTAGTGAAATAAATGAACTTTTGCATGATATTCTAATTTTTGAGTTGAGTTTCACCTGTATATTATGACACTGATCAGGCTGAAGACTACTACTGGGTGCTCACATCCTGGATGTGATCAGCAGCCCCAAAGCTGTCACCCAGATGACTATATAGTACTCCCTGCTAAAATTGAAGTTTGAAGCTAAGGTCGGCCAAACACGATGCAAATTTCTTTCCTGCAACCATGGGTTGATTCCCCCCATCAACAAAGGCAGTGCTAACAGGGGAACCAGCAATTGTCTTCTCTCGGCGGGGGGGGGAGGAGGCGGGCAGGAGGAGCTGTCCCCGCAGGGAGAAGCCAGTGATTATCGCTAGCAGCTATAGCAGGTTGGTTGCACCCAAGTTGATCGATCAACTTGGTACTGAATGTATGGCCTGCCCATTAACGGTTCGAATCTCGGCCGGTTCCTGCTGAAACAGGTGAGATTTGAACAGTGTATGGCCGGGCCTTACTAAACAGCCTCTCATTTACATGATGACAAAGAGGCCGATGGTAGAGGCTCACACACAGCAGAGCACTGAATAATGCCAGCAGTGACCCCTCCTTCCCTCTGCACATATTACAGCTCCTGTTTGTTGTACAGTAAAACCTTGATTCACAAGCGATGTCTTGATATACAAGTAGTGTCATATCATAACGGAGTATAAAAGAGAAGAGAGGCGCTTCTAAGTGTAGCAATATGGTTACATTTAATGAAGGTACAACATTTAGCAACTCACATGGTTGATGATTAAAATAGACACATTTGGGGCGCATGCGCGGCAGCTTCCAAGATGGCCGCCGTCATCTAAAGCTCTGCTCCACCACGGCCCTATTCTGACCACCGGAGCTTACAGAGCGCTCCACTGGACCCCTTCCCAGGATAATCGCTTAGGGGACACCCCCCGGAACCCGCAGATGTCATCCTCGCTGGCCAGAAGGGACCTCTCCAGCCAGATGTCGGCCGCGCCAGGCCCCCTCAGCTATGCCAAGATGGCGGCGGCTCCACGAGGGCCGCTCCTCACAGAACGATCTGAGGACTCCATAGCTGACCAGGATCTGGTCCCACCTCAATCCCCAGGTACCGAGTACCCCCCGCTGACCCCAGCCATCTCCCCCTCCTCCACTGAATCTTTACTGGGCAGGATGGTTGCTGCATGTCCCTCTACACCTATGCTGGATCCCCACACAGGCATGCTTCTTTCAGTCAGTGAAGCACAGGAGGAGGCCCCAACCCCCACTGACTTTACCTCCATGATGACTGCTTTCTCTCATATGCTGTCTAGGAGCCTGGCTCTAAATGCTGCACAGATTACATCCTCCATTCATGCAGACCTGCAGCAAATTGGGATCAGGATAGACACTATAGAACAGAACTCAGGCCGTGGCAAGGATTAATCAGAATTCCTCCAGGCTGCAAGACGTGCAGGATCAATTGGAAACTGCTTTTGCAAAGATCGATGATCTCGAGAATAGATCAAGAAGATATAACTTTAGGATACCGGGACTCCCCGAATCAGAGAAAGAGGTACAATCTGCTGTGAAATCACTTCTAAAGACCCTTATCCCTGACATTACTGAACCACGTCTGGAGCTGGATAGAGCTCACAGAGCCCTTCAATCTCCTCGCTCTGATGGCCTTCCCAGAGACATCATTGTGAAACCGCACTATTACTCAGTCAAAGAAGAGGTGATGAGGAAGGCTAGGTACTCTGACAACCTCACTTTGCATGGCCACAAAATTCAAATTTTCACTGATCTTTCTCCATACACGGTACAAAAGAGACGCTCATTTAAACCGTTATTGCAAGTGCTCATGGACAAGGAAATCGCATACAGATGGGCCTTCCCTTTACGTCTGAACTTTTCCTACAAGAACAAAAGCTTTGGCTTCTCCTCATTTGCGGAAGGGGAGCGTATCCTGACACATCTCGGATTGATTCATCTGGATCCTAGTCCTGCAGCAGCTAACAGAGGGACTCCTGCCTCCACGAAGCGACCTCCGCCGGCGAGCCCGCTGCACCAAACATGGCTGAATCACGGTTCCAAGCGCACCAAAGAAAACCTCCCGCCCTGATACCTTTTTTCCCCCCCTTTTTTTTTCTTTTTTTGAATGACACATCTCCTTACAAATCCCCTCTCTGAACGGGGTCCTGATGTGGAACACATTCCCTGTTGCTGAAACAGTTTTGGGGATCTCCCCTCCATCCCTGACAATTCTATACCGCTCCATACCATTTTTTTTTCTTTTAATATAATGATCTGCTATGGTTTTTATATAGTACACTTGGGGTTTATATGATATATGTGATGGAGATGGGATATCAGGTACATGGTCGAGGGAGGGGGGGGGGGACCTTTGCCTGGCTAGCAGCCTGCGGTTTCTTCCCCCATAGGCCAACACAAAACTTTGTTACAGATCTTTATACGGTCTGGAACATGTATTGCGTACCGTTACCCTGTTCAACGGACCGCACTGTTCTTTTTCCTCCTGGAGTACCACCTTTAGTAAATAGTTTACACGGCCTGGTTGTTAAACAGCAGACACTTGGGGATCCACTTACACAATATCTGTGATCCCCCTCGGGGACCGCAGATGTTTTTCTTGGGCTGGTTCCTAGGCGGGTTCCGCCTACCTGCCTACTTCTCAACCCAGAAGGGGGGTGGGCAGGGTCTGACCGGCATTAATGGTCTAGTTATATTACACGGTTTACTTATGTTGGTTCCTGTTGCGCTCATAGTTAGAGGGCGCTCTGTAGTTAGAAAATCATAGGTTCTTTGGGACCCTCAGTCAATACTGTTATGGGAAGTTGGGGCTGTGGTGGACCCAATGCACCTCCCTAGGATCAGAGGCACATTTGGTGCATCTGGATCCATACCCGGTTTCCCTGTCACCAGGGTATACCGGTCCTTTGGTGTATTGGGGTAGGAGATGGCAAGTTCACTCCGCCCTGGGGGTGGGAAGGGGTCTGGGGTTCGGTTTTGTATACGTTCCTTGATAACAATTTTACATCAAGTGTATAATGCAGTTCTCTTCTTCTCTCCTCTTCTCCCCTTTTTCATCTCTTTTTTCCCTTCTTTTGTAGACACACTTCGGTGTATCCACAGGCACCATGGCTGTCTCCGATCTTCCGTCCCAGGCTCCGGGTCACGGCTTAGATTCACCTCCAGACATCGCAGGGAGAGTCGCTTTCACTTCACGGGTAAGTGGCAGTTCTCGCTCATAGATTCCACCTCTCTGATCCATGACTGACACACACCAACCCCCACCCTCCCTCAAAATTGTCTCACACAACACTCAGGGCCTCAACTCCCCAATTAAACACAGGAAACTCCTTCAGCAATATAATTCTATGCATGCAGATGTTCTTTTACTGCAGGAAACCCACTTCCCTTCCTCCTTTAAGCCCACGTTCATTCATCAACGGTACCCTCAGTTCTTTTTAGCTTCGGCAGAAAACAAAACAAAAGGGGTGGCAGTCTGTTTTGCCAGGCATATAAACTTTTCTCCGCTTGACACTGTATTGGATCCTATGGGTCGCTACATTTTGGTTTCGGGCCACATCGATGGGGCACTATACACTTTTGTTTCCTACTACACTCCCAACAGGGGCCAAAAAAACTTTTTTGAATCTTTGTTACACAACCTGCAGACACACTTTAACGGTACGATATTCATTGGCGGCGACTCAAACACAGCATTTGATTTCTCTCTAGACAAAAGTTCAAACGGTACTTCTAAACCTAAACGCCCTTCCAAACAGAGTGTTAAAATAGCAAAGCTTCTGCATACTGCAGGACTGATAGATGTTTGGAGAGAGTCCAACCCCCGCACAAAAGACTACACTCATTTTTCAGCGCCTCATAAATCTTTTGCCAGAATTGACCACATTTTCACCTGCGCCCCTACAATCCCTTTAATCAGGAACTCCAAGATTGTTGATTCCTCCCTCTCAGATCACGCCATGGTGATTGTGACTACACAGAGGCCCTCTGGGTCAGATAGCCCCCCTCGCTGGGGCCTACGGGAGTCCCTATTAAGCGATCCAATTCAATGCACTCTGCTGGAAAAAGCTATTACAGAATACTTTCTTATTAACGATACGAGTGATGTATCCCCTCCTCAAGTATGGGCAGCTCATAAGACAGTAATTCGAGGGAAACTAATTCAAATGTCAGCTAAACTAAAAGCGGAACACAAGGCGGACACGCTGAGGCTTACTGAGGACTTTCGCAAGTTAGCGAAAGCCCACAAGAGCCATCCTACCCCTGAATCTCTTGCAACCCTAGATAATGCCCGGGCTCTACTAAACTTGTCACTGACCACAGCCGCCGAACAGCACCTTCGGTGGACAGGGGCCAAATTCTATGCCCAAGCTGATAGAATAGGCTCGAAGTTAGCCGCTAAACTGAGTCCTAAACAACGCACACTTGCATTCCCTAAAATTCTGACAGCTAATGGGGAACTGTCGCAGAACCCGTCTAAAATAATGGAAACCTTCCTGAGGTTTTTTACTGAACTATATAAACCAAACCTGAATCCCCACAAATCACTACGAGAGGAATTTTTAAATACACTTCCCCTACCTACTCTTACAAAGCATCATTGTGAGCTCTTGGAGAGCCCTTTTACCCAAGAAGAAGTGCTGGACACCATTAAAACTCTTAAACTGGGATCCTCCCCGGGTCCAGATGGTTTTTCCACGGGCTACTATAAAAAATTTGGCCCCTGCCTGGCCCCCCATTTGACATGATTTTTCAATTCTCTCAGGGATGGAGCCCCTTTGAACAAAGACTTGAACCTGGCTTACGTCTCGGTAATACCGAAACCGGGCAAGGACACCAGTGATGTGGCGAACTTTCGCCCTATTTCGCTTATCAATAATGACATAAAAATAATGACCAAAATAATGGCAAACAGACTTTCGAGTTTCATTTCTTCTTATGTTTATAAGGATCAGGTGGGCTTCATCCCTGGCAGACAGGGACCTGACCAGATTAGACGTGCCATTGACATTATCTCTCTGCTTCAATCGCAGTGGGATGGGGGCCCTCCTCAAAAAGGCTTTCTACTTTCAATAGACCTACACAAGGCCTTTGATTCAATAGACTGGGCATACCTGACTGACATCCTGGGGAAATGGGTATTTGGACCAAACTTCCTTCAGCTTATTAACTCACTTTACTCTGACCCCTCAGCACAGATTTATTTACTGGGCAGATATTCCGATTCATTCTCTATTGGCAGAGGGACCAGACAGGGATGCCCACTCTCCCCTCTCCTCTTTGCGGTAGCAATCGAGACTCTAGCTATTGCACTACGGTCAGACCCTGACATTAAGGGGGTCAAATGTGGTCCCCAGGAACATAAGTGTGCATTATACGCTGATGACCTCCTACTTTTCGTCACTTCCCCCCTGACCTCCACTCCTTCGATCCTCAAGACACTGCGGATATTCAGTTAGATCTCCGGTCTGAGGGTCAACATGAACAAATCACTGGCATTGAACATCCCCCCGGACATTTTAAAGAAACTCTCCAGTGATTTTGATTTTTCCTGGGCTCCCACACTTATCCCATACTTAGGCATCAAACTTACATCTAATATAAGTACCTTGTTTAAGATGAACTACTTCCCTATGGTGCCCAAATGTAAAAATGACATGGAAAGGTGGTCCAAGAGTGGTTTATCATGGTTGGGCAGGGTTCATGCTATTAAAATGACCCTCCTCCCACGCCTTTTATACCTGTTTAGATCTCTCCCAATCCCGGTCCCGAAACAATTCCTCAGTAAAACTCAGTCGGACATAATACGTTTTGTATGGGGCAGGAAGGGTTACAGATGTCCCGCGGGAATACTATTCCGTCTAAGATCTCAGGGTGGTCTGGGCCTCCCTCACCTTTGGGGCTACTATCAGGCAGCTCAATTAACACAAATCTCGGCAGCCTTCTCTATGGGCTTGAAACCAGACTGGTTAAACATGGAAAGACAGGCTGTCCCATCGCACACCGTTGACTATCTATTAGGGTGCGAACCCAAACGCAGACCAGCGATCCTATCACCTACTCTCTCGCACTCAGTAGCACTTTGCTCCAAGCTTTTTACTCTACGCACCCTGATATCCCCACTGAGGCCTCTAATGCATTTATTTCACAACTCTGACTTTCCCCCGGGGATGAATATTAAGGCGTTCCGATGGTGGACAGATAAAGACCTTTATAGAATCGGACACTTTATATCCCCAGCAGGGCCACTTTCCTTACCACACTACAGGACACAAATGGACATGCCGAATTCTGAACTTTTTAGATTCAACCAAATATCTAATTTCCTTCACTCCATTTGGACAGAAAAAACGATTCCCCCCACCATTACTCCCTACGAACAATGGTGTGCCAATGCATTGGATCAAAGGGGAGGCATCTCGCTAATTTATACAGCTCTAATGTCTAAGACGGATGTACCGGCCTATGCCCGGACCTGGGAGGAAGATACGGGCGGCACGTGGGACGCAGAGGTTTGGTTCCGCGCTTCACAGCGAGCTTTCAAAGGTATTCTCAATGTTTCAATTGCAGAGGCTAGCCTAAAGGTGCTGTTAAGGTGGTATTATGTCCCTTCCAGGTTGGCACGGATGTACCCAGGAACTTCACCTGTATGTTATAGAGGTTGTGAACTAGAAGGCACGATGCTCCACATTTGGTGGACCTGCCCCCGCATTAGATCCTTTTGGCGGAAAGTGTTCCGTACCATCAGCTCTCTGACAGAGGTAACAGTGACCCCACATCCCTGTACAGCACTACTCAATCATAATATTCCCAAGTTATCCACATGCTCACAGGTCTTGGCATTCTTCGTCTTATTGGGCGCCAGAATGACCATAGCCAGAGCCTGGAAGAAACCCACCATCTCCTTCCAGGGATTCAAGAGGAAGGTTTCTTGGATCATGGTGCAAGAACAAATTGTGGCTAAAATGAATGACAATACTGAAAAATTTAGATCCATTTGGGAACCCTGGGCCACCTTCTGCAATATGTCTCTCATACCTGGAGTACAGCCTGGCAGCCTGTCCACACATACATCTTCTCGATAGCTGACTTACTCTTCTTTCTCTTACTTCCTTCTAACACGTTTCTCTTTTCCCCAACTTTCTGACTCCCTTCTTGGCGTCTCAGTGTTCTGATATGGTTACTGAGAATTTTTGATTACAGATCCTGAACTTTGAGGTGTTATGTTATCAATATGGTTATATGTATCCCTCACATTCCTATTTGATGTAATAATCATACAGACCGGGTGGTAGGGCTGGGCGACCCTGGCCCCTGGGATGCAGTGTGAACCCTTTTGGGGCATCCGGGGGGTCGGAGGCCGCCGAGCCATAATGGGCTTTGTCCCATGAGGTGATGGGGGGATCTATGGAACTAAGTTTATGCCATTGCATATTTGATTCTGTAATACTACTAGTAGTATCCTGGGACACCTTATAGTAAAGTATTTAGATATGTCGACTTGTATAAGCAACTTTTGGAACGTTTTGTATGATCTTATGACATTTCACTTTAATTTTTGATATTTCTGTCATCGCAAAAATCTCTTAATAAAAATCTTTGAATTAAAAAAATAGACACATTTAACCACTTAACGACCGCTCACTGTATATGTATGTCGGCAGAATGGCACCGACAGGCACAATCACGTACAGTGTACGTGATTGCCTTTGTACAGTTGGGGGGGTCCGATCGGACCCCCCTCCTATACAGTGAGCGGTCGGTATTCGTTGGGGAGCGATCCGAGATGAGGGGGCGGCCATTCGATTCCGGCCACCCCCCGCGATCGCTCCCTCTGCTGTGTAATGTTTACACAGGCAGAGGAAGCAGGAGGAAGTGATGTCATCTCTCATGCGGTGCTCACATAGCGCTCACGAGCGCCGTACAAGAGAAGACACACAGGTCAGTACACTAACACTACACTGACACCAGGACACATAGGCACACAAACCGCCCCCCCAGATCACCCCCCAGCCCCCAGTCACAGTGTCACTGATTGCAGTGACCATTTATTTACTGATCACTGCAATCAGTGACATTTGTGACTGTAAAAGTGTCACTAAAGTTAGTTTTAGGTCCAGTGTAGCCCCCTAACCCCCCTAATAAAGGTTTAACCCCCTGATCACCCCCCAGATAACCCTTTCACCCCCTAGCACCGCCGTCGCTAAGCGATCATTTTTCTGATCGCTGTCTTAGCGTCGGTGATGCAGATCGGTAGCCAGTAATTATTTTTAGGTTCGCCGCAGGTTTTTATAGCGTCGGGTAGCCCCATAAATTATTTAATAAAAGGTTTAACCCCCTTGATCGCCCCCCAGGTAACCCTTTCACCCCCTATCACCACTGTCGCTAAGCGATCATTTTTCTGATCGCTGTCTTAGCGTCGGTGATGCAGATCGGTAGCCAGTAATTTTTTTTAGGTTCGCCGCAGGTTTTTATAGCGTCAGGTACCCCCATAAATTATCTAATAAAGGTTTTAACCCCCTAATTGCCCCTAGTTAACCCTTTCACCAGTGATCACCATATAAGTGTTACGGGTGACACTGGTTAGTTAGTTTGCTTTTTATAGTGTCAGGGCACCCGCCGTATATATAACCCAATAAAGGTTTAACCCCCTGATCGCCCGGCGGGTGATATTAATTAGGTTTTAGCGTCAGAGAGGGTCTGCGTCACACCCCAGGCAGCGTCAGGTTAGTGCCAGTAAAGCTAACATCCACGTGTGAAGCATACACCCCCCTTAGTGGTATAGTATCAGATCAATATCTGATCAGATCTATACTAGCGTCCCCAGCAGTTTAGGGTTCCCAAAAACGCAGTGTTAGCGGGATCAGCCCAGATACCTGCTAGCACCTGCGTTTTGCCCCTCCGTCCAGCCCAGGCCACCCAAGTGCAGTATCGATCGATCACTGTCACTTACAAAACACAACACACATAACTGCAGCGTTCGCAGAGACAGGCCTGATCCCTGCGACTCCAGTGCTGTAGGAGGTGATTTCACCACCACAGTTAAAAAAAAAAAAAAGCATATATGCCGAAGCATTGGGGCAGCAGGGGCGGAGGAGTGATTTTGCTCCTAATGCCGCGTACATACGGTCGAAATTCCGACGGAGGCTTGCCCGTGGAAAAGTCCGACCATGTGTGTGCGGCATAACTTTTTTGCGGGAGGATGCCCCCATGCTTCAGCATATATAAATGGTGCATGTATGCCCATCATTAGAAGTGGGTGGATGAAGGGCGGTAATCTAATGGTGGGCATACCCACCGATCAATCTCTTTTTTCGTTCAGCCAACTGGCTGCATGAAAAAAAAAAGATTACAATACATGTCCAACAAGGACCAGCAACGTACTGGTATGTTGCTGGACTTTGAATGTTTATACCAGAATAATGCCTGCGGGTTTAGGTATCATCTTGGTATCATTCTTTTCAGCCAGCGGCCGGCTTTCATGTAAAAGCAATCCTAGTAGCTAATTGGCCTCTGGACTGCTTTTACAAGCAGTGGGAGGGAATGTCCCCCCCCCCCGGATATAAAAAGCACCATTGGGAAATTGGGAAAGCATTTTATCACACCGATCTTGGTGTGGTCAGATGCTTTGAGGGCAGAGGAAAGATCTAGGGTCTAGAAGACCCCAGTTTTAAAAAAAAAAAAAAAAAGGAGTACCTGTCACTACCTATTGCTATCATAGGGGACATTTACATTCCCTGAGATAACAATAAAAATGATTAAAAAAAAATAAAAATAAAATATGGAAGGAACAATTTAAAAATAAAATAAAAAAGCAAAAATAATAATAAAAAAAAAAAAAAGCACCCCTGTCCTGCCCTGCTCTTGCCCAATGGCGAATGCAAGCGTCGGTCTGGCGTCATATGTAAACAGCAATTGCACCATGCATGTGAGGTATCACCGCGAAGGTCAGATCGAGGGCAGTAATTTTAGCAGTAGACCGCCTCTGTAAATCTAACGGGGTAAACTGTAAAGGCTTTTAAAAATGTATGTAGTTTGTCGCCAATGCGCGTTTGTGCGAAATTTTAAAGCATGTCATGTTTGGTATCTATGTACTCGGCCTAAGATCATCTTTTTTATTTCATCAAACATTTGGGCAATATAGTGTGTTTTAGTGCATTAAAATAAAAAAAAAGTGTATTTTTTCCTCAAAAAATGCGTTTGAAAAATCGCTGCGCAAATACTTTGTAGAAAAAAAAATGCAACACCCACCATTTTAATCTGTAGGGCCTTTGCTTTATATAATATATAGAATGTTTGGGGGTTCAACATAATCTTCTTGCAAAAAAAAATATGTTTTCATGTAAACAAAAAGTGTCAAAAAGGGCTTTGTCTTCAAGTGGTTAGAAGAGTGGATGTAAGCTTCCCAATGTTGTGTATAAAATGCCAGAACAGTTCAAAACCCCCCCAAATGACCCCATTTTGGAAAGTAGACACCCCAAGCTATATACTGAGAGGCATGTCGAGTCCATGGAATATTTTATATGTTGACACAAGTTGCGGAAAAAATACAATTTATTTATTTTTTTTGCACAAAGTTGTCACTAAATGATATATTGCTCAAACATGCCATGGGCATATGTGGAATTACACCCCAAATACATTCTGCTGCTTCTCCTGAGTACGGGGATACCACATGCGAGACTTTTTGGGAGCCTAGCCGCGTACGGGACCCCAAAAACCAAGCACCGCCTTCAGGCTTAGGCCCCATGCACACGAGACGCCGGTGCAAACTCTGCTGAACACACGTTTTTAAAGGCTAAAACCGGCGTTTAAAAACGCCCGTTTTGCCGCGATTTTAGCGGCGTTTTACCGCGTTTGCGTCTATAGGCGTTTAGTTAAGAAACATCATAAGACCCTCCCTAAGCTCAAAAAACATTATTATTTAACCATTTCAGCCATTTTGGGAGACCAGCAGCTGAGAGAGCAGCAGTGTACTTGTATTTAGCGTATCACTTGCCACATCATCTGCCACAAGCTGTGGATTGTCCACTTGCCACGTCACCTGATACGTCACCTGGCCACGTCACATGCCACAAGTTGTGAATTGTCCACTTGCCACGTCACCTGGCCACGTCACCTGCCACAAGTTGTGAACTGTCCACTTGCCACGTCACCTGCCATGTCACCTGGCCACGTCACATGCCATGTCACCTGACCACGTCACCTGCCACGTCACCTGACCACGTCACCTGCCACAAGTTGTGGATTGTCCACTTGCCACGTCACCTGCCACATCACCTGCCATGTCACCTGGCCACGTCACATTCCACTTCACCTGGCCACGTCACCTGCCACAATTTGTGGATTGTCCACCTGCCATGTCACCTGCCACATCACCTGGCCACATCACCTGCCACAAGTTGTGGATTGTCCACTTGCCACATCACCTGCCACAAGTTGTGGATTGTCCACTTGCCACGTCACCTGCCACATCACCTGGCCACGTCACCTGCCACAATTTGTGGATTGTCCACCTGCCACATCACCTGGCCACGTCACCTGCCACAATTTGTGGATTGTCCACCTGCCACGTCACCTGGCCACGTCACCTGCCACAAGTTTTGGATTGTCCACTTGCCACGTCACCTGCCACGTCACCTGCCACAATTTGTGGATTGTCCACCTGCCACGTCACCTGGCCACGTCACCTGCCACAAGTTGTGAATTGTCCACTTGCCACGTCACCTGCCACGTCACCTGCCACAATTTGTGGATTGTCCACCTGCCACGTCACCTGCCATGTCACCTGGCCACGTCACCTGGCCACGTTACCTGCCACAATTTGTGGATTTCCACCTGCCACGTCACCTGGCAACATCACCTGCCACAAGTTGTGGATTGTCCACTTGCCACGTCACCTGCCACAAGTTGTGGATTGTCTACAGTGCAATGCAAGCAATTTCAGGTTTTTTTCATATTTTTTTGATGGTTTTTCATCATTTGCCATCATTTTTGAGATTTCTAATGTAAAAAAATAGGTCACCTTTAAAAACGCTAATAAACGAAATCGCGGCAAAACGCCGGTACCGCGTTTAGCCGCGTTTTGCGTCTGAAACGTGGAAAACTTTTGCGTCTGAACCCATTTTTTTGCTTCTGGAAAAACGAGGTTAAACGCAACTGCCTAAAAACGGCAATAAACGAGACTGTGTGCATGGACACATAGGATAACATTGAATGGGTTCAGGAGCAGTTGAAAAAAGTGTCCAACTGCCTCTGAACGCGCGTTTAACAGCAAATAACAGCGTCTCGTGTGCATGGGACCTAAGGGTGTAAATTTTGATTTCACTTCTCACTGCCTATCACAGTTTTGGAGGCCATGGAATGCCCAGATGGCACAAAATCCCCCCCAAATGACCCCATTTTGGAAAGTAGACACCCCAAGCTATTTGCTGAGAGGTATGGTGAGTATTTTGCAGATCTCGCTTTTTGTCACAAAGTTTTGAAAATTGAAAAAATAAAATAAAAATGTCTTTCTTCATTTTCAAAAACAAATGAGAGCTGTAAAATACTCACCATGCCTCTCAGCAAATAGCTTGGGGTGTCTACTTTCCAAAATGGGGTCATTTGTGGGGGTTTTGTGCTATTTTAGCATTCTATGGCCTTCGAAACTGTGATAAGTAGTGAGGAGTGAAATCAAAAATTTGCGCCCTTAGAAATCCTGAAGGCGGTGCTTGGTTTCCGGGGTCCCGTACGCGGCTAGGCTCCCAAAAAGTCCCACACATGTGGTATCCCCGTACTCAGGAGAAGCAGCAAAATGTATTTTGGGGTGCAATTCCACATATAACCATGGCATGTGTGAGCAATATATCATTTAGTGACAACTTTTTGTAATTTTTTTATTTTTTTTTAGTCATTATTCAATCACTTGAGACAAAAAAAAAAAAATTCAATGGGCTCAACATGCCTCTCAGCAATTTCCTTGGGGTGTCTACTTTCCAAAATGGGGTCATTTGGGGGGTTTTGTACTGCCCTGTCATTTTAGCACCTCAAGAAATGAGATAGGCAGTCATAAACTAAAAGCTGTGTAAATTCCAGAAAATGTACCCTAGTTTGTAGACGCTATAACTTTTGCGCAAACCAATAAATATACGCTTATTGACATTTTTTTTACTAAAGACATGTGGCTGAATACATTTTGGCCTAAATGTATGACTAAAATAGATTTTTTTTGATGTTTCTTATAACAAAAAGTAGAAAATATAAATTTTCTTCAAAATTCAGTCTATTTCCGTTTATATCGCAAAAAATAAAAAATCGCAGAGGCAATCAAATACCATTAAAAGAAAGCTCTATTTGTGGGAAGAAAAGGACGCAAATTTTGTTTGGGTACAACATTGCATGTTCGCACAATTTACAGTTAAAGCAGCGCAGTGCAAAATTCTGAAATCACCTCTGGTCCTTTAGCTACCAAATGGTCCGGGGCTTAAGTGGTTAAGTATGCAGGCATTCGGGGTAAAGTTGTCCACATAGACTATCCTCCACACCGCCATTGACATCGTCCCTTCCACGCTGCGCTCCATGAGCGGTTCAAGCCTCACTTTCAGATCGATTGCAGACTGACAGCGGTGAGAGTCGGCGGTGCGGAGGAGTCTATGTGGACAGTTTTACCCTGGATTCCTGCATACTTAGATGTGCCTCTTTTAATCATCAACCATGAGAGTTGCTAAAATGTTGTACCTGAAGAAGACAGCCAGATGAGGACAGTGCTGGATTCTGGGGCAGGTGAATGTTTTTTGAAAGTCAGCAGCTACAGTTTTTGTAATTTTTCAATAGACGACTGAAGAACCACTTTAACCATAACCTGATGTGTGCTGACTTGGGCTAGCATAATATATTGGCCAGCCTCTAAATCCCAAAAGGACAGGCTCATAGATGGTGTTGGCATTCACTAAGCAGCAGACAAAAGTGCAGAGCAGCACAAGGATACTCTAAGACTAGGCAGAGGAACTCCAGGATAAAGAAAATATTGTCAAAGTACATGAGGCGTGTGTATTCTATCTTGAATCTTGTGCTTTGTATATTTCTTCCAGATCGGTGCAGCAATCCTGTGTGGAAATTTGCTGCTGTGAAGGAGCTTCCTGTAATAAAGACCAGTCCCTGCTGCTCTCTCACCTTGTGCACGGTGATTGGTCTGGTCTCCGCCCTCCCTGTAGTTTTCTGCAGGTAGCTTGTAGTGGGTGGGGTCTGCTTGGTCCCTCCCTCAGCTCTGCTTTCTGTACAGGACATGTACAGCACAGAGATGATGTTACTGCTATTTTTACAAGTTACCATCTGGGTTTGTAAATGTATTTGGTGCACACAAAAGGGTATTTATGGGCATTTGAGGAATACATTTACTTGAACACTTTATGCTTAGTAGGTTCAGCAGTGGCCATTCATGGGGTACCTGGTTTGTTGTACTTTATTGGGAAATTGGTTCCTTTTTCTCACAGCAGTATCATTCAAGAGACATGACCTACACTGGCTATCAGAAGGATATCTATGCATGAGGAGTTTGTGACGTTGAGTGGGAAAAACTAGCAATACTGAACAAAGGACACTGACAAAGCACAGGCCAGTCAGCTATTTTTATGCAGAAGTTCATGGAGAACCACTGATGTGATACGCAATCCTAACTTCATAGACTGCGGTTTTAACTATATTGTAATAATAAAGGCAATAAAAAAAAAAGTGTGTAATTAATATTCGTTTTTTTTTTCTTTTAAAACCTTTACTGAGCAAAAACAGATCTGTACTAATAATATTTAACTAAAGTTGAATGTTAATCACATGACTTTATTTATACAATCAATTGGCCTAGGCAAGGGGCGCTTTCACACTGATCCGCTGCCCTTTGGCCGCAGTGCAGCGTACCCATGGTTTTCGTGCAGATTAGCTGTGCTTTTCCATAAACTTCTACTATGCCCAATGGTTTTTGTGCGGTTTTAGAAAATGCACCAAAACCACGGGACAGAATAGAAATCCATGGGAAAGTACAGCTAACCTGCGCAAAAAACGCAGGTACACTACGCTGCGGCCAAAGGGCATCGGATCAGTGTGGGGGGCTGTTGGCCAGAGTAACACTGACACAGACTGCAGGCACCCAGTCTTAGGTGTCCCTGCGAGAGGTTTACTCGCTTTCTGCCCTGGTCCAGGATAGGGTTGTTGCAGCCGACCCAGCGCGTAGCTAAAGGTCTGCGTGTGTTGGGTGGCCAGAGTGAGGGGACTACTGGACCTATATTATCCAGCCTGTCACCCAGCCCGGGGTCCCAGCAGGGAACGAGGTTCTTACTGTTTAAATACCAAGCCAAAATAAACTGGCTTGCCTGTAGCAGAGAGGGCGTTTGTACAAACTAGGACTTCCCATAGGGGGTGCTGTGCTTCTTTCTGCCGTGTCCTACAAAACCCTGTGTTCCAGAATAGAAGAGCGGTGTCCATCAATGAAGGTAAGAGAAAACAGGTGCAAGGACTGTGTACGCTGGAAGTTACATTTATCAAAACCTGTGGCTATTCAATGACACAATAGTCCGTGCTGGTACAGGTTTCAATTGCAGCACTGTAGTAGTTTTGCCTAAACTATACCTCAACATCCGCTTGGACAAGTAGCCCGGGATTTGCAGTGATATTACAAACAGTTGTAACACTCCAATCTGCTTCACTCCCACAGTCCAATAATGTTTTAGGACAAACTGAAGGCAAAAAATTTGATTTAAAAATAGTGTTTTGTGCATTACATTATCTTACTCCTCAGTGTTGATTCCAAGCACCTCTTGCTAAGCCATGCTACAGCATAATGCAAAGTCACACCTCCCCTTATGAACAAAACTAATATCCTGCCTTTGGGGGGTCATACAATTTTCCTAGTTATCTTCTTTGGCACTGCCAATAGGAGGTGTCTACATTACACAGGTAGTGATGTAGACATCCGTAGAACCCAGGAAGTAAACAACAGAGAAGGATGGTCAGGTGACCATGACTTCAAATAGGTGAATTGATTTGAATAGGTTTTTTTTTTTTCCCAGCCGTTAGTTAAAAGGGGGATGGGAGGGAGTGGTTGCTATTATGCTGGAGTTGGGTTTTAACATTTTTTAATGCACTAAATAATGTGAAACTTTCAGAAGATTTTTATACCACTAAATCGACACTTCATTTCTGTGCACTACTCTAACCCGATGCCTTTGCTTCAATAAAACAGCCTAGATTAGCATTTAAAGCGGAGGTTCTGCGGCAATTTTTTTTTTTTTTTTCCCGGTATTGAATAGATTTTCGCATTATAAATAAATACTCACTTGTTTGAGGTTATGAAATATCCCATGTCCGTTTTCGGGCAAAAGAATAACTTTAAAAATGCGAGCACTTCAGTTCCCATTTTGCTTGTGGGCATGTCGAAGCCCACAAGCAATGATTTCCTGTATGCTGATTGTTGCCATCACAACGGGCGGCGTCATTGAATGTTCACGCCCCGTTGTGATGGAAATCCTAGTACGGCGTTCCGCAAGGACTCCTGGGAAGCGTGACACAAAGCTCCCAAGAGTCATCGCGGCGCCGGGGAATACAGTAACCACGCCTAGTCCCGCGGGAGTCAAGTCCCGGAAGTCAATCGGCAAACGGCAATAATAAGGTATGTACAGACAGAAAAAAAAAACATTTGTCAAGTGAACATGTCGGCAGTGTGTTGAAGGGGATAAGATAAAGTTGTTAATCTGGGTGGAACTCCGCTTTAACTTTAACCAAGACCTGCCACAGCCTAAGCAAAATCTCAAAGGAATAGATGGCACACGTGGTTGCTGATTTCTGGGCGACAAAAATAAATAATGCATTTTAACATTTCCACCACACAAGCTTGTTGGCTACGATATCAAACCCTGTAGCGGACAGAACTGCTTTTGCATCGAATGAAGAAATTGCAGTGTAATTAACGAACTCCAGATTGAAAGTCCCTCTAGAGTATTCGTAAAACGTACATATCTTCCATTGCTAAAAATAAACGATGAAGGCACGGTTACTCAGCCTTACAGAACAATAGTGATTCCCAACATGCTCAGGAAAAGGCCACATACGATTACTGCACCTAAAACCTATAGTATATATCTAATCATGTGTAAGATGTTATCTGTGGGCCTTTTTTTATTTTTTATTGCGTTTCCTTCATACAGCAATTAAATAACAAGTAAGGCGGATTCATAAAAAAGTAGAACAATGAAGACTATCCATTATCCAAAGCAACCATGCAGGTTTAAATTTCACATACCATGTCCCTTGGGGAGAGACAACAATAAGAAGTCAGTCTGATTGCTATGAGCAAATCGCTTGCGTCCTTACTTACTGCCCTTGTCAAAGCCAAGCTCAAAAAATATTTTGGTGCAGAGAACGCCTCTAAAAAAACGGTCACAAAATGCACAGTGAGATCTGTTCCCTTGGATCCAATGACAATAAAGAAAACTTAGCGATGAAACCAAACAGAGGCAGAGGGCAAATCTACTTATGATTTTGGCGTGTAGTTTTGGGTGCTCAAACTGCAGGCAAAACATTTATTTAGTACTGAACAAAGGAAGGAACAGTCATTCTTTATTGCAGTTTGTGGCTCTAGTTTCCCTCGATTCCTACTTTGGACAGGTGTCAGACAGGATAGGAAGGCCTCTTTCACATAGGCAAGGAGGCCCCCATGGTCTACATTTGGGTTCGCTCACCCATGTAGGATTAGGACGTGGTTGTTTCTATGCAGCCACTGTGTCCTCATACACCTAAATGGTTTACCTGCACATAGCATCTGGCCATTTAAGCCACAATAACAAATGGTCCATTTACAGTCTATTGGCCTCAGTGCCTGTGTAAATGAGGCCCAAGCAATAAAAACTGGATAGAAGTTGTAAGTCTTCTTCACTTTATTCAGAGCTTGACAAAAAGAAAAAAAACTTTGCCTAGAATTGGGTTTTAACTCTACTAAGAATTATGCCTTGTGTAATGCCGCGTACACGATCATTTTTCCCGTCGGGAAAAATTAATTTTTTTCCTTTGGACGAGAAAAACGATCGTCTGTGGGCTTTTTGCAGTTTTTCCCCCGACGGGTAAAACGGCATTAATCACGACGAGAAAAATTAGAACATGCTCTAATTTTTCTCGTCGTGATTCCTGTCATTTTTTCCGTGGCAGTTTTCCCATAGGGAAACACTGCCACGGAGCCTACACACGGTCGTTTTTCTCGTCAAGAGAAAAAGTGACGGGAAAAACGGCCGTGTGTGGGGGAACAAGCCGTTCCCTCGTTTTTCCTGTCGTGATTCACGGCTGTGTTTTCACCGCCGTGAATCACGATCGTGTGTACGCGGCATAAGGCGTGGTGTAAGAAGCCCATACCCATTAGAACAACTTCCACATCTAAACGAATTGAAGAAGTAGCCCTAGTAAAAGCATTCTTTAATCCCCCCACATGCCTGACCTAAGGACAGAAGAGGATAGTGGTAGGGTAGCACAATAACAGTTGGGGAACCTAGCTTAAAGAAGAACTTTCACTTAACATTTTTTTAGTGATCTGTTCCCAAGGACAAGCACTTGCCCAAAACAAGCAGCAGCAAGATGAATACAGAGAAAGAGGGGAGCGTCTCCTTGTTAGTTACGTTGTCTGACAGCTGCAGGGGAAAGGGGTTGCACCACGGGACATGGGGGCCAAGGAAGTCTTCAGTTCTGTGTTCACTCTTCTTAGAGGGACTCAGAGCTTCCATGGGACTTCCTTTTCTCCTTCACACTGGCTGAATGAAGCGATGGCAAAAAAGAAAACAGAGTATGTTTTGAAGAGAAGAGAGGCAGTAAAGTGCATTTGTGGTCAAAATTTAAAGTCATACATTCCCACACTCTATTTCAGTTATTTCTAGCCTATTCCTATTAATTATAAAACAGTCTTGAGGTGTGTAAACTTACATTGTGAAGATCCCCACACATTTATCCCCTTGAATTCTGTGAGACGTATCCACTATGCCCTAAAAGAGGGCACTGCTGTGTCACACATTTCACAGAGCCTACCTTCTAAACTGCAGAGGTGCTGAGGAGGAAGAGTTTCAGAAGGCGGAGTCAGTACACAAATTATTGCTTGCAGGCAGTAAAGTACCATGGGATATGTAGTCCTTAATTTTTTTAAAGCAGTTGTATACCCTGTTTAACTTTTACCTACAGGTAAGCCTATAATAAGGCTTACCTGTAGGTAAAAAGAATATTTCCTAAACCTGCACGGTTTAGGAGATATTCCCCTCGCAATGAGCCGCTGACTGCAGCGGCGCATGCGCAGCGGGGATTCTCGGATAAAGCCCGGCAGCCGGCGTACCTTGTCAGCGCGCAGGAGTGACGACATCGCCGCTACAGCCACTCACAGCGCTAGAGCAGCGATACCCGGAAGACACGCCGAGGCAAGATGACATCTCCCTCGGCGTGGACCAGGTAAGTTACAGACGCCTTGTTCCAAGGTAAGTATTTCATAATGAGCTAGTATGCGGTGCATACTAGCTCATTATGCCTTTTGCCTTTCAGGTATGAAAAAAAAAAAAAAAAAGCAGCAGCGGGTATACAACCGCTTTAAAGTAAACAGCAGAAGAGAAGCTGCAAAGCATGCAGGGAATCCTGGAAGTTGTGAAAAGAGATGGCCAGCAGACAGACAGGTGGGCAAAGTATAAAGATTTTTCAGGTAGGGTTATATTGGATTGTCAAATACTATTGTTTTTGTTATGAAAGTGTGTGCTGTGACCATAGAAATCCTTTATTGCAAACCTGGTGTTTTGCTTTGCCTTGCATTGGCAAGTATATAGTATGTTGGCTTTAAGGCCCCATGCACACAGGGCGTCATAAAAACGAGCTCCAAAGCTGTTTGACACCAGGAAAAAGCGGTGTCTAAAGCTGCGTTTTGCATTGGCGTCATAGCGCGTTTGAGGGCATCAGCGATAACCAGCGTTTTTTAACTAAACACAATTTTTTACATAAATTCACTCCCATATTACCCATAATTTCATAAAATATGTGAAATATCACATGACCATGCCATTTTGTGATGAGAAACTGAGGAGAGACTGAGGAGAGAGCATTTTACAGAGTTTTGGGAGATTGTTTTGAGGAAAATGGATCCTGTGATTCAAAAAATTGATGAGGCAATCCTGCTGATTGTTCTGCGTAGGATGCGGCAAAGGAGACTGATGGAGGAGGAGAGAAGCAGCAGTCGGCGTAGATTCTGGATACATCCAATTGTATCCCAGCGTCCTACGTTGGTGTACTTTGAGCATGTACGTCCATCTTCGCATGCATCCTGAAAAATTCTATAATTTCACCAGAATGTCAGTGCCCGTCTTCGATGATCTGCTGGAGAGGCTCAGGCCAAGGCTGCAAAGGATGAACACCATGATGAGAAGCAGAAGCACCAGAGGAACGACTGCTTGTGACACTCCGGTAAGTGATATTTGTTTTGAAGTGCATGCAATTTGTACCGCACTGCTATGCAAATCTCATGCGATGTCTGTTCATTGCAATTTCATCCAAACCGATTGTATGGCTTATGTCGTAACGCATGTGTACAAAATGTATTGTATTGTTTTGACACTCCCAATTTTGTTCTTTTAGGTTTCTTGCTACAGGACCGAGTTTCGTGTCCTTGCACCACCACTTCCTTCTTGGCGTCTCGACGGTTGGCAAGATAGTCAGAGAAAGCTGTGTGGCAATATGGGAGGAGCTGAATCAGGTTGTAATGCCGGAGCCAACAGATGACCTCTGGGAAGCAGTGGTGGACGAGTTTTGGGGAACAACTAAGTTTCCAAATTGTCTGGGCGCCCTGGATGGCAAACACATCAGGGTGAAGAAGCCTCCGCACTCTGGTTCTTCATATTACAACTATAAAAAATACTTCTCGTAGTCCTCCTGGCATTGGCTGATGCGAATCTGCGGTTCATAGTAGTTGATGTTGGAGCATACGGCAGCCAGAGTGATGCCCGTATATTTCGTGAGTCGGCCTTCGGACGTCGGCTACATTAAGGAAGGCTCAACATTCCAGAAAGCAGGCCTCTACCATGTACCGAGGAACCAAGCTTACTATTGGTCATGGTAGCAGACAAGGCCTTTGGACTGGCTGGAAATATAATGAGGCCATACAGTGGCTATTGTCTCAGCGATGCCCAAAAAATTTTCAATTATCGTCTCAGCCGTGCACGCCGCGTTGTTGAATGTGCTTTCGAAGTCTGCACAGCAAAAGGGAGAGTATTACTCACCTGTATGCAGCTTGATGTGGAGAATGCCATTAAGGCGGTCCTGTCATGCTGTGTTCTCCACAACTTCCTGCGGGAGAAGGAGAGGAGCACCGTTGAACCGAAACCCCGAAACCCAAATCAACGAGTACAATTTTCCGACTTGCGGTCAACGGCACGGGTGATGGCCATTCGTAATCAGTTTGCTGATTTCTTCTTATCACCTGTTTTGCTTTACGTCTATTAAAGTTCTTGTGGTAAAATCAAGGAAACAGACTTCTGTAGTGTATCAATGCTTTACTAAACAAGGAAAAATCTGCACATACAACTGTTGGATGCACAATACAACGCAACTTATAGCTTACAAAATATATGCCTACAAATATATATAAGCATGTACAACATGTACCGTATACATTAAGTAAACTAAATAATTACTCAACTTAGAGGTCAAGATGTAATGTCCATAGTTCCTTGCTCAGTCCAACTCCCAAAAGCGTCTTCAAAGTTATCCAGCTTCAGGCAGGCATGTCTACCTCCTTTTTCCTTCCAAAGACCAACTCCTTCCTTTGTCCTTCCCAAACACAACTGTTGTTCAAAACATGTCTCTCCACCAAACACCTTTTCAAACCCCCCCCCCCTTTTCCTGATCAATGGAGGGGGAGAGGCCCCTCCCACCCATTTCCAGCAAAGAACTTCCAGTCAATGGAGGGGGAGGGAAGGGGCTCTTTACACATCCTGTTACTACCTAAACTCTATATTATTATTATAAAGTCACCATAGAAATTGCCATAGCAACACATCACCTGATGGAGAAGTTTCGTGGCAAAATTATTATGTTTAAAAAACGTACCTATCTGAGGTCTGCCTTCTTTAATTTTATTGTAAAATTTGAAATAAAGCATTTAAAAATTTGGCAATTCTTTTCATGTCTCCCATTTCTTTAGTTCAGCTGTGCCTCGTACCTTGTTGGGCTGCACATACGCTTGCCCCAGGCAGAGGAAAAAAAAAGAGTCCTTTTCTTCTGCTTGAGGAAAGCGTATGATACCCCTTGTTGGGCTGCACATACGCTTGCCCCAGGCAGAGGAAAAAGAGTCCCTTCCTTCTGCTTGAGGAAAGCGTAGGATACCCCTTGTTGGGCTGCACATACGGTTGCCCCAGGCAGAGTCCTTTGCTTCTGCTTGAGGAAAGCGTACGATACCCGTATGCTAACATACTGTTGAAGTGCACCATAAACCCAAAAAAAAAAAAAATACAAATTAACGTTTTCAATTAACAATGATTTATTAAATTAACAAAGATTTATTGGAGTACCAAAAAAAAAAAAAAAATGAGCTCAACTCATAACTGCTGATATTGAGCAGATTGGTCAGCAGGGCTCGGATGAGGTGATTGGGGACAGGAGGAAAGTGGATTTGGGGTGGGAATGGGTAGGTTGGGGCAGGCGCTCATTCCCAACGTCCTGAGGATAGTAGGGTCCTTGGAAAGCAGAGGGTGTGGGAACATTGCAGAACGTTGAATGTCCTGGAGGAGAAGGGGGAGGAGGAGGAGGAAATTCCGTGGAGAAATGTGGGGGTAATAGGAAGGATAGGAATGGCTGGGTGGTGGCTGCCGTCTAGGGGGCTGATATGAGGGGGGTGGTAGCGTTGCTGCAGTCCTGGGGGACATTGTAAGATCCTGAAAAGCACTGTATGGATTCGCTAGGTGGTGGCCCACCACTTAATTTTGCGTTACGGTATTGCACAGCAATACCATACATTCGATCCATACAGTGCTTCTCCTCGGCTCCACAAATGTCCTCCAGGATGTGGTACATGTTTCGCAGGAATGAGGCGCGTGGATTCAAAGGATCCAAGAATGGGTCCACGTTGCGCCTCTCCTGCCGCACTTCCTGCAGCAAGGCTACCATCCTGTCCTCATTTTCAGCGGTGAATATGCCACCCCTCTGGCGCCGATTGCGGCCTCTACCGCGTGCACTGCCACGAACTTCGCCTGGTTGTTGGGGTTCCTGGTGGAGGCAGCTGGAAGCTGTAACCTGGCTCCTAGATTCCTGTGAACAAAAATGAACATGTTCAGATTGGTACATAGACTGACAGACAGAGACATAACGGGCGGATAATTACCTGTACTGGGGATAGACTTTGAAGACTAGATAGGTTAGGTGATAGAACCTCTGTATCTGTCACTGCCAGTTTCAGCACATGCAGCATCTGGAGCATCCACCTTCTCCTCCTCCACGATACACTCCCTGCTGTCCGTAATATTGGATGTTGTACTACAGAGAAAAAAAAACGGGTACGATTCTGTAGATTTTTGAATGTTTGGTAGATTAGAGCAATGCACAAAAGGGTATATGTGACATAAAAAAAAAAAAATTAATTACTCTCTTGCGTTCTCTATCATGGATCAGTGCAGTAAAGCAAGATGGTGATGAAACAGATGCTGTTTTTTGGCCGGAGCTGGTGCTCCACTCCGCTGAGACTTTTCAAGTTCGGTCAAATCTCTCCTGACTCGGTCGCGTAGAGATTTCCACTGACGTTGTAATGTTTTGCCTACAGAAAATTGAAAAAAGGGTTAATATGCTTTCTAAAAACACTACATAGCAAACAGATCTTGAAATAAAAAAAAAAAAAATTACATCTGTCCTTTTTGGCTGAATTGCTCAGCCGGGACCAGTCTGGTGTGAGCGCCATTGCAATTTCATTCCATATCTTTGTTTTACGCAGGCGGTCGTCATCTAATGGATGCGCTAAATCCCAAAGTTCAGGATTGGCTTCAATGGCTGAAATCAGCTCGACCTGAGGAACATCAGCAGACATGCTTCTTCTCTTCTTCCACACTTCTCAGGAGAAAAGGTCTCTTGGGTAATGTGGGCATGTATTTCCTCTTTTCCATGTGATTACAGTCACCAATCACTTTTTTCTGTATTTCCTGGTTTTCAGGTTATCAGAGTGAGCAATCACATTTAAAAAAACAAAAACAAAACGATTGACGCTGCTAGACGCACGTTATGACGTGTTTAGTAGCGTCAGGCGTTTTTGCAGCTTGACGCTGGAGCTCCAGAACGCGCTGGCCCTGGGTTTATTTGGAGCTGTAAAACGCCTATGCCACTTGGAGCTCCTAAAAGCTCTATGTGTGCATGAGACAATAGAATAACATGGATGGGCATTTTGCAGCTGCAAAAAAAAAAAAAACGCCTGACGCTGCTAACAGCAGCTGCAAAAACGCCCTGTGTGCATGGGGCCTAAGAAATACACTGCCATACACTATACTCTTTGCTTCGTGTATGAAGTTGGACAATGCTTTATAAGGAATAGTAAATTTGTGGTTCTATTGTCCAAAAACAAATAAACAAGCAAAATGGTGAACATACGTGGACGATCTAAACATAAAACCACCCCTTACTGTGTAGCAAAGAAACCTTTACGTGTGCTCACATCTGTTCAGATGTTCTGCAATTACCTGAGGAACCCTGAGTACTGAGGCATACTGGCATGCAAATACCATCAAATCATCCTCCGTTGTCACAGCTCTATCTGCCCGCGTTCCCATCCTGAGCCTTGTAAAGGCCTTGTCATGAATGGTGACCCCCTTAACAGCGAGACTCAGCTGGTGAGATGTACGGATGACCAGAAAGCAGTATGCATGTCAGAGCTCTCCCGTGTTCAGGAGGTGTGATGCAGAAAAATCAAACTGGATGCTACAGTACCTGGGGAAGCATTCACTACACAGCAAGATCCAGCTTTAGGGTTTTATTGTCAACACAGCAAGTGCCTGAATAAAATGTTAGTCTCTGGCCAGAAGAACGACAGTTCTAATTTTAGAAAAGACAGCAACCCAACTCATCTGCTAGTATACATAAGTCATGTCTTCCAGCCTCTTAGGTCTCAGATGGAGACAGATCAGCCTACAGTCTGAGTGTGTTAGTTTGTTTGGGTAAGTGACATGAGCAAGTCATGACATAAAATAAAAAGCTGGAGCCAGGTACTTGATGTGAAGTGCTCTGTATGTCATCCAATTTGAGAGACATCCTCGTCTAATCACCTTCCTCTAGGAACATGAGTTTCATTTTTAGACATTTGAGAGCAGAATACTCCGACGGATAATTATGAAGTTTGCTTGGCCGAAGGCGATACCAAGAAGAAAGAAAACAGATTGAAAAAAAACATAAAAATACAGAGACAGTGGTCTAAAATAAGGAACATTAAATTAATATGCTGCAATAAAAAAAAAAAAAAAATATTCTGTGTGTAGCGGGGTGGTCAATTTAGGGGGAGTCTGAGTGGTAATTAGGCTCAGACACCCTAATTTGTTAAGGGTTATGGACCATTCTTGTCCTCAGGGGATAATGCTGGTGATGAGTTCCCTGTGGCCTGCGGGTGGCGCTGCCATTCTGGGCCGATGTTGAACCACGAGCATAGTGCTGTGCCTTTGTGTCCCCTCTCGGCGGTTGTGCAGTGGGGCGGGGAACCTGCTGTGCATGCCGGGAGAGGATATAAAAGGGGCAGACATCTCCATATCGGAGTCCACGCCCAGGCACCTTCAGCCTAGGGGTGAGTGAGGTTCATCTCCGGGTGCCCTAGGCCCGGAGGCTGTGTTCCTGTTTCATCTCAGGCACCTTTGGCCTGGGATGAGGTACTACCCTGCCGTCCTGTTCGCCTGGGTTTGAAGACACAGGGGTTGCGGAAAAGGCCCGGGGCCCAGCGGCTTCGGCTGGGGTCCGCTAAGGATTGAGGAGTCCAGGGTGCCGCCTCGAGATGGGACCCGCACTCTCAGAGAAGGGAGGATCATTCCGAAGGACCGATGCGGGAGTCACGGTGAAGGAAGGGTCTGTTGACTCTCTAGGGGGACATCTTCTTCTTGATAGGGGCCACGTTCTAAGAGGGAGACTATTTTACCAGGTCAGTGGCAGTGGCCTTTTTTCACCAGGTCTGTGGCAGAGACTGTGCGCCTAGTATACTGCTTGAGAATCTGAGTAGTACAGATTGAGCTACGTTTGTGCCTGGACCTCCTCCACACCTTGGGCTGTCCTGTTTCCTTGCTCCAACCTTTTTCCTATCCAAAAGACTGTTTATTGCAAAGTGAGAATAAATCTTGAGTTGGAGTTTCAGCTGGTGTGGACATTCATGTTACTGTGGAAGTCAAGGACTTGTCTCTACTCACGGTAAAGGTGAGAATCATTTTCAGGAGGATTTTGGCCCTGGCTGCAGACAAGACCCAACAACAACACTGCTCAACCTTTTTACACAAGAGGGTACGGGCTGGTAGTGCCGTGTGCCTTTCTCCCCCCTGCAAGGAGCCAAGTTAAATGCAGGCTGGGGGAAAGGTGGGTGTGCTACATGTACAATTCAGTGATGTCCTTTTAATGGTTTCTTTTCAATAATCGGTTGAATATTTTTAACTGACCAGAAGGATTTCTTCTGTATTCATCAATTAAAGCTGAACTCCTGCTGTAATATATTTTTCATATTTAAACTAGGTCAGCATGGCCCAATGCAAGTATGGATCTGTGACAACGGATTGGCCTCTGTGGAAGCTGTACAGTGAAGGCTGCAACCTTACAGGTGCCATGCTATGTGGTTGCCCTTCTATATCGTAACCACAGGGGGGTTTGCTTGCTTGGCAAGGCCGCCATTTAGGGAACCCCCAGCATTTTTTTCAATGAATGCAAAGCATTCTGTGATTGGATGAGGTGGAGATTGTGACATCACTGCCTATATTCACCTCCCACTTCAAAGAGAACTGAACTGTAGATGTGTAAAAAAATGCATGCAAAGGAGTAACTACTAGCACTAGCTGTAGGCTAAAGCTTACCCCTTTGTAGTACAGAACAAAGCATGTCAAGTCCGTAGAGGTGGTGAAAGGAGCAGGGCTTTGCTTTCTCATGTCAAAGCTGCCCTCTGATGTCAGGTGGGTAATATTTAAGTGTTTGTAACCCTAAAAAAAAAACAAAAAAAAAAAAAACACACACACACACACACACACACACACACACACCTAAAGATACTGTTCCTTTAAGGCATGAATGACAGCAAAATGCTTCTGCTGTGCAATTCTTCTCTTCCTAACCGGTAATAAACCTGGGTCGATCCTGCCAGTTCCTGTGTCCTCCTGCCTCTGCTGACCACAACAATCATGGCTGATGAGCCCCGACTACCGTGGTCAGTATACGTGCCTCCATCATCCGCAGCCCTCGTCTCTCCTCTGACAGTCTCTCCCTCCTCCCTCCAGGTCAGCATGAGAGCGTTTCCTCCCCGCCCCTACCGCCTCTAGTCAGCTGTATAATGCAGCACATATGAGTGAATCACATGTAGATATGCAGCCATTGACAATAGTGTAAGGCTGTTTTTACACTGAGGCGTTTTGCAGGCACTACAGCGCCTGCAAAGCGCCTTGAAAGAGCATCTCCTTTACTCCAATGTGAAAGCCCGAGGGCTTTCACACTGGAGTGGTGCGCTGGCAGGATGATAAAAAGTCCTGCTAGCCGCATCTTTGAAGCGATGTAGGAGCGGTGTTAAACACTGCTCCTAAAGCGCTCCTGCCCATTAAAATCAATGAGCAGCGCCGCCGAACCGCCGGCAGTTTTAACCCTTTTTTACCCGCTAGCAGGGCTTAAAAGCACCCCACTAACGGCCGAATAGCGCTGCAAAAACAACAGTAAAGCACCGCTAAAAATATCGGTGCTTTACCGCCGATGCCTGGCGCTGCTTAGTGTGAAAGCAGCCCAAGTGTTTGTCAGAAATGAAAAAGGCAAGATACCGTTTCTGACACTGCAGCTGTGCGGTCACGATCCGCAGCTTTTAATTGCTCAATTCTCCGTCTCAGAGCTGGCGGGGGACAGATGCAGCATCAGATTCATGCTGTATCCACTTAGGAGATTATGTATTTTTTTTTTTTATATTCCCATACCTCTTAATAACAATATGACAGAATTTTTTTTTTTCAATGTTTTTCACAGAGGCAACAGACAACAATGGGGGAGTTGCTGTGACTTGAGTACGCTGGAAACATTTACAAAAAAGTGTTGCACTGTATTATTTTAGAAGCGGCGTCATTCACACTGGCACTGTCAAGCCTGCATTAGTAGGACATTTTAAAAAAACGCATATAAATGCACGTAATGATTTTTAGTTCATTTACACTGTGCGTTTAGGTTCGGTCAGTTTAGCTGCATTTAGGGAACACAGAATTCTATGTGTCCACTATCTGAATAATATATACAGTATTTAAAAGGAATATTTCATTTTTATTGTTTCACTTTAAGCATTATTAAAATCACAGCCCCCGAAAAAACGGCCGTTTAAATAAAATAAAAATTTGCATTGATACATGTCCCCTGGGGCAGGACCTGGGTCCCCAAAAACTTTTTATGGCAATAAACTTGCATATAAGCCTTTAAAATTAGCACTTTTGATTTTTCATGTTCGTGTCCAATAGACTTTAACGGTGTTCGCATGTTAGTGCAAACTGAACCGGGGGTGTTCGGTTCATCCTTACTAGAGAGTGACATTTTTGTCCATTCTTCTTTGCAAAATAGCTCAAGCTCTGTCAGACTGGATGGAGAGCGTCTGAAGAGCAATTTTCAAGTCTTGTCTTCTAACACATGAATATGCTTTGATCTAAACCAAGGGTCCTCAAAAATTTTAAACAGGGGGCCAGTTCACGGTCCCTCAGACTGTTGGGGGGCCGGACTATAGTTTAAAAAAATATGAACAAATTCTTATGCACACATCTTATTTGTAGTGCAAAAAACTATTTAATATTTAAAATAAAAAACAAATTTTAATCAACATAAACTTATTAGTATTTCACAGACTCCACTCCCCATCACAGAACCCCCTCCGCATCACAGAACCCCCTTCATAACAGACTCACCCTTCATAACAGATCCCCCCCCATCGATATTGCACTGCCACCCATTCTATAATTTCACAGCACCCCCCCCCTCCCACTGCTACCTTAAATCACACAAGACGTGAAGCAGGGCAGGTCCAGACAAAGGGTGGGACTTTCTTTGCAAGTGAAAGAAAAGTGATTGATTGGTTACTAGGCAGCGGGACGGTCCCAGCAATAACGCGCTTCTTAACTCCAAAAGGTCCCACCCTTTGTCCGGACCTGTCATGTTTCTCGTCTTGGTAGCAGAGGGGAGGGGGATTGTTGCGATGTTAAAAGAAGCAGTCCGCAAACCCGGGTAAATCACACTGGTGGGCCGGATACGGCCCGTGGGCCGTAGTTTGAGGACCCCTGGTCTAAACCATTCCATTGCAGCTCTGGCTGTATTTTTAGGGTCGTTGTCCTTCTGGAAGGTGAACCTCCACCCCAGTCTCAAGTCTTTTGCAGACTCCAACAGGTTTTCTTCTAAGATTGCCTTGTATTTGGCTCCATCCATCTTTCCATCAACACTGACCAGCTCCCCTGTCCCTGCTGAAGAGAAGCATCCCCACAACATGATGCTCTCACCACCATGTTTCACAGTGGGGATGGTGTGTTCAGTGTGATGTGCATTGTTAGTTTTCTGCCACACAGAGTTTTGCTTTTAGACAAAGTAAAATTTTGGCATCATCTGATCAGCGCACCTTCTTCCACATGTTTGCCGTGTCCCTCACATGGCATCTTGCAAACTGCATACAGGATTTCTTATGGCTTTCTTTCAACACTGGCTTTCTTCTTGCCACCCTTCCATAAAAAGGCCAGATTTGTGGAGTGCACGCATATAGTTGTCCTGTGGACAGATTCTCCCATCTGAGCTGTGGATCTCTGCAGCTCCTCCAGAGTTACCATGGGCCTCTTGGCCGTTTCTCTGATTAATGCTCCCCTTGCCCAGCCTGTCAGTTTAGGTGGACGGCCAGGTCTTGGTAGGTTTGCAGTTGTGCCATACTCTTTCCATTTTCAAATGATGGATTGAACAGTGCTCCGTGAGATGTTCAGAGCTTAGGATTTTTATATAACCAAACCCTGCTTTAGGCTGGGTTCACACCTACACGAATTGGATGCCGTCTTTCCCCTGCATCCAATTTGCATGACAGGAGATTGTGACCGGCATATTTTTGTTACGGCTGCGGAGCGGGTTGCACAGGTTGATAAAATGGTTCTCAAAAGGGCCATTTCCAATGTCTAATGAGCCATGCCATTGTTGGAGCAGGTATCTAGACTTGGAAACACCATATGCAGGTCTCACCGCTCAAAACTTTTGAGACTGTTCGCTCTCCAACATCTAAACAAAACTCACATATAGCAGTGTTTAATCAACTCTAGGGTGCCATATGGATTCCCCTGGGGTTCTGTGAGCAAAGGACCCATATTTCAGGCATAAATCAGGGCAGGCACCATACAGGACCAACCCCAGCATTCAGGAGAGGACAGAAGCCGACCTCGCCCAGACCTGTTCCACTGCACGCCCTCTGCCTTGCTGCTTCAGCCAAAAAGTAGGGTTCTGAAGTAAAGAGGGGACTCTCTGATTCGGGAGCCCTAATGGAGGAATTTTGACACCTAGATCCACTGATGCGGAGGCGTGGGGGGGGGGGGGGTCTCCAATAAGCTAGGAGGACCTCTGGTGTGAAGGGGAGTTTCTGATGTGATGTTAATGTCAAGTCAGTTGTGTGAATCGTTGAATCATCCCAGGCTTAGGTTTCCCATTGACAAGTAACATTTACTTTTTTTTTTTTTTTCTGCATACTTGGGTGTCATGACTGAAAAAAGGTTGAGAAACATTGATGTAGAGACTCTTGTTCTGAGAAACTTGAGGTAAAGCCTACTTATTTTCCTCCCCTGGAAGAAATGTTACAAGAAGATTGAGCGGAATTAGGTCAGTATAAGCTTTATCCATAGGATACCGGATTGTTCTTATGTTTATGTTGGTAAATAGTGGATGTTAACCACTTCAGCCCTGGAGGATTTGGCTGCCAAATGATCAGGCCACTTTTGCGATTCGGCACTGCATCGCTTTAACTGACAATTACGCAATTGCGCGATGTGGCTCCCAAACAAAATTGATGTCCTCTTTACCCCCCCACAAATAGAGCTTTCTTCTGGTGGTATTTGATCACCTCTGCGGGTTTTTATTTTTTGCGCTACAAACAAAAATGGAGCAATAATTTTGAAAGAAAAGCAAAATGTTTTACTTTTTGCTAGAATATCACCCAAAAATATAAAATATATTTATATTAATTTTTCCTCAGTTTAGGCCAATGTGTTTTCTTCTACATATTTTTGGTAAAAAAGTTATAGCGTCTACAAAATAGGGGATAGTTTAATGCCATTTTTATTTTTTTACTAGTTATGGCGGCGATCTGCGATTTTTATCGTGACTGCGACATTATGGCAAACACATGGGACACGTTTGACGCTATTTTGGGACCATAGTCATTTATTCAGCGATCAGTGCCATAAAAATGCACGGATTACTGTGCAAATAACAATGGCAGGGAAGTGGTTAACCAGTAGGGGGCAGGGAACGGGGTTAAGTGTGTCCTAGGGAGTGATTCTAACTGTGTGGGGGCTGGGCTACATGTGACATGACACTGATCACTGCTCCCGATGACAGGGAGCAGACAGTGTCCTGTCACTAGGCAGAACAGGGAGATGCCTTGTTTACACAGGAATCCCCCCCGTTCTGCCTCTCCGTGACACGATCGCGGGACACCTGCGGACATCGAGTCCGCGATCACGGAGCAAAGCACCTGTACGTTGCTTTGCCTGCCCGCGTCATTCCGCTGACGTATATGTGCGTAGGGCAGTTGGCAAACGGTTAATCGTTATGTTTTTAATATTTGTTGTAAACCAGGGCTCGACAAACCCCAGGTCGCCATAGCGAGTAGAATTTTCGTCCTGGCGCCTGGGGGTTTGTCAGCCCCAGTGGCTTTAGTGTGAGGGGGCAGCCGGGCACAATGGGAGTCGGGGAACGCTCCGACGATCTGAGGCTTAATGTTGCGGCTGCCTGTGAGCTCCATGGCCAGGCATTGGAGACTGGAGAGAGAGGACGGAGCCATGGCTCTGTCTGTGTCTTGGGAATGAAGCGGGGCCAGCAATGTGTTGTCCGGGGGAGAAGGGGAGGAGACTCATTCCAGCAGCAATGATTTCCGCTACGTCACCCCCCACTGGGCCGCTGGAGTGCTGTGCTCCGCAATCCCTGCACACCTGGAGGAGGCGTACGGTGTCTGGCAAGCAGAGCGGAGGAGGGCCCCGCCGGGGAGGAAGCCTCACCAGGGCTGTATGAAGCAGAAGAGAGGTAGGAGAGAAGAGGTGTCCGGGCCGCCCCTCTCTGGGGCTGTCAGTCAGGGTGGAGGGATCCGGGGTTCCAGCTGCAAGGAGAGGCACAGCTATCATGCCACAACCCCCTTCTGCAGCCAGCTACCACCATCATCAGAGAGAGAGCTAGTCCCCATCCCTGCTCCTCCAGCATCCCTCAGCCATTGGTCTTTATGTCCACCTCTGCCCCATCCCCCCACTCCCTTCCTCCTGATCATCAGTGCCACAGTCAGGGCAGCTCAGTCCTGTGCCAGTGTTCCAACCTGTGCTTGGACACAGTCCCTGACCCCTCCACCCTGCCCTTACCCCCACCTATGCAGGGCACCACTGCGGGTCGGGATGTCCCAACCCAGTCCAGTGCTGATCCTCAATTGTGGTGGGCCGGGTGCTCCGCATCCTGTGTTGGCACTGCCTGCTGATTAGCTACTCCGCTGCTACCTCCCTCACTGACACCAGCACCGAGATAGAGAACACTGACACCAGCCTCTACCTCGGTGCTGGTGTCATTAGTGAATAAGAAAAATTACTTATTTGCAAAATTTTATAGCAGAAATTATGAAAAAAAATATATATATTTCTCTATATTTTATGTTTTTTAGCAAAACATAAAGCCCACATTGATGATTAAATACCACCAAAAACTATTTGTGTGCAATTTTTTTTTATAAAAATGTGAAAAGGGTACAGTGTTGCATGACTGTGTAATTCAAAGTGTGACAGCGCTGAAAGCTGAAACCTGGGGTGAAAATAACCAGTAGGCAAGTGGTTAAAAAACCAACTGGCTCCTAACTTTTTTAGCTGGCTCCTAGATTCAAAGCAAATTTGTCAAGCCCTGTTGTAAACTAAATTTCATAAAAACTGCACAATTTGTTTTAGAACATGATTAAATTATAAGTACTTGGAGGCGTGTCCAACAGAGTGAGCGGACGTGTCTTTCAGAGCTCTGCTGCTTCGTAGATCCTGTACATCTCCTAACCGGGTCCTCGGACGCCGTGAGCCGGTCCCAACTGTGGTGAATGCCTTCGACAGTCCGGTTGAGGTAAAAGGGGGTAAGAAACTCAAATCCCCCCTCGAAATATCGCCGGAGACCAGCACTGTTCCCCGGAGGCCTAGCAAACGGGCGCCTCGTGCCAACATGGCGTCGCAGACGGACGCGCCAGAGGGACCTACGGCATCGGCCCCAGGCATTCCGGAGGTCATGGCGGCGATCGCCACATGCCGTACAGCTGTGGCTTCCTGCCAGGCGGCCCTGACTACCAAGATAGAGGAGGTGCAGATGGATGTGGGCCTTATCCGGCAAGACAGACAAGATTCGCGGCAGGCTGACCGAAGCGGATAATCGGGTGGGCCAGGTGAAGGATGCTGTGGGGGAAAACACTGGCGTGATCCGCTCGCTGCAGTCCAGGGTTAAAATACTGGAGCACCGTGCCGAGGATTCCGAGAACAGATGCCGCCGGAACAATATCCGCATCGCTGGCCTGGCAGAAGGCATCGAGGGTCAGAACTCCACTGTGTTTGCGGAGGAGCTGCCCGCAGGGCTCCCCCCTGCACATTTATTCCGAGCCTCCTGAACTTTAGAGACAAGGATGAACTACCCAGAGCGGCCCGAGCTGCCCGAGCTGCAGAACTGACCCACGGCAACAACCGCTTGATGCTGTTCCCGGACTTCTCCATTGAGAACCAAAAGCTCCGGAGATCCTTTGATGCCGTTCAAGGCTGACCTTCGCATTAAAAGGGATTAAATATAGTGTGCTTTTCCCTGCCAAGTTATGGGTGATTGATGGGGAAACGGTCCGTTTCTTTACCTCCCCAAGGGAGGCCGCAAGATGGCTGGAAACCGTGCCCCCCTTGGGGTGAAGACCCGCGGAACTGTTGCTACTTTGTCTGTTCCCCTGGATGACTAGATCACTTGTTTTACACTGACCAGGATTACGTTGTTTATATGGCAGATCGGCATTGTTTTACCACCCTGGGGACGGGCGGTTTACTGTTGGAACTTAGGCGATGCCGCACCGCTGACTCTTGGAGATTACACGCACGCCTCCCAGACATTTTTTGCCTTCAGGCAGGTTGATTGGGTAACATGCAGACTTACATTGGGTGGGTCCTGCGGGGTGGGGGGGAAGGGAAGGTTGGTCGTTGCTGACCCAGTTTTGGTTGCACTATCAGGAATAGTTTACAGTTTTAAGTTGACTTTGTATTATGTTTGTGACAGCAGGAAGGTAAAGTCACCTGGTTGCATCCAGGGGGGTAGATATATTTCGCCCAGATTCAGGCTTTACGCCGACTTATACAACTAGGTGGAGAGTTGTATAAGGCTAGTGGGCTCATGGATGACTCATACCTCTAGGGAGAGGGCTGGGCGTCGTACAGACAGGGAGTTGATGAGGCCAGCTGAAGCTTGTCAGCTCATTTAGGCCTCTATAAGAACTCCCAGATTCATTAGGTGTTTGCTGATGCCTGGACCCAGACCTGTGTGGACTGTCTAGGGAGAGTGAACCCCTGTGCGGTGAGAAAAAGCCTGTGTGGCTATTTGCTTGGACATTTAAAACCAGGGACTTAGGGACTAGGACAGCACTAGGCTGATCCCAGTTGTTAGTTAGGAAACCTGTATGTTTAGTCAGAGGTCAACTTGACCAGGATTTATTTTGGTTATGTTTCTTTTGCTTTGCTGTGTTTTGTCACTGTAAATAGAAAATAAACCGCACCTTTTTTGATTTTGAAAACCACAACCTCCGTTTGCTGGGCCTGTTTTGTGTGGGGAGCCCATCCCGGGGGTCACACACACCCGCTGCCGAGCTAACCCCCTCACAGTTATGTTTGTTCTTTTATGGCATGATCACTTTTTTGCTCTGTGTGCTTGTGGTACGGGGAGGTTTGGGGTTGGCTGGCTGAACCTTGGGGAGGCTGGAGTACATTCACTTACTGCTCTCCATTCCAGTCCAAATTACACACTTATTCGTTATGGCACAGAATGTACGGGGACTTTATTCTGCTCACAAGAGATCCCTGGTTTTCAACTATCTTAGGAGGTACTCCCGCCACATCTGTGTGTTACAGGAGACCCACCTACTGGGCTCCAGAATATCCTGAGCCTCAAAAGGGCATGGGTGGGCTCTCACTACCATGCAACGTACTCCACTTACTCTAGGGGAGTCAGCATCCTGATATCCAAGAGCTGGAAAGGAAGCCGCTTTGTGTATCAGGACGGACCCCGGGGGTAGGTATATCATCCGCCACGCACTGATTGCTAATAACCCTCGTGTCCTGGTGGGGCTATACCTCCCTCCCCCGGCTGATCAGGCCTTACTGTACACAGTTATGCAGTTGGTAATTACCTATGGGGTGAACGACGTCTTGGTGGTGGGTGATTTTAACCCAACTCCTACCTCAGACTTGGATAGGCTCCACTCCGTATCCCGATGGGTGCCCGGACTGGCAGAGTGGGCTCATACCTTCGCTTTGACGGACGTCTGGCGCCACTCAAACCCTACCACCAAGCAGTTCACATGTCACTCCACCACGTTCAAAACCCTATCCCGCATTGACATGCCATTTGCATCCCAAACTATGCTTACAGATGTTGGTATTCTGCCGAGGGGAATTTCAGACCATGCCCCTTTTGCTCCTTAAGTTGTCCCGTGGGCCCCCCGGGGAGAGGTTATGGAGGCTCTCTCGTTTTTTTGACAGAGGATGAAGGAGTACAGGAGGCGGTTCAGGAGGGTATATGCCAATATTGGCTGGATAGCGCTGACACTACTACCCCTCTAGTCACTTGGGATGCCTTTAAGGCCTGGACCAGAGGAGAGTATATGGCGTGTATATCTGCAGCTCGTAAGCAGTCCACGTATTCTCTGGAGAGGTTGGAAGACAAGGCTAGAACTAAGGAGGAAGCTTATGTAGCACACCCAGATCAGGTCACTTATGGGGAGTGGCAGTTTGCCCTTCACCAACTTTCTATGTGTAGAGTGGAGGCGACACAGAAGTCGCTCCTTACCACAGCCCAAAAAATTTTTTGAATATGGAAACAAGAGCGGTCGCCTAATAGCGTGATTGGCTAAGGGACAGTTTGCTGTCACACATATTGGTGGAGTCAAAGATTCAGAGGGGGTGTTGTTGAAACTACCTAGTGACATAAATTATAGATTTACCCAGTACTATTGGCACCTGTACTCCTCTAGGGTGGATTATTCTCCCCAGCAGCTCTGCGAGTATCTTGCTGGAGTCCCTCTTCCTATGATTGGAGAGAAGGCATGCTCAGATTTGGAGGCTGAAATCACCCTGGAGGAGGTTCAGATCACTCTCGCGCAACTGCAGGCGGGGAAGACTCCCGGGGCTGACAGCCTGCCAACGGAGTTTTACTCTCATCATCAGGATCTGCTGGCCCCCCGGCTTGTATCCTTATTTGCACAATTCTTCACGTTAGAGGCACTTCCTGAATCCATGTCTGAGGCAGTGGTGGTGTTGGTTCCCAAACCAGGCAAGGATCCTGAAGACTGCTCCTCATACTGACCCCTCGCTCTCCTAAATGTGGATGCCAAGCTCTTGGCAAAAATCCTGGCAAATAGGTTATCTGCGGTTTTGGAGGAGGTAGTCTACCCGGACGAAAATAGGTTTTTTTGTACTCACCGTAAAATCCTTTTCTCTGACATCCATGGACTGACACGGTGTCTCTTTACACGTGGGTTATGTCCCTGCTTGCAGGAGAAGACCTAGGCAGAATGTGAGAGGTTATACATACATTCTAAAAGCCAGAGCTGAACAGTCCCACCCAGGGGGCGGTCCCTCCGGACATAACCCTCCCACTACAATCAGCAGACTTCAGTTCGTAACAAAGCAGTACAAAAACTTAAAAAGGAAGGGTGGGTGCCGTGTCAGTCCATGGATGTCAGAGAAAAGGATTTTACGGTGAGTACAAAAAATCCTATTTTCTCTTATCATCCATGGACTGACACGGTGTCTCTTTACACTTTACACGTCGGATGTCCCAAAGCAGTGTCAAGAGGGATGGGAGCAGTACAAATGGAAAAACCAAAAACTTCACTCCAAGAAGGCAGAGCTCCTCAACGGAGGAGTCGCAACTTTAAACAGCGGCCTGCAGCACCCTGCGGCCAAAGGAAGCATCCAAAGATGCAGCCACATTAACCTTATAAAACTTAAAAGGCATGAACAGACGACCAGGTCGCCGCCTTGCACACTTGTGCAACCAACGCTTGATGTCGGAAAACCCAGGAAGCACCAATTGCCCTGGTGGAATGCGCCGTAACCGGAAAGGGAGGCGCCCGCCCTTTGAGAGCATAGGCTTGAATGACGGTTTGTCTGATTCCCCTAGAAATGATGGCAGACGAAACCGATTGGCCCTGTTATGGACCAGAGACCGTCACAAACAGTGAGTCGGACTTCCGAATAGAAGCAGTAGCAGACAGGTACACCCGCAAGGCTCGTACCACATCCAATATGTGCAGCGCAAACTCTCTGGGATGCGATGGGTGAGGACACAAGGACGGGAGGACAATGTCCTCATGTAGGTGAAAGGTCGACACCACCTTTGGCAAAAAGGAAGGTCGCGGATGCAACACCGCCTTATCCTTATGGATGACTAAATATGGCGACTTGCAGGACAAAGCCGCCAACTCAGACACCCGTCAAACAGAAGTGATTGCCACTGAAAGGCCACCTTCTGAGACAAGACAAGAGGGGAATATCCCGGATATTCCCAAAAGGAGGTTCCTGGAGGACCGAGAGCACCAAATTCAGATCCCACGGTGGGAGAGGAGGCTTGACAGGAGGGAGCACATGGCGAACCCCCAACACAAGGTGCTAACCAAGAAATGACCTGCTAGATGTCGCTGAAAGAAGACGGCCAAGGCCGAAATCTGATCCTTGATGGTACTCAAAGCAAGCTTTTGGGTCACTCCACACTGCAGAGGATGCAGGATTCTGGGGGCGGAATACGTCCGAGGACGCCAGTCCAGCGCTTCGCATATGGCGATATAAGCTTTCCAGGCACGGTGATAGATCTGCCTGGGGGAAGACTTCCGTGTCCTTAACTTGGTCAAAATGACCGAGTCCGAGAGACCTCCGTCCCTCAACACCTGGCTTTCAACAGCCCTGCCGTTAAAGCCAGAGACTGTAAGCCGGATGAAACATAGGACCTTGAGACTGAAGGTCCTCCCTCATCGGCAACCTCCAGGGAACGTCCGCGACGAGACGTACCAGATCAGCGTACCAGTGATGCTGAGGCCAATCCGGAACAATTAGGATCACCGGAGTTTATATCAGGCGATAAGGACCCTATGGGGCCACCAACGCATCCGAGGCATCGCCCAAGGATCCCTGGATCTGGCCACAACCTCGACCCTTGCGATTGAGTCGAGAGGCCATCAGGTCCACATCCGGCGTGCCCCACCGTCGGCAAAGGAGTTGAAATATGCAAGGACCACTCTTCTTGGTCCGGCGTCTGGCGATTGGCGACTCAGATAGTCCGCCTGCCCATTGTCTATGCCCAGAATGTAAATGGCCTACAGAGCCGGCACGTTTCTTCCGGCCCACTCCAGGATACAGACTACCTCGGAAGCAGCAGCTGAGCTCCGAGTCCCCCCTTGATGGTTTACATACGCCACCGCCGTGGCGTTGTCCGACTGGCTCCTGATGGAGCGACCCCGTACTCTCTCCGACCTGAGGAGAGACACAGTCCGATGGCCCGTATTTCCAGAACAGTGATTGGTAAACGGGCTCGTCCGGAGTCCAAGGCCTTGAGCCGACAGGACTCCCCAGACTCCACCCCAGCCCGTCAGGCTGGTGTCCGTCGTGAGTACCGTCCATTGGATGGGAGGGGAACGACTTTCCGGACCGAAGAGCCGAGGATCTCAACCACCATGTCAGGGGCGCCCTGACCAGGTGAATCACCTGGATCTGAAGATCCAAGGACCACAGGGATTTGTCCCAGGTGGACAAGATCTCCTTCTGCAATGCCCTGGTGTGTGATTGGGCATATGGAACGGCCGCGAAGGAGGCCACCACGAGTCCCGGGACTCTCATGCCAAAAAACGGATTGACAACCATTTTCGGGATGTCAGCACCAGCACCGCAGACTGAAGTGTCAGCAACTTCTCCAGAGGTAGGATACCTTTGCCTCCAAGGAGTCCAGAATCAGAACTAGATACTCCAGACACTGAGTCGGGACCAGGACTGACTCCTGAATGTTCAGGAACCACCCGAAGTCCCTGAGGGTCTAATTGACGATAGTCACCTTTCCTCTAAGTCTGAGCCACTTTCTGCTCTTAGCAGAAGATCTTCCAGATAGCCCACGACAGCAATACCTCGCTGTAACAGAAGGCTAGAACCGGAGCAAGCACCTTGGTGAACACCCTTGGTGCCGAGGCTAGGCCGAAAGGAAGAGCCACAATCAATAGTGGACTTCGCTGATCGCAAGCGCAGAAACTTCTGGTGACTTGCGCAGATCGGAACATGCAAGTAGGCGTCCTTGAAGTCCAAGGACGCCAGAAGAAAATCCCTTGGTGGAGTGTAGCGATCCCCGTGTGAATGGATTCCATGCGGAATTTCTGCACCTTCTCGAAGGCATTCAGGGCCTTGAGGTCCAGGATAGGTCGAACCACATCCTATTTTTGGGACGACAAACAGATTCGAGTAGAATCCCTGAAAACTCTCCTGTGACGGAACCGGCACAATCACTCCGGACCTGATCAAATCCTGTACAGCCCCCAAGAGGGCTGCCCGACAGGTAGGAAGGAGAGGAAGATTCGAAAGAAAGAATCTGTCTGGAGGCCAGGATCGGAATACTATCCTGTATCCTGAGGTGACCACCTCCACACCCACCAGTCGGAGATTCGGGAGGACCACCGATTCGTGACCTGCGAAGTCGTCCCCCCACCCCAGAGTCGGGCGGAGGCAAGACTTCACGCGGAGGTGGGCTTGGGAGCCGCTTGTTTGGCTTACGCACCCAGGGGCACTTGTGCCCACCAGCCGCACTGCCGTCAGTCTGAGAGGGCCTACCCGTGGACTCTGACTGACGAAAAAACCCTGTTTTGTTGGAAAGGAAGGCCCCTGTTTGCGGCGGGCCTCCTCACCCTTGCTAGTCTAAGGAAGAAGAGTGCTTTTACCTCCCGTGACATCCATGACGATGTCATCCAGAGCAGCACCGAAAGGTCTACCACCTTTAAATGGTAGATCCGTCAGGAGCTTCCTAAGGCTAGGTCAGCAGACCAGCATTTCAACCAGATAAGACGACGCAATACCACCGCCGAGACAGAGGCCCTGGATATTAAAGGGGCCGCGTCCAACGTGGCGTCGCACACATAAACCAGGCCCTGAACCAGTTGGTGGGCCAGAGCAACTGTGTCTGGAGGAAGATTATGCTCCTGTACAGCTAGGTGCAAAATTTTTGCCCAACCTGTAAGTGTTTAAGACACAAGGGTCGCCGCTACCACAGGCCGTAGGGCGGATCCCAACAAGGCAAACATGGCTCTGCTCACCACTTCTGACCTCCTGTCAGTGCGGTCCTCAAATGCAGGAGTCCCCTCCATCGGGAGAGTGATGGCCTTGTTCAACCGGGCGACTGGAGGGTCGACCACTGGGGGAGAAGCCCACTTTTTAAGTAGGGCATCTTCAAGGGGTATCTGATAGACAAACGCCGCGGGACCATAAAAAAATTCTTCTGCGGCTTTTCCCAGACCTTATCAATGAGCTGGTCAAAGAAAGTACATATGGAAAAACCTCTTTAGAAGGCCTGGCCTTAAAAGAACCCAAGGAGACTGTATCCGCCTGAGGTTCTGCATCCGCAGCATTTTAGCTTGAGAGTGTCCCTCACCGCAGTCATGAGTACACTAACAAGCGCCCTGTCATTTACTGACTCAGAACTGGAGTTTTCCTCATAAGGAATGTCCTGTTCAAAACCATCCAATACATTCAGAACTAGGGTCCTGAGCGGTAGTGGCTAGGCCCATATCTGAATCAGCGCACTGCCCTCATGTAGTAAAGTGGGGAGAGGGCGCTCTTTTGCTCCCTTGCGCTTGCACACAGCTCCCATCCTGGTCAGAAATTATTCCAGGACTGCCCACAACTGGTCCCTAGGGACCGCAGGTGCTGAAGCACTGCCTGTTGTCCACTGACATTTAGGGGAAGCTGGTGACAGAGACTCCATATTGCCCCCCTCTGAGACTCCTCAGATAAAAAGTCCACCCACAGGCTGTGCTGACTGAGGAGGGGGCGCCCAGGGGACTCACCAAACCGGACCAGGGACCGCTCAGTTCCGCTGTCTGTACCACGCTGTGTCAGCGCTGGTGAGCTGTGAGGTGATTGTGAGGAGATTCACGCTGTTACAGCAGCGCTAGAGGCCAAAACTAGTGCTGAAGAGCGCGCGGGCTACAAGAAAATGCACTTCACTGAGGCGATCCGCGGCAAGATGGCCGCCATGACGCAGCTAAAGTGAAAAAACAGCACACACACAGCGCCACTCAGCGCTCAGGCCCCAAAACACACAAAAAAAGGCCCCAAGCATATCTGCAGACCAGCATGAGCCCCTCCAAGAACAGTGTGACCCCCAGGCACCCCACACAGCACAGCGCCAGCAATGGTGACAGAGAGTGACAATGAAATACAGGGGGAGACAGGGAAAATCCCCCACAGAGAAACACACAGCTTTTTGTACTCACCTGCAGGCAGGTGAGACTACTTACCCGTCCCCTGAGGGACCCACTGGTGTGTTTCTGACAGGACTATCACAGTTCAGTACTGAGTAGCTGTCGGCCCGGTCCACCGCGAAAGATACAGTCAGTCAGGAACTGTTCAGTATTGAGAGGACCGTGGGAGCATGAAAGCAAACCCGGCCACCCCTGGAGTCATGGGGCCTGTCGTGAACTGAGTCTCACGCACACAAGGCGAGGATCAGCACGCTCGATGGTCGGACAGGGAAGACTACGAGGATATCTTGTACCCAACCTGTTGCCCAGCCGACAGTTGATAGAAGATTCTCAAAAATAAAATAAAAAAGAATTCCAGAAAAGGAATAAAAATAGGTCAGGAGACTGGCTCCTGAGAGAGCCACGTCTTCTCCTTCTGCTAAGCAGAAAAAAACTGAAGTCTGCTGACTGTAGTGGGAGGGTTATGTCCAGAGGGACGGCCCCCTGGGTGGGGCTGTTCAGCTCTGGCTTTTAGAATGTATGTATAACATCTCACATTCTGCCTAGGTCTTCTCCTGCAAGCAGGGACATAACCCACGTGTAAAGTGTAAAGAGACACCGTGTCAGTCCATGGATGATAAGAGAAACTGGGTTTATGCCTGGGAAGGGAACCGACATCAACCTCCGTCGCCTCTTTCTTAATCTATCGGTAACTCATGCAAACAGTGGTAATGGGGTCATCGCCTCATTGGACGCCGAGAAGGCGTTTGACTCAGTGGAGTGGGTCTTCCTGTAGGAAGCACTGCGCTGGTTCGGATTCGGTTCAAGGTTCCTGCCCTGGTTACATATGCTTTACCGGGCTCCCTCGGCCCGTATCCGAACCAATGACAGATTGTCGGTGTAACGGCCCCCAAATACGAAGGGGGTTAACGCCATTTCCTCTGGTCCCCTCTCCTGGACACACATCCACTCGCTACCAATCTTCCACAGCCAAACGACCCCTTTCCATAGGAATTAATCCTTCTGAAGAAACGAGACGCACTCTGTATCCTTCTGGGGTAGAATGACTTTATTGAGAAACATTTTAACTTTTATATATATCCAATACTGCATTAGTTTAACATGAACAATGGCCCAGCTCCACCCACACATCCCAAGACTCAACACATCATCCTGACGTCTGCTAGGCTTCAAAAGATCCCACACAATAGAATATAACGATCCCCAATACACATCTTATCACAAAGTGTTGGCAGCCAGTCTGTCTGCCGGATACCATACACACAGGCATGGTGTTAATTATCTCTATTCACACCAGACCTTCCCAAGTCATAATGAACAATAGAATGCAAATCACCTTAATTCCTCCCAGCAATGATTACACAAAGACAAGGGGCTGGGGGTGATGACATTAGCATCTAACAGTATGTGTCCCAACATCATGAAGGCGTCACTTTTCAATTACCCTGTTGAGGTCATAATCAAATAGTAAATAGTTCTTTGCAGATATCCTGAGGAATATGGTGGATCAATATTACAAACCCAATCTAGATAAAATGTATGTACAGCATTGAATATGGCTATCATAGACCATATTGGGGTTTTTCCATTCACCCTGTGTCCAAAGTGACCCCCTTGGCACAGTCGGCATCCTTTTCGTTGCAGAGAGGTACACGGCAGGGATGCCCCCTCCCCCCGGCCTTATTTGCACTTGCACTTGAGCCCCTGGCGATTTTGATTAGGAACTCAGACAGGGTGAGAGGACTGAAGGTGGGTTCCATAGAGGAGAAAATCCCTTTATATGCGGACGACGCCCTATTGTATCTGCAGGACACTGGCGAGTCACTGACAGCGGCACTGGAGATATTTGATACGTTCGGTAGGTTCTCAGGTATACGCATTAATTGGTCCAAATCGGTTATATTACCCCTAGACTCTCAGGTCCGAGATCCGGGCATAGATGGATCAATTTAAGTATTTGAGATCTATGAAGCTAGTCAACTCCCGCTGAACCTGGATACCCAATCTGCTTTGGGTCCTGTCCCAGCTTTGGACGAGGTGCGCCTCATGGGCCTCCTTGCCTCTGAACCTTATAGGAAGCATAAATATTCTAAAGATGCTTTCTCCCTAAATTCCTATATATGTCTTCCGCTACAGCCCCACCTGGATACCCAAATTATTTCTTTGCTAAATTGGACAGATGTGTGGGCTCCTTCATTTGGGGGGGGGGACCCCCAGACTAGCTAGATCGACCCCGACGCTCCCTGTCAGATGCGGGGGCCTGGCGTTGCCAAAAATTTCTGAACTTACTACTGGGCGCTGTGCTGGTCAGTCGGGTGGTGGTATGTCCTCTCCAAGAGCAATGCTGCGGTCTGCTTGGAGGCTACAGTTCTTGGATCGCTCCAGGAACTGGGTAATATCTACAGGGGGCATAGGGCATATGAAAATCTCCCTCAACCAACCAAAACTACTCTTAAGGTGTAGACAGTGGCCAGGCGGGGGCTTCTTGGCCAGAGGAGCTGGTCCCCCTTCTGTCCCCTGTGGGGGAACCCCAACCTTCCGCACCTTCGGACAGTACCTGATCCTCAGGTCTGGGCTAGGCTTGGTGTCAAAACACATAGAGACATCCTCTCAGCAGGCGCCCTACTGTCACATGCGGCCCTATAAACTAAATACCATCTTCCGGGGTGGATGTACTTTAGGTACCTCCAGTTACGCCACGCAGTGCTGGCCCAATTCCCAATGCCTCCCAGACTGACTATGTACCCCATTGAGGAACTGTTAGCCCATGAAAAACTGATAAAACCCTTATCTGCCTTGTACCTAGAACTATTGAGCATTGACTCCACCAAGATGGATAGACTCTGGGATCAGTGGAAGGTGGACATACCGGATATAGATAGAGAGGATTGGGACGACTGCCTAGCGGATAGTACTGCCTTACTAATATCTTCCAAAGAACGGTTAATCCAGGTTAAATTCCTTCATAGGGTTTATTACACCCCCAGAGACTTCATAAGGTGTACCCGCAACGTTCACACGATTGTCCCCGATGCCAGAATGACATAGGTTTGTACTTTCATATGTTCTGGAGCGGTCCCAAAATTGCCAGGACGATGATCAGAGACCTCGCTACACTAAGTTGTTATTGACCTACCTCTTTTTCTATGCCAAGAGAGAAATTGTTCTGCGGTGGAATGACCCCTCCCCTCCCTCGGTGATATCCTGGGAGAAATCTATTAATGCTGTGCTTCCATTGTACAAATTAACGTATCTAAACAGGAACTGCCCCAAGAAGTTTAATAAAATTTGGCAGCCATGGACGGCATAGGGGGGCAGGGCCCCCCTGGCTGACGGATCCTGTTGTGTAGGGGTGTAGTGCTTATATTGGGTCAAGATTCAGTGGACCTGGGTAGGCACCCAGTCGCAAAGACCCCTTTCACACTGGGGCAGTTTGCAGGCGCTATTGCGCTAAAAATAGCCCAAGGGCTTTCACACTGGAGCGGTGCGCTAACAGGACTGCTCCAAAAGTCCTGCTAGCCGCATCTTTGGAGTGGTGAAGGAGCGGTGTATAGCGCTTCTTCACTGCTTCTACCCATTGAAATCAATGGGACACCGCGGCTATACCGCCCGCAATGCGCCTCTGCAGAGGCGCATTACGGGCGGTATTAACCCTTTTTCGGCCGCTAGCGGGGGTAAAACCGCACCGCTAGCGGCCGAATGCCCCTGCAGTTCCGACGGTATAGCGCCGCTAAAAATAGCAGCGCTATACTGCCAGCGCACCTCCAGCCCCAGTGTGAAAGGGGCCTTAATGGTGAAATGTTGCATAGTTGATACCGTATTTTCCGGCGTATAAGACGACCTTTTACACCGGAATTACAGAGCCAAAAACCGGGGGTCGTCTTATACGCCGGGAGAAGCAGAGGCCCAGTTGATATCAGCGGGCGATTCAATCTGCTGATGACTAGAGCCGGCTAAACCTGCTCAGATTGGCAGAGGTTGTTACTCCAATCCGAGCAGGCTTAGCAGGCTCTGTAGTCATCAGAGTGCATCGCCCGCCGGGATTGGCTGGGTGGCGCATATACTGAATTACATACAGCTTTACAGAGGACCCGCGTCTTTGCTTTTGAATGGCATTACCGCACAAGGGGGTCGTATTGCCGCGCAAGGGGGTCACACAAGGGGGTCGTCTTATACGGTGAGTACAACACAAAACCACCGTTTTAAACTGACTATTAGGGGATCGTCTTATACGCCCAGCCGCCTTATACGCCGGCAAATACGGTATGTTTGCTATCCCCTTTATGGAATCTTACCTGTACTGTATATTTTTTGATTTGGTCCATTTTGGGCGAATGTTGCATCAGGCTCTGACTTTTTGTCTCAATAAAAGGAACATTTTGATCTTTAAAAAAAATATATAAGTACTTGGAAACGCCTACTCAGAATATTCATTAAAAACCAAAAAGTATACCAACAATCAATTAAAATATTGTTGAATAGGGTAAGGCCTGGATAACAACTATGCAATTTGCTTTTGATCTGTTTCTGCAGTGCTTTTTTTTAATGTGTTCCACATTTTTTATAGGGTTTTTTTTTTGCCCAATTTGTTGTTGGGCAGAATTAAATAAAAAAAACGCATGTGTCAAAAACACACTACATGCTTTTCTGCAGCAACTCTATTGAACCAAAATTGTACGGTTTTGCATTTAAAAAAAGTCCCCGATCCTTAACAAAAATGCATCAGCTGAAAAAAAAGCACATGTGAACATGCCCCATAGGAAACCATGTTAAATGGGCTGTAGTGCATTTCTCCAAAGAAAAAAAAAGGTACCAAAAAAGCACATAGGTGTGAACCAGGCCTAAGAAGTGAGGGACAGCAGCATAAAAGTAGGTTCCTTGAGCCAGGAACCTCATCTTGGGACTGGGGGTGAGAAGCGGGGGACCACTGCGCTAGATGAAAGGGTGAGGAGCGTGGGACTGCAGTACTGGATATGGAGGTGTGGAGTATGGGGTGGCAATGTCCAATAAGGGAGTGATAGGTATAACCCTGTAGCATCTGGTAGAGGGGGGTGATAAGTGCAGGGCAGCAGTGTCCAAGAGGGGCATGAGGAGTGTGGTTGTCCGCTTCTGAAAGGGGGCCAAGGGGCGTGGGACAGAGAGCTTGTGTGGATGTAGTTGCAGAGGAAGGACACTGAAGGCAGAGAGGAAGTATGGACAGTGTAAGGTGATGAAGTAGTGGCTTCAGAGGGAGGGCGCTGAGGCTGGAGGTAGCGGGGAAGAATTTGGGGCAAGAGGCAGTAACTAGAGTGACTTACGGGGGAAGTAGCCATGACAGCCATATAGATTCTGAAGGCATCACCTCTGCTCAGCACAAGGGGATAAAATATCAGCAGCTGGACTCAAAGAGGGGGATTTACTAAAACTAGAGTACAAAATCCGATGCAGTTTCGAATAGAAACCAATCAGCTTCCAGCTTTATTGAAAAGCTAAAGTTAAAAACGGATTGGCCAACATGCACAGCTGCACAAGATTCTGAGTGCGCCAGGTTTAGTAAATCTCCCACAAAATCTTCAGCAATAGTAACGTGGTCCATATTAAAGTTTTTGTGCACAGTGTCCTAGGTCAATTTTTCTACAAGGGGACCAGAAATCAAGCACAGGGTTCCATACAGGAAAATGGAAGGAGGTAGAGCTGCACGATTAATCGTCAAGAATAGTTATCACAATTTTTTTCCCCGTTGCAAGGTTGACAAAGTATTTCCTGATCTTTCTATGCTGAGATTTCTCTCTGCTCTGCTGAAGCCGACAGCTTAAAAGAAAGGAAAAAAAAATCCGGGCAGTCTGCCAAGTATCACAACATTCTTTAGCAGTGGAACTAAGTCTAAACATTGTAACAATTTGTCCTTTAGATCAATGGAGCAGACTTCAGTGTGTGAATGAGGAAAGTTTAACCACTAAACCTTTTTTGACATTTGTTGGTTTCAAGTTAAAATCATTTTTTTTTTGATCGAAAATGACTTAGATCCCCCAATGGGATGGGATCTCCAACCCTGTGTCCAGGTTTTAAGGATAACCAGCAGGGTGTGTGCCCAGGTGCACACAAGCCATATAAATGAGGGGCTGGGGAGAGCAGAAGTGGAGGATGGTGGAAAGTGAGCAGCTTGCTACTGCTGTGTGAAGACAGACCTATGTCTGGAGAGCGGTCTGCCCTGTGGGAGACTGCAGCCCATGTAAAGGGGATTCTTTGGCCAGGGACTGGGAAAGGCTGGCCAGCCTTGAGAGTCGAGGGAGACGGAGGAAGCCAGTAAGTCCAGGGGGTTGGAAAGAATCGTGAAATCTGTTGAGAGCAAGCAAAGGAACTGCTGACAAGAGAGCCAGGTGGCTCGGTATGTTTTTCCTTATTTTTGGACTGCTAAATGAAGTTAAACCCCTGTGTGGGAATCCTGAATGGACTTTTTGATTTCGTTTTTTTTCACTTAATAAACGTGGGCCACCAGGCCCTTAACTATCATAAGCCTGTCTGACGTGGACTCCCTGCACAAAAATGCATCTATCCACTTAAGCTAAACACCCCAATATCACAAAAAAAAAATTATATATATATATATATATTTTTTTTTTGTAGAGACCCTAGAGAATAAAATGCTGGTTGTTGCAATATTTTATGTCACACTGCATTTGCGCAGCGGTCTTTCAAATGCAATTTTTTTGGGAAAAAATTACTTTAATGAATAAAATAAAAATAAACTAACCAGTAAAGTTAGCCCAATTTTTTTTTTCGTATAAATGTGAGATTTTATGCCACCAGAATCGTGATCTTTATTCTAAGCAAAAAAATTGCGATTCTCATTTTGGCCAGAATCGTGCAGCTCTAGAGGGAGGATATTTTCTTCATTTTAAAAAGGATAAAATATACAAAAAACATTGGCATTTTGTAACAGCACAACATATAGTAGATAGGCTTGGTTAACGTGAATACCAAGGTCTTTGTGTTGGCTGTCAAAGTCAAAACTTCAGGTATGGATTTTATTGCAACATTGGTAAAGTTTGGTTCAATGTACATGTATCTCTGCTATGGGATCTGTGCAGAAGCTGGAAATCACGGGCACTACAGTGATTGCCGCTGTCTTTTGGGTACCCTGCCAAGTGGCTGCCCTGACACATAGTAACCACACTGGGTCGTTCGTTTGACACAGACACCATTCACAGAACGCCTTAGATTTTTCTCAACAAATGCAGGGTTTTCTGATTGGATGACAATGTCCAATCGCAGAACGTCTTGCATTCATTGACAATGGCATTCCCATTTGAACAGCCTCCTGTGGTTACTATGCAGGACACAGGACCCGGAAGACAACATCACTATAGTAGCGGCAATTAATACAGCTTTTCTCCACTTTCATAGGGATCCCACAGGTATGGCATATGCATACTTACAATGGTCCAAGCTGGACCAATAAAATTCATATCTGGAGTTCAGCTTTCTTTTTGTGCATATATGGGAAAGTTACTGGCTATATTTGACTGACATCCTAGATATACTCCTTCTTTGATTAAGTGTGCATTATAATAACCAAGTGAGCTTGTACAATTGACATTTAAACACGGAATGAAAAGGAAATGGTGACATTTATTGCACGCGGTCTCTCGTGTACAGCAGTCAGCGAAGTCACATTCATGTGTACAGCAGGTGAATTATCGGCAAAAAACAGGCAACTTGGACACAGTTATTCATTTTATTTTTAGCTTTTATCTGGGGACTATAAAGTAAGACACAAGCGTTCCACTCCTAGCTATACAGCTTTGTGGAAAAATTAACATGGTGCCAATGCTAATCCAAGCACACATTAGGACTGTATATTTTGTACGGAGCATGCAATTTAATCATATGACTGTAATGTAATGGAGGTTACCGAACATTGCTCAATGACAGCCGTGTCACCTAAGGTTGGATTACATGGTGGTACACCGGCTGATTAGAAGGGCAGACGTCTGCTTTGTGTTAAACCCTAGGCAGACAAATGTGCTGTTCAGTTCAGTTTTTGTTCTGAGCCATCATCAAATAGTCTTTATTATGAAAATGGTAATTTGATTTAAATAGCACACTTCTCCCCAGAGATTACTTGTGCGGCGCTGGGAAGAACAATACACAGTACAGCTGGGATGAGAAAAGCACAGCGTAAAGATGTGTTTGAATTCTTCGGTGAACAATGAAAACCTATTCTGCTGAAAATCTGGCTGCCATCCTCCGACATTCCACCCAACCAGGTAACAGGTGATGCATTAAACAAGGAATCACACAGGATCTTAAGAGATGAATTATTGCAAAAGGATTTTTTTTTAATGCAATTACAAAATTAAGCTTCAGGATAAATAATTTATAGAATTTATATATCTCTCGGCTACCGTGCGGTAGGCAGAGTTCAGCCTGCTGTGCATGCTGGGAGAGGGTACATAAAGGGCAGACACCATGTGAGGAGAGGAGAGTGGAGTGTGCCCCATTGAAGTGGTGTGCCAGGGGGATTCCCAAGAGGACCCCTGGTGGCGAAGTCGCACCCGTTGGCCATGTTGGCCTGGGGTGCGTGAACTGGTCGAGGAGTCTCGGGCACCTTTAGCCCGAGGCTACAAAGTTCCAAGTAGGCCCAATACCTTCAACTGGGTCTACAAACACACGGGAGTCCCAGGGAACCCGTGTGAGGGTGGCCCGCTCTGAAGGAGAGGAAACCGGGGGGGGGAGGACCTGTCCGATTGATCAGTGAAGGAATTCATGGTGAAGGAGAGGCCTGGTTACCTATCAGAGGGAAGGACTCGCGAGTTTCAGTATAGCTCCTGTAGCGTGTCCCATTGACACCTATGGTCTTCATTAATCTATGGGAGTTTCAAAAGTTCTAACTCAGTAACTAAAGGATTCTGTGGCAGAGGATCTCTTGGATTTGTCCGTGAAGGGGACTTAATTAAAGAAACTGTTCATGCTTCACTCCGGCTGCTAGAACTGTGAGAGGGATCTATCCGGGTGAGCAATTCACACTCAGGCTTGAGTGAAGAATAGGGTAACTGGGTGCCGCGTGCCTGAACTTACCTGCTTTTGTTACGATCTTCAACCTATTCCCAAATCTGTTTCAAGCAAGATATAATAAACTGTTTGGAGTTTAAACATTGTCTGGACATTGGCCTTCTTTCAGGGAAAAGAACAGACTTTTCCCTATATTCTGGGGACGAGAACCAATGGAGGGGAGGTAACTCACTGCAGGACCCAAAACTGTAAGAACACCGCTCAACCTCTTATACCAGGAGGATACGGGCATGTGGCACAGTGTGCCTTTATCTCTGCAAAGTGAAGGTAGGCAGGAGAAAAGGGTCCGTGTGCTACGCACGCACACGCACACACACACACACACACACATAATGTGAAATGTATTTTAAATAAAACCATTGCCTCATGCACATGGGCTGTATGCATTTTTCCAGGATTTTGCTGGCAGCAAGCTTTTTTTTTTTTTATTTACAATGAAAAAAGTGTCTACAAAGCAGGCCACAGATTATGTAAAATTTTCCAAGAAAAATTGCTTTATTCCCCCATCAACTCTTAATCACTCTCACGCAGCTATTGTGTCCTCTAGGTGTGGGGGGGGGGGGAGGGACCGAGTGCAGGCGACGCCTCTGCCAAGATGCCAGTGATAACTTGCATGCTAAAAAAAAACAAAAAAAAACAAACAAACAGACATGTTGGTTGCACCGATGGATCGACACTTGAGTACAATCAGCATGCCCATAGTTGGAACAACGGCCAAGATTCAATCCATCTATGGCTGGTTTAAGGCATCAATGCCTGGAGAAAAATCTGATTTGTCTAAAGAATTTTTAGAATTCGTGTATTCTGAATGTCGGCGGCATCAATAAATCAGTCGATCCTTAAAGTGGATGTAAACCCGAAATGTTTTATTTATTTTTTTTGCTGTCATATTGTAGAGTATAAGATTTCCTATCATTTGTGCCAGGTTTTGCCACAAAGAGTTAATCCAGCTCTGAGCAATCCTTATTGTTCAGTAAGATAAAACGGACAGAGAAAAACCTTTGTCCGTTCCGCCCCCTTGCTTTGAGTGACAGGCTATTTACATATCTCGTGCACTAGCTTTAGACAGTCATTTTTTAATTCCCACCCCCACTCCTTTTCTGAAGTCATGTGGTTACTTTTCTGGATTTTGACTGGATGTTAAGAAAATGCATGTTGACAAGGGGAGTGTAGAGGTGGGCGGGGAGTCTACTGACATCACGACTCCACCCACTGAGTTCCAAACAACAGATCCACCCACAGAATCTGCAGTTTCAGTTCTTATAACAGACAGAGGGGAGACATTTGACAGATAAGGATACATGCAGGAGGCATGTATATCCTTATAGATCAGTACTGCGGCAGTAGTTTAGAAAGGATAAGAGTGGCTTTACATCCACTTTAATTCTAAGAGCAGCGGGAGACCTTGGCTCCTGTTGCTGGTCAGTCACATCCTGTGCAGAGGGATGGGGAGGCGTGGCTAAGCTGCACTGTGTGCATCTATGGACACACACAGCCCAACTCGGGAGCGTGATCACACAGGTACCCCCTCAGCACACAGCTTGCTGAAAGGGCACCTGCAGGAAAGGAGGAACGGACAGCGCCAGCGGGGAACCCACTTGTGACACAACTGTTAGTCTGTTTGGTCTGACTCCGCCTCAGAGCTTCTCACAGGTCGCCCCTAAAAGCGGCATTTGTGCAGGCGGCTGGCATTTTCAAATTCCCCGCCGCTCAAGCAGCTCGGGTCTCCTCCCTGGTCTTCCCCAGATACAGTGACGCCATCCGGCCAACTGAGGAAGGAAAGGGCTCGGCGCGCTCCAAGCCTCATTCTCAGGCTGAACTTCCTGTCACAGCAGGAAGTAGTGGAGCCACCCACTATATGCTGAAAGTAAGTGAAAGCATGGAGGAGACGCCGGACCCGTGTGGCTGTGGAGAACTGGGACTTCTGTGCAGACAGAACTCAGTGAGCTGCAAGGAGCAGACAGTCTGTCTAAAACCACCACAATGGACAAGGAGGATGGAAAGACAGCACAGGTGGCTGCAGGCAAATGCAAACAGGGACTGGGTAAGTGCCGTTTTTTTCTTACCAATTGGGGATTTGTTGGTTCCTGCATAGAAGGGCTTCTATTAATCCCACCATGTCTGCCTTCTCTGGAAAAGAAGGGCCTGCAGCCACATTATTGGGGATAGAAAGAGTGATTATAGGTTGTTCCCTCTTTTCTTGCAGACTCCCCCAGTGGAACGCAGGATGTCTCTGAAAAGCCACCTTCCTCATCCGCTAACACCAGTGCCGGTAAAAAGTGCGGTAACTGTGGCGAAAGATTGCCTAAATCCCACTCCAAGCCCTTTTAGTTGAATGTGAAAATCAGAGGTGTTCTGTCACATTAGCAACCATGTAAGGTTTGCTGCTGCTTTTAAAATGTAACATGTAAACAGTCCGTTGGATTTCCAAATAATGTATTTAAGCATGTAAGCTCCGTTTTGTGTGAAAATAACTGAAATCTAAAACTCCGGTGGGTGTAACAAGATTTGTCTTTTTTTTTTGCCGATCCGAAAAATGATCCGATCCGTGCCTCTGATCCGTGAGTTTTTTGATCCGTTGCACCCCTAATAAATACTGTGTTTATTAGATCTGACTGGGAGCATCACCTGGATCACATCCCGATCAGCATGTCAACAGAGAAGGTTATACAGCATTACTGCTGCTAGGTGACCAGCTGGGGGCTCGGCTCTCTATAACCAATAGTGCCAGCCTTCCCCTGCATGCACCCATAATGTCACCAGTACTAGGTCTTAATAGAATGCCGCCGCTGCCAAGGAGACAGATGCCAGACCAGTGCTGTCAATAGCAGGGACAGGACAGCTGGGGAACCCCACAGTGGCAGAACACCAGGGCCCGGTGGCAAGACAACCTTTGCAACCCTGAAAGTTCTCCCACTGCTTTGGACACTTATATTTTCTTGGTGTGCTGGTGACATATACAGTAGCTCTTGTTTTCTGCCACCCTGGGGGGCCCCAGTATAGTAAGAAGGGAGCTCACTGCAGAACATGTGAAAGGGCCCGTTGTGGGATTGTAGTAAAGGGCCACAGGATATATATATATATATATATATATATATAGATATAGATATAGATAAATAATTGCATTTTATAGTTGGCCCCCCTACTTTTGTCCCTGTCCCCCCCCCCCCTAAATATGAACGCTGGAGACGCCACCGACGCTAGGATAGCGAAAGAACCTTTAGTTAAAAGATTTTTGGTAGCCAGAGATAGAGCTACTACTGTCAAAAAAGATAGGTTCCCACCTTGGGACCTAACTAGGGTCCTAGAGGCGTTATCTAGTCACCCCTTTGAGCCCTTAGAAGAAATTTATTTTACGTTTTTGACCATAAAATTTGCCTTTCTACTGGCAATCACTACTGCCAGGAGAGTAGGGGACCTGCAATGTCTTTCCATCAAAGAACCCTTTTTAATGATCCTACCTGATAGATATAATGGATCTGGCTTGAGGATGATCCTATCTAAGGTGTCGTCAGCATTCCACAGAGCTCAGGTGATGACCTTGCCATCCTTTTGTGAGAGCCCCAGAAATGAAGGAGAAAAAAGATTTCATTGTCTAGATGTCAGGAGATGCCTCCTTATAAATTTACAGAGGGTTAAGGATTTCAGAAGGTCTAATCATCTTTTAATCCTGTTTTCTGGAATTAGAAAGGGACTCCAAGCATCAAAGCCCTCAGTCTCCAGGTGGATAAGGCAAGCCATTGATTTAGCGTACAAAAGCTCAGGCCACTCCTGCACCAGAAAAGTTGAAGGCACACTCAACTATAGCCCTGGCTACCTCATGGGCCAAGAAGGCAGGGGCCTCCTGGGAGCAGATCCGCAACGCAGCCACCTGGTCCAGTCAAGACACCTTCCTGAAGCACTACCGTGTGGAGGTCCTATCGCAGCAAGACCTAGCCTTCGGTCGAAAAGTGTTACAGGAAGTGGCCCCACCCTAAGGTAGGCCTGTGGATTCCTTTATTATCCTCTCATGTGTTGCCGTCCTGGAAGTTGAGGTGAGAAAACCGACGGTTATGATAACGGTGTTTCTACGAAACCTTCCAGGACGGCAGGCCTACTTCCCGCCCTGTTGTGGGTGGAGGAGTATGTTCACACTATGTGGTAAGTATTAAGATGTGGCTAGCCCTTGTGGTCTAGTGGGAGTATTACATTACAACTCCTGAGGGACAAGGGATAAGGTGGGGCCTTATAAACATTTGTGAACTGATTGTGTTTCCTGTTGGGTGGAGCCTATCATCTCATGTGTTGCCGTCCTGGAAGGTTTCGTAGAAACACCGTTATCGGTAAATAACCGTCGGTTTTTTGTTGCAGAGGATGCCCAACATCTGACTTTAGACTCTCTGGAAAATCAGTAAGCCAATCACACACACACACACACACACGGGAAATTACCTTTCTAGGGAGGTTCTGTACAGAAGGCCTCCAGGTTGCCTTATTGAATTGGATTTTACAGAGAGTTACAACATGCAGATCAAAAAGGAAAGTCAATTTTTAATAACATTAACTTACAATAAGGCTTATATCAGGGCTTGACAAATTTGCTTGGAATCTAGGAGCCAGCTAAAAAAGTTAGGAGCCAGGAACGCGCCCTGTCCCGCCGAGCTTGCACGCAGAAGCGAATGCATACGTGAGTAGCGCCCGCATATGAAAGCGGTGTTCAAACCACACGTGAGGTATCGCCGCGATCGGTAGAGCGAGAGCAATAATTCTAGCCCTAGCTCTCCTCTGTAACTCAAAACATGCAACCTGTAGAATTTTTTAAACGTCGCCTATGGAGATTTTAAAGGGTAAAAGTTAGTCGCCATTCCACGAGTGGACGCAATTTTGAAGCGTGACATGTTGGGTATCAATTTACTCGGCGTAACATTATCTTTCACAATATAAAAAAAAAAATTGGGCTAACTTTACTGTTGTCTTATTTTTTTATTAAAAAAAAAGTGCATTTTTTCCCAAAAAAGTAAGCTTGTAAGACCGCTGCGCAAATACGGTGTGACAGAAAGTTTTGCCATGACTGCCATTTTATTCTCTAGGGTGTTAGAATAAAAAATATATATAATGTTTGGGGGTTCTAATTAGAGGGAAGGAGATGGCAGGGAAAACAGACAGGGAAACTCCATTAGCATTGCTGGTTGCAATACCAACGGCCACCACAAGATGGCGCTAGACCACAGAAGGAAGCATAGGCCTGCAGAAGGCCGCAAAGCTGCGGCCCGAATTACCGGCCGGCGCAGCCCGACGCGATCCCGCGGCGCGGAGGGGGGTCACGGAGACACAGGATACCCCAGCTGTGCTGCCCCAGGCGCCAGGTCGCTAATTCTAGTCGCAATGGCGACCTGGCGCCCGGGGTTTGTCGAGCCCTGCTTATATAGCAATTGTACATGCAATTTTTTTTTGTTTTCGCTATATGTTTTTCCCCTGCGTAAGTGGAGTTACCCTTTAAGCTTGTAAATACATGTTCGCAGTAATTAAAGTATATGTAAAGCCAAAACCTTGGTTTGATTTTGGAGAAAGTGGGGAAAGGTTGAAATCCATCAGGTTCATTTTTGCTGCCTGTGTTCTCTTGGTGATTTCCCTTCACTTCCTGTACTGGATATACAACAGGAAGAGGAAAGACCTCTGGGGAATGCCCATCTTGAACAGCTGTCTTAATTAGAATATTTTTCCTCACTTCCTGCTCTGGTGACAACTCCAAAATGCTGGTTTTTACAATAGTCGAGGGATAAATCTTTCCAGCGATGACACAGACAGCAATAAAAAACCTCACATGGGGTCTAACCCTTTCTTACTCTATCCAAAATAAACAAAATGCCTTTACATATACTTTAACAGTAGCAGAAAACTGTGACACACACTAGAAATAGGAGCTGTAAATCCATGTTTCTAAAGTCTGGTTAAAGCCAATCAGAGGAAGTTGTGTGTTCTATGTAGGATAGAACGCAGGATGATAAAGTGCCTTTGTACCGTCCAAAATTAAAACAAAGAGTGTTACTGATGCAGCAAGGCCATTCGTTGGTACTATAAATGGGATGTTATTCTTGGTCCTGCTGATGCCGGGGATATCCGACACAACTGTTTACATACTGCCTGGCCGGACCGGCTGAAATTGCACATTTCTCAATGCTGCTGCTGGTGTCATCAGTCATATCTGACCAGCTGAGATCAAATATGGCCTTGAAGGTAATGTAGAAGTTCTCTGAAAGTGGACCAAATATGAATAGATGAGCCGTTTTGTGGACAGCACCGACATTCAGTAGTGCAGAGTGCCTCAAACCTCCTAAACAACAACTCTGAAATCTAAGCACAGTACTGCGCGTGCACCAGCTGGCAATAAGTGGCAACCAAACCGTGGGTTACTAATTCAAACACTGCAAGTGTGCTAAAATCAGAAAGGTGACTCAATTTGTCTTAAAAGGTAATGTACAGTGGGTACGGAAAGTATTCAGACCCCCTTAAATTTTTCACTCTTTGTTATATTGCAGCCATTTGCTAAAATCCATTAAGTTCATTTTTTTTCCTCATTAATGTACACACAGCACCCCATATTGACAGAAAAACACAGAATTGTTGAAATTTTTGCAGATTTATTAAAAAATAAAAACTGAAATATCACATGGTCCTAAGTATTCAGACCCTTTGCTCAGTATTTAGTAGAATCACCCTTTTGATCTAATACAGCCATGAGTCTTTTTGGGAAAGATGCAACACGTTTTTCACACCTGGATTTGGGCATCCTCTGCCATTCCTCCTTGCAGATCCTCTCCAGTTCTGTCAGGTTGGATGGTAAACGTTGGTGGACAGACATTTTTAGGTCTCTCCAGAGATGCTCAATTGGGTTTAAGTCAGGGCTCTGGCTGGGCCATTCAAGAACAGTCACGTAGTTGTTGTGAAGCCACTCCTTCGTTATTTTAGCTGTGTGCTTAGGGTCATTGTCTTGTTGGAAGGTAAACCTTTGGCCCAGTCTGAGGTCCTGAGCACTCTGGAGAAGGTTTTTGTCCAGGATATCCCTGTACTTGGCCGCATTCATCTTTCCCTCGATTGCAACCAGTCGTCCTGTCCCTGCAGCTGAAAAACACCCCCTTGCTCAGGATGACTGTTCTTGTCTGTCCCCTCCTGTATTTTTCTGCAGCCAGTGGGTGGAGTCTGCGGGGCCTCTCCCACAACACTGATAATGTCACGGATACTTTTACAAGGTAATAATAGGATTTTTTGTACTCACCGTAAAATCCTTTTCTCTGACATCCATGGACTGACACGGTGTCTCTTTACACGTGGGTTATGTCCCTGCTTGCAGGAGAAGACCTAGGCAGAATGTGAGATGTTATACATACATTCTAAAAGCCAGAGCTGAACAGCCCCACCCAGGGGGCGGTCCCTCCAGACATAACCCTCCCACTACAGTCAGCAGACTTCAGTTCGTAACAAAGCAGTACAAACTTAAAAAGGAAGGGTGGGTGTCGTGTTAGTCCATGGATGTCAGAGAAAAGGATTTTACGGTGAGTACAAAAAATCCTATTTTCTCTTATCATCCATGGACTGACACGGTGTCTCTTTACACGTGGGATGTCCCAAAGCAGTGTCAAGAGGGATGGGAGCAGTATAAATGGAAAAACCAAAAACTTCCCTCCAAGAAGGCAGAGCTCCTCAACGGAGGAGTCGCAACTTTAAACAGCGGCCTGCAGCACCCTGCGGCCGAAAGAAGCATCCGAAGATGCAGCCACATTAACTTTATAACACTTAAAAGGCATGAACAGACGACCAGGTCGCCGCCTTGCACACTTGTGCAACTGACGCTTGATGTCGGAAAACCCAGGAAGCACCAATTGCCCTGGTGGAATGCGCCGTAACCGGAAAGGGAGGCGCCCGCCCTTTGAGAGCATAGGCTTGAATGACGGTTTTTCTGATTCCCCTAGAAATGATGGCAGACGAAACCGCTTGGCCCTGTTATGGACCAGAGACAGTCACAAACAGTGAGTCGGACTACCGAATAGAAGCAGTAGCAGACAGGTACACCCGTAAGGCTCGTATCACATCCAATATGTGCAGCGCAAACTCTCTGGGATGCGATGGGTGAGGACACAAGGACGGGAGGACAATGCCCTCATGTAGGTGAAAGGTCGACACCCCCTTTGGCAAAAAGGAAGGTCGCGGATGCAACCCCGCCTTATCCTTATGGATGACTAAATATGGCGACTTGCAGGACAAAGCCGCCAACTCAGACACCCGTCAAACAGAAGTGATTGCCACTAAAAGGCCACCTTCTGAGACAAGACAAGAGGGGAATATCCAGAATATTCCCAAAAGGAGGTTCCTGGAGGACCGAGAGCACCAAATTCAGATCCCATGGTGGGAGAGGAGGCTTGACAGGAGGGAGCACATGGCGAACCCCCAACACAAGGTGCTAACCAAGAAATGACCCGCTAGAGGTCGCTGAAAGAAGACGGCCAAGGCCAAAATCTGATCCTTGATGGTACTCAAAGCAAGCTTTTGGGTCACTCCAAACTGCGGAGGACGCAGGATTCTGGGGACGGAATACGTCCGAGGACGCCAGTCCAGCGCTTCGCATATGGCGATATAAGCTTTTCAGGCACGGTGATAAATCTGCCTGGAGGAAGACTTCCGTGTCCTTAACATGGTCAAAATGACCGAGTCCGAGAGACCTCGGTCCCTCAACACCTGGCTTTTAGCAGCCCTGCCGTTAAAGCCAGAGACTGTAAGCCGGATGAAACATAGGACCTTGAGACTAAAGGTCCTCCCTCATCGGCAACCGCCAGGGAACGTCCGCGACGAGACGTACCAGATCAGCGTACCAGTGATGCTGAGGCCAATCCGGAACAATTAGGATCGCCGGAGTCTATATCAGGCGATAAGAACCCTATGGGGCCACCAACGCATCCGAGGCATCGCCCAAGGATCCCTGGATCTGGCCACAACCTCGATCCTTGCGATTGAGTCGAGAGGCCATCAGGTCCACATCCGGCGTGCCCCACCGTCGGCAAAGGAGTTGAAATATGCAAGGACCACTCTTCTTGGTCCGGCGTCTGGCGACTCAGATAGTCCGCCTGCCCATTGTCTATGCCCAGAATGTAAAATGGCCTACAGAGCCGGCACGTTTCTTCCGGCCCACTTCAGGATACGGACTACCTCGGAAGCCGCAGCTGAGCTCCGAGTCCCCCCTTGATGGTTTACATACGCCACCGCCGTGGCGGTGTCCGACTGGCTCCTGATGGAGCGACCCCGTACTCTCTCCGACCTGAGGAGAGACACAGTCCGATGGCCCATATTTCCAGAACAGTGATTGGTAAACGGGCTCGTCCGGAGTCCAAGGCCTAGAGCCAACAGGACTCCCCAGACTCCACCCCAGCCCGTCAGGCTGGTGTCTGTCATGAGTACCGTCCATTGGATGGGAGGGGAACGACTTTCCGGACCGAAGAGCCGAGGATCTCAACCACCATGTCAGGGGCGCCCTGACCAGGTGAATCACCTGGATCTGAAGATCCAAGGACAACGGTATTTGTCCCAGGTGGACAAGATCTCCTTCTGCAATGCCCTGTGTGTGATTGGGCATATGGAACGGCCGCGAAGGAGGCCACCACGAGTCCCGGGACTCTCATGCAAAAAACGGATTGACAACCATTTTCGGGATGTCAGCACCAGCACCGCAGACTGAAGTGTCAGCAACTTCTCCAGAGGTAGGATACCTTTGCCTCCAAGGAGTCCAGAATCAGAACTAGATACTCCAGACACTGAGTCGGGACCAGGACTGACTCCTGAATGTTCAGGAACCACCCGAGTCCCTGAGGGTCTAATTGACGATAGTCACTTTCCTCTAGGTCTGATCCACTTTCTGCTCTTAGCAGAAGATCGTCCAGATAGCCCACGACAGCAATACCTCGCTGTAACAGAAGGCTATAACCGGAGCAAGCACCTTGGTGAACACCCTTGGTGCCGAGGCTAGGCCTAAAGGAAGAGCCACAATCGATAGTGGACTTCGCTGATCGCAAAGCGCAGAAACTTCTGGTGACTTGCGCAGATCGGAACATGCAAGTAGGCGTCCTTGAAGTCCAAGGACGCCAGAAGAAAATCCCTTTGGTGGAGTGTAGCGATCACCGTGCGAATGGATTCCATGCGGAATTTCTGCACCTTCTCGAAGACATTCAGGGCCTTGAGGTCCAGGATAGGTCGAACCACGTCCTATTTTTGGGACGACAAACAGATTCGAGTAGAATCCCTTTAAACTCTCCTGTGACGGAACCGGCACAATCACTCCGAACCTGATCAAATCCTGTACAGCCCCCAAGAGGGCTGCCCGACAGGTAGGAAGGAGAGGAAGATTTGAGGGAAAGAATCTGTCTGGGGGCCAGGATCGGAATACTATCCTGTATCCTGAGGTGACCACCTCGCACACCCACCAGTTGGAGATTCGGGAGGACCACCGATTCGTGACCTGCGAAGTCGTCCCCCCACCCCAGAGTCGGGCGGAGGCAAGACTTCACGCAGAGGCGGGCTTGGGAGCCGCTTGTTCGGCTTACGCACCCAGGGGCACTTGTGCCCACCAGCCGCACTGCCGTCAGTCTGAGAGGGCCTACCCGTGGACTCTGACTGACGAAAAAACCCCGTTTTGCTGGAAAGGAAGGCCCCCGTTTGCGGCAGGCCTCCTCACCCTTGCTAGTCTAAGGAAGAAGAGTGCTTTTACCTCCCATGACATCCATGACGATGTCATCCAGAGCAGCACCGAAAGGTCTACCACCTTTAAATGGTAGATCCATCAGGAGCTTCCTAAGGCTAGGTCAGCAGACCAGCATTTCAACCAGATAAGACGACACAATACCACCGCCGAGACAGAGGCCCTGGATATTAAAAGGGGCCGCGTCCAACGTGGCGTCGCACACATAAACCAGGCCCTGAACCAGTTGGTGGGCCAGAGCAACTGTGTCTGGAGGAAGATTATGCTCCTGTACAGCTAGGTGCAACATTTTTGCCCAACCTGTAAGTGTTTAAGACACAAGGGTCGCCGCTACCACAGGCCATAGGGCGGATCCCAACAAGGCAAACATGGCTCTGCTCACCACTTCTGACCTCCTGTCAGTGGGGTCCTCAAATGCAGGAGTCCCCTCCATCGGGAGAGTGATGGCCTTGTTCAACCGGGCGACTGGAGGGTCGACCCTGGGGGAGAAGCCCACTTTTTAATAAGGGCATCTTCAAGGGGTATCTGATAGACAAACGCCGCGGGACCATAAAAAAATTCTTCTGCGGCTTTTTCCCAGACCTTATCAATGAGCTGGTCAAAGAAAGTACATATGGAAAAACCTCTTTAGAAGGCCTGGCCTTAAAAGAACCAAAGGAGACTGTATCCGCCTGAGGTTCTGCATCCGCAGCATTTTAGCTTGAGAGTGTCCCTCACCGCAGTCATGAGTACACTAACAAGCGCCCTGTCATTTACTGACTCAGAACTGGAGTTTTCCTCATAAGGAATGTCCTGTTCAAAACCATCCAATACATTCAGAACTAGGGTCCTGAGCGGTAGTGGCTAGGCCCATATCTGAATCAGCGCACTGCCCTCATGAAGTAAAGTGGGGAGAGGGTGCTTTTTTGCTCCCTTGCGCTTGCACACAGCTCCCATCCTGGTCAGAAATGATTCCAGGACTGCCCACAACTGGTCCCTAGGGACCACAGGTGCTGAAGCACTGCCTGTTGTCCACTGACATTTTGGGGAAGCTGGTGACAGAGACTCCATATTGCCCCCCCTCCGAGACTCCTCAGATAAAAAATCCACCCACAGGCTGTACTGACTGAGGGGGCGCCCAGGGGACTCGCCAAACCGGACCAGGGACCGCTCAGTTCCGCTGTCTGTACCGCGCTGTGTCAGCGCTGGTGAGCTGTGAGGAGATTTGCGCTGTTACAGCAGCGCTAGAGGCCAAAACTAGTGCTGAAGAGCGCGCGGGCTACAAGAAAATGGCTGCCGCACTTCACTGAGGCGATCTGCGGCAAGATGGCCGCCATGACGCAGCAAAAGTAAAAAAAAACAGCACACACACACAGCGCCACTCGGCGCTCAGGCCCCAAAACACACAAAAAAAGGCCCCAAGCATATCTGCAGACCAGCATGAGCCCCTCCAAGAACAGTGTGACCCCCAGGCACCCCACACAGCACAGCGCCAGCAATGGTGACAGAGAGTGACAATGAAATACAGGGGGAGACAGGGAAAATCCCCCACAGAGAAACACACAGCCTTTTGTACTCCCCTGCAGGCAGGAGAGACTACTTACCTGTCCCCTGAGGGACCCACTGGTGTGTTTCTGACAGGACCATCACAGTGCAGTACTGAGTAGCTGTCGGCCCGGTCCACCGCGAAAGATACAGTCAGTCAGGAACTGTTCAGTCTTGAGAGGACCGTGGGAGCATGAAAGCAAACCCGGCCACCCCTGGAGTCATGGGGCCTGTCGTGAACCGAGTCTCACGCACACAAGGCGAGGATCAGCACGCTCGATGGTCGGACAGGGAAGACTACGAGGATATCTTGTACCCAACCTGTTGCCCAGCCGACAGTTGATAGAAGATTCTCAAAAATAAAATAAAAAAGAATTCCAGAAAAGGAATAAAAATAGGTCAGGAGACTGGCTCCTGAGAGAGCCACGTCTTCTCCTTCTGCTAGGCAGAAAAAAACTGAAGTCTGCTGACTGTAGTGGGAGGGTTATGTCCGGAGGGACCGCCCCCTGGGTGGGGCTGTTCAGCTCTGGCTTTTAGAATGCAAGCAGGGACATAACCCACGTGTAAAGTGTAAAGAGACACCGTGTCAGTCCATGGATGATAAGAGAAAACTAGTTTTTCAAAAGCATTTGTGCAGTTAAAGCGGAGGTGCAGCCGAAAAACAAAAAAAGTCAGCAGCTACTAACAGTGTAGCTGCTGACTTTTAATAAAGACACTTACCTGTCCTACTCGCCTGCGATGTCGGTCCCGCCACGGCGATCGATCGCTGCTGGCAGGTCCAGGCTCCTCCATCCTGAGTAAGGGAAACAGGCAGTGAAGCGGTAAGGCTTCACTGCCCGTTTCCTACTGCGCATGCGCCACTCGCACGGCGCTTTGTGAATGGGCGGCTTGCCTCCTGGGAAACACACAGTTCCCAGAAGGCAGCGCGCCCCATTCACAAGAAGAGGAAGCGGAAGGAGACCCACCGCGGATGAGAAGAGGAACATTAGAGGCAGATTAGGGGACTTCCGCATAGCAACAGGCATTTAGGGTGAGTATAATTGTTTTTTTTCTATAAATTTTTTTTTTTTTTTGAGGATTTTTAATGTTAACATTTTCTCAGGGTGGACCTCCGCTTTAAGTGGGGTTAACATTCTTTGTTGCTATTGAGGAAAATACAGTATTTCAAAGGAGAAGTTCACTTTAAAAAAAAAAAAAAAAACAACACCATAATAATAATAATAATATATATATATATATATATATATATATATATATATATATATATATATATATATATATATATATATATATATATATATATATATATATATATATATATATATATATATTATTTTTATTATATATAAATCATGGTTTATTTTTTTGCAGGAAAAAATAGGATTTTTTGTACTCAACGTAAAATCCTTTTCTCTGACGTCCATGGACAGACACAGCCTTCTCAAGTCTTGACATATGGGTTATGTTCCTGTTCATAGGAGAGGACTAGGCAGAACAAGTTAGATATTTAAAAACACATGATTACATTAATCAGAGTTGAACAGCCCCGCCCAGGGGGCGGTCCCTCCAGACATAGCCCTCTGCCCTGCAGTCAGCAGCTCAGTTCGTAACAAGCAGTACAAACCTAAATAGGAGGGGTGGGTGCTGTGTTCGTCCATTGACGGACACAGCCTTCTCAAGTCTTGACATATAGGACGTCCCCAAGCAGTGTTAAAAAAAAAAAAAAAACACACGAGGGGTGGGAACAATATAAAAAAACAACTAACTTCACCCCAAACAAGCAGAGCTCCTCAAACAGAGGAGTTGCAACCCTAAACAGCCGCCTGCAACACCTTGCGGCCGAAGGAAGCATCTGAATATGCACTCACATCAACCTTTTAAAATTTTGAGAAAGTGTGCACGGACGACCAAGTCGCCGCCTTGCACACCTGTGAGACAGACGCTTGATGTCGGAAAGCCCAGGAAGCACCAATAGCCCTGGTTGAATGTGCCATGACCGGAAAGGGGGGCGCCCGCCCCTTAAGGGCATAGGCCTGTATGTGATCCACGAGAAATGGTGACCGACGAGACCGCCAGGCCCTTTTGTGGACCAGACACTGACACAAACAGTGAGTCAGACCTCCGAAACGGAGCCTTAACAGACAAGTACACCCGCAAGGCACGTCCCACGTCTAAAGTATGGAGCGCAGTCTCTCTGGGATGCAACGGCCAGAGGACACAAGGACGGCAGCACAATGTCCTCATTTAGGTGAAAGGCCGAAACCACCTTCGGAAGGAAGGAAGGCTGCAGGCGTAGCACTGCTTTATCCTTATGGAGGACCAAGTATGGTGACTTGCAAGACAAGGCCGCCAATTCAGAAACCCTTCTGACAGATGTAATGGCCACTAGAAAGGCCACCTTCTGAGATAGTGCCCAGAGAGATAGTGCCCAGAGAGGAATCTCCCTGTTGTTCTCAAAAGGGAGGTTCCTGAAGAACCGAGAGCACCAGATTCAAATCCCATGGAAGAAGAGGTGGTATAATTGGGAGAAGCACATGTCGAACCCCCTGCACAAAAGTACCCACCAGGGAATGGGTCGCCAAAGGCCGTTGAAAGAAAACAGCCAAACCTGAAATCTGCCCCTTAATGGTGCTTAACCACTTCCCGCCCAGTCAATAGCATATTGACGTCCGGGAAGTGGTTGTGATATCCACACTGGACGTCATATGACGTCCTGCAGGATAACAGCCGCCGCGCACCCGGGGGGGGGGGGGCGCGCTTCGCAGCGATCGGTGGAGCGGTATGTCAGTCTAATACACCGCTGCACTGATCTCGGTAAAGAGTCTCCGGCGGAGGCTTTTTACCACATGATCAGCCGTGTCCAATCACGGCTGATCACGATGTAAACAGGAAGAGCCGTTGATCGGCTCTTCCTTACTCGCGTCTGTCAGACGCGAGTAGAGGAGAGCCGATTGGTGGCTCTCCTGACAGGGGGGGTTCGCGCTGATTGTTTATCAGCACAGCCCCCCCTCGGATACCCACACTGGACCACCAGGGAAGCCCCCCAGGACCACCAGGGAAGCCCCAAGCATGTGGATGGCCAGGTAAGTCCCCCATGGCCATCCACATGCACAGATAGATAAATATATGCCAGTGCCCACAAATGGGCACTGATTGGCACCATCATGGCACAACCAAAAATGCATGATGCCCAGCAATGCCAGCCACCAGTGCCACCTACCAGTGTCCATCAGTGCCCATAAGCGCTCACCTATCAGTGCCGCCTATGAGTGCCCATCAGTGCCGCCTATGAGTGCCCATCAGTGTGTCGCCTATGAGTGCCCATCAGTGTGTCGCCTATGAGTGCCCATCAGTGTGTCGCCTATGAGTGCCCATCAGTGTGTCGCCTATGAGTGCCCATCAGTGTCGCCTTATCAGTGCCCGTCATTTAAGTAGAAAAGGTACTTATTTACAGAAAAAATTAACGTACCTGGCTTTCAAATAGCCATGCCGTTAAAGCCAGCGACTGTAAAGCAGGATGAAGTATGGGACCTTGAGACAGAAGGTCCTCCCGCATTGGCAGCCGCCAGGGTGCATCCGCCACCAGGCGCACGAGGTCGGCGTACCAAGGACGCCGGGGGCCAATCTGGAGCGATTAGATTAACCGGGATCCCCTCGGTCTCCACTCTGCAGAGCAGAAGAGGAAGCAACTTCAGTGGGGGATAAGCATAAATTGGCCTATACTGACCCCACGGGGCCACCAACGCGTCTGACTCGTCTGCCCAGGGATCTCTGGACCTGGCCACGAAACTCAACACCTTGCGATTGAGTCGAGAGGCCAGGAGGTCCACGTCCGGCGTGCCCCACTTCCGGCAAAGGAGTTGAAACACCTCCGGATGCAATGACCATTCCCCCTGGTCTAGCATCTGGCGACTCAGATAGTCCGCCTGCCAGTTTTCTACGCCCGGAATGTAGACGGCCGACACGCTTCTTTCCGCCCACCGCAGGATGTGAGCGACCTTGGACGCTGCAGCAGAGCTCCTTGTTCTCCCCCGATGGTTGACATAAGCCACCGCCGTGGCATTGTCCGACTGAATCCTGATCGGGCGTCCTTGTAGCCTCCTCGACCACGAGAAGAGACACAGTCTGATCGCCCGAAGTTCCAGGACATTGATCGGCAGACGGGATTCGTCCAGAGTCCAGCGACCCTGGGCCGACTGGACTCCCCAGACTCCCCCCAACCTGTGAGGCTGGCGTCCGTTGTAATCACAGGCCAATGGAAGGGAAGGAACGACTTCCCGGACTGAAGAGCCGGGGAGCTCAGCCACCAACTCAGAAGCCCTGACCAGGTGACTTACCTGTCTCTGGATCGTCAGATTCAATGAAGATTTGTTCCATTTGGACAGGATCTCCTTCTGCAAGACTCGAGTGTGGAATTGGGCATACAGTACTGCCTCGAAAGAGGCTATTATGAGACCCAGAACTCGCATTTCCAAAGGAAGGAAGACTCTCGCCTCCTTGGAGTCCAGAATCAACCCTAGGTACTCCAAACGCTGAGTCGGTTTCAGGACCGACTTCTGAATGCTTAACACCCAACCGAATTCTCGGAGGGTCTGACTGGCTATAGACACATCTTCCTCTAATTCTGAGCCAGAAGCTGCTCTCAGAAGATCGTCTAAGTAGCCCATGATAGCAATGCCTCGCTGTCTCAGCAAAGCTAGAATCGGGGCGAGCACCTTGGTGAAAACCCTTGGTGCTGACGCTAGGCCAAAGGGAAGAGCCACAAACGGATAGTGGTCTTCGCCGATTGCAAAGCACAGAAACCTCTGGCGTCTTGTGCAGATTGGGACATGAAACGCGTCCTTGATGTCCAAGGATGCAAAGAAAGTCCCCCGGATGGAGCGCAGCAACCACCGAACGAATTGATTCCATGCGGAACTTCCGAACCTTTACAAAGACATTTAATGCTTTGAGGTCCAAGATCGGACAGACTCCGTTCTTTGGGACCACAAACAGATTTGAATAAAAACCCTGAAACCTCTCTTCCAGTGATACAGGTAAAATCACTCCGCCCCTTAGTAAATCTTGCACTGCCCCCAATAGGGCAGCCCGACAAGCCGGAAGGAGAGGGAGATTTGAGGGAAAGAATCTGTTTGGTGGACAAGAAAGAAACTATCTTGTAGCCCGAAGTGACCACCTCGCAGACCCACTGGTCGGAGAGCAGGGAGGTCCACCATGCTGTGAACCTGCGAAGCCGTCCCCCCACCCATGAGTCGGGTGGGGGGCAAAACTTCATGCAGTGGCAGGCTTGTTTGCTGGCTTGTTTGGCTTACGTACCCAGGGGCGCTTCTGTCTCCCAGCTGGACCTTTGTCAGCTTGGGAGGGTCTACCCGCAGCCCTGACGAAAATACAGCTTCTGCGTGGGAAAGGAAGGACCCGACTTACTGGCGCGGCTCCTTCCCCTTAGTGGACTGAGGGAGAAGAGTGCTCTTACCTCCACTGACATCCTTAATAATTTCATCCAGCGAGGTACCAAAAAACCTCCCACCTTTGAAGGGCAAGTCTGCCAAGGCTTTCTTGGAAGCCTGGTCAGCAGACCAGCATTTCAGCCAAATTAGGCGGCGCATTACCACCACAGATACAGAGGCCCTAGAGATTAAGGGGGCCGCATCCAGAGTGGCATCACAGACATACACAAGGCCCTGCACCAACTGGTCGGGCAGTCTTACACACTCCGGAGGGAGCTGCTGTTCCTCCACAGTCTGGTGCAAAATATCTTTGCCCATTCAGTGAGTGTAAGACACCAAGGTTGCAGCCAAAATAGGCTGCAACGCAGACCCCAGCAAGGTGAACATGGACCTGCTCAGTGCCTCAGACCTATCAGTATGGTCCTTAAATGCAGGGGTCCCCTCTACAGGGAGAGTGGTTACTTTATTTAACCGAGCGACCGGGGGGTCAACAACCGGAGGAAAAGCCCATTTTTTTTAAAAAGGCTCTCCTCAAAAGGATACCTGACCACCAGGCGCTGAGGGACCACAAAAGGACTTCTGCAGCTTTTCCCATTCCTTATCTATGAATTTATCAAAGAACGACACATAGGGAAACACCTTTACAGAGTGGATCAATTTGTGCGACCCAAAAGAGACTGACCCGTCCGTGGACGCCTCAGCTGCACCTTCCAGCTTAAGGGAGTCCCTTACAGCATTGATAAGCGCATCTAACAAGTGCCCTGTCTTGCGCTGACCCGGACAAGGAAGGTCCTGGTCCGCATCTTCTGACAACCCAGAACCGGGGTCCTGTGCCGCAGCTAGGCCTGGGTCTGAGTCAGAGCATTCCCCTGGAGATGTCGGGGGAGGGGGCGCTTTTTACTCCCCTTACGCTCGCATGCCGCTTCCACCCTGGCAACAAATGATTCCAGGACTGCCGACAAAGTGTCCATGGTAACCACAGGTGCAGGGGCACCAGCTGCTGCCTCTGGCATTTCAGCCAAATTAGGCGGCATGTTTGGGGAAGAAGGGCCAGACGGCCAGACACTGACTCCATGATACACCACTGACAGCTCTCAGGGACTTAGTCAATAACTGAAAAGTCCACCCTCCTTGCTTCACTGACCGGGGGGGTTACCCAGGGGACTCATCACCCAGCAAGAGACTGCTCATCGCCGCTGCCCGCCTTCCGTCTGTACACAGCGTCTGTGAGGGGAATTGTACTGTGCGCCGTTCAGGAAGCCAGCACTAGAAGCCAAAACCCACTCCAAAATGGCCACCAGACGCCTCAGAAAGAAAAAGGGCGCACTATCAACCTGCGCCACAGCGCGGCCACGGCAAGATGACAGCCAATGGGAAAATACAATAGAAACAGCAGGCATACAAAAAATGGCGCCTGAGCACCGCGATGTGGACGAGAAGGCCGAGGTAGGGACTTCCCCGGAGCAGAGTACCCCCCACAGAAAAAACGGGCCCCGACACCCCACAGTCCCCTACTGGGACCCAGAGGTCCCCCCACAGGTACACCTTGGTCGCAGCGAGCCCCGCTAGAGCATAAGGGGAATTGTGACAGAGAGCAGGGAAAGGGAGGACAGGAGAACCCCTTAATCCCTGAAACGCCCAGCTGTTCCCACCTGCTGAGGCAGGAGGAACAGTACTTACCCGTCCATGCGAGGACCCGCTGGTGCGTCCCTGACAGACCTACAACCAAGTGGGAGTAGCTGTCGGCCCGGTCCACTGTGAGTGAGACAGCAAGCAGCCCAGGCATATGTGGACCTCGGACCATGTGCTCCCCGGCCCCCCCTGGAGCCATGGGGTACATCGTGGCAGAACCAGCGCGTAGCTAAGGACTGGCCAGAACTGAGAAGACTACAAGGATCTATAATATCCAGCCTGTCACCCAGCCGGCAGTTGATAGAAAATATCACAAAAAAATTTTAATAAAATAAAAAATTCTTCAGGACTCTGGGCCCAAAAGGGAGCCACGTCCTTCTCCTCCTCTGCTAGGCAGAAAAAAACGGAGCTGCTGACTGCAGGGCGGAGGGTTATGTCTGGAGGGACCTCCCCCTGGGCGGGGCTGTTCAACTCTGATTAATGTAACATGTGTTTAACATGTTCTGCCTAGTCTTCTCCTATGAACAGGAACATAACCCATATGTCAAGACTTGAGAAGGCCGTGTCCGTCCATGGACGAAAAGAGAAATGTGCATTTACTCTAAAAAAATTAATTCACAGGAGCCTACAGAGCATTGCAGGGTCATAGGTCATAGGTGCAGTGTCAGGCTCCCGCACACACTGCCTGCCTGCAGCTCTGTGCCAGGACCACTGTATGGTCTTTTAGTTACAGAGCTGTAGGATGTGCGATGCTAGGTTTACACATATGCAAATCGGATGCGTTTTGAACCACATCCAATTCGCATGACATGTAAAAGAACATAGCTTTCTATTGTACCTGGTAACATATGTCCGGTGCAGCCGGAGTTCGGATTCAGGGCGAATTGAAAGAGTCCTGTCAGTGTTCTAAGCAGTACAGTCCGGCTCAGGTGCAAATTCAGACCCATTGGCTTCTATGGGTATGCTTCTGAATGTCATTCAGTTTTGCGCAGGATAAAATCCTGACCTCGATGTAAACCTGACCGGATCCAAAACTGACCTGAAACTCTGAACAACTACTTTGTAAATTTTCTGTGAAAACTGAGCTTTAAATTCACACCGCATACGTATGAACCCATCCTTAACCACATGCTGACCAGCGCACGACGATATAAGTCGGCACAATGGCTCGGCAAATGGGCGTACAGGTACGTCCCCTTTAAATCGCGGCATTGTGTGCGTGCACGCTCCCGCCACGTGCTCCGTGCCTGCGGGACTCGATGTCCGCCGATGTCCCACGATCGGGTCACGGAGAGGCAGAACAGGGGGATGCCTTTGTAAACAAGGCACTTCCCTGTTCTGCCTAATGACAGGACAGTGATCTACTGCTCCCTGTCATCTGGAGCAGTGACCAGTGTTGTGTCACTGGTAGCCCAGCCCCCCCCCAGTTAGAAACACTCCCTGGGACACACTTAACCCCTTCCCTGCCAGTGTCATTTATACAGTAATCAGTGGCTATTTATAGCACTGATATAAATGGCAATGGTCCCAAAATAGCGTCAAAAGTGCCCGCCATAATGTCGCAGTCATGATAAAAATCACAGATCGCCGCCTTTACTAATAAAAAAAAATAATAATAATAATAAAAAATGCCATAAAACTATCCCCTATTTTGTAGACGCTATAACTTTTGCGCAAACCAATATACGCTTATTGCGATTTTTTTAACCAAAAATATGTAGAATACATATCGGCCTAAACTCAGGAAAAAATACTCTCTCTCTCTCTCTCTCTCTCTCTCTCTCTCTGTGAGGGGGTTAACTCAGCAGCGGGTGTGTGTGACCCCCTGGATGGGTTCACCACACAAAAACAGGCACAGCAAACAGTGGTAGGAGAAAACAAAAGGGCGTGGTTTTATTTGAACTATATACAGACAAAAAAATACAGCAAAAACAAAACAGGAAAATAAATCCTGGTCAACTTGACCGCTCACTACACACGTTGGTGTCCCTAACTAACAACTGGGTACAGCCAGTCCCTAGCTCCCTGCTTTTAGAAGTTCTTAGCAATAGCCACACAGGCTTTGGCTCACCGCACAGAGATCACACTCCCCAGACTATCCACACAGATCTGGTTCCAGGTTGGAGCATCTCCCTTAGCATGCTGGGAATTCTTGTAGAGGCCCTAATGAGCCCACTTACTTCAGCTGGGCTCATTAACTCTTCCCCTGCAAGACTCCCAGCACTCCCCCTAGTGGTATAAATCGGCATAAAGCCTGAATCTAGGACATATATACCTTCCATCCTGGATGCAACCTGGTGATTTTACCTGCCTGCTGTCACAATATATATATATATATATTTATTTATTTATTTTTGGGGGGGGGGGGGATATTTATTATAGCAAAAAATATTGCTTTTAAAAAATAAAATAAAAAGTCGCTCTTTTGTTTATAGCGTAAAAAATAAAGACCGCAGAGATGATCAAATACCACCAAAATAAAGCTCCATTTGTGGGGGGAAAAAAAAAAGGACATCAATTTTGTCTGGGTGCAACGTCACACGACTGCGCAATTGTCAGTTAAAGCGACGCAGTGCCGAATCGCAAAATATGACCCTGTCATTGGGTAGCCAATTCTTCCGGGGCTGAAGTGGTTAATGGACTTAGAGTGTGCTGATCAGCATCCTTGCAGTCCATTGAAACTACAAGCCCATCTGCTGCGGTAGAAGATGGGACTTGTAATTTATAGATTCCTTGTTCTTTCATGATCACTGTGAATGAATAATATGGCTGTGTGGGCAGAGCCTCGCAAAAGTTGCATCGTTTTCAAATGGGACAGCGGGTGCGGAAAGAAGAATCTCCACCCGCTGTCACAGGGAAGGGGGCTTTGATGGAAGGTGAATAGGAGCACGTTACACCCTAAATATAGGTGTAGCATAGAACTTGCTTCTAAAAGGTGAACTTGGCCTTTAAATTAAAGCTTTTGTGTATGGATGTCAAATTTGTACGCAGTAAACAATGGGTTTTTACAAGGAGTTTGTATTTCAGTGAAATCAGTTGCTTTATAGCTAGCCTTTGAAAGGCTTCATATTACAAAAATCTTATAAAAGCATCATACTGTATAATTCTCATAGAAAAATAAACAGATTTGAATAAGAACTTTGTATCTGGTGATCTATTTGGAACAAGTCTGCATCTGGAACAAATATAGAGGATGCAGGCTTTGCTGGAATAAGGTATTTCAGTATCTGCTCTGCACGTGACGCGCTGTCCTGCCAAATAAAAAGGAGGGGAACAGAAAAACCATCAACTTCCAGTAACAGCACAGAAAAAGTTCTACAAAACAGGGAGTGTCAGACATTAAAGCCTTGTCCCTATATTCCTATATTGAACAAAAGGGATTAGGATTAGCTTCCTCTGGAATTTATCTACTAGACCAGTGGTCTCCAAACTAGTCCTTTGCTTGGCTCTATCCTGCCCTTGGGGTACTTTCCAATCCACAACTGACACCAAGGACGGGGGGGCTATTCCCCCCCACTGACACCAAGGACGGGGGTGCTATTCCCCCCCACTGACACCAAGGACGGGGGTGCTATTCCCCCCCACTGACACCAAGGACGGGGGTGCTATTCCCCCCCACTGACACCAAGGACGGGGGTGCCATTCCCCCCCACTGACACCAAGGACGGGGGTGCCATTCCCCCCCACTGACACCAAGGACGGGGGTGCTATTCCTCCCACTGACACCAAGGACGGGGGTGCTATTCCTCCCACTGACACCAAGGACGGGGGTGCTAATCCTCCCACTGACACCAAGGACGGGGGCGCTAATCCTCCCACTGACACCAAGGACTGGGGTGCTAATCCTCCCACTGACAAGGACGGGGGTGCTATTCCCCCCACTGACACCGAGGACGGGGGTGCTATTCCCCCCCACTGACACCGAGGACGGGGGTGCTATTCCCCCCCACTGACACCAAGGACGGGGGTGCTATTCCCCCCCCACTGACACCAAGGACGGGGGTGCCATTCCTCCCACTGACACCAAGGACGGGGGTGCCATTCCTCCCACTGACACCAAGGACTGGGGTGCTAATCCTCCCACTGACAAGGACGGGGGTGCTATTCCCCCCCCACTGACACCAAGGACGGGGGTGCCATTCCTCCCACTGACACCAAGGACGGGGGTGCTAATCCTCCCACTGACACCAAGGACTGGGGTGCTAATCCTCCCACTGACAAGGACGGGGGTGCTATTCCTCCCACTGACACCAAGACAAAACACAGAGTGTGAATCTACCCAGCAGGGACACAGACAGCAATAAAGATCTGACAGAGGGTCTAATCTTTTCCTACTCTAGCCAAAACTACAAAGAGAAGTTTTGCGTATACATACACTAAAGAAAAACGATACCCTCCTGTTCTTTAAAGACAACGAAGCTGCCATCTTCACCCCTGTTTGATCTGCAGTGGCCATGGAGCTCCACATGTCATCGTTTATGACACCAGCCATTTGATTCAGTCAACCCCATTTGTGGAAGGAGGGTAAAACATAGCCTAATAACTACTTTGCAACTTTGACATGTTCGTAAAACTGTACACATCACAACAACTGTGTATCCAGTTGGATTATACCTGGTTTCATTCAGGACAAATGGGGTTTGTTTTTATTTTTTGGCAAATGGTATTGGGTAACTCCTGATTTGTTTGTATTATGAATAAAAAAAAAAAAAACTGGCACCAAAAAAAAAAAAAAAAAAAAAGGTAAAAAAAATAAAAACACATACACACAGTATCTCACAAAAGTGAGTACTCCTCACATTTTTGTAAATATTTTATTATATCCTCCAGTGTGCATGGAGCCTTCATGTGACAACACTGAAGAAATGACACTTTGCTACAATGTAAAGTAGTGAGTGTACAGCTTGTATAACAGTGTGAATTTGCCGTCCCCTCAAAATACGGTAACTTAGCACACATCCATTAATGTCTAAACCGCTGGCAACAAAACTGAGTGCACCCCTAAGTGAAAATGTCCAAATTGCACCCAAAGTGTCAGTATTTTGTATGGCCACCATTATTTTCCAGCACTGCCTTTATCCCTCTTGGGCATGGAGTTCACCAGAGCTTCACAGGTTGACACTGGAGTCCTCTTCCACTCCTCCATGACGACATCACTGAGCTGGTGGATGTTAGAGACCTTGCGCTCATCCACCTTCCGTTTGAGGATGCCCCACAGATGCTCAATAGGATTTAGGTCTGGAAACATGCTTGGCCAGTCCATCACCTTTACCCTCAGCTTCTTTAGCAAGGGAGTGGTCATCTTAGAGGTGTGTTTGGGATCGTTATGTTGGAATACTGCCGTGCAGCCCAGTCTCCGAAGAGAGGTGATCATGCTCTGCTTCAGTATGTCACAGTACATGTTGGCATTCATGGTTCCCTCAATGAACTGTAGCCCCCCAGTGCCGGCAGCACTCATGTAGCCCCAGACCATGACACTCCCACCACCATGCTTGACTGTAGGCAAGACACACTTGTCCTTGTACTCCTCACCTGGTTTCCGCCACACACGCTTGACACCATCTGAACCAAATAAGTTTATCTTGGTCTCATCAGACCACAGGACATGGTTCCAGTAATCCATGTCCTTAGTCTGCTTGTCTTCAGCAAACTGTTTGCAGGCTGTCTTGTGCATCATCTTTAGAAGAGGCTTCCTTCTGGAACGACAGCCATGCAGACCAATTTGATGCAGTGTGCGGCGTATGGTCTGAGCACTGAAAGGTTGACCCCCCCACCCCTTCAACCTCTGCAGCAATTCTGGTAGCACTCATACGTCCATTTCCCAAAGACAAGCTCTGGATATGACGCCGAGCACGTATGTGCACTCAACTTATTTGGTCACCAAATGGTGAGGCCTGTTCTGAGTGGAGCTCATTTTCAGGGTCTTGACAATCTTCTTATAGCCTAGGCCATCTTTATGTAGATCAACAATTCTTTTTTTTAGATCCTCAGAGTTCTTTGCCATGAGGTATCATGTTGAACTTCCAGTGACCAGTAGCAGAGATTGAGAGTGATAACACCAAATTTAAACATACCTGATCCCCATTCACACCAGAGACCTTGTAATACTAAGTAGTAGGGATGAGCTTCGAGTTTGAGTCGAACTCATGTTCAACTCCAACATTGCCTGTTTGCCCGTTCGGCGAACAGCGAACAATTTGGGGTGTTCGCGGCAAATTCGAAAAGCCGCGGAACACCCTGTAAAAGTCTATGTGAGAAATCTAAAGTGCTAATTTTAAAGGCTTATATGCAAGTTATTGTCATAAAAAGTTTTTGGGGACCCGGGTCCTGCCCCAGGGGACATGTATCAATGCAAAAAATAGTTTTAAAAACAGCCGGTTTTTCGGGAGCAGTTATTTTAATAATGCTTAAAAGTGAAACAATAAAAGTGAAATATTCCTTTAAATTTCATACTTGGGGGGTGTAAATAGTATGCCTGTAAAGCAGCGCTTGTTTCCCGTGCTTAGAACAGTCTCTGCACAACATGTCATTTCTGAAGAAAAAAAAAAAAAAAAAGGAATTTAAATGCACTCGCGGCTGTAATGAATTGCGGGTCCCGGCAATACAGAGAAAAGTCATTGATAAAATAAAATAAATAAAAAAAAAAAAAAATGCATGGGGCCCCCCCCAAATTCAATTTCCAGGCCCTTCAGGTCTGGTATGGATATTAAAAAGGGAACCCTGCGCCAAACTTAAAAAAAAAAAAAAAAAAAAAAAAAAAGGCGTACGGTTTCCTCCAAAAATCTATACCAGACCCTTATCCGAGCACGCAACCCGACAGGCCACAGGAAAAAAAAAAAAAAAGAAGGAGAGGGGGACGAGAGACCGCCCCCCCCCTCGTGAACCGTACCAGGCCACATGCCCTCAACATGGGGAGGATGCTTTGGGGTCATCCCCACAACCCTTGCCCGGTGATTGTGGGGGTCTGCGGGGGGCTTATCGGAATCTGGAAGACCCCCAGATCCCGCCCCCCTGATGTGAATTGGTAACAGGGTACATTGTACCCCTACCATTTCACAAAGAAAGTGTAAAAAAAACAAAAAAAAAAAAAACAAAGACACAGTTGGGATAAGTCCTTTTTTTTTATTTTAAATAGACTCCAGCGATGGATGATCTCTCCAGGCTCCAGCGACGATCTCCAGCTACGAGGAACAGCACACGGTCCTCTCTTCACCGGAGTGGAGACACCCCGGGAATGACGCGGCTTCAGCCAGTGACAGCTCTTATGTAGCTGAGGGCGGGGCCACCCGTCACGTGACCCCGTCCCCCTCTGACGCAAGGGGAAACCCGGGCTATCCCAGTGACGTGACGGGTGAGCCCGCCCCCCTCTGATGCAAGGGGTCACCCGCACGTCACTGGGAAAGCCTGGGTTTCCACTTACGTCAGAGGGGGACGGGGTCACGTGACGGGTGGCCCCATCCTCGGCTACTTAAGACCTGTCAGGCTTCGGCGGCTTCATTCCCGGGGTGTCTCCGCTCCGGTGAAGAGAGGACCGTGTGCGGCTCCTCGTAGCTGGACATCGTCGCTGGAGCCTGGAGAGATCATCCATCGCAGGATACCGACATCGCGGAGATCGAGGGTGGATTACCACTGCTGGAGTCTTTTTTGTTTTTTAAATAAAAAGGACTTATCCCAACTGTGTCTGTTTTTATTTTTTTACACTCTTTGTGAAATGGTATGGGTACAATGTATCCCGTTACCAATTCACATGGTGGGGGCCAGGATCTGGGGGTCCCCTTTGTTAACGCCATTTTTTTTTGGCGCAGGGTTCCCCTTACCAGACCTGAAGGGCCTGGTAATTGAATTTGGGGGGACCCCCACGCATTTTTTTTTTTTTATCAATGACTTTTCTCTGTATTGCCGGGACCGGTAATTCATTACAGCCGCGAGTACTTTTAAAATTACTTTTTTTCCCCCTTCAGAAATTACATTTTGTGCAGAGAATGTTCTAAGCACGGGAAACAAGTGCTACTTTACAGACATACTATACACACCCCCCAGGTACGAAATTTAAAAGGAATATTTTACTTTTATTGTTTCACTTTAATTATTAACCCCTTAACAACTGCTCACAGCATATATAAAAGTCGGCAGAATGGCTCGTACAGGCACAATCACGTACCTGTAAGTGGCCCTTTAACTGCCTGCCGTGTGGTCACGCGTGCCGCCTGCGGCGCACTCGCGACCCTGCAGTCATCCCCGTGAGTCGGCCCGTGGGTCCCGCGGACTCGATCGCCGCGGGAATCCCTGTGGTCGTCTCACGAAGGGATGGAGCGGGGTGATGTAAACACAACATCGCCCTGCTCGCCTACTGACACTGTCACCGATCTCCGCTCTGTAATAAGAGCGGAGATTGGTGACGTGTCACTCGTAGCCACGCCCCCTAACAGTGAGAATCACTCCCTTAGGCACACTTAACCCCTTCAGCGCCCCTAGTGGTTAACCCCTTCACTGCCAGTGTCATTTTTACAGTGACCAGTGCATTTTTTTTGCACTGATCGCTGTAAAAATGACAATGGTCCCAAAAATGTGTCAAAAAAGTGTTTGATGTGTCCACCATAATGTCGCAGTCACGAGAAAAAAAAAAATATAAATAAAATCGCTGATCGCCGCCATTACTAGTATGCCATAAAACTACCCAGCATTTTGTAAAGGCTATAACTTTTGCGCAAACCAATCAGTAAACGCAGATTGCTAATTTTTTTTTACCAAAAATATGTGGAAGAATACATATCGGCATAAACAGAGGAAAAAAAAAAGTGTTTTTTTTTAATATACTTTTTGGGGATATTTATTATAGCAAAAAGTAAAAAATATTGCATTTTTTTTTCAAAATTGTCGCTCTATTTTTGTTTATAGCGCAAAAAAAAAAATACCGCAGAGGTGATCAAATACCACCAAAAGAAAGCTCTATTTGTGGGAAAAGAGGGACGTCAATTTGGTTTGGGAGCCACGTCGCACGACTGCGCAATTGTCAGTTAAAGTGGCGCAGTGCCGAATCGCAAAAAGGGGCCTGGCCTTAATGCTGCGTATTGGTCCGGGGCTTAAGTGGTTAAAATCACTGCTCCCGAAAGAAACTTCCATTTTTAAAAAACTTTTTTTGCATTGCTACATGTCCCCTGGAGCTGGACCCGGATCCCCAAACACTTTTTCATATAAGCCTTTAAAATTAGCACTTTTGATTTTTCATGTTCGTGTCCCATAGACTTTAAACGGGGTTCGGATGTTCGAACAAATTTATTGCCTGTTCTGGTGCGAACCGATCTGGGGGGTGTTCGGCTCATCCCTACTAAGGAGTCACATGACATTGGAGAGGGAAAATGGCCAATTGGGCCAAATTTGGACATTTTCACTTAGGGGTGTACTCACTTTTGTTGCCAGCGGTTTAGACATTAATGGCTGTGTGTTGACTTATTTTCAGGGGACAGCAAATTTACACTGTTACACAAGCTGTACACTCACTACTTTACATTGTAGTAAAGTGTAATTTCTTCAGTGTTGTCACATGAAAAGATATCTTTACCAAAATTTGAGTGAGTGTGTGTGTGTGTGTGTGTGTGTGTGTGTGTGTGTGTGTGTGTGTGTGTGTGTGTGTGTGTGTGTGTGTGTGTGTGTGTGTGTGTATGTGTATATATATATATATATATATACACACACACAGACACACAGTGTGACGGTATGCGAGGTGAGGGCTTCGATGATCGGTATATTTCATCTCACATTCGTTCCATTGTAAGAGACTGAACCGGAATCCGGCCCGGGTTTTTCCAGCATCTGTGGCAGGCCTGGTTCCGGTCCGGGTGTTCTGGTGGACTTTAAAGCGGTTGTATAGTCTTTTTTTTTACTTTTACCTACAGGTAAGCCTATACTAAGGCTTACCTGTAGGTAAAAGAAATATCTCCTAAACCTACACGGTTTAGGAGATATTTGCAAAAAAAGACATGCACTGATGTCTACGGCGCATGCGCGCCGTAGACAACGGTGCATTCACAGGGTTAATCCCATTCAGAATTCCGGCGCTGCCGGAATAGAAGGCTCCAGCGCGCATGCGCGGAGTGACGTCTTCGCTGCTCCGGCCAATCACAGCGCCGGAGCGGCGCTGTGATTGGCTGGAGCGGCGATACCCGGAAGTAACATTCCGGGTATCTGAGGAGCGATGGCTGCGGTTGGAGCGGGGGACGAGGATGGCTTCGGGGGTCCTGATCTAAGGTAAGTGATTCATAATGAGCTAGTATGCTAGTCATACTAGCTCATTATGGCTTTTTCTTGCAGGTGATTTGAAAAAAAAAAAAAATTTGTCTGGGTTTACAACCGCTTTAAATGAGCAGGAAGAGAGCACAGCAGGGCTCTGGCCTGAGACTCGGAGGGGAATCTGAGAGAGAGGAGCTCTGTTTGGATTGCAAAGAAGGTTTGCTTTACCTCATGTTTTGTGGGCGACGGGGACCAGCCCTGCACTAATTTATATATATATATATATATATATATATATATATATATATATATATATATATATATATATACACACATACATACACACACACATATACATACATACATACATACACACACATACATACATACATACATACACACACACGCCGTGTTTCCCTGAAAATAAGCCACAGTAGGGCTTATTTTTGGGGTAGGTCTTACCATGTAATGTGCTATCTTTTCTCTCCCCCACTCTCTCCCTGCCTGACAGGAATCCTCAGTGTGAACCAAGTTGAAATGCTTGTAAAATCCTATAATCTACTCTATTATAGTATTATATAATGTACAATGTGTGCGTTTCTGTAATATTGTGCCAAATACCTTTGTTATAGCGCAGCTCTTCGCTTCTGTGACCTGCGGGAGCTCTCTTCCCCACATTTATATTACAGAAACACACACATTATATTCTACTGTAATAGAGTGGATTCTAGGATTTTACAAGCATTTTAAAACTAGGGCTTATTTTCGGGGTAGGGCTTATATTGCAGCCCTCCTGGAAAATAACGCTAGGTCTTACTTTCGGGGAAATGTGGTATATGATAGAGAGATAGATAAGAGGGAATTTTATCGAAGCGATTACGTCAATAGATGCCCAACTAGCAAAGTAAGCTCGCACTGTAGCTGTCATTCGACTACAGTGCAGGCGAGAAGGGGTGAAATAGGAAGAAAGGCAGATAAAAAAATGAAAACAATTTTCTAGCAATGTGAGAACGTTTCAAGGGTATCACATTATATCATGCAACGGTAATAAAGCCCTAAGCAAAGATCCCAGTTCAGTAACGTTATTCCCTTACTACAACACACTTGTGAAAACACTTACTAGGGCATCCTTAAGATAATGAGGTTTGATATGGTAGAACATGGACAGGTTTCTGATTGTAACACTGCATAGGCTTGCGGAAGCATGGGGTCTTATTTTATTCTATCCATTGTATTTTATCCAATTTCTTCAAACACTTTGTTCTTCATCAAGTAGAATCAGATCCAGTTCTCCCTCCACACTACTTTTGTGGCAAAAGATCATGTATGATACTGATCTATTCTTTGCTGTTTTCACCCGAACATCTGCTCCAGTCTGCAAGTTATCCTCCCCTGGATCATACAACTTATAAAACAGATATACTCTACCGACTTTCTAGCTCTCAGGGTACAAATAAAAAGCAGTCTGTTCTCACAGATGCTACACCCTGACAAACTATGCGTACACTGCTTTATACTGACTGACAATATAGCTACCACACAGAAAAGGATCACTACCATAAGGCTTCATTGTACACGCTGCCTACTTTGACCGTGAAAAAAAAAAAAAAAAAAACCCCTGCAAAATCATTCAGACCCCGAAAGCCATTCTTCCACGTTCAGGAAAGGGAGGTTGAAGTTCCAATGAAAAAAATGGTAAAAGCCTATATGTACATTGAGGCTTTTATGGAATTGCATTTAGGAGCTTTGGCTATAATAAAAAAAAATAAAAAAAAAAAAAAAAAAACCACACACACACACATACACCAAAAGCTGCTGGTGTACATAAAGCCTAAGAGCCGGTTCACGAAGGGGCGACTCGGGAGGCGACTTGAAGTCGCCCCAAGTCGCGCTGTTTTTAAAACTAATTGAAGTGAATGGAGCCGTCTTAATGCACACTACTGCAGTCCCTCCGACTTCAGAAAAGGTTCCTGTACGACTTCAATCAGACTTCTAGGCGACTTCTACCCATTGATTTTAATGGAAGTTGCCTCAGAAGTCGGATCACTGTCCTTACTGCTGCGACTTTTCAGGAAGTGAAAATAGGTTTTAGGGAAAACCCCTCCCTCCCAACAGAGCTGATTCAAGGTTGATTGACCACTGGAATGCCTCCTGTCCTGGAGGCGACTTGTAAGTCGCCCCATGTCGCGCTGTGGTGCAGGCTCAGGTCGCTTCCAAAGAGTCGTGTTGCCCGTGTGTGAACCGGCTCTTACAATAAAACTCCTACAAATGCTCATGTGTTTACATACTATTCCAACCACCCTGTAGAAGGAAGATGTATACTTGCCTATCCTTGAGGGACTCCAGTCAGGTGAACGGCTCCTAGCGGCCAGCTATAGGGGAGAGGGACAGCTGACAAAAAAATGGTCCATACTACACCTATGGGAGACATCACCACCCAGGCATTCCAACCGTTGTCCGTGTTCTCTTCACTCCCCTGAAGCTGGCCGCTGGGGAGATCATGTGACACAACAGGAGCACCCTGGGAATAGGCAAGTAGAAGCAACTTCTACAATTCTACAGGGTAGTTGGTATACGATTTAAAAAAGGGGGTAGGAGCAAGATTAGGATTAAAGGAACACTAAAGGTTCCCGTTTTTTTTTTTTTTTAAAACAACAAACATGTTATACTTACCTCCACTGTGCAGCTCGTTTTGCACACAGTGGCCCCGATCCTGGTCTTCTGGGGTCCCTCGGCGGCTGTTTCAGCTCCTCCCCGCAAGGACTCCACACCATAATGCGAGCGAGCTCGCATAGTGTGGAGTTATTGCGGGCGCGCTCCCGTGATACAGCGGCGGCCATAGCCCCCCGGCGTGCCGCGTCATTGGATGTGATTGACAGCAGCGCCAGCCAATGGCTGCGCTGCTTTCAATCCATCCAGTGTAGCCAATCAACGGCTGGGCTCAGGAACTCGGAGGATGACGGGGGCGAGCGCAGGACTTTCGAGGGGCCAGGTAAGTAAAAACGGGGGCTCTGGGGGGGGGGGCGGCATTGTCAAATGCTTTTTCACCTTAATGCATAGGATGCATTAAGGTGAAAAAACATGTACCTTTACAACCCCTTTAAATATTTGTAGCCTGGACTTTCAGTTTATTGTAGTCTTACAACAGAGGATGTACAAAGATCTAACAGGGTGTAGCCTGTCATAAGGGGGGGGGGGGGGGAGAATGTTTTTTTCTGGGTATTGGTAGAAGTGCATCATCCTGCAATTAGGAAGTGCGTGTATGTCCTACACAAATTTATGGTAGAATCCAGGTTGGATAACCCACTGACAGCTACTCAAACTACAGTATTAAGCCCCGTACACACGGTCGGACTTTTGGCCAACAAACTTCATTTTGAGCAAGTTGGACCAACAATCCAACCGTGTGTACGCTCCATCGGACAAACTTTTTTTGCTTTTGTTTTTGCCTTCACTGATGGGCACTGATAAGGTAGCACTGACAGGCACCACTCATGGGCACTGCACTTATAATCAATGCAGTGATTAACAGCGCAGAGCACCCCATCAGGAGAGCCGCTGATCTCCTCTACCTGCACCATGTCAGCGCGAATAGAGGAAAAGCCGATAAATGTCACTTCCTGGTTACGATGTGACCAGCTGTGATTGGACACAGCTGATCACATGGTAAAGAGCCTACGTCATAGCATGGCATCATTGGTAAGCCCAATTAGGCCCCTTTCACACTGAGGCGTTGAAAAAATAGATTTTTTCCTGCATTTGCGGTAAAATAACGCTAACGCCTATGTGTTTTAGCGCTATTTTTTACCGCAACAGCGGTAAATACGCGGTAACGCCTATGTGTTTTACCGTGTCATTTCAATTCTATTTTTAGCACCCTAAAGTTGCTCCAAAAAAGCTGTTGGCAGGATTTTTTCCAACGCACAGCCAGCAAAACGCCTCAGTGTGAAAGCCCGCAGAGCTTTCACATTGAGAATGATGGGGCAGGAGGATTTCAGGCATTTTTACAGTGCTATTTTTACCGCCAAAACGCGGTAAAAACGCCTCAGTGTGAAAGGGGCCTTACTGACTGCATTGCAACGCCGCCGGGGATTTAGGCTGGGTTCACACTGGGTTGAGGTGCGAATTCCAGCTCTCTTATCTCTGCAAAAAGATGAGAACTGTTCAGCAGATCATCTCTGTTTTAGCTGCGAATTTGGTGACCTGGGAGAGAGGAGGGGGAGGGGGGGGGGAAGTGAAGTGAAGTGAAGGAGAGAAATCCTGATGAGAACTAAATCAGATGCGTGCCCATAGAAGATAATGGACCCGAATTCGCACCGCAATGCCTAGAAAACGCACACTTTTTTTGGCAATGCGCAGTGCGAATGCATCCCACATATGTGAACCAGCCTCATTGAAATCAATGCATTTTAAAATGTTATGCGAATTGGATGCGGTGTAAGCCACAACCAATTCGCATAGGTGTGAACCCGGCCTCAATAGTCTGAACTTAATCAATGTATCTACTGCTTATAGGACCCAATGTTTAGCAGGAAACGGTTACATCCAGCTAACTAAGAGCCAGTCTGAGCAAATTATGGTGCTATGCAACACAAATTCTATTTTAAGGTAATAATTGATTTTTTACAGGTCACACACATGTTATATATATATATATATATTTATTATATTATATATAAAAATAGGGTCACTAATTAATAGTTTAACCACTTAAGCCCCGGACCATTTCGGGCCATTAGGACCAGGCCTGTTTTTGGGATTCGGCACTGCGCTGCTTTAACTGTAAATTGTGCGGACATGCAATGTTGTACCCAAATGAAATTTGCGTCCTTTTCTTCCCACAAATAGAGCTTTCTTTTAATGGTATTTGATTGCCTCTGCGATTTTTATTTTTTGCGATATAAACAGAAAAAGACCGAAAATTTTGAAAAAAAATGATATTTTCTACTTTTTGTTATAAGAAAAATTGAATAAACTCAATTTTAGTCATACATTTAGGCCAAAATGTATTCAGCCACATGTCTTTAGTAAAAAAAAAATGTCAATAAGCGTATATTTATTGGTTTGCGCAAAAGTTATAGCGTTTACAAACTAGGGTACATTTTCTGAAATTTACACAGCTTTAAATTTATGACTGCCTATCTCATTTCTTGAGGTGCTAAAATGGCAGGGCAGTACAAAACCCCCCCAAATTACCCCATTTTGGAAAGTAGACACCCCAAGGAAATTGCTGAGAGGCATGTTGAGCCCATTGAATATTTTTTTTTTTGTCCCAAGTGATTGAATAATGACAAAAAAAAAAAAATTACAAAAAGTTGTCACTAAATGATATATTGCTCACACATGCCATGGTTATATGTGGAATTGCACCCCAAAATACATTCTGCTGCTTCTCCTGAGTACGGGGATACCACATGTGTGGGACTTTTTAGGAGCCTAGCCACGTACGGGACCCCGGAAACCAAGCACCGCCTTCAGGATTTCTAAGGGCGCAAATTTTTGATTTCACTCCTCACTACCTATCACAGTTTCGAAGGCCATAAAATGCCAAAATAGCACAAAACCCCCCCAAATGACCCCATTTTGGAAAGTAGACACCCCAAGCTATTTACTGAGAGGCATGTTCAGTCCATGGAATATTTTATATTTTGCCACAAGTTGCGGGAATATGACAAACTTTTTTTTTTTTGCACAAAGTTGTCACTAAATGATATATTGCTCACACATGCCATGGGCATATGTGAAATTACACCCCAAAATACATTCTGCTGCTTCTCCTGAGTACGGGGATACCACGTGTGGGACTTTTTGGGAGCCTAGCCGCGTACGGGACCCCAAAAACCAAGCACCGCCTTCAAGATTTCTAAGGGCATAAATTTTTGATTTCACTCCTCACTACCTATCACAGTTTTGAAGGCCATAAAATGCCAAGATGGCACAAAACCCCCCAAATGACCCCATTTTGGAAAGTAGACACCCCAAGCTATTTGCTGAGAGGCATGTTGACCCCATTGAATATTTTTTTTTTTTTGTCCCAAATGATTGAATAATGACAAACAAGAAAAAAAAAAATTTACAAAAAGTTGTCACTAAATGATATATTGCTCACACATGCCATGGTTATATGTGGAATTGCACCCCAAAATACATTCTGCTGCTTTTCCTGAGTACGGGGATACCACATGTGTGGGACTTTTTGGGAGCCTAGCCGCGTACAGGGCCCCAAAAACCAAGCACTGCGAACGCTGCAGTTATGTGTGTTGTGTTTGGTAAGTGACAGTGATCGATCGATACTGCACTTGGGTGGGCTGGGCTGGGCGGAGGGGCTAAACGCAGGCGCTAGCAGGTATCTGGGCTGATCCCGCTAACACTGCGTTTTTGGGAACCCTAAACCGCTGGGGATGCTAGTATAGATCTGATCAGATACTATACCACTAAGGGGGGTGTATGCTTTGCGCGTGGGTGTTAGCGTTACTGTCACTAACCTAACACTGCCTGGGGCGACGCAGACCCTCTCTGGCGCTAAAACCTAATTGATCTCACCCGCCGGGCGATCAGGGGGGTTAAACCTTTATTGGGTTATATACGGCGGGTGCCCTGATGCTATAAAAAGCAAACTAATCAACCAGCGTCACCCGTAACCTTTATATGGTGATCACTGGTGAAAGGGTTAACTAGGGGCAATCAGGGGGTTAAAACCTTTATTAGGTTAAATATGGGGGTACCTGACACTATATAAAAACCTGACGGGTAACCTAAATAACTAAATAACTTACTGGCTAACCAGTGACGCTTATACGGCGATCACTGGTGAAAGGGTTAACTCTAGGGGCAATCAGGGGGTTAAAATATATGGGGGTACCTGACACTAATAAAAACCTGCAGCGAACCTAAAAAAAAATAACTGCCTATCTAAAACACCAGCGACACGAATACAGCGATCGGAAAAACAATCGCTTAGTGACGCTGAAGTTAGGGGGTGAAAGGGTTACCTGGGGGGTGATCAAGGGGTTAAACCTTTATTAGGGGGGGTTAGGGGGCTACCCTGGACCTAAAGGGGCCTAATCCTAACTGCCCTGCAACTTTTTACAATCACAGATGACACTAAATGCAGTGATCAGTAAAATAAATGATCACTGCAATCAGTGACACTGTGATTGGGGGCTTTGGGGTGACCTGGGGGGTGATCTGGGGGTGACTGGGGGGTGATTTATGTGCCTATGTGTACCTACGTGTCAGTGGACTGTTGGTGCACTAGCCTGCTTCTTCTCTGCTCGGCGCCGGGAACGAAAAGACCGCGGCGAGGGAGATGACATCACTTCCTCCAGCCTTGTTTACATCACATGGCGGAGGAAGCATTTTCATTGGCCGGGAGCGATCGCGAGGGGGGGGCGGAATCGAGCGGCCGCCCCCTCATGCCTGATCGCTCCCGAACACTTAACGGCCGCTCACTGCAGTGAAGGGGGGTCCGGATGGACCCCCCAACTGCACAAAGGCGATCACGTAGATCTACGTGATTCTGCCTGTCCGTGCCATTCTGCCGACGTAAATCGGCGGTGGGCGGTCGTTAAGTGGTTAAGAGCCAGTTCACACCTTGGAAACGCAGTCCGGATGCGTTCCAGGTGCTTTTCTGCATGCGCGTTTTTGATGCAGCCCAGTGCTTTCCCCCCCCTCTTTTTTCTTAACCTTAAATAAGGACACGTGTGTTGCAGTGCGTTTTTGGTGCATTTAGGTGCGTTCCAGTGCGTTTGTTACGTTGGGGTGCGTTTTACTTTGGGTCAAGTACAGCTCTGTACATAAAAAATGCAGCCTGACCAATTTTTTTTTTCTTTCTGGAACGGACTGCAGTGGTGTGAACTATGCCATTGGCATTAATGTGATCAACTTTCCTTGCGTTTTTCCATGCATAAAAAAAACGCACTGCACCGCATCTGGTGTGAACTGGCCCTATAAGTTCCTGTTTTTTATATTGGGATCTCTCCTTTACACACACAGGTGTACTGATTACATACTCACCAGCATGCTCTCAAGCTGACTTCATTTAGGGCCAGTTCACACCACATGCAGTCCAGTGCGTTTTTTTTCTGCATCAAAAACGCATGAAAAGTAGGTTATATGGTTTTCAATGGCATAGTTCACACCAGTGCTCGCAGTTCCAGTAAAAAAAAAGTAGAACATGCTGCATTTTACCTGCACTATACTGTACTGGAAGGCTGTAAAACGCATCAAAAAGGCACTGAAACGCACCTAAATGCACCAAAAACGCACTGGAACACACTTGTCCTTATATAAGGTTAATAAAAAAAAGAGGGGTGAAAAAAAGCACTGGACTGCATCAAAAACGCACTGGAACACATCAAAAACGTGCATGCAAAAAAGCACCTGCAACACATCCGGATTGCGTTTCTATGGTCTGAACTGGCCCTAAATCTGGTTGCATATATATGCTAAATATCCAGGTAAGCACCTATTCTTGATACTAAGCCTTGATTTTGGTTACAGTTTTAAATAACCATCTAAACTAAAATTACCGTATTTATCGGCGTATAACACGCACTTTTTCCCCTTAAATCAGGGGAAAATCGTGGGTGCGTGTTATACGCCTATCCCCCGCCGATTGTGAGGAAACAAGCGAGCCGAGCGGAGATACACAAAGCCGAAGTACAATCGGCTTTACTCGGCTCCTCTCGCAGTCCCGCCCCTGACTGTGAGCCGAGTCTAGCCAACGTACACTCAGCTTTGTGTATGTCAGCGGCGCTCGCTCCTCTCCTCATCAGTGGAGATGGGCGGGACTGTGAGCAGAGCCGAGTCTAGCCAGAGTACACTCTGCTTTCTGCATCTCGGTTCCGCTCACAGTCAGCGGAAATCTGCGCCAATTTTAAATCAGGCCAATTCTGCAAAGAGAGAGTCTCTCTCTCTCTCGACATGGCAAGCCCCGCCGGTGTCTGGGACATCACCAGATCTCCGACGGAAAGAATTTTGATCGATCAAAAAAAAATGTATTGAGTAATTAATAGTTAATTTCCACCGCCCTAATAGAGTATATATATATATATATATATATATATATATATATATATATATATATATATATATATATGAGATATTAGATAGGTAGGTAGATAGATATCTATCACATATACATTTATTTTTTTTATATATCAATGTAGAATTAACCATTGGATGTGGGCGTCACCCTGAGAGTTCCTGCGCCCTCCTGGGTGGGTCACCCTCTTGATCAGGTCCCTAGTGACCTTCCTTGTGGTGCAGCCCCCCCTATGGTGAGACTTCTGGGCGGGACGGGGGATGGCTCATGGGATGGATGCTTGTCTTTATATGAAAAAATGTATTGCTTATATCCACATTGTAAAATGATACTAATAATGTTCTTTCTATTTGTAGTTATGTGACAAAAATCCATGTGTACCTTCCTGAGGAAGCTGAGAATCCGGGAAAAAATAAAATAAAACACACAACACGCAAAAAACATGTAGAGCCTCTATACATTATACTGTGGATGGTTGGATATTTTATTAACAATAGAATGTTAAATATTAGTCATTGCATGGTTGTCACAACAAAATATTTTATGAATATGTAAAATGAACTTTTCTATTTTTGTAATAAAAATTATTTATATAATTCTCATACCCATGACTGGTAATCAGTTATACATACGGTACCATAAAATTCCACTTTAACCTCCTTTCAATTCCCTATATACATTATCCTGCCGGACGTCATATGATGCCCAGTCTGGATAACTTAAAAGGAGTTGTAAATGTTCGTTTTTTATTTTCTAAATAGGTTCCTTTAAATGTTTTCTTTCTTTGTCTGAATTTCTCACTTCCTGTTTCTCCTCAGTAAACTTCACACCATCATCCGAGTGGTGTTTAGTCAGCCAGAACAGCTTACTGAACAGCTTACTGAGGAGGAACAGGAAGTGAGAAATTCAGACAAAGAAAAAAAAATATTTTGAAGGGAAATCTAAGGAAAAGGTAAGTGAACCAACAATGCACTAGCTTAAAAGGAACCTATTTAGAAAATAAAAAATAAACCTTTACAACCCCTTTAACCACTTTGCGGCCATCATTCTGCTATATGGCAGGCGGGAAGTGGTTAAAGTGGTTGTAAACCCTTACATATAGTGGATATAAAAAGTCTACACACCCTTGTTAAAATGTCAAGTTTTTGTGATGTAAAAAAAAAAAAAGGGAGACAAAGATAAGTAATTTCTGAACTTTCCACCCTTAATATGATCGATAAACTATACAACTTACTTGAAAAACCTAACCGAAATCTTTTAGGTGGCGGGAAGTAAAAACAAAATAATATGGTTGCATACGTGTGCATATACTCTTATAACTGGGGATGTAGCTGTGTTCAGAAGCAATCACATCCAAACTCATGTTAAATAGGAATCAGTACACACCTGCCATAAATTTAAAGTGTCTTTGATTACCCCCAAATAAAGTTCAGCTGTTCTAGTAGGTCTTTCCTGACATTTTCTTAGTCACATCCTACAGCAAAAGCCATGGTCCACAGAGAGCTTCCAAAAGGGATCTTTTTTTAAAAGGCATCAGTCAGGAGAAGGGTACAAAAGAATTTCTAAAGGCATTAGATTTAGCATAGAAAACAGTGAAGACAGTCATCAAGTGGAGAAAACATGGCACAACAGTGACATTACCAAGAACTGGACATCCCTTCAAAATTCATGAAAAGATAAGAAGAAAACTGGTCAGGGAGGCTGCCAAGAGGTCTGCAGCAACATTAACCACTTGCCGACTGCCCGCCGTCGTTATACATCGGCTGTTTGAAGAGGAATATCGTTGTTATGGCAGGAGCTAGCTGCCATAACCCCAGTATTCTCTTCAAGAACGGGCGGTCGGCTTTCAGATAAAAGTGATCTCTGCAGCGGATTCGCCACAAGATCACTTTTATCGGTGGCGAGAGAGGCCCCCCCTCTTGCCGGTGCCCTCCGCCGCGGCTATCGGAATCTTCTCCGTGTGTGGTATAGAGCCGACTGAGGGGAAGATGGCCCCCACCCAGGTCCATACCATTGCAGGGCGGAAGTCAAAACGTCACTTCTGCCCATAGCTCTTAAAAAGGGACGGCTTAAGGAACTCGGTAAAGTAATTGCCAGACAGTTGTTCCTAATTTTTACGAACAGTCTGACTGGAATGGTACCAGATGATTGGTGCTACATTGGCTTTTCTCCAATCTTTAAAAAGGACCAAGATACAGGTCCTTCTCAAAAAATTTGCATATTGTGATAAAGTTAATTATTTTCTGTAATGTACTGATAAACATTAGACTTTCATATATTTTAGATTCATTACCCACAACTGAAGTAGTTCAAGCCTTTTCTTGTTTTAATATTGATGATTTTGGCATACAGCTCATGACAACCCAAAATTCCTATCTCAAAAAATTAGCATATCATGAAAAGGTTCTCTAAACGAGCTATTAACCTAATCATCTGAATCAACTAATTAACTCTAAACACCTGCAAAAGATTCCTGAGGCTTTTAAAAACTCCCAGCCTGGTTCATTACTCAAAACCGCAATCATGGGTAAGACTGCCGACCTGACTGCTGTCCAGAAGGCCATCATTGACACCCTCAAGCAAGAGGGTAAGACACAGAAAGAAATTTCTGAACGAATAGGCTGTTCCCAGAGTGCTGTATCAAGGCACCTCAGTGGGAAGTCTGTGGGAAGGAAAAAGTGTGGCAGAAAACGCTGCACAACGAGAAGAGGTGACCGGACCCTGAAGAAGATTGTGGAGAAGGACCGATTCCAGACCTTGGAGGACCTGCGGAAGCAGTGGACTGAGTCTGGAGTAGAAACATCCAGAGCCACCGTGAACAGGCGTGTGCAGGAAATGGGCTACAGGTGCCGCATTCCCCAGGTCAAGCCACTTTTGAACCAGAAACAGCAGCAGAAGCGCCTGACCTGGGCTACAGAGAAGCAGCACTGGACTGTTGCTCAGTGGTCCAAAGTACTTTTTTCGGATGAAAGCAAATTTTGCATGTCATTCGGAAATCAAGGTGCCAGAGTCTGGAGGAAGACTGGGGAGAGGGAAATGCCAAAATGCCTGAAGTCCAGTGTCAAGTACCCACAGTCAGTGATGGTCTGGGGTGCCATGTCAGCTGCTGGTGTTGGTCCACTGTGTTTTATCAAGGGCAGGGTCAATGCAGCTAGCTATCAGGAGATTTTGGAGCACTTCATGCTTCCATCTGCTGCTGAAAAGCTTTATGGAGATGAAGATTTCATTTTTTAGCACGACCTGGCACCTGCTCACAGTGCCAAAACCACTGGTAAATGGTTTACTGACCATGGTATTACTGTGCTCAATTGGCCTGCCAACTCTCCTGACCTGAACCCCATAGAGAATCTGTGGGATATTGGGAAGAGAAAGTTGAGAGACGCAAGACCCAACACTCTGGATGAGCTTAAGGCCGCTATCGAAGCATCCTGGGCCTCCATAACACCTCAGCAGTGCCACAGGCTGGTTGCCTCCATGCCACGCCGCATTGAAGCAGTCATTTCTGCAAAAGGATTCCCGACCAAGTATTGAGTGCATAACTGAACATAATTATTTGAAGGTTGACTTTTTTTGTATTAAAAACACTTTTCTTTTATTGGTCGGATGAAATATGCTAATTTTTTGAGATAGGATTTTTGGGTTTTCATGAGCTGTATGCCAAAATCATCAATATTAAAACAAGAAAAGGCTTGAACTACTTCAGTTGTGTGTAATGAATCTAAAATATATGAAAGTCTAATGTTTATCAGTACATTACAGAAAATAATGAACTTTATCACAATATGCTAATTTTTTGAGAAGGACCTGTATATCCCTGGGAACTACAGACCAGTTAGCCTAACATCAATAGTATGCAAGCTCTTGGAAGGGATGATAAAAAGGGACTATATACAAGATTTCAGTAATGAAAACTGTATCATTAGCAGTAATCAGCATGGGTTCATGAAAAAAAAAAAAATCACTCTTGCCAAACAAATCTGAGGTGGTGAGCTGCCAACTAGATGAAGGAAGGCCCGTAGACGTGGGGTATCTGGATTTTGCAAAGGTATTTTATACAGTTCCCCACAAACGTTTACTGTACAATCGAAGGTCTGCCGGCATGGACCAAAGGGTGAGTACCTGGATTGAAAACTGCCTAACATGAATGCAATCTACTCACTAGGGGGGAGAACCTCTGGGGGAATCTAGGATGGAAAAAGGTCCTGGGGGTCCTAGTAGATGACAGGCCCAGCAACGGCATGCAATGCCAATATAATATTGGCATGCATTAAAAAGGAAATTAACTTGAGATAAAACGATAATGCTCCCACTCTACAAGACTCTGGTCCGGCCGCACCTGGAGTATGCCGTCCAGTTCTGGGCTCCAGTCCTCAGGAAGGATGTACTGAAAATGGAGAGAGTACAGAGAAGCGCAACAAAGCTAATAAAGGGAGTGCAGGATCTTCGTTATGAGGAAAGACTACAAAACACTGAACTTATTCTCTCTGGAGAAGAGACGCTTGAGAGGGGATATTATTTCAGTGTACAAATACCATACTGGTGACCCCACAATAGGGATAAAACTTTTCTACAAAAGGGCATTTAAAAAGACTCGCGGCCATTCACCAAAATTAGAGGAGAGGCGATTTAAACATAAACAGCGTAGAGGGTTCTTTACAGTAAGAATGTGGAATTCTCTTCCACAAGCTGTGGTTTCAGCAGGGAGCATAGATAATAATAAAAAAAAAAACGATTAGATAGGCACCTAAACGACCACAACATACAGTGATATGCAATACTGACATAAAAGCACACACAGGTTGGGATGTAAACCCTCCATACACCCAGTGAAGTGAACAGCCTCAGATGATACACAGGGATGAACCAAATCTCCCTACTTACCGTATATACTCGAGTATAAGCCGAGTTTTTAAGCACAATTTTTTGTGCTGAAAATGCCCCCCTCGGCTTATACTCGAGTCACCTTTTTGCGCCTGATCTCCCGGAATTTGGGGACCCGGTACCGGCCGGTCGTAGGTCCTCTGGACCCCAAACTTGGCACACATATAGCCCCACTCTTCCTCTACAAGTGTGCAAAGTTTCTTGTCCGGGAGACCTACGGCCGGGGAGCACCAATTTTTCAAAACCGGGCACCCCTTCCATAGACTCCCATGTTAAACGGTAATTTCTCTGGTGACTTTGGGGACCCGGTACCGGCCGGTCGTAGGTCCTCTGGACCCCAAACTTGGCACACATGTAGCCCCACTCCTCCTCTACAAGTTTGCAAAGTTTCTTGTCCGGGGGACTTACAGCCGGGGAGCACCGATTTTTCAAAGCCGGGCAACCCTTTCATAGACTCCCATGTTAAACATCAGTCTAGTCATGGACACAGTGAGGCATGGACACAGTGAGGCAAAGTGAGGCACACCCTAGGCTTATACTCGAGTTAATACGTTTTCCCAGTTTTTGTGGTAAAATTAGGTCCCTCGGCTTATATTCGGGTCGGCTTATACTCAAGTATATACGGTAAGTTTTTCTTGTATATCTGCTGTCTTCACATTTATATACTGTTTAGAAAGCTCAGATTGTGCTAGGAGATTTTCTCTTCCTGTTTAACACAGGGTGTGATGTCTGGGCATACAGCCAAGATAGCCAACATTGATGATTGGAGGAAAGGCACACACCCCCTATCATCATATGCAGAGACACCCAAGAGGTGTTTTGTAATAGGGCCAGCTCCCTGCTAATCTATTTATAGCAACCTCCCCTGACAGAAATTTCAGGCTGCTTTTATCTGATGTGTCCGAGAATTTGTCAGGAATTATCAGGCTGATAGAAGAGTTCAGGAGAGAGCTACGGGACTTAGCTCTTTGAAGAGAGATAACAAAATACTGCAGATATATGTGCCCAGCTCAAATTTCATGAATTGGGTTTACATCCACTTTAATTCACGGCACACTCTGTGTCCGATCTGTCTATTGACAGGGTGCCGTGAATTGGATTTCCTTTTCCAGCGGCATAGCTGTTAAATCGCGCGAGACTGCAGAGTGTTTTCCAGCATCCTAGAACTCCCCATGTGACCGTGCAACATCACATGGGGAGTAAACCTTCTGTATCCTAGCTCGGCGATCAGCTGCAGCAAAACAAACAGGCACGCATATACCCAGAACAGGTATTTACCCGTTAATAAAGCACAAAAACAATGCAGCAGGTCAGCTATGAGTGGCGGTGCTCGGTTACCGCAGTAATGTCAGATCGCGTATGCGTGAGATTACGGTATGGTGAAGGGAAACATGAAAGGGCGGAAATTATATTCTACATGGGCTGAGAAAACTCATACTGAAGATGGCGCTGCCTTATCTTGATAGACAACATTTTTCAAAGTTAAAAAAAAAAAAAAAAAAGTAAGTAATCAGCTATTTTGTGCTATTAGACGAATGTAATGTTTGCTAAAAAGTAGGGCTGGGAAAGAGAAAAAAAAAAAATTGATTTTAATCTTGAATGGAGTTCAAATCGATTTTTATTTTTTTTCCTTTAGAGTTTCCGTAGCAGGGCTGCGAGGGCGTGTCCAGAATGGCACTGGGCGGCGTCACCCCAATTACATCTACTCGCCGCCGCGAGTAGATGTAATGTAACACTAACTAACCGCAAGCCGCCGTCTGCCTACCTGATCAGCGTGTCATGCAGACAAACGGCGGCCATTGCAGTGTTCAAAAGCCGCGCCTCCTCGTCTGTGATAGGCGGAACACTCAATTTCACAGCAGGCAGTGTTCAGCCTATCATCCTCGTCTGTGTTAGGAGGATGAGCGGATGTCCGTGATAGGCGGAACACTGAATGCTGGGAAATTGAGTGTTCCGCCTATCACAGACGAGGAGGAGGCGGGGCTTTTGAATACTGGAATGGCCGCCGGTGTAGCAGTAAAATCCGTATCCCATGAAAATCTGCATCAGGTACGGGCACAGTGATTGAAGCATGGGCACAGTGAGGCACGGGCACAGTGAGACAAGGGTACAGTTCAATTCAACTAAGAGTAACCTCAGGATTTGTTGTTGTTTTATTAGCTAAATCCAAATACAGTATTAATAATTTGGATGTTTAACAATCTTTGTTGCACACTGACTTTGCAGTTAGAGAAAGGGTTTGCCTTTGCAATTTTGTTTGTTGATGCACTTTAATTAATATAATAAAAAAAAAATATCGAATCGAATCCTAAATAGAGTTTATTTATTTATTTATTTTTTAATATAAAAAACTCGATTTAGGATTCGATTTTTTTTTTTAATTTTTTTTTTTATTATTTATATAAAAAAGAGTGATTAAAAAGAAATATATGAAAAGCAACATAGGGACTGCAGGGTTTACTTCCTCTTTAATAAAATGTTTTTGGAGTAAAAATCTATCTAAATATAGTTTTCTATTTAAGCTGCGATAACATGCACTGCATTCAAACAATTTCACAGTAACAATGAGATAAAACAAAGTTCCGGAATATTCCTTTGTCCCATTAGTTTGCAAATCTATGTACACTACAAACTGTAGGATTGAATCGGTTCTGATCTTGCAGTTTTACTAACCTGACAGCTCATTGTTCTAAATAGGAAACCTTCATTTTGTTTGCAAATATTAAAGCTTCCAACTACCAGCAAGAATAAGTCCTTACATTTAAAGAGCACCTATCATTTCAGATCCATCAGGGCAGTGCCTGTTAGCGGGCATCCACTCACCTGCTGCCGCCACGTCCCTCACATTGTTGTGTCACTGCCGCATCATCAGCTGTCCCATTAAAGTGAATGGGACTGTTGTTGCGTCAACAGCGGGGTCAGAGGAGGAGCCGCTCCAGGACAGAGATGACAGTTGCTCTTTAAAAATGATGATTTAAATCAAGCCATTTTACTAGTGATTTAAATCAAGTCCGCCGTGACTGACCTATATAGCCACCTACTATAAATCTTCGTACATCCGCATCTTTCTCTTCCACCCTCCTACAGTATTACCTGTGTGAGACTTGTCAAATGCTACTCACAGCTGCCAGGAAAGGAATGCTCCTGGGGCTCATACACCTGCAGATTGGGCCACCAGAGACTTCATCTTAGCGACAAGCAGTCTGATCTGCAGCAGATTTGGCCATCTATAGTAATGGGCAAATACAACAAATGCCAACTACAGGTATCCTGTGGACACAGAAAAAATGATTGTGTGAGAGCTGCGCTCACACACCGATGTGGCTCTTGAATAAACATAGCCGTTATCCACGCTGGGTGTCGGTGACATCCCAAGGGATAAATAACAGACTGCAAAGTTGGTAGTGCACCATAACCACTCATTCTAATTGCAATATTCCAACTCTAAAGCAAATACAGTATTTATCGGTGTATAACACGCACCCTAACTTTAGGAGGGAAGTTTCAGGAAAAAAAAAACTTTGCACAGCCCCCTGCGTATAACACACAGGCACAGTTTACCCTCTATTTTCAGGGTAAAAAGTGAGTGTTATACGCCAATAAATACAGTAATTGCTCCATGACAGAGATCTGTGAAGTACAGGCTCTGGATATTTGTCTTGGCAGCACTGTGTTTGACAACGTCTCTCTAAATATGCAGCTTAATCACTCAATTACTTATTTCAAAAATCGCTGGCTATCACCATTTATGACTTTTGTAAAAATGAAACTGATGCGATAATTCACATAGCCTGCCGGAGAAGGATTAAAGCGCAAGTTCAAGACGGTCAGATCTTGCAATTCTGATCTCATGAAAATTGTGTTACATAGCTATGGTAAAAGGATGGAAAAAAACGGGCAGCGAATTTTGAATGTTTTTGTTCTTTGATAGGTGATCACAGGTCAACAATAGTCAAATCAATGGTATCAAAAAAGTATCAAACCCTTTGCACACGGGGCCCATGTATTATTATTATTATACAGGATTTATATAGCGCCAACAGTTTGCGCAGCGCTTTACAACATCGGGGAAGACAGTACAGTTACAATACAGGAGGGATCAGAGGGCCCTGCTCATTAGAGCTTACAATCTAGAAGGGAGGGTCAAGTGGAACAAAGGGTAGTAGCTGTGGGGAATGATCAGATGGACAAGATGAAGAGAAAAAAAAAAAAACAGCTGTCAGGTGTGGGTGGGATAGGCTTCTCTGAAGAGGAGGGTTTTCAGGGATTGTCTAAAAGCTAATAGAGAAGGAGATAGACGGATAGATTGGGGTAAGGCGTTCCATAGGCTTGGAGAGGCTCTGGAAAAGTCCTGGAGGCGAGCGTGGGAGGAGGTGATGTAAATGCCGTGTGTCCCTCCTAGCATTTTAATATGCCCAGAGGAAGGGGGGATTTGGGGGGTGGAGGCAGCCTGTCAAATCTGTGGCAGACTGCTACTGAATGGAGCTGATCGCTCTACCAAAAATTGTACCTACTTTAGGGCCCTAGACATTTATGGACAAATGCCTGGAATGCAGCTCTTTCGAAACGAAAATGCTGGGGAGGAAGACACTCTGCTTGATGGCTTTGCGCATAAGAGGCCTTTAAAGCTGAACTCTGGAACACCATTGATAAGATATGTCTAAACCGCAGGCCCAACTGGACCTTCAAGTTGAAGAAGACATTTGTCTAGAAGACATTTTAGTAGCCCTACAATCACTGTTTCATAAGCCTGTACCACATCGGTTGCAATCTGCCAGCAGTCTGGCTGGTCTGCAGATGGACCTCTTTTATATCTGCATACTGCATTACAAGGCACATTCTTTTGAGGATTTCATTGGGTATGGGTGAGACAAGGGGTGATCCTTGCCAGCCTTGAGTCTGCACATCCCAGATCCTTTGTTGGGACTCAATGTGAAGCTTCCAGCGGCAATAGAAAATAGGTGGGACAATGACAGGACCTCAGAGACAGTATCTGTCACTAGGCAGGGGAAAGCAGATACTAAAATGGTCTTGTAGTTCCTGAGGAACAGGGTGCATCAAGAAGCTGTCATTGAACCCATCAACCCACACTCCTGCCTCGTGCTTGACCAAACCTGGTCTTGCAGCTTCCATGATCATCCAGAAGAAGAGAATAGCATTACTGGCCACAAAGCTGATGGTGAGAAAAATCCACTAGCTATTGGTACTATGAAGGGAACCAACCCAGCCATGTTTGTCTTCATATATAGTGGGGTTTTTTCACAACCTACAGCAGCTACATGTGCCAGGTCTATGGGAAAGTTGCTTCATGGCCAATGTTCCTCTGACAAAAGGAGAAACATTAACCAGTGCCAGGTTTTTACTGCTGTAGACAAATCCATTCACAACTAGACCCTTGCTGCCATGATTGCACTGTACACAGCCAACAGGGGTACCACATATAAATATTCAAGAGAAAGCCAAACAAAAAATAAACCTAACAAAAAAAAAAAAAAGTTTGAGGACATCAAGTGGAAAAATTAATAATACACAAACTTTTTAGGGTGCCGATGGACCCTTTGATTACTCTCTCCCCCCCATCCAAAAAAAAAGTAGGTTCAGTATGATGTCACCATATTTACTAAACAAAAATGGGCAAAAAAAAAAAAAAAAACATAAAAAGAGAACCTGTCAAACATGGGCAATTCAGGCCACATATGGAAAAAAAAATATATATGCATAAGCAGATGTTACTTTTATTGACAAGTGTATGCCAAAATGATCAATAGATCCAAAATTATAGAAACAAGCTTGACCTGCACCATAGAATGGGGCCTCCAATTACAATAAAGGACCACGAGGAAAGAAGCTTAATCAACTTTAAGCTTCATTAACTAGAGATGAACCGCAAAAATAATTAATTTAACCACTTAAGCCCCGGACCATTTGGTAGCTAAAGGACCAGAGGTGATTTCAGAATTTTGCACTGCGCTGTTTTAACTGTAAATTGTGCGGACATGCAATGTTGTACCCAAACGAAATTTGCGTCCTTTTCTTCCCACAAATAGAGCTTTCTTTTAATGGTATTGATGATTAATGCAATTTTTATTTTTTGCGATATAAACGGAAAAAGACCGAAAATTTTGAAAAAAAAAAAAAAAAAAAAAAAAAAAGATATTTTCTACTTTTTGTTATAAGAAAAATTGAATAAACTCAATTGTAGTCATACATTTAGGCCAAAATGTATTCAGCCACATGTTTTTAGTAAAAAAAAATGTCAAGCGTATATTTATTGGTTTGCGCAAAAGTTAGAGTTTACAAACTAGGGTACATTTTCTGGAATTTACACAGCTTTTAGTTTATGACTGCCTATCTCATTTCTTGAGGTGCTAAAATGACAGGGCAGTACAAACCCCCCCCCCAAATGACCCCATTTTGGAAAGTAGACACCCCAAGGAAATTGCTGAGAGGCATGTTGAGCCCATTGAATTTTTTATTTTTTTTGTCTTAAGTGATTGAATAATGACTAAAAAAAAAAAAAGTTGTCACTAAATGCTATATTGCTCACACATGCCATGGTTATATGTGGAATTGCACCCCAAAATACATTTTGCTGCTTCTCCTGAGTACGGGGATACCACATGTGTGAGACTTTTTGGGAGCCTAGCCATGTACGGGACCCCAAAAACCAATCACCGCCTTCAGGCTTTCTAAGGGTGTAAATTTTTGATTTCACTCCTCACTACTTATCACAGTTTCGAAGGCCATAAAATGCCAAAATAGCACAAAACCCCCCAAAATGACCCCATTTTGGAATATAGACACCCCAAGCTATTTGCTGAGAGGCATGGCGAGTATTTTACAGCTCTCATTTGTTTTTGAAAATGAAGAAAGAAAATATATATTTTTTTTTTTTTTCAATTTTCAAAACTTTGTGACAAAAAGCGAGATCTGCAAAATACTCACAATACCTCTCAGCAAATAGCTTGGGGTGTCTACTTTCCAAAATGGGGTCATTTGGGGGGGGGGGGTTTGTACCATCTGGGCATTCCATGGCCTCCGAAACTGATAGACAGTGAGAAGTGAAATCAAAAATTTACACCCTTAGAAAGCCTGAAGGCGGTGCTTGGTTTTTGGGGTCCCGTACATGGCTAGGCTCCCAAAAAGTCTCACACATGTGGTATCCCCGTACTCAGGAGAAGCAACAGAATGTATTTTGGGGTGTAATTCCACATATGCCCATGGCATATTTGAGCAATATATCATTTAGTGACAACTTTGTGCAAAAAAAATAAAAAATTGTTGTTTTTCCGCAACTTGTGTCAACATATAAAATATTCCATGGACTCGACATGCCTCTCAGTATATAGCTTGGGGTGTCTACTTTCCAAAATGGGGTCATTTGGGGGGGTTTTGAACTGTTCTGGCATTTTATACACAACATTAGGAAGCTTACATCCACTCTTCTAACCACTTGAAGACAAAGCCCTTTTTGACACTTTTTGTTTACATGAAAACATATTTTTTTTTGCAAGAAAATTATGTTGAACCCCCAAACATTATATATATTTTTAAAGCAAAGGCCCTACAGATTAAAATGGTGGGTGTTGCATTTTTTTTTCTACACAGTATTTGCGCAGCGATTTTTCAAACGCATTTTTTGGGTTAAAAAATACACTTTTTTTAATTTTAATGCACTAAAACACACTATATTGCCCAAATGTTTGATGAAATAAAAAAGGATGATCTTAGGCCGAGTACATAGATACCAAACACGACATGCTTTAAAATTTCGCACAAACGCGCATTGGCGACAAACTACATACATTTTTAAAAGCCTTTACAGGTTACCCCAGTAGATTTACAGAGGAGGTCTACTGCTAAAATGACTGCCCTCAATCTGACCTTCGCGGTGATACCTCACATGCATGGTGCAATTGCTGTTTACATATGACGCCAGACCGACGCTTGCGTTCGCCATTGGGCAAGAGCAGGGCAGGACAGGGGTGCTTTTTTTTTATTATTATTAATTTTGCTTTTTTATTTTATTTTTAAATTGTTCCTGCCAAGTATTTTTTTTTTTATCATTTTTATTGTTGTTATCTCAGGGAATGTAAATATCCCCTATGATAGCAATAGGTAGTGACAGGTACTCTTTTTTTGAAAAAACTGGGGTCTTCTAGACCCTAGATTTTTCCTCTGCCCTCAAAGCATCTGACCACACCAAGATCGGTGTGATAAAATGCTTTCCCAATGGCGCTTTTTATATCCGGGGGGATTCCCTCCCACTGCTTGTAAAAGCAGTCCAGAGGCTAATTAGCCGCTAGGATTGCTTTTACATGAAAGCCGGCCGCAGGCTGAAAAGAATGATACCAAGATAATACCTAAGCCGGCAGGCATCATTCTGGTATAAACATTCAAAGTCCAGCAACATACCAGTACGTTGCTGGTCCTTGTTGGACATGTATTGTAATCTTTTTTTTTCATGCAGCCAGTTGGCTGAACGAAAAAAGAGATTGATTGGTGGGTATGCCCACCATTAGAATACCGCCCTTCATCCACCCACTTCTAATGATGGGCATACATGCACCATTTATATATGCCGAAGCATGGGGGCATCCTCCCGCAAAAAAGTTATGCCGCACACACATGGTCAGACTTTTCCACGGGCAAGCCTCCGTCGGAATTTCGACCGTATGTACGCGGCATTAGGAGCAAAATCGCTCCTCCGCTCCTGCTGCCCCAATGCTTCAGCATATATGCTTTTTTTATTTAACTGTGGTGGTGAAATCACCTCCTACAGCACTGGAGTCGCAGGGATCAGGCCTGTCTCTGCGAACGCTGCAGTTATGTGTGTTGTGTTTTGTAAGTGACAGTGATCGATGGATACTGCACTTGGGTGGCCTGGGCTGGACGGAGGAGCAAAACGCAGGTGCCAGCAGGTATCTGGGCTGATCCCGCTAACACTGCGTTTTTGGGAACCCTAAACTGCTGGGGACGCTAGTATAGATCTGATCAGATATTGATCTGATCAGATACTATACCACTAAGGGGGGTGTATGCTTAACGCGTGGGTGTTAGCGTTACTGGCACTAACCTGACGCTGCCTGGGGTGTGACGCAGACCCTCTCTTGACGCTAAAACCTAATTGATATCACCCGCCGGGCGATCAGGGGGTTAAACCTTTATTGGGTTATATACGGCGGGTGCCCTGACACTATAAAAAGAAAACTAACTAACCAGCGTCACCCGTAACACTTATATGGTGATCACTGGTGAAAGGGTTAACTAGGGGCAATCAGGGGGTTAAAACCTTTATTAGATAATATATGGGGGTACCTGACGCTATAAAAACCTGCGGCGAACCTAAAAAAAAAAAAAATACTGGCTACCGATCTGCATCACCGACACTAAGACAGCGTTTAGAAAAACGATCGCTTAGCGACAGTGGTGATAGGGGGTGAAAGGGTTATCTGGGGGGTGATCAGGGGGTTAAACCTTTATTAGGGGGGGTTAGGGGGCTACACTGGACCTAAAACTGAATGTACTGACACTTTTACAGTCACAAATGTCACTGATTGCAGTGATCAGTAAATAAATGGTCACTGCAATCAGTGACACTGTGACTGGGGGCTGGGGTGGTGATCTGGGGGGGGCGATTTATGTCCCTATGTGTCCTGGTGTCAGTGTAGTGTTGTGTGCACTGACCTGATGTCTTCTCTTGTACGGCGCTCGGTATATGTGAGCGCCGCACCAGAGATGACATCACTTCCTCCTGCTTCCTCTGCCTGACACAGACAGAGGGGGCATTTCCATTCGCCGGGAGCGATCGCGAGGGGGTGGCCGGAAACGAATGGCTGCCCCCTCATCCCGGAACGCTCCCGGACACTTAGCCACCGCTCACTGTATAGGAGGGGGGTCCGATTGGACCCCCCAACTATACAAAGGCAATCACGTACACTCTACGTGATTGTGCCTGTCGGTGCCATTTTGCCGACGTGTATATATACAGTGAGCGGTCGTTAAGTGGTTAAAATGGTTATAATAAATAACACCAATTTAAAGGGATTCGGTCATGAGAAGCACAGGGGGCTGTCATTCTGGGCCTTATGAAAATGCTAGTTACCTGGCTTTAATGCTGACACACTGACCTTAAAACAGATGTATGGCCAAAGCTTTATTGGCCATACTTCTCATGGGTCACAGAAGTGATCTTACTTGTGCTGTCCTGTGACCCAGAACCAGCTGACAGTGGACTATAGCCTGCTGCCAGCTGACGTCACAGAGCCCCTTCAAGCTCTGGAAGGATCCCAACCATATTGTTGGGATCCACCCAGATGCCTCAAAGGCAGCTGGCTCAGTCGCTCAGTGCTTAGCTGAGGAGCTCCAGCATGCCAATTCTGTCCCCTCCATAGCTGAGAGCTCCAGAGCTGACTAGAACTATCGATCAGAAGTCATGCGATCACTGTTCTTGGACTTCGAGTCGGCGGGGGACAGCTGCAGCATGGAGACGAGTATGTTGGGTTTATTCTATACCTCCAACTTTCCAATAATGTTTTCTGAATGACTTACCTGAAACAACTGAGGTAATGTGGCATTCTCACACTCATTTACATAATGAACATTCTAGGTCAGTGACTCAAAGTATTGAAGAAAAACACAAACAGGCAACTAACATTTAAAGAAGGTGGCCAGCAATGGAAGCCCCATACGTTTCTCACGACTGCATGACGATAAAAGCTTCAATCTTTCTTGTGAAAAATCTTTTTATTGTGGCCCATGATTCCTACCTGGGAGAGTCCTCCGACCCAAATTGTCTTATCCGAGCTGCTCTGAACATAATCTTTTCAGGACTGTTGGGCACTGGGATGCAGGTTCGCAGATCCCCCACTGCAGGGTGAAAACATTAAAAACTGACTGTCTTCAGTTATTTCAGCAGATTCTGCTTTTGTGGATTAGAGATCTCACTTAACATGGGGAAAAAAAAAAGACAGGAAGAACTAAATGTAAAATTAAAAATACGCAGCAGATTACCATCCACAACGCGACATATTTTAACGACGATGCTTCCGTCATACGTTTTAAAATGGCAGAGAGCTGCACATGCTGTTCTGGAGTACCATTTTAAAACATCACTCTGGATCTTGTTTGCATGATTGTAATGTCATAAGACAGGGCAAATCACAGGCAAAATGCACAGAGCCCATCAGAATGGCTTTATGCCTTGTGATTGCTGTGACGGCCAATCACGGCAAACATATGTACACCCTGATCTGTTTACAATTGAGAGCCCTCCCCTTCTGATCACAATGGAGGAAGAACAAACTTATGAATGAAGGGTAGGAAGCAGCAGACTCAGGATGGGTGGGGGGGTGGGGAGGGTTATTTAAAATGTGCTCATTTTTTAACCTTTTTAGATCCCACTCCACTCATCCAAGTGTGAGCAGTACATCTTATCTTCATTCTGTCTCTGGCCTGTATGTTAAAATAGTTGTAATGCAATCTATGCCTGAGGTAAACAAAACCTTCAGTGTGCAGCTTCCCCTGCAGCCCCCCAATACTTACTCAAGCCTAATCCAGTGATGTGCATGAGAGCAGCGGCTCTCCTGGGTCTCTCATTCCTCATTGGCTAAGACACAGCAGAGGGAGCCATTGGCTCCTGCTGCTGTCAATCAGCCAGTGAGGAGGGAGCGGAACTGAGCCATGCTCTGCTTTCCATATATACACACACACACACACACACACACACACACACACACAGAGTGCGGCTCGGGAGCGAGAGCACACACACACACACACACTGCTCCCAAAGCAAGCAGCTTGCAATGGGGACACTTGGCAAAGGGGGAGGGTCCAGAAGCGCTGAGGGGAGGGTCCAGAAGCGCTGAGGAGAGGGGAATCGAGGCTGTTCTGGGCAAAATTATTGCAGAGGAGGCAAGCAAGATGTGTTTATTATTTGAAAAAAAGAAAAGAACCTTCAGAACCGCTTTAAAATTATACTAAAGTCTCGCCCCCCCCCCCCCTTTAAAAATACCAAACATGTCATACTTATTACCTGCTCTGTGTAGTGGTGGTTTTGAGCAGCCCAGATCCTCCTCTTCTCGGGTCCCTCTTCAGTTCTCCTGGCCCCTCCAGCAAGCGGCTGGCTATGGGAACCAGAGCCAAAACCCAGGGTGCCCATTCAGACACAGAGCTGCAGTTCGGCCCCGCCCCCTCTCTCAGATTGTTTGACTTTGACAGCAGCGGGAGCCAATGGCGCCGCTGCTGTGTCTCAGCCAATCAGGAGGGAGAGTCCCGGAATGGCCGAGGTACTCGTGTACATCACTGGATAGAGATGGGGCTCAGGTAAGTATTAGGGGGGCTGCTGAACACAGAAGGCTTTTTATCAGAATGCATTCAAATAAAAAAAACACTTCTGACTTTACCAACTCCTGCACATTAACCCATTCATCTTCATTCATCTACTGTATGCGACCTGCCCATTAACCTCTTCACCCCCTCCTTCCTTTGCATATGGCTTGTAATGTATATTAATTATATTCTGTATCTAGTACACCATTACCAAGCTCCATATTTTAACCACCTCAATACCAGCATGTTTCTTCATTTAAAAAAAAAAAAAAAAGCTGTCAAAAACTGAGCAAGTCAAACTATTAAAAGCACCGAAAACTGAAAAATGGTAATGAATGGGCAATACAAGCTGGCTCTCAAGTGGTTAAAGGTGACAAAATGGACAAATCTTCAGAATCCAGGACTGTCCCTAGAAATAGAGATCCAGCCCTACATTAAAAAATGTAGTCCTATCATAACAAACAAACGTAAAGCCATGAAGGCATCAAACAGACAAGGTCAATTTAAATACAACGCATGAGTTTTGTTAAAAACCTAATTGCTATTTTATGTATTATTGGCGCTATATAAATCCTGTAAAATAATAAAAATAATGCATTACTGCAAAGCACAAATTACAAGCAGCTCCACAGTTTTAGCATATCACTATTTATTTTTTTGGGGATGCGTCACAAGGCAGCTCATGTGCTCAGGCAGAACTACCAAATATTACTGATTTGTTCTGCCCTTCTACTGCTAAAATACAAAGGCTGCAATGAACCTACATGACAGATTAATGGTTTCGTTAACCTGAGTTTTCATGTCATTGAGTAAGCAGTCATGCGTTATCATCGCTTGCATTGTGCTTTGATGAGCTATTGTTCTACAGTTTTATTGTTCACTTTATGTTCTCCCTTTTAATGACAAATACTGTATTCTATCCTGGAAATTAAATTATGAAGCAGGCACCAAACACTTTTATTGGTGACATAGGTAATTACTGCACTTTTGCCTGAACTGTGTCAATGGATTTTTTCTAGATACTCCATGACCAAACAAGGTCCTAATGTCCCTTTCACATGGGCTGAGTCTGTTTGGATCAGCAGGGGGTCCGTGATCAGATCTCCTGCCTAATTGGAGATGATCGCTCTATAAATGTCAATGGTGCCAAAAATGTGTCCGATCTGTTCGCCGCAATCACGAAAAAAAAAAAAAATAATAAAAATAAATTAGAGATAGAGGAAAAAAAAAAAAAAACGCAGATCGCCGCCATTACTAATAAAAAAAGAAATTCATAATAAAAAATGCCATAAATCTATCCCTATTTTGTAGACACAATAACTTTTGCGCAAACCAATCAATATACGCTTATTGCGATTTTTTTTTTTTACCAAAAATATGTAGAAGAATACATATCGACCTAAACTGAGGAAGTAAATTTATTTTTATTTTTTTTAATGTATTTTTTGGGGATATTTATATAAAAAAAAAAAAAAAAAAGTAAAAAATATTAAATTGTTTTCAAAATTGTTGCTCTTTTTTTGTTTAAAGGGCAAAAAATGTAATCCGCAGAGATGATCAAATGCCACCAAAAGAAATCTCCATTTGTGGGGAAAAAAAATAAAAAATGGATGTCAAGTTTGTTTGGGTACAGCGTTGCACGACTGCGCAATGGTCAGTTAAAGCGACGCAGTGCCGAATTACAAAAAAAGGCTTGGGTCACGAAGGGGGTAAAGGCTTCCGGGGCTGAAGTGGTTAAAGTGGTATTAAACCCAGAACCAAAAATGTAATATTTCGGCTTACCAATCAGTAGATGTGGTGGCTGCATTTGTTTTCTTTTTATGCTTTTCCCCCTTCCAATACACCACCTGCATTAGAGTGCCTCCACTCTGGATGGAGGAGCAACAGAGACACCTTTGGACAGCAGACCGGTCAGTCCGGAGGGAGCATAGCATTAGATGGACTGGCAGATTTAGATACACTGGCAGATTGAAGCCAAGCTCTAGCTAACACTTTATAAGCAGTTACAGCAATAGTTTTGTTCCTTTTCGGATAAAAGATGACCATTGTAAGCCATGGGATTTGGAACTGTCAAATTGCATGACAAGTCGCACCAGTGTGAACGAGGGGCTTAGGGACATTAAAACTCTTTCAAATGACAAATAAGAATCTACCATTATAAACCAATGTTACCTCACTTATCACATCTGCCCAGCCACCACTACCCTCAATGAAATGCCTATCCCTCGGTCACCACAACATACGCTGCCTGTCCAGCCGTAGGGGTTGATTTACTAAAACTGGAGAGTGTCAAAATCTGGTGTAGTTGTAGATGGCAGCCAATCAGCTTCTAACTTCAGCTTCTTCAATTAAGCTTTAAAAAAAAAAAAAAAAAAACACTGGAAGCCGATTGGTTTCTATGAGGAGCTGCACCACATTTTGCACTCTCCAGTTTTAGTAAATCAACCCCATAGTGTCACCAGACTCTGTGCCCTCTCCTATCACCTAGTCAGCTGCCAAGTTGCTAGTGAGGAGGATGAATTCTGCCCACCTAGCTAATCACAGAGAATAGATGCTGCTTGTCCATCCATCACCACACTAAATGTGACCTACCTATATACACCTGTCCACCATTCACCTAGCTATCCTTATGCCATGTCAGTGTCCGCCTGTCATGTCACCACACATTTGCAGGTAGCCAAAAAGGGGGGTGTTGAGCAAAAATGATGGTCACGTGCTGGGAAATGCCAGAGACTCGGTCTTAAAAGATAATGATTGATAAAAAGTGTCTTTGCTACTACTAGTTTTTGCCACTAGACTTCAATCTGGTTGCTGCACATTGTTTACACTTTATCAATCATTATCTTTTTAGACCGAGTCTCTGGCATTTCCCAGCACATGACCATCATTTTTGCTCAACACCCCCCTTTTTTGGCTACCTGCCCTTCTGAGGAATCTCGGCCCTGCTCCTCAGCTGCACGTGGCGTGTTCACCTCAGTTTCCGGGACTGGCACCCCCTTGTTGGCCATGGTTCAGCATTTCACTCATTCCCACCATCCACCTGGTATGTAAATTCAGGACTGACATGCATGCTCTTCATTTGCGCTTAGTGTTACTGTAGATTTAACAAACACATTTTAACCCATTAGATTTGGAAGCATCCGCCCCTGATGAGTGTACAAACACGAAACGCGTCGGGAAATTCAGGATGCCTACGCACTCCTTATCTGATCCACCAGCAATCACGTTTCACAACTTTCTACCTCATGTTGTTTTAACTGCACTGTGCCACTTTAAGGAATCATGTATGATCTACCATGTATTCTTGGGAAGCTGTTCATTTTTTCATAATGTCATGTATGGTTTTTAGAGATCATTGTATATCCTTGATGTCCATGTTCCATATGTCCATCCATATGTCATGAGTTTCCAAGCTGATATTAATATGTATCTCTAATGTCCATTATGGTTATGTACCTTGCTCAGCCCCATTGATTCAAACTAGGGCCGAAACAACTAATCGATTAATCGACAACTAATCGATTATGAAATCAATTACCATTTTCATAATCGATTAAATCGGCCAGTAACATAATGGGGTTAAAAAAAAAACTAAAGTTAGCCCTTTATCGTACAAAAAGAGCAAATCGCTACTGTAAATATTAATTTCACTGCCCCACAGTAAAAAAATGAACCCCTCACAGTAGCGATTATTTGCTCTTTTTGTACTAATTTTAGTTTTTTTAACCCCATTATGTTACTAAACATCTCAGGCCTGGGTCACACCTCCGTGTTTTTTGCAGAAACACTACAGTTCATTTACATGGTTTCCTATGGGACACGTTCACATCCAGGATTTTTTCAGCTGCTGTGTATTTGGAAAGGGCAAGGACTTTAACGCAAAACGGTGCTACTTTGATTTTTGGTTCAATATACTTCAATGGAGAAGCTGCAGAAAAGCATGTTTGTGTTTTTTAATCTGCCCAACAACAAATTGTCCCCAAAAAATGTAAAAAGCAAATCGCAGCTTAATTACCTTACTCTTTTTTTTTTTTTTTTATGTTATTAACCGATTAATCAAAACAATAATCGGCCAACTAATCGATTATGAAAATAATCATTAGTTGCAGCCCTAATTCAAACAGTACATCACATAATTTTCATGTCAATAAACATGTTCCTTCTATTACACTCCCACCTTGTTCTGAACCTCATTTAAAGTCCCAAATTCCCCTTTCTTTATACCTGTACCGGGGATGGAAGTACAGAAATGTTCCTAAGTCAAAGTCCCACTTATGCTCTTGCCCCCCCTTCTGATATACTGCCTTCACAGCCATAGTGTCACCAGACTGTTTTCCTCTCCTATCACCTTGTCATCTGCCCGCCCGTTGGGAGCATGGGTGCTCAACCTGTGGCCCTCCAGCTGTTGCAGAACTACAGCTCCCATGAGGCATTGTAAGTGGCTGACAATTACAAAGGCAGAGGCATGATGGGACTTGTAGTTTTCCAACAGCTGGAGGGCCACAGGTTGAACGCCTATGGTCTAGACTCTAGACCAGGGATATGCAATTAGCGGACCTCCAGCTGTTGCAAAACTACAAGTCCCATCATGCCTCTGCCTGTCATGCTTGTGGCTGTCAGAGTCTTGCAATGCCTCATTGGAATTGTAGTTCTGCAACAGCTGGAGGTCCACTAATTGCATATCCCTGCTCTAGACCATAGGCGTTCAACCTGTGGCCCTCCAGCTGTTGGAAAACTACAAGGTTTCTCAACGCCAGTCCTCAAGTACTCCCAACATGTCATGTTTTCAGGATTTCCATTATTTTCCACAGGTGATTTAATCAGTTTCACTGCCTTAGTAATTACCACAGCCATTTCATCTGAGGGAAATCCTGAAAATATGACCTGTTGGGGGTACTTGCGGACTGGAGTTGAAAAACATTGGTCTAAAGCAGTGGTTCTCAACCTCAGTCCTCAAGTACCCCCAACAGGCCATGTTTTGGGAGTTTCTCTTAGATAAAATAGCTGTCCAAAATACTAAGCCATTGACTCTGATTTAAAGCATCAGTGCAAGATAAAGGAAAACCTGAAAACATGGCCTGTTGGGGGTACTTGAGAACCGAGGTTGAGAACCACTGGTCTAGACTCTAGAGCAGTGATGGGAACTTTGGCACCCCCAGATGTTTTGGAACTACATTTCCCATGATGCTCAACTACACTGCAGAGTGCATGAGCACCATGGGAAATGTAGTTCCAAAACATCTGGAGTGCCAAGGTTCACCATCACTGCTCTATATGAAGAATTCTGACCACCTATCTAATCACAGAGAATAGATGCGGCTGGTCAAACCATCACCACAATAAATGTGACCTACCTATATACCTGTCCACCATTCACCTAGCTATCCTTATGCCATGTCACCACACATCATTTGCTCTGTTGGCAAATGCTGCCTGCCCACCTACCTAATCACAGAGCCAGATGTGACCTACCCACCTACCTCTCAATATGCCATGCCAATGTACCCTATCTGTCCACCTATCATGTCACCAGACTTTTCTCACGCTTTTGTTATGTGGTGCTTGTCCATCTGCTGGTCCAGAGGATGAAATATGCCCACCTACCTAATCACAGAGCATGGGTGCTGCCTGCCAGTGCTTATCCATAAGGACTATCTACAGGCCTGTCCATCATTCACCTACCTAGCCATAATGTCACCAGACTCTGCTGTCTGGATCTCCTATCACATGTCACCTGCCTGCTGGTCCAGAGGATGAATTCTGCCCACCCACCTAATCACAGAGAATGGAAGCCGCTTGTCCATTCATCACCACATTAGATGTGACCTACCTGCGATTCACCTACCTGTCATGGTAATGTACCCTGCCTGTCCACCTGTCATGTCACCAAACTTCCCTTGCTCTCTGGTCACAAGCTTCATCTCCATCTGCTGGTCCAGAGGATGAAATTTGCCCACCTACCTCCACCATAGCAGACATGGTTGTCCTGTGTGATGATATAGTGAATGTCCCCTCTATGGGTACTCCTGTCACCGGTGGTGCCCACCCCAGGTGATGAGCAGGGAGAGCACTTACCTGTAGTAGGAGAGCAGCCCATTGCTCAGCACGAACCATCTCCTCTGGTAGCCCTTCAGGTAGTTGGTCCATTTGAAGAGCCATCCTTTGTAGGTGTCAGGGCCGGGGCTGGCAGGGATGCCCGGGAGGACGGATCCTGAATTGCTCATATCTGCGGACAGAAGAGACAAGGCACGGCGGAGAAAAGAGACACCAGCCCGCTGGAGGAGCGGCCACTCTCCCCATAGACCACAGCTCCGGAGTGGGCGGGGACACGGCCGCGCGACACACCCCCCTCTCGGCGCGTGACAGCTAGAGGTACGGAACCAAAACAAACACGGCCTCACGTGACTTAGCCCCGCTGGCGGGAAGAAGGGGGAGCCGTCACGTGATTCGGTGAGTGGGGATGGGATGGATGGGCTCACCTGAGGATAGAAGGAACACTCTAGTCTCCGGGCTTACTTACTAACGAGTCTACGGAGTCTTCACATCACTGGCTCGGCCTACTCCTACTACTATTAGATCATTGTCATCTTACTGAGACACACGGGGCTGTACTGCACCTCTGTCACCCCTCAGACATTCTGGTTAGAACTCCAAGATGCATGGCAACCCTACACTTACCTATTAAGATACAATTAAAGCAAGACATTTTTTGTATTCTGGCTAGAGTAAGGAAGGGTTACAGCTCCTGTCAGCTTTATTTTTTTCCCATCAGTGAGAGGGCAGATTTTGCTTCATTTCCTGTCCCATGGCCAAAACAGGAAGTGAGTTAAAATCCCTCCAAAGTCAGGGATTCCTATGCTCCATGCAGCATTTTTTCTGCAGTTTTACCCACTTCATATCCCCCATACGTTTATACACATCCTCAGACAGGAGCGTTGATATCCCAGTCCTCACTGCAGCAGTGATCGTGTTATTCGTTAGAACCGGTGATTGTGCACAATGTAAAAGTGATCCCAGCAGCCACCCCATGACTTTAACAGGTGGTGTTCCCTCTCTCCGGCCCTTTTACTGGGCTCTGTCATCCAAACAGTCACATAAGGTGCACTAGACAGAGTGAGAGGAACTTGCATTATTAAAAGTCTTGTTTACCATTTTTCGGGGATTAACACTTATGTGCAACCACGGTGCAGATGCTTAGCCTTGGGGAGAGCCGGACGGCGATGCGGTGCGCGGGGAGGTTTGCTGGAGGTCCATGAGAGCCCCCCTCCCCTCGCGCCTACCTGTTCGGTCCACCTTATAATCTATATGCTACATGATAACTCACTTATTGTCCGGAGAGCTGGTCGGCCCGGCCACGCGCGGCAACTCCTTTGGGAGACGCCTCCGTTTTACAATCAAACCACCAGGCGGTCAGGGCTTACCCCACTTGCGCCATGGGGGGAGACCTGGGCGTCGACCTACTACCTGAGTATTAAACCTTCTGCACTTTTAGTTAAAATTACAGTTTCACTGTTACTATCTGTTATGTATGTTTATTTTATTTTACTTTTTATACTTTTTTTAAAACCAGACTAGCGCAGTACTTGCTGTATTTACCTTTGGCTACATTTGTTGAGATGTACTGCCTTAGAGCCGGTTCACACCAGGGCGACTCGTCAGGCGACTCAGTCGCCTGACAAGTCGCGTCCCACGCTTTTCAATGGAACCATTCTAAGTAAGAGCGACTCAGGTCGCTCCGACTTAGAAAAAGGTTCCTGTACTACTTTTGGGGGCGACCTGCATTGACTTCTATACAGAAGTCTTATGCAAATCGCCTCGGCGGGCGTCTCAAGTCATCTTGAGATCGCGCCGCCGAGGTCGCCCCCACAAGTCGTGTCGCGCCGCCCTGGTGTGAACCGGCTCTGACCTCTTACAAATAAAGATTTTCCAAAAAAAATAAAGTCTTGTTTACATTGGGCTGGAAGGGATATCATGGTGTAGCTCCAGTCCTCCTAGACCAGTGATGGTGAACCTTGGCACCCCAGATGTTTTGGAACTACATTTCCCATAATGCTCATGTACTCTGCAGTGTAGTTAAGCATCATGGGAAATGTAGTTCCAAAACATCTGGGGTGCCAAGGTTTGCCATCACTGTCCTAGACCATAGAGATGAGCAGAGGCCATCTTTCCTCCGCTCATCTCGGTTACCAGCAGCCCCAACCTCCGGATTGGTTCTCGGGCTTCCCAGTCCACCAGGTAAGCCCGAGAAACTTAGCAAAGCAGGGGGGCCACCTCCCACCACTTAGTGGTGAATCTACCACTGGGACCACTTTTATCGGTTAGAGAATCTCCAATATTGCTGCAGCCACAACCACGGTATTCCAATGCCGAACGAGGATGTCTTTTGTCTATGGCCCGGTCTGCAAGTCTGACATGTTTGGTATCTTTACTCGGTGTAATACCATCTTTTATATTTTACCAATAAATTGGGTATTATACCGTATTTGTGCACAATATAATACCTGCGGTTTTAGATGTGCTCCCATTGACTTCTATTGGGCCATGTGTTTTCTGAAAGCATATCTATGAAAGTGCGTGGTCTAATAGAAGTCCATGGCAGTGAATCTAAAACTGCATATAAATTACACATACAGTTGTACCGCAGCCCCAGTTCACGCTACAACGAAGTGCGTTCAAATTGCACTACAGTTGTGATCTGCAGTAGGTGTCAATGTTAAAGCGTTTGTTACCCTAACAAATAAATAAAAAAATAATAATAATAATCCTGTTCCCTTAAAGCATGAATAACTGCACAGTGCTTGTGCTGTGTAATTTGTCCTTTTGTATCATATAAAATACCTGATTGATCCTGCCTGGTTCTGCCCTCCCCCCTGTAAACTAACCATGGTTTATCATGGCTGCTGAGCCCTGACACTGTGGTCAGTTTACTTGCCTCCATCATCCGCAGCCTGCTCTGTCCTCTCTCCTCCCCGCCTGTCAGCTGTCAGTGCTTGCCCCTCCCCTTCTTCAGCGATAACTGTAATTTTCAGGTATTCACCTGTCTTCCTTAATGCTAAGTGCCCTGTGTATGTGATTTAGTAAAAAAATACTGTTCTATATTTTATATCCTAGCAGGGCTCACGTGACCAGCCGCCTCTAACGTCAGTGGGGGATTATCAGCACCTCCCGCTGTGGCTGTCAGATCGGGAGAGGGAGCAGCGGGCAGTCACGTGAGCGGCACTAGAATATAAGATATGGAACGGCATTTTTTTTTAAATAAAACGGATGCATAGGGCACCTAACATTAAGGAAGACAGATGAGGGCCTGAAAATAACCAAGTGGGGTTACAAACACTTTAAGTTAATCTTGTCTATGTTCCCATCAAACACATTCCTGGATCATTAGGCTCTGACACTGGATATAACAGATCAATGCACCATACTGTACTCACCAGCCCACCATGGATCTTCAATTGCAATCCAAAGCTTTTATTGCAGAGGTCACATCACAAATTGTGTTTTGTGATGTGACGTCACCTCTGCAATAAAAGTTTTGGACTGCAATTAAAGATCCATTGTTGGCTGGCGAGTATGTGCATTGAAATGTTAAGTTAACAATACCCCAAACACATGTAGTTCATTTGCCTGCACCGGATTGCACGGTATAAATGTACCATGCGATCCAGTTGCAGTGCATGCACTACTTTTGCTGCCATGCATTGGGATTTGAGCCCATTCAAAGGGATAGGCTCAAATCACACTGGAACGCATGTGAATTGCACAGGAATGTGCTTGCGCGATTCATAGTGTGAACCAGGCCTAAAACTTCTGTCAGTTAATTTTTAATGCTTGTGTCCTGATTGTACAGATTTTCTTTTACTTGCTGTGCCAGAGATGCAGGCGTGCAGTTTGGGTGATACATACACTTTGCCATCAGCACATTTGTGTGTTTTAAAACCCTTTGTGTCTGTAAGGCCAGTCTCACATGGCCTACAGCTTGTATAAGAGGAGTGTGAACAGCAAGCTGTGACAAAGCATTTGCAGAGCTTTCAGCAAGCTTTGTTGAAGCTTTTAAAGTACCAGTTAACTCCAGTTTGTAAATGCTGAACACGGATCCTAATGGGAGTGTTGATTGGGACTTTAACCACTTGTCTACTGGGCACTTTTACCCCCTTCCTGCCCAGGCCGATTTTCAGTTTTCAGCGCTGTCACACTTTGAATGACAATTGTGCGGTCATGCAACACTGTACCCATATGAAGTTTTTATCATTTTTTTTTTCACACAAATAAAGCTTTCTTTTGGTGGTATTTAATCACTACTGGGTTTTTTATTTTTTGCTAAACAAACAAAAAAAAGACAGATTTTTTTAAAAAAAACAGGTTTTTCATATTTTTCTTCTTCACTGATAGGTACTGATGAGGCGGCACTGATAGTTAGCACTGAAAAGTGACACTGATGAGGCAGTGATGAGCACTGATAGGTGGCACTGGAGGGCACTGATAGGTGGCACTGAAAGGCCGCTGTCCCTCTAACAGAAGCAGGTTAACTGCTTTTTTCTTTTCTTCACGCTGACAGCGCAAGGGAGAAAAAAAGCCGATAACCGGCTTCTGTTTACTTCTGCGATCAGCTGTCATTTGCTGATTGGCCCTTTACCTTCATTAGTGATCAGCCGAGTCCCAAGGATTCCATGTACGCCCTCCTGGGATTTTAAGCCTTCTCTGTAGCCGTCTTTTGGCTATAGCGCGGGCGCCAAGTGGTTAAATGTAATTGTAATGCCCTATATTACATCCAGTCTATCAGCCTCCAGCTTTTCTGGTTTTGGATTCTGATCTTGCCTGCACAGAGCCCTTAAAGTGATTATAAACATTGGATTATTTTTTTCTAAACTATAAACTTGTCATACTTACCTGCACTGTGTAATGGGTTTTGCACAGAGCAGCCCTGATTCTCCTCTTCTGGGGTCCCCCGCTGGTGCTTCTGGCTCTTCCTGCCTTCAGAGTCCCCAATACCAAGCCACAAAGTATAGTATAGAGTGCCCCTATAGCAAAGTAAAAAAAAACCTTCTGTCTTTAGAATCACTTTAACCAGTTGCCGCCCGCCCACCGTCAATTGACAGAGGAAAGGTGCGGCTCTTATTTTGGGTGGACGTCATATCTATGCAAAGATCCGTTGACACGGCTCTTTAACCATGTAATCGACTGTGTCCAATCACAGCCGGTCACATGTAAATACAGGAAGTTCCGGTAATCGGCTCTCATCTCCTCACACTGACAGAGTGTGTGGCGAGGAGAGCCGATCAGCAACATCTCCTCGCAGGGGACAACAAGACATGTAATCAGGGCACTGATCATCAGTGCCCTGATTACACTAAAGTGCCACCAGTGCCAGCAATCAGTGCCCTTTAGTGATGCCAGTCAGTGCTGGCTTTCAGTGCCACTCATCAGAGCCGCCTATCAGTGCCCATAAGTGCGGCATATTAGTGCCTCCTCATCAGTGCCCATAAGAGCCACCTCATCAGTGCACATCAATGAAGGAGAACAATTACTTATTTACAAAATGTACTTACTGAAACTAATGTCGCATACACACGATCGGAATTTCCGTTGGAAAAACCTTGGATGGTTTTTCCGACGGAATTTCGCTAAAACTTGGCTTGCATACTAGAGGTTGACCGATATATCGGCTGGCCGATATATCGGCCGATGTTTAGGCATTTTTGATAAATCGGCTTTGGCCGATTAATATCAAAACTGGCCGATATATTTCACTGGCTGCACTTCCTCCCCCCTCCTCCTCCCTCCTCCACACTTCTCCACACTCAGCAGCATCTAGCGCCGTGCTGTGTGTGTGTGAGAAACTGAAAGTAAAGCCCCTTTCACACTGGGGCGGGCAGGTGCGGTGGCGGTATAGCAGCGCGATTTTCAGCGCTGCTATACTGTCGTTCTTACCGCGGTATGCGGTCGCTAGGGGGGTTAATTTAACCCCCGCTAGCGGCCGAAAAAGGGTTAATACCGCCCGCAAACCGCGGCTATTGCCGCGGTTTGCGGGCGGTATTACCGCGCTGTCCCATTGATTTCAATGGGAAACCGCGGTAAAGGAGCGGTGAACACACCGCTTCTTTACCGCTGTAAAGAAGCGGCTAGCAGGACTTTTGGAGCGGTCCTGCTAGCGCACCGCTTCAGTGTGAAAGCCTTCGGGCTTTCACATTGAAGGCACAGGGCAGGATTTTTTCATGCGGTATAACAGCGCTATTATTAGCGCTAAACCGCATGAAAAACGCCCCAGTGTGAAAGGGGCCTAAGAGGAGAGAGAGAGAGAGGATGTGTCAGCTTGATGTCGGGGTGGGCGGGACCCAGCAGATATATTACACCAGCCAATGGGATGGTATCTGGGCGGGCCACTACGTCTAGAGCAGCCCAATCATTGACTGGTGTAATTTAGCTGCTGGGTCCCGCCCACCCCCACATCGAGCTCAATTCTAACAGCTCTCTCTCTCTCCTCTCTGTCAGTTTCACACATTACACTCGGCTTAGTGTGAAACCTGCCAGTGCCATCTGTCAGTGCCCCCAGCCAGTGCCATCTGTCAGTGCCCCCAGCCAGTGCCATCTGTCAGTGCCAATCAGTGCCACCCAAATCAGTGCCACCGCCAATCGGTGCCATCTGTCAGTGCCACCAGCCAGTGCCAATCAGTGCCACCCAAATCAGTGCCCCCAGCCAGTGCCATCTGCCAGTGCCACCAGCCAGTGTCAATCAGTGCCACCAGCCAGTGTCAATCGCCAGTGTCAATCAGTGCCATCTGTCAGTGCCAATCAGTGTCACCGCCAATCGGTGCCATCTGTCAGTGCCACCCAAATCAGTGCCACAGCCAGTGCCACCAGTCAGTGCCCCCAGCCAGTACCAATCAGTGCCACCAGCCAGTGCCACCGCCAATCGGTGCCACCAGCCAGTGCCATCTGTCAGTGCCACCAGCCAGTGCCAACCAGTGTCACCCGCCAGTGCCACCTGCCAGTGCCAACCAGTTCCAATTGCAAGTGCCACTGCCAATCAGTGCCATCTGTCCCAAACTAGTGCCATCTGTCAGTTCCAAACCAGTACCACCTGCCAATGCCAGCCAGTGCCACCTGCCAGTGCCATCTGTCAGTTCCAAACCAGTGCCATCTGTCAGTTCCAAACCAGTACCACCTGCCAATGCCAGCCAGTGCCATCTGTCAGTTCCAAACCAGTGCCATCTGCCAGTTCCAAACTAGTGCCATCTGTACTGAGGACATCAAGTGTGTGCTAGAGTGACAGGAGTAAGCAGGAAGAAAAAGAGTGGGTGAGGTGTTTTTTTTTTTTTTTTTTAGTTTTTTTTTTTTTATCGGCCTAAAATATCGGCCACAAAAATCGGCATCATATATCGGCCGCCCCAATTTCTAAATATCGGCATCGGCCAGAGAAAAACCCATATCGGTCGACCTCTATCGCATACACACGGTCACACAAATCCTGTCGGAAATTCCGAACGCCAAGAACGCAGTGACGTACAACAAGTACAAAGAGCCGAGATCAGTGAAGTTCAATAGACAGTTCGGCTCTTCTGCTTGATTCTGAACATGCGTGTTTTATTGTGCGTCGGAATTGCATACAGACGATCGGAATTTCCTATGGGAACTTTTCTCGTTGAAAAATTTGAGAACCAGTTCTTTCCGACCAAAAGCTCACATCGGACTTTTCTTGTCGGAATTTCTGATCGTGTGTACGCGGCATAAGATAAACATTTAAAAAAAATAATAAAATTCTGTCTTTTTTTTTTTTTTATGAAAAACCCAGCAGTGATTAAATACCACCAAAAGAAAGCTCTATTTGTGTGAAGAAAATTATAAAAAAATTCACATGGTTACAGTGTTGCATGACCGCGCAATTGTCATTCAAAATGTGACAGCGCTGAAAAATGGCCTGGGCAGGAAGGGGGTGAAGGTGCCTTGTATTAAGGTGGTTAAATTATTTGCTTCTCCTGCCCAGGACTATATGTCCCATGAGGCATTGCTCCTCACACATTCACAAGTTCTCAGGCACTTACTAACATGTATGGACGGTAGGGGTGCAGAATTTAATCGCTGCATTGATGCATCGCGATTCGGGGGTCCCCGATGCGGCATCAATGCATGCGACCCCAATAATCAATGTCGGGTGACGTCATCCTGACTTGCCTCGCCCCTCTTGGGAGAGTGCTCCGAGCATGTCTATTAAAATAGCGGTTTTGTAATAAATGCAGTTATAATCAAATCCATTAAGTGGCCACCGCTGTATGTGCGTTTTAAAATATATGCAGCTTCATACCTGCATTTATGTCTGTATACTCTGTATATTCCGCTCATGTGACTGTTCGCTCCGGCCCGCCTCTCTCCTCTCACGTCTCTCCTGACGTCAGCCCCGCCCACCTCTCTTCTGATCTGATAGCTACAGTCGGTGGGCGGGGCTGAGAACTCCCACTGACGTCAGGAGAGACGTGAGAGGAGAGAGGCGAGCCGGAGCAGACAGTCACATGAACGGCATATACAGTTATACACACACAGAAATGCAGGTATGAGAAGCTGCATATATTTTAAAAAGCACATACAGCGGTGGCCACTTAATGGATTATAACTGCATTTATTACAAAACGGGTATTTTAACAGCAGTATGCTTACACCTCCTACACATGCTCTGTGCTGGGATTTCCCCGGCTTCCTGTGCTCTGCCATTGGCCAGCCAATCTTCTGGGACCGGTGTTGTGTCCCAGAAGATCGCTGGCAGGGAGGGAGTCACCTAGGCAGCCGGGACAGGAAGTCCCACTAAAAAGAGGACACCCCCCCCCCCCCAAAAAAAATTACATGCCAAATGTGGCATGTCAGGGGGCGAGGAGTGCTTAAAGCAGAAGTTCCACTTTTGGGTGGAACTCCACTCTAAGGGAGTGAGTTTTTGTTTTTTTTTCAAAGCAGAGTTCGGTAAATTTTTTATTTATTTAAAAGTCAGCAGCTACAAAAAAAGTGCATCTTCTGACTTTTAATAAAAAGACACTCACCTGTCCCACAATCCAGCAACGTGGCCACCCGAACCCTCCATTCTGTCCACGGCGCTGGCAATACTACTGTGTGCATCCGGCTGAGACAGCTTGCAGCTTCACAGCCGGGTGCACATGTCTTACTGCGCAGTCCTGCATAGCCGGGCAATCTTCTGGGACCTGTGATGTGTCTCAGAAGATTGCAGGGAGAAAGGGCCGCCTAGGCGGCCCAAGCGGAGACGAGAGCTCGTCAGTAATCGTGATGCATCGCGGAATCGAATCGTTGACCAGATAATCGTAATCGAATCGTGAGACCAGTGAAGATGCGCACCCCTAATGGACGGTATACTCAGCTATATGTGTGCAGCACTGTGTTTTCTGATATGTAATCAAATAATGCATTCTGTATGTAATCAATTATGAAAATAGTTGACAACTAATCAGTTATGTTGATTAGTTGTTTCAGCCCTAATTTTGACTACCTCTGGCTCAGTTTTTTGATTTATTAAAGGCAAATAGGCTGTTCACATTGCAAGGGAATTTATACTTTGCAAGGAAATTAGTGAATGTGGTGAAAATTCACTTTGCCAAGGGTAAAAAGAAAGGTATTTTAGCTGGTCAGTGGCGCTTCACCTCATTTACTAAGCTAACGGACAATTCCCTTGCAAAGTGAACAGCCGGTTTCCCTTTAGTAGCTTGCATACGTTTACCTTGTTGGGGGATGGTTAGTCTGTCCACAATCTGCCACATCAGAAATTGAAGGCTTTGTAGGGAAGTGCAAACATAAGACCTCTCCAAATGGTGAAAACTATGGTGAGCTGTAGTACAGGAGTGAACACAAGAGTTCAGCGGGGGAGATCGCCGCACTGACATCGGATGTGTTAGTATGGCGATCTGCAAGTTTTTTTACGCTCACCCTGCTAGGTTGAACGAAAAGAAACATACCATGTGTACCCAGTATTGGTGACACTGAACATTCCCTATTCTTCAGAAATAATCATGAAATCATTTCTTTGTGTTTTTCTTCCTTCTTGTAATGTCCTCCGTGAGCTCCCAAACCTCTCTTTTCCCTCTCACTTCTTTTTGGAATGAGCAGTGCATGTTAGTTTAGGTCATGAACACTGCTCTATGCACACTACATAGTTCATAGTCCCTAGATTATCTGGGGAGTAAGCAGCAAAAAAAATGGATCTGGAGGAGGCTGAGAGCAATAAAAGGTACTTTTGATTTAAGAAAATCTACTTTTTAAAACAGTTTGGTGACACTTTTAAGTGATGTTAAAGGTAGACTTTTTGTTTAACCACTTCAGCCCCAGAAGGATTTACCCACTTCCTGTCCAGGCCATTTTTTGCGATACGGCTCTGCGTAGCTTTAACTAACAATTGCGCGGTCAATGCTGTACCCAAACAAAATTGACGTCCCTTTTTTTTCCCCACAAATAGAGCTTTCTTTTGGTGGTATTTGATCACTTCTGCAGTTTTTATTTTTTGTACTATAAACAAAAAAAGAGCATCGATTTTGAAAAAAAAAACAATATTTTTTTACTTCTTGCTATAATAAATATCCATATATTTATGGCATTTTTATTGTTATGTTTTTTTTTTTTTACTAGTAATTCCGGTAATCAGCGATTTTTAGTGGGACTGTGACATTGCGGCAGACAGATCGGACACTTTTGACACTTTTTTGGAACCAGTGACATCTAAACAGCGATCAGTGCTAAAAATGATACTGATTACTGTATAAATGACACTGGCAGGAAAGGGGTTAACACCAGGGGGCGATCAAGGGTTTAAGTGTTCCCTAGGGAGGTGTTTCTAACTGTGGGGGGAGTGTACTGCCTGGGAGTAGAGAGAGATCACTGTCCCTGATCACTAGAAACAGACGATCTCTCTCTACTCCCCTGAGAGAACGGGGATCTGTCTGTTTATATTGACAGATCCCCATTCTGGCTCTCTGAGGAGCAATCGCAGGTCGCCGGCGGACATCGCGGCTGCTGGGCACGTGCATCGGCTCCAGTGTCACCCTTAAAGCGGCCGCCGTACAGCTACTGCGATTTCGCGCAGGGAAGCCAATCTGCCACCGTATAACGACGGCGGCTGGTCGGCAAGTAGTTAAATAACAAAAATGTTCTACTTGCCTGCTCTGTGTAGTGGTTTTTCACAAACCAGCTCCGATCCTCCTCTTCTCAAGTCCCCTGCAGCACTTCTGGCCCCTCCCTCCTGCTGAGTGTCCCAATAGCAAGCAGATTGCTATGGGGGCTCCCGAGCTGCTTCTCTACCTGTCTGTCTTTTCAGACACATAGCGCTGTTTGGTCCTTCCACCACTTTCTCCTCATTGGCTCACTGGCTGTGATTGACAGTAGCAGGAGCCAATGGCTCCTGCTGCTGTCTCAGCCAATAAGGAGCCAGAGAGCAGCTGCTTTTGTGCACATCACTGGATCGAGATGGGTCTCAGGTAAGTATTTGGAGGGGGGGGGGCTGCTGCACACAGAAGGTTTTTTACCAACAGATGTGGTCAAGTTCATTAAACACTACTAAAAGTTTTGGCGAGACAAATTTTAAAAGTCAACACAGCAAGGGACCTTGGAGAGTGCAAATCTGGTGCACGTCTGCATAGAAACCAATCAGCTTCCAGGTTTTATTATCAAAGTTTAATTGACCAAGCTGAAATTAGAAGCTGATTGGCTACCATGCACAGCTTCACGAGATTCTGCACTTTCCAGTTTGAGTAAATCAACCCCAGTAAGAACAGACCTACACAGCAGAAATGTCAGACATTTGCACTGTCAGTAACACACACAAGCAGCTTTATTGTGAAGGATGCAGAATGTCATGTTCTCCTTTTAATGATGATGTTTCCTTTCGGTTTACAGCTGCCTGTTGTAATCTTGGGAACTGGCGACCTGGGCAGCGAAGGCTGTTGAGATGCTGGAGACAGAGAATGAATAAAGGGGTCACATTATGGGGCCACTTTCCTGAGATTGCGGCCTCCCTAGCACAAATTTAAAAGGTAAATTATTAAGTTAGGTTTAGCTGCATTAGTACAGTGGGGTTAGGGGCCCCGCCCCTTTTGGGGCCGGTCCACAAGGAAGCAAGAAGAGCCAATCAGGTTTCAGGGAACTTTCTGGATTTTGGGATTGCTTATAAAAGGGCCAGCAGGCGCAGGGTTCTGCCTCTTTTCAGCTGAACAAGCAGGAAGATTTGAGCTCTTACCTTACACAGAACATCTTACATGATGGAAGCGCTGGTGATGCAGCTATTAGAGAAAGCTGGCAGCTCAGGAGGAGAGGCATGGCTTAGACGCTGCCTGGAGTCAGCCCCGGAGGAAGAAGGACGGCTGCTGGAGCAAGAGGGTGGAGACTTGGTAGCGAGCGGCGAGAGGAGGAATGACACTGACATGGTGCAGGGAGTTCCTGAACCAGCTCCGCCTGCAAAAGCGAGGAGACGCGCACCGCCGGAGAGGGAAGGAGGGGCTTCCGCAGAAGCTACAGACACCCGTGCGCCGCTAGTGATGCTGAGGGAAGATGGCGGTGGTGTGACGTCACGAGGCCGTCGCGGAGGTCAGAAGAGGCGGACCTGTTCGCAGTCGCCGGCTGGAAGAGGAGGGCGGCGCGGCCAGCCGCAGCAGGCCACACAGGACAGTCGGGGGAGACAGCGCGCGCAGCGGTCTCCCGGGAACCAGCGCTTAGAGTGTCAGCAAGGCACTCAGAACACAGACATGCCACAGCATGCACCAGGTGAGCAGATGCTACAGGTGCAAGACCCCCCTTCAATGCTGGAGCAGGTGGCTCAGCAGCAGGTGTTGCAGGCTCCAGCTGGTGGTGAGTTAAACCAATTGCATGTACTATCTGGTTTGGTAGGCTCTTTGTCTTCCATAATACAATCACTGTCTAAAGGTTCAGCACCTGCTGTGTCTGCTGCTTCTATTCCTGTTAACCCTTCTGTGTCATCTCTTACTCCAGTACTGTCTAGTCTGCCTGTCAGCTTACTATCTCAGCTAGATAAAGTTTCTGCTATGCAGTCTGACAAATCAGCTCCTGAGCTCTTGCAGACGGCTGGGCAAAGGTTACTGGTCCCTGAGATATATATGAAAGATTCCATGCCATGTGAAATGTCCCCTTTAGGATACCATTTAAGTGTAAATGTTAAGGAAAAGATTTGGAAAGGGGAATATGTTGACATTCTTTCTCTCCTGCCTGCGCATAAAGAATTTGTTAGAACAGAAAGGAGGGGGGAGGAGAGAAGCGAAGAAGAAAGGTGCAGGGCAATCCCTAGGTCGTTTAACAATTGGCTTCAAGCCTTTTGTATTTATTCTGGCATTATGGCGGAGAAGCACCCGGAAAGGTGTGGGGGGCTTTTCCAGCATCTAGATCACATCTTGGAAGCCTATAAAAATTTTGGGGGCCTGGGGTGGTTTTTCTATGACGAATCCTTTCGTCAGAAACTGTCCATTCACCCGTCTCTAAGGTGGGGTATGAAAGATGTGGGCTTGTGGCTCAATTTGATTGTGCCACAAAGGCAGGTAGCGCCTAGACAACCCGCTGCGACAGGGTCGACAGCGGCCTTTAGGAAAGGCTGCTGTTTTGCATTTAATGACAGCCAGTGCCGCTGGAATAATTAGTGTAAATACAGACACGAATGTGCCATTTGTGCGGGGACGCACCCAGCGGCAAAATGTTTTAAGCGGAATGCAGTGACAGGAGCTAGCCCGGTCCAGCATATTTTTCCCAAAAGCCTGCACGCCAGTGAGGCTGGAAAAAATGCGCCCGTGGCTGGACATCTACCCAAACAGGGAGAAGGCTTGTTTACTCAGTAAAGGTTTTGATCAGGGTTTCCCGTTGCCTTCCTTTTCGGGGGAGGGGTGTAAATTGGTAGGTAATTTGAAATCTGTAGATCAATTTCCCCAGGTGGTAAGGGATAAGTTATGTAAAGAACTAAAAGGAAGGTAGAATTGCTGGCCCTTTTGGGCACCCCCCCTTCTATAATTTTCGGATTTCCCCATTGGGGTAGTGCCAAAACGGGAACCCAATGAATTTCGTATTATACACCATCTATCCTTTCCAAAAGGTGACTCCTTGAACGATGAGATTGACGGGAGCCTATGCTCAGTGTCGTATGCCACATTCGAAGAAGCGATTGGTAAGTTCAGGAGGTTTGGCCCTGGGGCTTTGTTGGCGAAGGCTGACATAAAATCCGCATTTCGCCTCTTGCCCGTCTCCCCGGAGGCTTTCAACTCGTTGGGGTCTTATTTTGAGGGTCAATACTTTTTTGACATGTGTCTCCCGATGGGGTGTTCGTTGTCATGTTCCTACTTTGAATCATTCTCTACATTTCTCCACTGGGTACTTGGCATCCGATCTGGGCTGGATGGTGCGGTGCACTATCTAGATGATTTTTTGTTTGTTGGCCCAGCAGACTCTAGTTTTTGTTCTGACTTGTTGCTGTCATTTCAGGCCATGGCTTTTGAATTTGGAGTACCGTTGGCTGAGGGAAAAACTTGCTTGCCAAGCACTTCATTGGAGTTTTTGGGCATAGAGATAGATACTTGCGGTATGGAATTTCGTTTGCCGTAAAAAAAAATTGAGTAAATTAAAATGGTTAATCACGACGGTGTTGCGGAAAAAGAAGGTACGCTTGAAAGAAATACAGTCGCTGCTGGGGGTTCTGGCATTTGCGTGCAGAATCATGCCTGTTGGCAGAAAATTTTTGCGTCGGCTTTACCTGGCGATTTCAGGCTTGAAATCTCCTTTGGATCATGTTAGAATAACGGCCCCCATTAAGGAAGATCTTTTGATTTGGGCCAACTTTCTTTACGGATATAACGGTAGGTCCTTTTTTCAGGCGGAATTTGTTGTGGCAAAGGATTTTTGTTTATTTACGGATGCAGCTGGCTCCAAAGGCTTCGGTGCCATCTGGAGATCGCACGGGTGTTGCGCGGCTTGGCCGGAGCCTTGGGTGAGTTCGGGAGTGACCAGGAACGTGGTATTGCTAGAATTATTTCCAATATTAGTGGCATTGGAGTTGTGGGGCTCAGAGTTCGCTAATAGGCGCATCTTGGTGGAAACGGATAACAAGGGTGTATTATATGCAGTGAACTGCCTTTCATCCAGTTCTTTGCCGGTAATCAAAATCTTGCGTCAGGTGGTCTTCAGATGCCTCAAATTTAATATTTGGTTGAAGGCTAGGTATACCCCGGGGATATTGAATAATATAGCTGATTCTCTATCTCGTTTTCAGGAGGAGCGTTTTCGGAGTCTGCTGCCGGAGGCGGACGCAGTTGGCAACTCATGCCCGGCCTATCTGTGGGAGATGATCTGAGTACTGTGACGAATGCTATAAAAAGCTCTTTAGCTCCTAGAACCTGGTCGAGTTACTCGGCAGCCTGGAGCAGCTGGATATCCTTTGCAAGTGCTGAAGGTGGTCAGTTTGATAAGCCTTCGGAAGGTACCATTTTGGCTTTTATGTCAAGTTTAATGCGGCAGCAACTTTCACATAGTTATGTGACAAGAACGCTGGCCGGTATGTCCTTTTTCTTCCGTTTATTGGGTCTGAGACCTTGTTCTTCTTATTTTTCTGTAAAACAGGCACTGAAGGGATACAAGAGATTGACGTTTGTCATAGATGATAGGAGACCGATTTCTCTTGACATTCTCGGTGGCCTTTGCAGAATGACTTCAGTGGTTTGTTTTTCCTCCTACGAGGCCTTATTATTCAGGACAGCTTTTGTGCTTGCATTTTTTGGGGCATTTCGCATCTCGGAATTAATTCCAGTGAGCAAACAAGGTGGTTCGGGTGTGCGATTTGACCAGGTGCTAGTTGATCAATCGGGTGTTCATGTGTGGCTGCAGTATTCCAAAACAGACCAATATGGTAAGGGTAGATGGGTTCATCTAAAAGAACAAAATGAGAGCTTATTGTGCCCGGTAGCCTTGGTTAAACAATTTATGGGGCTTAGGCCTCCCGGGGAGGGAATTTTTCTCATTCATGCTAATTTATTGCCCCTGACGAAATACCAATTCGATGCAGTTTTAAAAAAGAGTTTGGGTGCCATGGGTTTAAGTCATTTTAAGTTTTCCTCCCACTCCTTTCGGATTGGCGCAGCTTCGGAGGCGGCCCGATCGGGCGTCTCCGAATCAGATATCAAGGCATTGGGTGGGTGGAAGTCAAAATGTTTTAAGTTGTATGTTCGTCCTAATTTGTTTATTTAATTTTAGGTACCCAGCACACAGTGTGGATTTTGGGGCATTCATTTATTTATTGGGCACAAAAAAGAGCGGCTCAACGCAACTATTCATCAAATTTATCCTTGCACCCGGACTCATTTCGTTTGTTCTGGAAAGGTATAAGAGGCCTTCAATGGCCGCAACTGGATTTGCATGTGTCTAGGTTATGTCAGCTGTGGCCATTGCCATCCATACTGATAATTCATTTGGGAGGTAACGATTTGGGAAATGTTAACACTTTGGACTTATTATTTATGATTAAGCGTGACCTGCATCTCTTCAGTGCGACTTTCCCAGGTACAACCTTAGTTTTTTCAGAAGTGGTTCCTCGTCTTTCATGGCTCTCCTCTGCGCAGAGGAGGGTGATGGAAAAAATGAGGAAGAGAGTCAATAGGGCTCTCGAAAAGTTCATGCCCCAAGTTGGGGGACTGTCTTATAGGCACATGGACTTGGAAGGGGGATATCCAGGTCTGTACAGACTGGATGGGGTGCACTTATCAGAAGTAGGAAATGACATTTTTAATGTTGGTCTGCAGAACATGATCGAAAAGGCCGCGACGATTGGGGTGTGCCGGTCTTGATGCTCAAGACCGGCGTGTGGGGACTTTTATTTATCTTTGAAGTTGTGCTACTGCTCGAGTTCTAACAACTGAGCAGGTAGAAATGTTATTGGATGATTTATGAAGTTTGGAATGATAATAAAGATTTATGGAAAATTATTTGTGAAAAACCAATAAAAGGTGTCGCGGCCAAGTTTTTGCCATTTAAAAAATGTGTTCAGTTATTTATTTTAGTTAAGTTGTATCTGGGGAAGTTCTGGTTTGGGCGGGTGGGGCCTGCAATCTCATGAATAAAGGGGTCACATTATGGGGCCACTTTCCTGAGATTGCGGCCTCCCTAGCACAAATTTAAAAGGTAAATTATTAAGTTAGGTTTAGCTGCATTAGTACAGTGGGGTTAGGGGCCCCGCCCCTTTTGGGGCCGGTCCACAAGGAAGCAAGAAGAGCCAATCAGGTTTCAGGGACTTTCTGGATTTTGGGATTGCTTATAAAAGGGCCAGCAGGCGCAGGGTTCTGCCTCTTTTCAGCTGAACAAGCAGGAAGATTTGAGCTCCCTCCCTCCCGCCCCAGTCGCGTACACTTTTATGTGGTGGGTCACCCTGGATCCAGGGGGGACTTTAATTTATCTTTGAAGTTGTGCTACTGCTCGAGTTCTAACAACTGAGCAGGTAGAAATATGTTATTGGATGATTTATGAAGTTTGGAATGATAATAAAGATTTATGGAAAATTATTTGTGAAAAACCAATAAAAGGTGTCGCGGCCAAGTTTTTGCCATTTAAAAAATGTGTTCAGTTATTTATTTTAGTTAAGTTGTATCTGGGGAAGTTCTGGTTTGGGCGGGTGGGGCCTGCAATCTCAACGGATGTAGTGCTTTCTCCTTTTTTCCCAAGCTGAAGACGTTTCACAAAAGCCTTATATTCTTTTTCCCAGGAAGCGCTCTTTTTATGTGCCTGATGCAGAAACTTTTTCTTTAGATGTTCATGATGGTGAAAAGATTTAACTTTCATATGTTGTATTTGGTTAAGCTAGAAAACAAAGATAAACATAAATGGACATTCTTTGTTACAATTCATATTTTTCTTATTAATACATAGCCAGATTGATATAAATTGACATACAGTATGCCAAAACTTAAAAGAGCTTGAAATAAAAATGAGGTGGCAGCCAAGCACAGTGTAATGAGGCTCAGGTCATTGTGCCTTTGTTGGCTTGTGTTTTGGAATTGTTAGTGGAGGTCCATGCTGGTCACAAGTTGGCATGGACCTCTACTGTGAAGCACATGTATGTAGGAACGCTTACTACAGATTGCACTGTCCAGCTGAAAGGAACAACATGACCCCGTCTACCAGCAGGATTGAACAGAGAGGTTTACTGTACCATCTATGTTTACTTTATATAATTTGTCATTCTTTTAAGTTCCTTTGTACTTCTCTGTCCTATACAATATTCTCTACATTCTTATTCTATGAGCATATTTAGTGCATGTGCTTGATTTTGCTGTCTATAAATTCCCACCCATTCTCACTCAGCTCAAGGCACTGTAAAACATAAAGTGCTCTGTGATAGGGCAGGAGGGGGCATAACAGCTGCAAGCGACTCGGCAGTTACAGGCAATGAGACTAGAAGGTCCAGCGTCTAAGCTCCAGTAATATGCAATAGCTTTACAGAGCTCCATACAACTGTCAGTTGTAAAAAGGCTCCATACAACTGTCAGTTGTAAATAAAAAAATATACTGTAAGTCCACAGGTGACATGCGCCTCGTTTGACTTAACTCATAGTGAGCCAGCACATACTACAAGGTTGCTGAATTCAGCTTTAAGCTCCTTGAGGGCAGGAACTCATGTGAATGTACAGTATGTGAAAGTACTGCATAAATTGTTAGCACTACATAAAGGGAGATTGTACACTTACTATACAATTTAATACAAGAGGGCCCTGCTCATGAGAGTTTACAATATAAAGGGAGAGGCAAGTGATATAAAAGGTAATAACTGTTTGAGAATGAGTTAATGGAGAAAGTAAAACTCCAGTTGTTAGGTAAAGGTGTGATAGGGTTTCCTGAAGGGATGAGTGTTCAGAGATAGGTTGAAGGCAGACAGGATATGAAATAGTCAGATAGATTGGGATAGGGTGTTCAAGGAAAAAAAAGAGAGGCTCTAACGAAGTCCTGAAAAATAGCATGGGAGAAGTTGACGAGAGAGGTGGAGTGCAGGAGGTCATGGGAGGAGTGAAGTGGAAGGTTTGGGTCATGTTTTGAGGTGAGGTTGGTGATGTAGCTTGAGGCCCCCCGATGGTTTTGCAAGTTGTAGTTATTTTTCATTTTATGCATTGGGTGGAGTGGAGTGAAGGGATTGGCAGAGAGGGGTGGTGGACACTGATTTACATAATCTACCTTCTGAATTTACTATCACTCTGCACCAATACCGCCTGCACGAGCACAGGAGAATACTTTTTCTGCTCACACCTATACTGTGGTGGACACTGAGCCGTTGGATAGGTGGATAAGTTTGGCAGCAATATTTATTAAGGACTAAAGTTGAGATGGTCTGCGAAGAGGTAAGCCAACAACAAGGGAGTTGCAATAGTTGAGACGCGATAACAATGGAATGAATTAGAAGTCAGTGTTGTGTCAGCAGCATGTCTGCTGTCCTCTCCAGCCCCAGCTATTTGTGTGCGTGAGAAGATACAGTGCAGGTGCATGGCCATAGAGAATAACAGCCCTACAATTAGCATTTTTAGAAGGAGAGATTAGTATTGGGCTCTGTTTCTCTAATGACAGGATTCTTTCATTTTCGTTTTATTGAAAACCAATTCCTCACCTTCTGTTGAAGCATCCTCTCCTCACGGACGTTCTCATAAAAGATCACATTGGCAAGGTGACTTTTGAGCATCAGACTCTGTGTACCCCGTTCAGCTGCATTGTGTAAACTGAATGAATGAAGAATATTTCATTACTTTATGCTTCACAAAAAAGTAATTTGTTTTTGGTGTCTGCTTTCACCTGGGTAAAACTCTGGTTTAAATAATATATATTCTATTCAAGCATGTTTTCTTAAAGCGGAGCTCCACCCAAAAGGTTTTGACAGGTACCCCCTCCCACTTCCGGCTCACTTTGCCACAGTTTATATTTACAAAAATTATTGCATGTCCATGTTCTGTGTACTGTGGGAAACCAGATATAGTGAATGCAGGGTCCTGGGTTTAGTACCATTTTAAAGTAGTTCTAAAGTTAAAAAATAATAATTCTATCTTAATGCTCCCCCTTTACCCTGTATTAAGGTAAAGAATGTCCCACCACTTATGTGCCCCACCCCCTCTCTAAACACTTTTCCGACTTCTTTTCCGATCCAGTGCTGTCATGTCTGCAGCAGTGTTTTCCCTCTTCCTGGTCTCACAGGGGGTGCTGAGAGCAGCGGAAGCCATAGACGAAACGCGTTGGAGCCGTGGCCTGGCCAGAGCCCAGGCTGAGACTGACAGAAACTTCTCTATTAGTGGATTTGCAGCGATGTGTGGCTTGATGGACCTTTTCTTCATTACATGCTGATGTTTGAAGGCAAGACAAGTTCCATTCTCGGCCGGCCCTCCCAGCTGTTGGCGATGGATTGTGATCCTTTGGGAGCCTGAGCAGCACCAACATTTGTATATAGGTTCACAGGGAGCCATAGACTCCTGCTGCTGTCAGTCTAATTCTGCGAGGAGGTAGCAGGTGACATGGCTTGCTGAGGGGTCACTCAAATGAAGAAGATGGAGACAGCGACAGCAGGGGACCAAAAAAGATAAGCCACCACTCTATGCAATATCCTTGCACAGAGTAGGTAAGTATAACATCTTTTTTATTTTAATAAAAAAAAAAGTTTTGTATCACTTTAAAGTTGCATAAAAATTAGCAAGTATAAAGACAGTAGAGTGCAGGACAGGAAAGCTGGAGATGTTTCCCACAGCAACTGGATTTTATACAGTGATTTCAAATCATCTCAGTAAAAGCTTAAATTGACCTTCTTGTTAAGGGCAACTACTCTGCGTCTCCTTTATTTTTTTTCTATACTAGTCCTTTATTTTCTATTCTATTCGGAAATTGGAAAACTGTTCGAATTTCGTTATTTCGGATTCGATTAAATTCTGTACTATTCTAAATTCGGATACATCCAAATTTCCGAATAACGAAAATTAGTCCGAATTTTTATTCGGAACGAAACGAACCGCACTTGTCTACTTGTCAGAAATGCAGTGTCCCACATCACTTCCTGTGTGCTGAACTAAAATAACAAATAATATTTTCTTCCTTACAAACTACCCGTTCCCCTGCCCCCCCCCCCCCCATTTATTGAAGAGGAAGAGAGGAAGATACATTTGTAGTCCAAATCAGGAGGAGAGCAGCCTAGTGACAACCATGGTTCTGTCCGTAGATGCAGGGGAGTGTGCGAGTGCCTAGACCAGTGATGGCGAACCTTGTCACCCCAGATGTTTTGGAACTACATTTCCCATGATGCTCATGCACTCTGCAGTGTAGTTGAGCATCATGGGAAATATAGTTCAAAAACATCTGGGGTACCAAGGTTCACCATCACTGGCCTAGACACTCTAATACAGGAGGTGTGATATTCCCCGGATTACAGGCGTAAATGATAAAAAAACAAATGCAGCTGGCACATTTGATTGGTAAGTGGCAATTTATTAAACTTTGTTTTATGTTCTAAATACCTTTTATAAATACCTTTTATCTGTAATATCTAAATACTCTTTAACTGTGTTATTTACATTTTAAACAATATGGCTACCACCCAATTTAAATGTATCGTAAAACTACAAATGAAAAAAAAAAAACCTTCAAAGTCCAATTTTTTATTTTTTTTTGTCCCTGTAGACTTACCACCATGCAATCCAACATCTGTCCTCTTCTGGTTTAAAGCAAGTCTTCACCCGAAAACAAGTTACGCAGTCTGGTAAGTATCTGTTTTTTTAAAAGTCAGCAGCTAAAATACAATTTATAGTTGCCGATTTTTAAATTTCTCACACCTAGTCCTTCTTTAAATGATGCCCAGTGTCGTTCATCCCACTTTCTGTGAACTCAGGGTGCCAAGGACATGCTCTCTGAAGGGTGCACATCATCATGCTGCTCTGAATTGACAGGAAGCTGCTGCAGGAAACGGCATCGGCATTGGACACATGCTGATAATATCATCTATTCTTCTTATTTATTCTTGGAGATTAAATAGAAAATAAGGATTTATTTTCACAAACCTGTATGAATACACAACATCTGTCTCTTTTGTGTTACAGAACGAGACCTCAGGTTCCTCTCCTGGCTTGTTAGACACTGATGGGAGAAAGACAAGAAATATTTCAGTGAGTAAACACACAGACAGACCGATAATACGAAAATAATAAGTTGGCATTGTTCTGTCATAATACTGCAGATTAGAAGCCTGTGTCTGTAGCAATACCCATATATAATGCAGTTATAAAAAGAAAAATTTGCACTAGGTGCTAAATGAATAAATAAATCCCTAAAGGAAAACCTGCTGCTAAACACCAAAAAAAACCTTGATATAAGGTACAACAAAGATTAAATATACAAAAAGGTGTAGCGCTGGCAAACAAAACTGCATATAACTATACAGTATTTTAATTAATGAGAAAAAGTATCAAAAAACATGAATATTACAAATAAACACTTTATAGTTCATATGTGTCTGTGAAAAAATATATCTGTGAAAAAAATGTCTGTGAAAAAATATATGTGTAATCTTCTCCTCTATTGAAGATGATAAAGAGTTCTACAGAGTGCAGGTATCCGATGTGAACCATGAGGATAATGATCCAATACTTGGTAAAGATCCCGCCACCAAGGTGAAGAGTGAAGGCTTACCAGACAGCCTGCGACCGCCCTTCTCAGGGGGGTCAAAACAGGCTCAGTAGAGTGATGTTTACTCAATGGAAAGCAGGATGATTCGGCAGGAACGCTTCATCCACAGTGGGAGAGTCTCCAGAGACGTTGATTGGACACCTGGCCAAAACCGGAAGTAGACACACTCTTTCCAGATCAGAGTGGATGTTCCTCAGTAAATGGGGTAAAATCCAAAAGAGAAAGAAAAAAACTTCCCATAGTGTAGCGTTGATCCATAAAAAAAAGTTTATTTACACAAAGATGTGCAATACAGAACCTCAAAAACAAATCCTGAGATATTTAAATATCCTGGTAAAAAAGTCCTTGCAAGGAATAAAAGCTCCCTGGTTTTGTCAATCGATACGACCGTTCGCGCGTGCGTAATACGTGCACGTGTCGCCCTACGTCGTTTCGTCAAATCTGACGTCATCAGGGGCATATATAATGTAGCCATGAAATAGTATGGTATGTTATGTACCTAAGGGCAAGTTCAAATATAGTGCAGTGACCATCGGTTTTCTGTATAGGAAGAACGTCTGTCAGCGCTAGGACACACAGAAGTCAATTGTTTTCTATGTGTCCTCTTTACACTAAACACAGCCCGGAGCTACGGTGCAGTGAGCTGCCATAAAATGCAGAGATGCTGCATTTTATCACAGTATATAGGACATGGATAAGTATGGTATTACCACGCTACCAAAGAGGTGGGAAAGGGGAAGAGGAAAGGGTACTGCTGCAGCACTGAAGGTATATCAGAAACCCAAAGTAAATGGCAAAAAATAGATAATGCTGCGCTGAATATGGGATGGGAAACAGGTGAAACTAACTAAGTGCACCTAATAGACTAAGAGGTGATGATCAGTAAATAAACATCAAAACATGGAGTAATTATACAACATAAGGAATAATATACTCAAAAGGTGAATAAATCCAAGCGAAAATAATAAAGTGCTGAGTGCAGCTGTGAACATGCACTAAAAAAGTCCTCAGACTGTTGCTGAAATTCCTCAAAACATCATTGCTAAAATAAAAGTAATTCCAATAATATGAGCAAAGATGATGATCTGTGTTCTTGTGCAAGAAAACAAAAAGACTGTGACTGGTTTAGAAATATAAGTGAAAGTGCTGGTGCCAGATATTCCAAACGTGAAGTGTCGTTGTTGAAGGGAGGAGGGAAACTTCCTATTTCCCTTGTGATTGGTGTGGTTGTCCTCTTGCCTTACTGCTGTAAGGTAACAGCATATAATGATCTTTCTAGGTGAATCCGGCGTGTGCTCCGGTCAGTCCCTGATATGGCGTCTCCTAGCGCTGTATGACCTCTGTCTTTAATAGAGTTTTTCCCTCTGGATTCCCGCTTGGTGTAGCAGTAATAACCCTCACAGAAAAGGGAGATGGATGCGCCAATAGTGTAGTATGTTTAAAATAATTTTAATGGCAGTAAAGCATCATAAAAGGTACTCACATAAAGTGCATGAAAAAAGGCATATAAAAACGAGCAGCGAGCTCGCAAATGTCACCTCTGGTGTCTCGACGCGTGTTCGTCACGGTCACGTGACTTCATCAGGAGTAACTAGAGGCAAGATGGAAGTGTCTTTTATAGTGTAGTTGATTAATATGGCCGGGCGCCATTTTCTTGTGGAAACGGGCGCCGGAAGTGGGGCAGCGGCCATCTTCATGTCACCGGAAGTGGGGCAGCGGCCATTTTCATGTGGTTCACTATCATCAGAGCAGGATATAAGACCGACTGCTCAGAGGTCCAAAGCATGGGTGAAAACCACTCTGGGACATAATACATCATATAGAATGGGAATGACACGCCACTCAAATAATGAGGATGTGTGTCTAAAATCGCAGGAATGATCGAATATGGCCCGGCGCCATTTTCTTGTAGAAAAAAGGCACCGGAAGTGGGACAGCGGCCATCTTCTTAACACCGGAAGTGGGGCAGCCGCCATTTACTTGTGGTTTACTGGCATCAGAGCTCAGGGCAGAAATGTGACCAACTGCTAGAACGTCCGGAGCTCGGGCAGAAACCAGTCTAAACATAATGGAAATGTCAAGAATAATGAGAATATATGTCTAAAATGTTAATTTAAAATAAAGACTAAGAACATGGTATGATCATATTAAAATTAGATTAAAATTACGACGGTGGGCACATAAAGGACCGGAGCTAGCATGAGCGAAAATAAAACACCATAGTTAATCCTACTTAACATAAAACATGACGAACAAAAGTTAAAATATAACTGGAGGGAGGAGGGCCAGAAGAGGTATGAAAGGGTGCTGGAGAGAGCTGATAAGGATATTAAAAATCGCTTAAAAAACAATAAGATCAAAATCTATATTCAACCCCCTAGGTGCAAATGTATCAAGGATAAAAATCCATTGGGATTCTAATTGGCTCAATGTCCTAACTTTATGGCTACCCTGCCAATGTCACACATAAGGTTCTATGCCCCAAAATTTCAATTGTGTCGGGTCCTTATTATGGTGGGTAGCAAAATGTCTTGATACACTATGTTTATCGAAGCCTTTTAAGATGTTTCTTTATTCGTATTCGCAACAACCTTTTGGTTCGACCTATATATTGCAGCCCGCAACTACATTCCAGAGCATAGACTGCTCCCTCTGTGTTGCAACAAATGAATTCTTTAATCTCATGTGAATCTCCTGTGCTGCTTGAGATAAAGTCTTTTTTCTTTTCATTGGGTATAGGACATGATCGCTGCTGTACATTGTCATGAATGAAGTATCACTTTGTGCGCTTTAGTTAAAGTTGAGTCAAAAAAATGAAGTGTGTGATGTGCTGAAATGCGCAACACACTGCCCCCTAGCACCGGTTCACTGCAGACAGCTGCTGCACACTAAACTGCTGTGGTTTAGTGTGCTGCAGCTGTTGGGGCAGGCACCTCTATGCACCTTCTGATAGCTGCTGGAAGGCCTAAACCTGGGGCCTATTGCTATTTGAATCTAAACAGTAGAAAAATATCCCATTCTGGCGTTTTTATACCTTACTACTTGTCACCAACACTGCACATCAACCTAGTACACCAATAATGAGGTGTAAATGCAATTGAAACACTGTTTGTTGCACAAATACTTACATTTTTGTTTTTTCTCTACAGCTGAATAAAATAGATTTTGCTCTTCATAATGAACACTACAAAAAGTAAAAGACGATCAAGAACTCATCCCAGATTTAGCAAGGTAACAGAGAGCCTGTACCTTAGTAACAAAGAAGCCGCCTACAACAAGACTCTTTTACGTGCGCATCAGGTCACTTGTGTAATCAATGTATCCTTAGAGGGTCCTGTTGGTGTTCCTCCTGTCCCAGAGTATTTACATGTTCCTTTAGAAGATGTGCCGGAGACCCCTTTACGCGATTACTTTGCAACTGTAGCAGATAAGATCCATGAAATAGAAGCAAATGGAGGATGCACATTAGTACATTGCGTAGCTGGTATCAGCAGATCTGCTACACTCTGCCTTGCTTATCTAATGAAACATCGAGCAATGACCCTGCTGGAAGCACATACCCACCTAAAAAAATGTAGACCTTTCATTGAGCCCAATATTGGTTTCTGGGGACAGCTTATTGGCTATGAACAGGAATTATATGGGGAAAATACTGTCCATTTGATTTCATCTCCAATAGGAATTATACCATCTGTTTCTAAGGAAAGGACAAAGAATATGATTCCACTATGAAAAGAAAATTATTGATTGAAATGTAAAATATAAAAGAAACCTTGCCTCATACCAGCTGCTTTTTTATTTTAAGCCTCTTATATTAAACAATGGACCAAATAAAATAGATTGATTACAACAAATGTTATGTAACTATATTGTATCTTCAGAGAAGTTGAATCGGTGTGTGTGTGTGCTCTAGCAGAAAGACTAAATATAGGACTAATATAAACACAAGTATAAAGCCCCGTACACACGGTCGGACTTTTTGCCAACAAACTTCATTTTGAGCAAGTTTGACAAAAAATCTGACCATGTGTACGCTCCATCGGACAAACTGTTTTGTTTTTCATCGGACAAAAGTTCGGTCTGCAAACAGGCAAACTTTTGGCCAACAAAAGTCCGATGGAGCAAAGTCCGACCGTGTGTACAGAAAACCATCGGACTTTTGTCCGATGGACAAAACAAATAATGTTAAAATCAACCAACAATAGCAGAAGTTGACCAAAGGGTGGCGGTAAAGAGCAGAAAAACCACGTGATGTTGGAAAAAGTTTTGGGAAAGTTTGCAGAAAAGTCCTGTGGTGTTTATGCTATGGGTGTGCCCGGCCAACTCAGTTCGGACAAAAATCCACGGAAAAGTCTGATGGAAGTCAGACCGTGTGTACGAGGCTTTACTTGTTATACAGTCCAGTCTGTTTAGGTTGGATTCTATGACAGATTATGGGGGTTATTTAAGAAAGGCAAATTCACTTTGCACTACAAGTGCAAAGTGAACTTGAAATTGCGCTGAAAGTGCACTTGGAAGTGCAGTCTCTGTAAATCTGAGTGGTAGATCTGAAATGAGGGGAAGCTCTGCTGATTTTATCATCCAATCATGTGCAAGCTAAAATGCTCTTTTTTATTTTCCTTGCATGTCCTCCTCGGATCTACAGCGACTGCACTTCCAAGTGCACTTTCAGTGCAATTTCAAGTGCACTTTGCACTTGTAGTGCAAAGTGGATTTGCCTTTAGTAAATAACCCCCCATATCTGTAAGGGTTTGTAGTCACATTCAGCTAGACTTATTTTATAATGTTGAAGACTAGGAATTTTCACAGCTTATCCAAGTTGCTTCTTCAGTTCTTATGGATGTTGGTAACATACTCCAGCACTTCACAGATCCTACGCTCGCTTCATGACAGACTATGTGTGGACAAAATACAATCACAGTAGACAAGGTCCAATAGCATGTGTGGGTGGAAAGTAGTTGGTGATCAATTTTATCTTTGCTAATTAAAAAGTTTTTCTGAACTAGCCAGTGCAGTAAGGCCTTCACATGGGCTACATGTTATGTGGATACAGCTGATTCCAGTGGTGAAAATCAGTGCATTCATTCAACTAGTATCACAGGTGTATGCAAACAACTGCGGGCATTAGGCTTGTAACAAATGGCGGTCACCTACGGTTGGGGCCAGATGAGTAACCCTGATGATGCTACAAACAGCTGTCTAGTTAGAGTTTTATACCCTTGTTTGTGAGCTTGTTGACTTATTTGCTCTGTTGCCCACTCTTTTTTTTATTTTTTTATTATTATTATTATTATTATTAATGCTTTTGGACATCCCAGTCATCTAATGCCGCGTACACACGGTCGGAATTTCCGAGGGAAAAAAGTCAGACGGAATTTATTAATCGGATATTCCGACTTTTTCCTTCGGAAATTCCGACAGAGTTAGAAAGAAAACATGTTCTTTTCTCACCTCACCTTCCAGGACGGCAACACGTGAGAGATGATAGGCTCCACCCAACAGGAAACACAATCAGTTCACAATTGTTTATAAGGCCCCACCTTATCCCTTGTCCCTCAGTATTGATTGTGTTTCCCACAGCGAAACATTTGTTTTGTTTTTTTCTCTTACCAGAAGGCTACAGTTGGTCTGAATGGTACCCCTGTGAGCCAGGTGTAGGAATGCCGACAAGGTTGAACTCACCTGCCGCCCCGAAGCTTCTCACAGGTCGCCCCAAAAACGGCATTGGTGCAGGCGGCTGGCATTTTCAAATTCCCCGCCGTTGCACGCCGCTCAAGCAGCTCGGGTCTCCTCCCTGGTCTTCCCCGGATGCAGGATGCCATCCGGCCGACTGTGGAAGGGGAGGACTCGGTGCGCTCCAAGCCTCACTCTCAGGCGGAACTTCCTGACCCTGCAGGAAGTTGTTGGAGCCACCCACTATATGCTGGAAGAAACTGAAAGCATGGAGGAGACGCCGGACCCGCATGGCTGCGGAGAACTGAGACTGTGCAAACAGAACGCAGTGAGCTGCAAGGAGCAGACAGTCTGTCTGATACCACCTCGATGGACAAAGAGGATGGAAAGACAGCACAGGTGGCTGCCGACAGAAGAAACCAGGGCAGGGTAAGTGCCGTTTTCTTACCTATTTAGGGGGTATCTGATATCAGATTACATGGTCCCTGGTAGTCCACCATGCCTTCTCCTTCGGGAAAAGAGGCCTGCAGCCATGATTCAGGGGGCAGGGAGAGTAACTAAGGTATGTTCCCTCTTTTCTTAGTCCCCCCCCCCCCCCCCCCAGCGAAGCACAGGTGGTCCTTTTACAAAGCTCCTTCTGCTTTCGCTAGCACTGATGCCAGTAGTAAGTGCGCTAAACTGCGGGAAAGATTGTATAAACCAGGCCATGGTATATTATGCAGACTGGCTAGTTAAGAGACCCCAGGATTAATGAAAGATTTTCTTTAATTGGTTCAAGAGGGGTTAGCCACCTTTTTAATCTTCCGCACCTCTATACACACACACCTTAGGTGGTAGTCTCAGAGTAACTTACCCCTAAGAGTATGGCCCTGGCCTCTCCTCCTTCCCCCCTTCTTTAAAAAAAAAAGAAGGGGGGGTTGGATTCCAAAAGAGGTGTCTGGGCAGGCTAGTTGTGTGGTGTACACAGCCTAACCTCATAGCTCACTAGCTAGAAGACAATTTGGAAGAGGGGGCTTTTGTTTTTTGGCAGCCATCCTCTTCGCTTACGCCTTGAGGAGAGGAAAGCAAGCCCCGTGGCAAAAGGAAAAACAGGAATGAGTTCTTCCCTTTTTTGTCTTGAAAAATTTGCAACAGCATTCCTACTAACAGCATGGGGGTTCTGGACTTGGGGTAGGACTCCGTCCCCAAAATTCAGGGTGCTACGATCCCTGTTCTGGGATCAAATAGCCCAGAAGCTTCAGCTAGACCACTGTCCATAGTTCCTTTTTTCCTCAGCGAATGCTGTGGCTATTACAAACATTTAGTTGCTAACCTCTCATTATGATTACATTTTTTAGACACAAATGGCCTCTTACAGGCTATTTCTGCCACTAAATAGCTTGCGCATTCCAAAAGGGTTAATTGAAAGGGATGTGAAGTGGTCTGCAAGTACCTGGTGATTCCAGGAGCTTTTGCACAGAATTCCCTGATCAGTAAGCACACCAGGTAATCTAAATTCATTTTTAGCAGCTGCTATGAATCTGGCATGTAATTCCAAGGGAAGGGAGGCACTGCAAAAGGTACCCTTGTGAACATATTCCCTTTAGGGAAGTTGGCTTGGTATGTGTAACATCTTAACAAGCGCCAACCTCTTTTTCCTACCTACACTGTATACTGTGGTATGTAGGAGTTAACTGGGACCTCTTGAGGGTTGGGCTACAGCCCACCTTTTGGATGGATTAAAACCTGTTTTTTAATGATTGCCTGTTAAGTCCACAAGTGTCTGATGCCTCTAGGCAAAGATTGTAACCACCTTTTCTGGAGGCTGGATTAATTGATTCCAGGTTTGTGCTCATTAGGAGCTCAGATGGTTGGACTTATTTTCACCTGGATGTATGTCTTATCTACACCTTCTCACTCTTGTCAGTGGTGAGGCAACAGCTATTGTTATGGTGCGGTAACTCACCCACCTTTAAACTTCCACATTTTTAGAACTATCCTGATCTTCCTCAGTTGGATGAAGGTTAGTATATTAAGTCCAGGTTTTTGCCTTGGTATATTTTGCCCTTGTGGAGCAGTGAAAATTACCAGGACTCTGACTTCATGCCTTCTTGGTTGCACATCAGAAACACAAAATGTGGGAGTCATTTGTGTCTTTCTGGTTGTCTTGCTGCTCATCAGAATAAACAGTAAATGATGCTGTTCCTTGTTACTAATCAAGATAATGCAGAGCATTAAGATTGTTAGTGACTTTTTTCTGTTGATCATAAGACTGCACCCTGTTACTAGACAGATACGCACAGTCCCTTTCAGTAGCTAGTGATATACACTGTTGCCTGTCAAAAATGCACAGCATTTTAAGTTTGTTAGCGACATTTCTGCCGATCATAGACTATAACCTGTTGCTTATCTGAAATGCACAGCATTAAAGTTGCTAGTGAATTGTCTGTGGTAGGACTATACGCTGTTGCTAATAAAAAGGTTTTTAGGACTTTACCCTGTCGCTAAAGAAGAATGCACAGCATTTATGTTAACTTTAAATCACTCTTAGGACTGTACGCTATTTCTAATAAAATAAATCCACAGCTTTTAGGATGTTAGCAACTTCTGTCGCTCATAGGACTGTACACTATTCCTTATAAAAGAAATGCACAGCATTTATGATAGCGACTTTTGTCGCTCTTAAGGACGGTACACTATTCCTAATGAAATAAATGCACAGCATTTAAGATGTTAGCGACCTTATGTCGGTCTTAGGAATATACCCAGTTGCTAATCGGAAATGCACTACAGTGTTAGTTGCTACTGACATTTCTGCTGGTCATATGGCGATACGCTGGTGTTAACCAAAATGTACAACATTGGAAGCCGGTTAGCGACATATCTGTTGATCTTAAGACTGTTGCTATTCAGAAATGGATAGCCTGAAGTAGCTAGTGTCATTTATGTTGGTTTTATGACTTTACGCGATGGCTTATGCAAAATGCACAGCATTTTAAGTTTGCCCGTCATTAGACGGCGCCCAGTTCTACCAGATATACACAGCATTAACTTTGCTGGTGTCATTTCTGCTATAGGTCTGTATGCGGTGGCTAATCAAGTGGTACAGCAGTGGATTTGCTGCCGACATTTCTGTTGGTTAGATAGCTATACGCTGCCGCCAATCAGAAACAAGCAGCATTACAATTTCTCAGTGTCTTCTGTTTTAACTACACCTTGTTACTTATCAGAGAGGCACTAAGTTGAACCGTCTTCGGTTTTCGTATTGGTTAAACGCCTGTACCTTGATGAGCACCAGCAATATACAGCTCTGAAGTTCGTGTCCTTATATTGCCTTTTTTGGCCACACTTCAGAAAATACACTACACTGCAGTTTCAGTGTCTTTTCGGTGATGGTCTATCCAGCTGCACTGCAGAGATACACAATATTGTTGTGTATGATGTTTATATTTATGATGTGTATCATACATGTATCACTTTTAGTTCAGACCCTATTTTTTCCGTGGACACGGAAGGGGCCAGGAATTCAGTCCCTTTACACTCAGGCATACCTGAGGCACTCCCTGTGCCTGTAACCCAGTAGGGTTATATGACACTGGAGAAGGCTATAAAATAACCTTCTTTAGTAACAATTTTGGTCATATGAGTATTACCCGAATTTACAGTAGCAGAAGTTATCTAACCCATACAACTAACAACTCTTTAGGTTTACAGTTGTATATGTACCCTTTTATATCACGCTTAAGCAGAGCGGGTCAAAGCAAACCAACATGAGTGTTATGCTCCTGCTATATAGACTTAACCTACCGTGGTAGGGTTCTGCTTAAATGTATCCTTCATTTATACCAATAGGGCACCCTATGGTTTTTGGAGTGGGTTATGCTTTCAGAATTCAGGTAGGACACCTGATATAACCAAACTGATACATCAGGTGTTTACCAAGCTCCTTTGCAATTTATCTCTGCATTTGCACAGGTGTGTAGAGGGAGATTGGAATGTAGAACACTTTCACAGCTGACATGCCAGCATTCAGAGGTGAGGGCAGTCTTGGTTCTGGTGGGCTTTATATACATACCTGTCCAGGCTTCTGAACCCAGGGAATTAAACTTCCCTTGTTTGGTTGTTTTTTTCCTTAGGTGAGCTTCCTTTTACCCATCACAAAAAATACATAATCATTTTAAGGGGACCTGCAGGGTCGTTCTGTCAGGGAGTCCCTTGTTGGAAATAAATCTCCTGAACAGAGTAGTGTTTAAGCCAGATCCTCTTTGTTGATCAAAGTAGTATCCCTGTGACACAAAGCAATTCTTTGAGTACATTTTAGTGGCCCTAACAATGGTTTCAGGTATGTTAGGCCACAACTGCTAGATGTCTGAGGCAGTCAAATCATGCTGATTTACTATTTTCACAGATTTCTCTGATTCCATCTTTTAAAGCACTCCACATAGATCCTGCATCCAAAATGGAGAAGGCAGGGACATTGGTGGAAAAAATCGCTGATCAGCCTCCTGATCCAGCAAAGATACCTTCATCAGTCAGAATGAGGTGGAGGTAAACGTGCTGCAGAACCTGGCATTTAACAGAAAAATCGTGCAGCCAGTGGTCCCACCCTAAGGTAGGCCTGGAGATTACTTTATTATCCTCTCATGTGTTGCCGTCCTGGAAGGTGAGGTGAGAAAACTGATGGTTACTTACCGATAACGGTGTTTCTACGAAACCTTCCAGGACGGCAGGCCTACTTCCCGCCCTGTTATGGGTGGAGGAGTATATACACACTAAGTGGTAAGTACTTAAGATGTTGAATAGCCCTTGTGAACTAGTGGGAGTATTACTTTACAACTACTGAGGGACAAGGGATAAGGTGGGGCCTTATAAACAATTGTGAACTGATTGTGTTTCCTGTTGGGTGGAGCCTATCATCTCTCATGTGTTGCCGTCCTGGAAGGTTTCGTACAAACACCGTTATCGGTAAGTAACCGTCGTCTTTTTTTTTTCCAGATGGAAAAAATTTCTATCGGAAATTCCGTTCGTCTGTATGGAACTCCGACGGAGAAAAAAAACACGCATGCTCAGAATCAAGTCGACGCATGCTCTGAAGCATTGAACTTCATTTTTCTCGGCTCGTCGAAGTGTTGTACGTCACTGCGTTCTTGGCGGTTGGAATTTGGTGTGACAGTGTGTATGCAAGACAGCTTGAACGGAATTCCGTCTGAAAAATCCGTCTGAGTTTATCCCGACGGAAAAGCTGACCGTGTGTACAAGGCATTAGAATATGACTGTCCTGTACGATAAAGAACAAAATTTTTTTTTTTCGATTCCTAAAATCAGTTTCTTGGAGTACAATGCAGGACATAGGACCCTCCCCTCTGTCTCTGTTTATCCTTACCGCTTGCTAATTAAAATGGTATAACTGACATTGGGAGGTTTTACAGTTCAGTTTTCCAGTGTCCAACTATCCAAAAATGGCAGCATATAACCCAGTTTCTAAGAATCTGCCTGTGTCCTGTACTGTACTCCTAAAAAAATATATCTTACAAGTAAGTTTTTATTTTCACTATGAGCAGGAAGTGAACAGCTACCCATTATAAGTGAAAAGCAGCTAGATGACAAAAATCTGCTGGATAGGAAAAAAATGCTAACCAGTTTCCAAAATATCCATACTTAAATGAATTTGCAATCATCTGTACATGTTTTTAGTTTATTATTGTAAATTTTTGTCTGAGTACAGCACAGCCCCATAAGCGTAATTTCCTGCCACAGACACAAGAAATCAACAATTTATTATTTTGGTTGTTCTTGAAGATCTGGTGACCGCAAATATGAACAGAAAAGTACATTACTCTTTCGTCCATGGACCGACACAGCTTCTCTATTGACAAAGTGGGTATTATCCGTTAATTAGGAGTGACTAGGCAGAAAAACTTGTAAAAAGTGTTGCATCACACCTTCTACAGTACCGCCCAGGGGGCGGACCCTCTGGGTATACCCTCTCAGTCTGCACATCGCAGATCAGTTTTTTTCTGTCTAGCAAGGAGTAGGACATGGCTCCCTTCGGGCCCATTGGTCCGGGGAAAAAAGATATATATATATATATATTTATTTATTTATTTTTTGCTACATTTGTCGTTTCCTGCGATCTTCGATCAACTGCCGACTGGGTGACAGGCTGGATCCTCGATCCTTGTAGTCTCCCCAGTTTCGGCCATCGAGCGTGTGCCGACCCTAGCTACGCGCTGGGTTTTCCACGACATGCCCGTCGCTCCACGGGTGGCCGGTGAGCCTACGCTCCAGGGCCTGCATCGGACCGCTCAGCTTCGGCTGACCTTACGGCCGAGTCGCAGCAGCCTGGCCGGTGAGCTTACGCTCCAAGGCTTGCATCGGACCGCTCAGCTTCGGCTGACCTTACGGCCGAGTCGCAGCAGCCTGTCCGGTGAGCGTCATGCTCCAGGGCATACATATGATCGTCCCTTCTGGGTCCAATCACAGCATGCCTGGCCAACAGTCACCTTCCGTGCGCGGACGATGATCTGTTTGGAATGTCTTCCAGCAGAATACATGCAGGATAGGTAAGTAAAACTCCCCTGCCTCGGCTGGGTGATTTAGCTGGACATTCCTGGAGAGATCAAGTAAGTGGTTGTGGCCCCTTTCTTCCCTCTCTCCCTGCCTTTCCCTCCTCCCTGGGCTTCTAGCTAAAGGTTGCTGGGTGCTGGGGGTCACCTAGGGGGTCCCACTGGAGCGGGGCTGGCTGTAACTAACATTTAAAAGAAATGTCATTTTTGCTTACCTGTGTTTCTGTGTCTCCATGCTGTCGGCGGCCATTTTGAGGTGGTCCATGCCAAGTTTGGCCTCTTGTGTCTGCCCGGCGGCCATCTTCCTGTGGTTCGGCCACACCCACTGGCCCCTATCAGGTGATCGGCGGCCATGTTTGTCCACCCTGTATGCAGATATTGCCGTTCGGCGGCCATCTTTTTGTGGGCTATGGCTGCCTGACCTCTATCTTCTGTCGGCGGCCATTTTCTTAGAGCCCACATTATCTTCCATACAGACGTTTTTGGCAACCATTTTGCGAGAGCCTCCGGCCTCTAGGGTGCATTACACTGGCGTGAAAATTCACACAGGAAGTGCTGATAAAAGAAGCAGACTGACACAGCAGCAAGGGGACAGCATCACAGGCGCAGCATAGCAGTACCTATCCAGGGTGGTGAGTCCTCTGGGTAACCCAGCATCTCTGCAGCGCAGGAGGGTGGCCTATTGATATCTTGCCTGGAGGCCCTGTGAGTGTCAGCGTGTGGTCAGCATGGCATCTGAGCCAGATGTCTTCTCCCCTGAAACACCAGATTTAGCAGCTGGTGTCCCTGAGGTGTCTATGGACGCTATGTCGGCAATCCTAGAGGCGTTTGCTGCCAGGGTGGAAGCAGCACACGGGAATACAGGGGGTAATAAACGCCCCCGTCCCCTGCAATCTTCTGGGGATGTTTCTGATGCAGAACCAGGTCCAGCTACGGCTCGGGGCCCAGATTCTGATGCATCAGAGACTGCAGACCGAGACCGATCGGACAGTGAGGAGGACTCCAAGTCCAGGTCAGTACGCGAGACGGCTTTGGTATCTGACCTTATTACTGCAGTGCGGGATACGCTAAAGTTGGAAAGGACTGAAGAAGTAGCAGATACTCCAGTCCCCTTTGGGTTTCGTAAACCTGCCCGCACTGCTAAGGTGTTCCCTTGTGTGTCTTATTTTGACAAATTCTTATACAAGGAATGGGAGAACCCACTGAGGGTCTTTACAGCCCCAAAGAGGTTTGCAGTACGGTACCCCTTTGAGGAGAGTTTTCTGAAGATATGGACCTCTCCCCCTATAGTGGACCCTTCGGTGTCCAGACTTAATAGAGCCACCACTATTCCAGTAGAAGGGGCTCCTGTTTTCAAGGACCCTGTGGATAAGAAGGCTGAAGCACTCGCTCGCTACCTATACTCAGTGGTAGGCTCGGCAGTACGCCCGGCATTGGCGGGGGCCCTAGTGTCTCAGACACTTACTGAATGGGCAAAATTGCTACACTAGGAGGAGCATCTCGCTCCTTTAACCCCTGATGAGATAACTTTGGCCGACCAGTTGGTCCAGGGCCTTAAGTTTGTCTGCGAGTCAGACATGGATACTATTCCCCTGCTGTCAAGAGCTTCGGTTTATGCAGTAGCAATACGCCGCCTGATCTGGCTAAAGGGCTGGTCTGCGGACCAGACTTCCAAGAAAGCCCTATTGGATCTGCCTTTTAAGGGCGACAGACTTTTTGGGGCTTCTCTGGATGACATCATCAAGGATGCCACAGGAGGTAAAAGCACTTTGCTTCCCCAAACTAGCAAGGGTAGGGGACCACGCCAAGGGCAAGGGCCCTCCTTTACTGCACGTAAGCGTTTTTTTCGCCCCCTTAAGGCGACAGGGAAAAGACCCCAGGCCGATAAAGCGCCTGCCCAAGGACAAAAGCGTCCTTGGTCCCGCAGACCCAACAAGCCTGTGGACAAATCTGCGTCCACATGAAGGTCCGCCCCCACCCAGCTCTCGGGTGGGGGGACGTCTTCGCAAATTCGCGACTCAGTGGACTGCTCTAGTCTCCTCAGGCTACAAGATAGAATTTCTCTCTTGTCCACCAGACAGATTCATCACCTCCAATCTCCAGCTACTACCGACCCGTCGGGAGGCCCTGTATGGGGGGCGGTCCAGGGTCTACTGGAACGCGGGGTAGTTATTCCAGTTCCAGAACAGGAATGGGGTCAGGGTTTTTACTCAAATCTGTTCATTGTGCCAAAGAAGGAGGGGGTTCGTCCAATCTTGGATCTCAGAGCCCTCAATTGCTTTGTGAAGGTACAAAGATTTTGGATGGAGTCGGTTCGATCCGTAGTCACGGCTCTCCATCCGGGGGACTTTCTGGCCTCCTTGGACATCAAGGACGCATACCTGCATGTCCCCATATACTCCAGACACCAGAGGTTTCTGCGATTTGCTATCGGGAAGAACCACTACCAGTTTGTGGCCCTCCCGTTTGGCCTTGCCTCAGCACCCAGGACGTTCACCAAGGTGCTCGCTCCGATTCTGGCACTTCTAAGACAGCGGGGTATCGCTGTCACAGGTTACTTGGACGACCTTCTGCTGAAGGCCCCTTCAAGCTCAGAATTAGAGGTAAGCGTGTCCATTACCTGTCAGACTCTTCGAGACTGTGGTTGGATACTGAACACGCAAAAGTCAGTATTGGTGCCCACTCAACGCCTAGTGTACCTGGGGTTGATTCTGGATTCCTCAGAGCAAAGGTATTCCTCCCTGTGGAGAAGTTGCAGACCCTCCGGGCTGCAGTACGGCAGCCGACTTCCAGGAATTGGTCGTCACTCCGTTTTTGCATGCAAGTGTTGGGCCTCATGGTAGCCTCCTTCAAGGCGGTCCCATATGCTCAATACCACACTCGAGTGTTACAGAAGGAAGTTCTGTCCAGATGGAACAGATGCCCTTCATCTCTGGATTATCAAATCCGAGTGAGCCACCTAGTCAGGAGATCCCTGGTATGGTGGCTGACAGCACCGGCTCTAATGGCCGGGAAGTCATTTCTTCCGGTTTACTGAATAGTGATCACGACGGACGCCAGCCTTACAGGTTGGGGGGGGGGGGGGAGTCTGGGGTGTCCAGTCGGCGCAAGGTCGCTGGACCCCAGAGGAAGCCCTCCTGCCGATCAATGTCCTGGAGATCCGGGCGATCAAGCTGTGCCTCTTCAAATGGTCTCAGAGACTGCAAGGGCGTCCAGTCAGGATCCAGTCAGACAACGCCACAGCAGTGGCATATGTCAATCATCAAGGAGGAACAAGAAGCTCAGCTGCAGCATCGGAGATCGCTCGCATCCTGAAGTGGGCAGAGAGGAGCGTACCGGCACTGTTGGCCGTGTACATTCCGGGTGTGGAAAACTGGCAGGCGGACTACCTGAGCCGCCAGATGCTGGACCAGGGAGAATGGTCCTTACACCCGGAGGTGTTCCAACTCCTCTGCCAAAGATGGGGCACATCAGACGTAGATCTTCTGGCTTCCCGACTCAATCGGAAGGTATTGAGGTTTGTGGCCCGGTCAAGAGACCCATGGGCAGACGTAACGGACGCGTTGGTAGCATCGTGGGGTCAGTATCGGCTAATCTATGCCTTCCCTCCCTTAAGGCTTCTTCCTCTTCTGCTCCGCAGAGTGGAGGCAGAGGGAATTCCAATGATCCTAATCGCTCCAGATTGGCCTCAGCGTCCTTGGTACGCCGATCTAGTACGTCTGGTAGCAGACGTCCCCTGGCGCCTACCACTACGGAAGGACCTGCTATCGCAAGGTCCCATATTCCATCCTGCTTTACAGTCATTGGCTTTAATGGCATGGCTGTTGAGAACCAGGTACTGAGAGATCGGGGCCTGTCAGACTCAGTAATCTCTACTATGAGAAGTGCTCGGAAACCGTCCTCTAGGAAGGTCTATCACCGCACTTGGAGGGCCTACATCTCCATGTGTGAGGAAATGAAATGGCATCCGCGTACCTATTTGGTTTCCAGAATCCTGCTGTTTTTACAGCATGGGGTAAACCAAAGGCTTGCCCTAAGTACGATTAAGGGACAGATATCTGCCCTGGCTGTCTTTTTTCAGCGACCCCTGGCGACTCACTCTCTCGTGAGTACATTTGTGCAGGAGGTTCGACATGTGGCCCCTCCGGTCCGCCCCCCGTTACCTCCGTGGGACTTGAACCTGGTCCTCTCGGTGCTTCAGACGGCACCATTTGAGAATATTGGAGATATTCCCCTGTTGACACTTTCTCAGAAGGTGGTCTTTTTGGTGGCTGTTACGTCAGTTAGACGAGTCTCTGAGCTGGCAGCCCTGTCCTGCAAGGCTCCCTATTTGATTTTCCACAAGGATAAGGTGGTGCTGCGGCCGCAGCCTTCCTTTCTTCCAAAAGTCGTTTCGGCTTTTCATCTCAACGAAGACATTGTACTTCCATCCTTGTGTCCTCAGCCGTCGAATCCTAAGGAGTCGGTGTTGCATTCCTTGGACGTTGTCCGAGCTTTGAGAGTATACATATCTGCTACTTCCCTGTTCCGGAAGTCAGACTCACTGTTTGTTTCTGTGGCTGGTCCCAAGAAGGGCCAAGCAGTCTCATCGGCCACCATCTCTAGGTGGATCCGACAGATAGTAATCCAGGCTTACGCCTTAAAGGGTCAGGCGCCCCCCCTTTCCTGTCACGGCGCATTCGACCAGGGCAATAGGTGCCTCTTGGGCTTCCGACATAAAGCGTCTGTTTCCCAACTATGTAAAGCGGCGACTTGGTCGTCCGCTCACACTTTCACAAAATTCTACAAAGTTGATGTAGGTGCATCTTCGGATGCCTCTTTCGGCCGCAAGGTTTTGCAGGCGGCTGTTTAGAGTTGCAACTCCTCCGTTGGAGTGCTGTTTTGTGTTTTGGGGTGAAGTTTGTTTTTATGCTGTTACCACCCCTCGTTTTTTCTCTGACACTGCTTTGGGACGTCCCACTTTGTCAATAGAGAAGTTGTGTCGGTCCATGGACGAAAGAGTAAATAGGATTTTTTACTCACCGTAAAATCCTTTTCTCTGAGTCCATGGACCGACACAGCACCCACCCCTCCTTTTAAGTTTGTACTGCTTTTTGACGAACTGATCTGCGATGTGCAGACTGAGAGGGTATACCCAGAGGGTCCGCCCCCTGGGCGGTACTGTAGAAGGTGTGATGCAACACTTTTTACAAGTTTTTCTGCCTAGTCACTCCTAATTAACGGATAATACCCACTTTGTCAATAGAGAAGCTGTGTCGGTCCATGGACTCAGAGAAAAGGATTTTACGGTGAGTAAAAAATCCTATTTTTAATAATAAATTAAATAATTAAATGACAATATTGTGCAACAGCTATATACGTTAATCATTTTTGAGAGAAGTGTCTTTCTCTATAAAAGAGAACAAATGATGACTGGGCAAATGCAAGAATCGAAATATGGAGTCCTAAATTAATATAACTGTCCACACTTTATGAAAGAATTTTATATCCACTTTCTTTAGCTTTGCCTGGTCCTAACACTTCAGCTTTAGTATTAGAGGTCTGGCATTTGCCCTAAAGTCAGCTAATAACAAAATTATTAAGAAACGCCCACAGGACTCTGACCTTTTTAGGTACACTCAGGAGTTTGTGTTTATGACTTTGAAAAGGGCAATGAGATCCCACTGCACAAAGTTAGGAGAGAAGAGATATACTAGAAATGGCAGCATCATTCTCTGATTGGATAAGGTGGAGAGGTGGGGCGGTGACATCATGCTGTCTACCTCGTCCAGTCAAAAAATATTTTGCATTCATTCAGAATGCAATGCACAGGACCTGGAAGCAAGTAGAGATCACTTCAGTGAATTCCAGCTTCCAAGGGCTTCAGCCAGGTACAGCATATACACATTTAAATTGGTCCAAGGTGGACCAGTGTAACTATGTATAACTTACTGATGCCTAGAATTATTCTTTAAGGCCCCTTTCACACTGAGGCGCTTTGCAGGCGCTATTGCGCTAAAAATAGCGCCTGCAATGCGCCCCAAAAAAGCTGCATAATAGTATCCAATGTGAAAGCCCGAGGGCTTTCACACTGGAGCGTTGCGCTTGCAGGAGGGTCAAAAAACTCCTGCAAGCCGCATCTTTGAGGCCCAATAGGAGCGCTAAAAATAGCGCTCCTATAGCGCCCCTGTCCATTGAAATCAATGGGGTAGCGCCTCCAAAACGCTGCAAAGAGGCGTTATTGCGGGCGTTTTTAACCCTTTTTTCGTCCGCTAGCGGGGGTTAAAATACCCCCGCTAGCGCCCGCAAATCGCGGCAAAAAAACGGTATAGCGGCGCTAAAAATAGCGCCGCTATACCGCCAGCGCAACCAGCGCCTCAGTGTGAAAGTAGCCTAATAGTTTCCATTTTATAACCTGGGTTAAAAGCATATTGTAGGGACAGTTTTTAAATAATTGGCAGAACTGTACAACAGAAATTCATGGAAAAGAGATATGTTTAAGGAGTGCTTAATGAGTCTTGTATTTACTCATAAAATAGTAAATAGGGAGAAACTGTTAAGAAAGAAGGAAAAGGTGAAAAGGACTGTGAATAAATATGTATCCCTAGTAAGAAAGGACTCTTTCCTTAAAACTTTGCTAGCCCTTAAACAGAACATTATGTATAGAACGGCACCTACCCTTAGGGGCATTCTGGTTAAGAGTTTTCTAAAACTAAAGGAAACATCTCTGCAAACGCTCCCATCAGGCAAAATAGGATGTAGGAGATATGGGAGTTGATAAGCATGAGAATATGGGGACCTTTACATCCTATACTAAGGATAGATGTGTACCCTCCAACGAGATCAGGAAGGCAAAGGAGATGCACTGATGTTATCCAGATCAGCCTTGGAAGGATTGTATTGAATACTGCTCGCCACAAGAGGGCTTAATTCTTACTGTGATCCGAGCCGACTCTTGGATTGCAGCTAAGAGGATAGCTTTATGTCTAATTATAAGGAATACTTAGTGGCTGTGGAAACTTGTATAAGAGTGCTAAGAGAGGACTCCTCACACACTACAGGTGGGATTTCCCCTTCTGGGTGATCCTGAGAGAGGAATAGGATTATTTTTAATAAAAAGATTTCCTTTGGAACATATGCTCTGATTATGCATTAATTTTGTGTAACTGCTGAAGAAGCGGGCACAGGTCTACAAAATGAAATATGTAATTACTATAGATAGCCACAATAATTATGGCACATGAATATCTGGAATATGTTAGTTTTGTTAGCAATACTGTAATATATGTTGTTGAGTTTAACTGGTGTGGTTGAAGTAGATTTAGGGACGTTTATCCTTTTTGTTTTCCTCCCCATTTTGGCTGTGGGGGGGTTAAATCACTGGAGCAAGATACAATTTTTTAAAGATCAATTTTAATCCTTTAAATATGGCTTTTTTTAACGGTGAAAATTTGGTTTGGTTTGATTGTACACATGGAATGTTGGTATTAGGAATGCCCTGAGGGGTTTTCTTAAGGTATTCCAGTGTCTATATTTACCACTAGGGTCAAAACCTTAAAGATGCCACAATTTCTGAAATTCAATATCCAAAATAGGATATACTCGCTTTGATGTATAGTGATTACAGTATGCAAAACAAGTTCAGGAGCATGAATGCAACATCAAAAAGGAAAGGCGGACCACAATGTATCTTCCCATTTAAAAAAAAAAAGTCATAAGGGTCACTAAAAACTTTCTAGCGATACAGTAGGTACCGGCCATTTGGAAGGGTGGGCACTATTAACCTGTGGATCACAAAGAGGTCTAGTGGATATTCAGGTTGAGGACATTAAACCAAAATGATTTTAGTATGCTTCCTTAAAGAGGAAGTAAACCCTAGTCCACTTTTCCTTATTTTCATTTATTATGGTGCTAAAGGTTATTGCAATGCTTCTGCAATATATTATATTGAAAAACGAGGCCCGCGAAACAACTGAAAATACCTTTTTTGTAGCCTGTCTTTTCTCTCTGTTTCCGGGTATAGGAATCTCCATTATTACTCCTGTTTTTTTAATCAACTTCTGACGTCACTTCCGCCCTTACTAGGTCCTTTGATTTGTTAATGTGATGTGTCTCTCAGGCTTCTGTTTGTTTTCACACCCCTTTTGTGACGTCTTCTATAGTCACAAGGGGGATAACAAGGAAGTGTTACTAGCGCGAGACTTCTCCTCTGTGCCCTGCCTGACAGAGGGGAAGTTCTCGCATACACATTTCCAGAATATTAGTGAATGAAAACCGGCTTGCCGGTTTTCACGCGGTAAACTGCGCATGCGCGGTGACGTCATTACACACGAAAAATGCAATTTTTAAAAGAAAGTAAAGAGGTGAGTACAGTTACACAGGCAGCGATCAGCTGCCTGTGTTAGGGGTAATATATTTAGCCAATGATGTAAAAGAGGGTTTACAACCACTTTAATTCACCTGAATTTATTCTACTGAGTAAGTTTGTTTAAATGTTTGTCTCCGCCTTATCGATGCATTTCTATTTATAGCTGTTTTATAGGATGAAATTTTAGTAATAGATGCCCAGTAATTTTAAGCATACAGACCAGCATGGTGTGTCTTATTGTTTTGATTTGGTCCTAACAAGCCTATACTTATGGTGCACTTTAAGCATATTAATTAGCTCATTATATACTTATACCTATGTATATGCATGAAAGTACAGTGCCTTGAAAAAGTATTCATATTCCTTGAAATTTTCCACATTTTGTCATGTCACAACCAAAAACTTAAATGTATTTTTTGGGGATTTTATGTGATAGACCAACACAGATTGGCACATAATTGTGAAGTGAAAGGAAAATGATAAATGTTTTTCAAATTTTTTTTTTTTTAACAAATAAATATCTGAAAATGTCAAGGGGTATGAATACTTTTTCAAGGCACTGTATATATACATATGGTTATTTTTTTTAAAACTATTTTATTTATGGATATGTATTTATTCAATTTGATAATTTATGTATAACAGTATATTAACCCTTTCTAACTCTGGCTAACACAGTTAGAACAGAAGAACTGTTTTTGTTTTTTTTGGAATAAAAGTTTTAACTAAAATAAAAGCTGGCCATTGTAAGTACCCTTGTCAGTGGTAAATGGTTTGTCAAAACCCTCCAACTTCCACTTTTGCTGCACAGCTTGGTCTTTTAAAGGAAGTGGGAAAATTACAGGTAAAAAAAAACTAAGTTAACAGAGGAACTTAGAAAAACATGGACTGCTTTGTTAATGCTACCAACAGACTGCATCATATTTGTTATTTTTGATTTTGCCTTTAGCACCACTTTCATTCAGGAAATGGGTATAAGGAAGTTCCTGTCCAAAGCTCCCCCGCATCCAAAGAAGCTCAGACTTCGAAATGCGTAGGAAGGAGCGAGAGCCTTATGAATAACTCACAGTAACTGAAAACTGAAGGCTGGTCTCTTGCAGGAAATCCAGGCATAGTGGTTTTGATAAGCAAGTACTTTTGGATGTTTGCAAGTAGTATATAGTGGCAAGAAAGGGTTTGTGAACCCCTTGGAATTAACTGGTTTTCTTCAGTAATTTTCCATAAAATCTAAACTGATCCTCATCTAAGTCACAACAATAGATAAACACAATGTGCTTAAGCTGATAACATACAAACAATTCTAATTTCTTGTGTCTTTATTGAACACACCCATTAAGCATTCACAGTGCTGGTGGAAAAAGTAAGTGATACCAATCCAGAGGGCTAGAAATGTAAAGAGGAAAGGATTGCCGCTACTCCTGGCCAGCCCCGATAAATAAACGATAAGGAGCGAGCGGCCTCTGCCTACAAGTCTCTACCAAACCACACTCCCTGATGTATTTCACACCGCCCACTAGGGCTTAGTCATAAGCCTCTTTGGGTGGTGCAAAATGCTTTAGGGTTTGTGGTTTGGTAAAAACATGTAAGCTGAGGCCGCTTCTTATTGTTTATTCACCTGGGCTGGTCAGGAGTAGCGGCAATCCTTTCCTCTTCTCTCAGCTTTTTTATCAAGGCAGTGGTATTTCTTCAGTGTTGTCACATGAAAAGTTCTAATAAAATATTTACAAAAGTGTGAGGGGGGTACTCGCTTTTGTGAGATACTGTATATAACAGAAAGCTACTGTTACGTATCTGATTAGCTACGATTTATTTTGTTACTGAGTGATTTACACTCTTATCCCAAAGAACTGACCTCTTTCTTGGTGTTTGTGCTATGAGCTTATGATGGTGTGATTAGCTTCTTGGGTTTGCAATGATGAGGTAATTGAATTAATGTGGTGATCTAATGCCGCGTACACACGACCGTTTTTAATGTCATTGAAAAAAACTGCTTTTTTCTCGACGTGATTCTTCTCAAGCCTGCCTTGCCTACACACTATCGTGGGAAAAAAATGCTTGAGTAAAGCGCGGTGACGTACAACACGTACGACGCCACTATAAAGGGGAAGTTCCATTCGGATGGCGCCACCCTTCATGTTAGTAAAGTTTGTTGAGAGACGATTTGCGCTTTTCAGCTTCGTGCTTTACAGCGTGACGAATGTGCTATCTCTATTACGAACACTAGTTTTACCAGAACGAGCGCTCCCGTCTCATACTTGATTCTGAGCATGCGCATTTTTTTTTTCACGTCGTTAAAGCCCACACACGGCCGTTTTTCATGACGAGAAAAACGACGATGTAAAAAACGTGAAAAATTAGAGCATGTTCCAATTTTTTCACGTCGTGAAAAATGCTCTGAAGCCCACACACGATCATTTTTAATGACCATTTTAAAAAATTTAATTTTTTCTCGTGTGTACGCGGCATAAGAGTTGATAAGAGGGAGAAAGTCTGCTCAGAACACTGATTTGCTGATCTCTGGCCCCTGATAGTCAGTCTGGATTCTCGGCTCTTGGATTTGTAAAGAACATACAGTAGCTGTGTTTTAAAAGATGCAGTGCTTTTTTTGGTTAAGTAGTGGTATGGCTGCATAGTGGACAGTAGAGGTTAAAGCACAGCTCCGCTTGCGCCCCCCCAGCATACTGAGCCGGAAGTTCGCCACCCAGCAGCTGGCCCATTTACAAAGCATAGTGTAGTAGGAAACCAGCTGTTAAGCTGTAAGGCTTCATTGCCGGTTTCCCTTAGTCAAGATGGTGGTGCCAGCACCCGATAGGTAATTAAAAAAATATGTTCAGGTGAGGGAGAACCTGACACCAGACCATTCATTTTAATAGCAATCTTCCCAAAATAATATGTAAATGTAAAATTTTTATTTTATGCATGTTCTTTACCTGTAAAAGCCTCCCTTGCAAATCCAAGAGGCCTAAGACTGCTGCTGTGATGTCAGCAGCCTCAGCAAATTCAGATCTGTGACATTCTATAGCAGCCTTTCTCAGTGTTTTTCTTCTCAGGGAGTCCTGCTAATAAAAACCACTTGCCACCAATCGACTTACAAAGTGCCGGTAACGATTTTTAGAGCCGTTGGTTGGCTCGCATCTCGCTTGGGCCTTCCCACCCCCCTGGGAGACCCGAGCAACAAGCCAGCATGTCCGCTGGCTGACCAGACACCCGAACAAGCCAGAATTGGCTTTGATCGGTCTCCATAGCGGTACCCCTAAGCAATGAGCTGACATCACTTCCGGTATATACGGATGCCATCTGCACCATTTTCAAAAAAAGAAAACATTAAAGGTGATCAAAAATTATAAAATGAAAGCAACAGTTTAAAAAAAAAAAAAAAATGTTTTAATTTATTTTAAAAGTGCCCCATGCTCACACGCTAAGGCGAACGCACTCTTCAATCCCGCACGGGCACATACAGCAATCGTCCCACACATGTTATTTATCACCGTAAACGTCAAATCATGGGCAGTAATTCTACCACCAAAACTCCTTTGTAAATCTAAAGTGGTAACCTGTAAAGGCTTTTAAAGCGTTGCCTATGGATAGAAAAATGTACGTAGTTTGTCGCTGTTGCATGGGAGTGCGCAATTTTAAAGCATGACATGTTTGGTATCTATTTACTCGGCATAATATCTTTTACATTTTACAAAAAAATTGGTTATGTATTGTGTGTTTTGCATTAAAAATTTTTTTTTAAAAAGTGTATTTTTTCCCAATAATTGCTTTGAAAAAAACGCTGCGACATCAAAAATTGCAAAACCCAACAAATTTATTCTCTAGGGCCTCTGGTTTAAAAAAAAAGATATAATGTTTGGGGGGGGGGGTTCTAAGACATTTTCTAGCAAAAAATACTGATTGTTACCTGTACGCAAAAAATGCCAGAAATGGCCTGGCGCTGAAGTGGATAAAATTACCTGCAGTTCACGTTAGCAAATCTAGCATGATGTAAATATAATAATAAATACAATTTTAAATGTGCCATACCTAGAGTATTTGACGCTCACAGTAGATAATTAATTAAGCCCCCTCCCACTCCATTTGATTAAAAAAAAATGCGGTAATACTTACAGAATTAAAATAAAATAATAAAGGAGAAAATAAATTGAAATAAATACTACTTACTTTGATGGTCAATGGAGAAATGCCTCCTAATATAAGTGTTTAGTGAAGGGGGGGGGGTGGTAATTGAAGAAGTGGCACTTTACATTTATGGTCAGTTCGAGGAAGAATGTCCCCAACATTGGCGGTCAGTTGAATAAAATGGTCCCTTACATTGGGTGTGAGTAAAAATAATGCCACTTTTACAAACGGCTAAAAAGGTCTCTGGTGTCATACCGCCACTTGCCCTGAAACTATGCAGATACCATCAAATGGGAGGTAAATCAGCCATTGTGCAAGGAATCCCTAGCTAATCTGGAGGAACCCTAGTTGAGAATGACTGTTCTATATAATCCTAGGAATTGGGCCACTTGTAGAAGAGGGCTATGGTTTAAGGAGGGAGGGGGGCTATGCTACGAAATTGACTCCTGGAATAATCATATTTGCTAACAAGTTGAAAGGCACATTGCAATCTGGTGACAGGGTCTCTATAAGCCCAATAAAAATATAATCAGCAGATAGCCAAATCACTTTTCAATTTTATGATTTGTAGTCAAAATTTCTAAACTATAAGCAGTTACTTTGGTGCCTCCTACTTCCAAAAATGGAAGCTGTATTTTGGGATTCCCTCTGTGAGATAAAGCCTAATTGGGCTAAATTAAAAACAATTTAAGGATACACCTGCAAATATAACAAAATAGGCAGGCAGGCATTAAGGCAGAGGCAGCAATGAAGCAGTAGGGGCAATGGACACCTCAAGCAGCTCCTCCAAGCCAAAGCTGTGGAAGGGCTGCACACAGTAGTGGCTGACCAATCCAGCCAAAGCACACGAATGATGTGATTGGCTTACAAAGCTTGTGTCACCTTCCCCCTCTCAGGCATAGCACAGCCATTTTGAAGCCAACATCACTCTTGTGACCTCCTTCTCCGCTATTCTTGCCAGACTCCTTCAAACTGGCTTTGAGGAATTGGCTGAATCGTTATTCCTTCCCACCAAAAAACTCCCATGACATACAGCATCTGAAAGCAAGTCTGGCCATACTTCTGGCAGGCAATGGAAAACCAAAAAACTGTACAGTTGTCACTGGAACAGGGGATAAGGTTAATATTCCCATAGGGACACCTGTTCCAGTGTCAGCTGTCTAAGAGTGTAGTTCCCTCTCACTTCTTTCTGCACCTCGAAGACAATTTTTCCAGGAAAATTTCAAAAGTGGAACACAGTTAGCAAAAGTAAATTTAACAGAGGTTTTAACCATTCCAAAACTGCTCTGTTCAAAACAGCTGTGTGCACTATACTATACTGTAGTAGCATCATCTACATACAGTAGTAAGTGCCTCTGTGTTCCGACAGCAGTAGGGGAACTTCCTGTCTGCTGTCAGAACCAAATTGAGTCAGACTGAAAGCATCTCGGCCACTCGGAGGAAATCTTGTATTTACTGATAAAAATACAAAGCTTTTCACGAATCATTGAAGCATCAGGAACATAGTACTGCATATTGTATTTAGTTGATATTATTGTGGTATAGTACAGCACACACACACAACAACCTTATCAGTTCGTAATGAAACTACCGTATATAGTATAAGCCGAGTTTTTCAGCACATTTTTTTGTGCTGATATGCCCCCCTCGGCTTATACTCGAGTCACCTTTTTGCGCCTGATCTTCCGGAATTTGGGGACCCGGTACCGGCCGGACGTAGGTCCCCTGGACCCCAAACTTGCCACACATGTGGCCCCACTCTTTCTCCACAAGAGTGCAAAGTTTGTTGTCCAGAGCAGTGTTTCTCAACTCCAGTCCTCAAGGCGCACCAACAGGTCATGTTTTTGGGATTTCCTGCAGATAAAACAGCTGTGATAATTACTAAGGCAGTGAAACTGCTCAAATCACCTGTGAAAATCAATGGTAATCCCAAAAACATGACCTGTTGGTGCGCCTTGAGGACTGGAGTTGAGAAACACTGGTCCAGAGACCTACGACCGGGGAGTACCGATTTTTTTTCAAATCCGGGCACCCCTTCCATAGACTCACATGTTAAACGGTCATTTCTCCAGTGACTTTGGGGACCCAGTACCGGCCGGTTGTAGGTTTCCTGGACCCGAACCTTGGCACACATGTAGCCCCATTTCTCTTCTATAAGTGTGCAAAGGTTTTTGTCTGGGGGACCTACGGCCGGGGAGCACAGATTTTTCAAAGCCGGGCACCCCTTCCATAGACTCCCATGTTAAACGTCATTCTAGTCATGGGCACAGTGAGGCATGCAGATGGACACCCTAGGCTTATACTCGAGTCAATACGTTTTCCCAGTTTTTGTGGTAAAATTAGGTGCCTCGGCTTATACTCGAGTATACACGGTATATAAAGTCAGCATAAACCTAAATTTGTACTTTAAAGTCCATTTAAAATGTAATATCCACAGGCTTTTAGCTTTGTGAATCTAGCCACAAGGTTACAATGCCGCTATGCAATTTCACTACAGAACAAGCAGTGCTGTCATCCTGTTAAAAGAATGGAAAAAATACCAGATCTACAAGCAGTATTAGGCCCGTTTTTACCAGGTGCATTGGACTGCGCTGGGCAGCCTTTGCCAGCGCAGTCCCAAGGCATAGACAAGGCAATTTGGTTAGGTCAGTTCATACAATGGTGTGTGCTGAAAATAAAATAAAAAACATGCAGTACTTTTTTTCACCGGGGTGCATTTTGATCCAGTATACTGAATTAAATAGGTTACAGTGCAATGTGCTGTTTTCAGATCATTGGCACCCCTTCCTGACAGTGCACACCAGCAGCTGCTTTCTAACACAGCTGTTGTGAATGAGGTCTTGCATGTAAGAAAATTTTAACATGCAGGAAGGCCAAGCTAATGATAGACTGTATCATATACAGTCTATCATTTTTGATTTTGCCCATATTTCCATATTTTACACTTACTTTCTACGTGCTTGTAACTTCAGCTTGTGAGGTCCAAGAGGTTATGTGAAGTCTGACAGTTAATTTTATGTCAAGTGCCTGACCTCCTGCTGGCATTTGGTATTAACTGAAATTAAAGCACCTTGGCTAAGTGGTTAGCACTTCTGTCTAACAGCACTAGGGGCATCGGTTCAAATCCCAACTGCATTTTTATGTTTTCCCTGTGCCTGCGTGAGCTTCCTCCCATACGCCAAAGACATGCTGGTAGGTTTATTAGCTTGGTGATGCCAATATGGCCACCCATGTCACTCGAATTTCAGCCGATTCATGTTAAATTTGAGCCCTGCATAGCCTGCTTTATTAACAGTTTACCTTGGACGATGGAAAATAAGCAGATATTTGAGAGAAGAGGTAGGTGTAAAGCCTAATGATTATTAGATCGATTGATTTGTCACTCAAATCCTTTCAAATGCCTGGAAGTAACTGTTTGTAGATTGTGGCCCTGGCTATGGATTCCAACTTTGAGTTTTATAATATATGGATATCTATGCAGTCATTGTGGCATCTCTGGTGGTATGGGGGTGCATTAGTGCTTATGGAATGGGCAGCTTGCACATCTGGAAAGGCGCCATCATTGCTGAAGAATATATACAGGTTTTAGAGCAGTATATGCTCATGCAAAAATGGGATAGCATTCCTTTCCCAAAACTCCAGCAGCTGGTATTCTCAGTTCCCAGACTGTTGTTAAAGAAGAAGGGAAAACATGGCCCTGTCCCAACTTTTTGGGAATAGGGGTTGTACTTTACCAGCTAGCCCTGTCACAATTTTTTTGAGATACGTTACTGCCTTCAAAATTGCCTTATTTTTTTTCTTAAAATTGGTACATTTTCTCAGCTTAAACACTTGATTTTTCCTATTTTCTAGTGTGAATAAAATATGGGGTTTTGAGATGCACAAATCATCGCATTCTGTTTTTATGTATATTTAACATCTTCCCAACTTTTTTTGGAATTATGGTTATAATTTAAGACCAATTAGATTCTCGTATATTCCCAATCATCACTGGTTTTCTTTAACCTTATCATATTATCCATGTCTAAAAGAATATAGAATACCTACACCTATTTCCTTTATATCAAATTGTTCATTCGTTTTTCTCACTGTAAAGCGCTGGCCATACATCATAAGACCTCCAAAATGGTAACGTCTGGTCATTTAGCACTAAAGTCAAATTTCAGATCATGCTGACAGTAATAGAAGGAATGGTAGGATTGCTTGAACTAAAAAAGGAGTGGTCGTTGTAAATTTGAATTATAACTTCTGAATAATGTCCAAATAAAATATTTAAAAGTTCAAAGTTTGTATTAAAATGTAACATTGCACTGGATACTGTAAACAATGCTAAGTTTGGTGTATGTTCCCCGAGAGTTACATCCACATCTTCATATTTGTGTCTTCCATGGTGGCGTCTGACTCAACCTCCATTTTTTTTTTTAAATGCGTAACAGCACCACGGAATAAAATAAATAAGCTGGCCTTTGTCCAGTTCTAAAACTTTGTGAGGTCACTTTATCTCTTCTTTTAGTTTAACACAAGCTGAACAGTTACTTCGACAAGACAATACAGGCAGGCTGGATTCCACGCAGTGCAGCCAAAAGTTGGCACAGCTTGGGTGATAGGAGCGTCCCCCAAACTGCAGCATGTTCCCTATGGGTTCAGGTGAGGCCTGGAAAAAGGAAAATCAAGTCCTATTATTTACTGTATTTTAAAAATATATCCTAAGCATGTCTGTTGTGTGACAAAAGATTGAGGAATACAGTTAAGTTATGAATGACAAAAGGTTTGGAGGAGGTAGGATTAGAATGCATGATGAGTGACAACAAATTGGAGGAGGAATTGACAGATGTTTGGATGTGGAAACAGAATGTATGATGAGTGACAGGTTTGCAGGAGGGACAAGGATGTGTAAAAGGTGAGAGGTTTGGAAGAGAAAAGGATGAGGATGTCTTATGAATGTCAGTGATCACAAAAAGGAGAAGAAGGTTTGGAGTAGGTCATATAAGGAATCCTAAAAGTCAATATCAAAATTGTAATTATAAGTGAGCTAAATAAATGAAAGTTTGCGCTTGGTACATACAGTATTTCTTGTTTTTCCTATTATGGTTAGGAATTATTATATATATATAATATACATATATACATACACACATATACAGTAGATATGATGTCCATGTTCATTCTTAAAAACTTGACGCATAATCATGTACATCAAAGGTGTCAAAACACAATGCCCTCGGGCCGAATCCGGCCCTCCAGGCCATTTCACGTGGCCCTCGCACCTCTCCTACAGCTGCACTTGACCTCCAGCCCTCCTCTGGTCCTCCTCCAGACCCTTACTTTCTACTTTTAAGCAATGCATCCAGCTTCTTCCCAGCAGCAGCATAAGGAAAGGGGGGGGTGCACTGTGATGTAAGGGAGAGTGGGGGACTCAACTTCCGATGGTGGGTTGGCTCTTAACATCTAATGTAAGTGGAGGGGGATGCTCTGGACATCTAATCTTACAGATACAACCGGCCCTTTTGAGGGCAATTATAATGCTGATGCGGCCCACGATGAAATGGAGTTCGACACCCCTGATGTACATGATTGTGTTCAAACTGCCATAACCCCGGTATTTTTTATTTCTGCCGGTGAAGCCCTACACCGTAAAAGTGATCAATCGGCTAATTAGCCAATGGATCACTTTTACAAGCAGTGGGAGACCATCTGTATGGTCTAAGGGGCCAAAAGCGACAAGCATTTTGTCACTTCCAGATAGGGAAAACGTGAACAGCCATTTTTTTTTCTGGAAAGCATGAGATCAATGTGTTTTTTTTTAAATGTTTTTGATCTCATGCTTTCAAGGGTATAGGAGAGATCTGGGGTCCTATAGACCCCAGATGTCTTCATAAAGAGGACCTGTCAAGCTGTATTGTTTTCACAAGGGATGTTTACATTTATTTTGACAGCAACAAAAAAAAAAAACGAGAAAAACAAATTTAAGGGACAGTGTAAAAATGAAAAAAATTCAATAAAAAAAAAAAATATATATATGGGAGGTATAGCCGCAAACGTTATAGTGAGAGCAATAACTCTAGCTCCAAACCCCCTTTTGTAACTGCAAACTGGTAACCTGTAAAAATGTTTAAAACGTCTCCCAATGGAGATTTTTTAAGTACCGCAGTTTGTCGCCATTCCACAAGCGTGAGCAATTTTAAAGCATGACATGTTAGGTATCTATTTATTTGGCGTAACAGTATCTGTTATAGCTTATCAAAACATTGGGTTATATGTTGTGTTTTTTTGCATTAAGATTTGTTAAAGTGCATTTTTCCCCAAAAAATTGTGTTTAAAAAAAAAAAAAAACGCTGCGTAAATACCAGGTGACATACAAAATTGCAACAACCACCATTTTATACTCTATGGCCCCTGCTACAAAAAAAAAATATATAATTTATTTATATATATATTGTTTGGGGGCTCTGAGTAATTTTCGAGTGAAAAAAATACGGATTTTTACATGTGGGAGAGAAGTGTCTTCTAGAAAAGGCAGTGTCAAGTTGTTACTGAGATTGCAAGCAGGCAGGTAATACTTTTATTTTTTTTTAGACGCAACATAGTATTTCTATTCCACTTTTAAATTAGATAAAGAAAAAAAATTGTACTTACCGTTTAATACATATTTACTTTTACAGAAAAGATTTTCATATATTGGACAATCCTCAAGTCAAAGTTAAAGAAATTATATCACAGTATAGTTTGTATCTATTTCTGTATGTTTTTTTAAAGGTGTTATTTATAAGTTAATGTGTGTTTCACGTCTAGTGTAGGCCTCTTGTATTTACTGTACTGTAAAAAGATAATGAAGTCATGTACAAATCTGTACTATACACTCCCAATATCAATGGTGGGTGTTATGTTTTCTTTTTAATCTGAAGGAAGACAGTGGGTCACAAAAAGATTTTCCTTTCTTAACCCAGGTTCACACTGGGGCTGCGGGAGTGAAGCCGTGCGAGTTCAGCTGAACTCGCACGATTTCACTCCTGCCTGTCAGTCCCGATTTCAGCTTGATTACAGAGACATCTGACACAGATGTCAATGTAAATCGCGGCTGAAAATTGCAAAAAGTAGTACAGAAACTACTTTTTGAAATCGGTGCAGCGCCGCAGATGCGGCGTCGCACCGATTAGGACGGTGCCATTGCCGGCAAATTTCGCCGATTTGACATGCAATTTGACATGTCAAATCGCACCAGTGTGGCTTAGCCCTGGTTCACACTGGTGCGATTTGACATGTCAAATCGGTGAAATTTGCCGCAAATTGCGGGCAATGGCACCATCCTAATCGGTGCGACGCCGCATCTGCGGCGCTGCACCGATTTCAAAAAGTAGTTTCTGTACTACTTTTGGGGTTTCAGCCGCGATTTACATTGACATCTGTGTCAGCTGTCTCTGTAATCGAGCTGAAATCGGGACTGACAGGCAGGAGTGAAATTGTGCGAGTTCAGCTGAACTCGCACGGCTTCACTCCCACAGCCCCAGTGTGAACCTGGGCTTATGCACAGAAAACACGTAATTCTTGATTGCTCACCTGTTGGTCCAGTCTCTCCAGCAGGCATACACCGCAGCACCTCTGAAGGCAAAGGCTTGAGTCAGACGTCATTCCTTTAGCCTCATAATCAAAGGCTGATGGGGCAGGCTGTCAAGGTGATAATTAAATGTGGAAAACGTAATTATTTTCCGTGATAATAAAAAGTTATTATAATGCCTTATGTAAAAATCATAAGTGAAACATTGGGCAACACAGCAACAATGTGCAGTAACGCACAGCAAATAACTACATTGTATAATCAATGTGCTGTAATAAGATCATTAAAAGACATCTTCTGATCTGTTGCTATGAGTAAGTGCCTTACATAATTCTGATTAATTAATGCAGTTTTTCTTATGACATGCTATTCTTCCTTCCAAATTAAAGAACTACACTAAGCAAAATCTGTATTTAAAATGCAAAACAACAACATAAAACCAGTCGTTTTTGAAAAAAAAAAAAAAAAATTATATATATATATATATATATACACACACACACCATATATTTTTTTGTTATGGGATCTCCATGAATATATGGATACATTTGATCATTCTATGCATGATACGGATGAAAAGAGAACAGCCTCAGACTCCTGATAAGATTGATACAGTATGTATGATGGGATCATTTTCAAAGGTATGTGGTTGCTAACTGGTTAAATTATGATTATTATTATTTCTGTAGCAAATTCTAATCGGTCAGGTTATCAGGAGTCACAAAACTAGTATTTGAAATATTATCAGCTCTCCAACAGACAGGAAACCAAACACAAACCACCTTCATTGTGGCCCATATACAAATAATCATTTAGCTTTATATTAGTTGCTATACCGGTCAAACTAACCTGCCTAATTACTGTAACAAGTCTGTAATACTATATTACAATATAATAGCAAGAGTTTGGCTTGGTAATGAATACTTGAGAGCATGGGACTGGGTAGTTTCCAGGGTTGCAATGTTTGCCTTATATACAATGGATATAAAAATTCTACACACCCCCGTTAAAATGTCAGGTTTCTGTGATGTAAAAAAATGAGACAAAGATAAATCATTTCAGAACTTTCTCTACCTTTAATGTGACCTATAAACTGTACAACTCAATTGAAAAACAAACTGAAATCTTTTAGCTGGAGAGAAGTATAATAAAATAAAATAATATGGTTTCATAAGTGTGCACACCCTTACGCTAATTCTTTGTTGAAGCACCTTTTGATTTTATTACAGAACTCAGTCTTTTTGGGTAGGAGTCTATCAGCATCTTGACTTGGCAATATTTCTTTCTCGTACATCACGGGACACAGAGCGACATAGTCATTACTAATGGGTTATATAGATACCTTCAGGTGCTGGCACTGGCAACTTCCAAAACCGGAAGTACCCTCCCCTATATAAGCCCCTCCCATCCGGGAGCACCTCAGTTTTTTGCCAGTGTCTAAGGTGTTGGCCAAGAAGAAACATGTGTTTTTCACTGAACTTGCGTACAGGTTCTTTTGGGCCTCAGCAAGCTATTCCGGATCCGACCAAAAAAAGCTTCATAGCTAAACGGTCGGTACCCAGGCCTTGCAGAGAAGAGCAAGGTTTTGCCTGTAATGCTTCTCTTAGGAGAGCTGGACCCTGGGATCCAGAGCTCTGGTCATACCCACGACCAAGATGTTTTCTGTGCAGGGTGCTATACAGGTCCAGGGGAGTGGAATCCTTGGGAACCCGGTCCCTGAAGGTTTAATTACAATGCCTGCCGTGATAGGTGAAGTTTGGGCTTCTGTGGCCAAACAGAGTCCTGCGGCGGGGAAAAGGTAAGTGGGGGCCCCTCAGGAACTTGGTTCTATTGGAGGGGACCCCCAAGCCTAATATGTCTTTCTGCCTGTTACCTAACGGTATTCCCGCTAAATATTATGCATGCCTGTAACTACTAAAAAATGTAATAATTTTAATAGTGGTCAAGAAAAAAAAATATATATATAATAGACTGCGGTACCTGTGTTAATCCACTAGAGGCCGCTGTGGAACGTTTCTTGTCATGTGGACTAGTTTCTTTTCATCAGAGCAAGTCCAGGCAGATGGTGAGTTCTCTTGTGGGAAACTGCTTCCTCTGCCATGTTGCAATGCTCGTCCATCCCCCGGCCTGCGGCAAAAGGGGCCCTGGCTCTTGTCCCTAGTTTCCCTTTTCAAAATTAGCGCCGAAGGCGCACGTGGCCGCGTGCGTGCGCGTGCACGCGCCTCTATATATAGAGGTGAGCTGGGAAAGTGGGCGGAGCTTGGGGGATGACGCTCTGTGCGCGCCGCAGCGCTTCTGCGCATGTGCGGGCGTCCCAGCATGTTAAAAACCACAATTATGTGTTGTGAGCTGGCTATGGAGTGCAGAGACAGAGCTGGCAACATTTAAAAAAGGCATACAGCAAGCGGTTGATGCAGGCATCCCCATAGAAAGGCACATTAGTAGACACCAACTGGTTTTATAGCAGCATTTGTGCTAGACTATTGTCAGTAAGTGGTGTATTTCGGCTGGAATACCTCAGCTTTGGGCTTAGGAATATGCCGTCTAAAAACTCCGGGACTAAAAATCCCAGGAAGCATAGGGGGTCTCCATCGGGCTCTGAGGATCTTGGGCATGCTTTGGCTGCACCTATCTCCCCTGAAGAATCAGAGGTTAGTGACCGTAGAGCACCCTCAGGAGTACATGGTACTGTGGCTGTCCACAGTTCACCTGCTCCTGTGTATGTAACAGAGGAGGTTTTTTCCTCAGCTCTGGGAGGGCTGGAAGAGAGATTGTCAGCATTGATCGCTGCTTCCCTGTCACAGGAAAAAAGCGCTCGATCTCCGTCTCCTCCCTCAGAGTGCCTGTTAGCGGAGCAACAGTCCCATATAGGGATCGACCTACCTGAAGGGGATCATGATGAGGTCGATTCTGTTGTAGAGGAATCAACAGTGGAAGAGCCATTCTCAGCATCACATGCTGAAAGATTATGGGTTCAGTCCCTGACTAACATGGTCCGATCAGCATTTAAAATGCCCCTTGCGGAGCCATCATCCACTTCTGTCTCCTCGTTGGGGTCGCTAAAAGCTCCCCAGACTGTTTGTTCCTTTCCGATCCATCCTTTACTGGAAGGGCTCGTTTACCAGGATTGGGAGCATCCTGATAAAATATTTACTCCTCCCAAGAGATTCTAAGTGGTCTATTCCAATGGAGGATAAGTTCATCAAAAAATGGAGGGTCCCTACAGTGGACGCAGCCATCTCTTGTGTGAATAAATCACTGACATGTCCAGTGGATAATGTCCAAATGTTCAAGGACCCAATAGATAAAAAATTAGAGTCCTTATTAAAATCTGCTTTTGCTACAGCAGGCTTGGTGACACAACCAGCAGTGGCAGCTATTGGGGTCTGCCAAGCAGTGAAGGATCAGTTGAAACAGGTCTTAAAGGACTTGCCAGATCAGCAGGCTCTTGCCCTAGCTGATCTACCTAGAGCCTTATGCTTTGCGGTGGACGCTATAAAGGATTCAATCCATCAGGCCTCCCGCCTTACGCTGTCTGTAGTACATATGCGCAGGCTTTTATGGCTCAAAAACTGGTCTGCTGAAGCTCCCTGTAAAAAATTGCTGGTCAGCTTCCCATTTCATGGTGAACGCTTATTCGGGGAAGACCTGGACAAATATATCCAGAGAATTTCCAGCGGTAAAAGTACACTTTTGCCGGTTAAAAACAGAGTTAGAGGTTCCTCTTTTAAGAGGCCTGCTTCTCCAGTCCCTAGGACATCGGCTGTGAAACAGTTCCGACGGCCTCCTCGGTCAAATCCCGGAGGTAAAAATCAGGGACAATTGCAGGGTAACAAGAAGCCCTGGAGCAGGAGAGGTACAAAACCTCCCCCAAAGTCAAATGCATGAAGGGTTGCCCCCACTCAATCGGGTGGGGGGGAAGACTTCAGTTGTTCACAGAGACCTGGCGGGACACGATCAGAGACAGATGGGTGCTCTCCGCAGTAAGTCTGGGATACAAATTGGAGTTAAAAGACTCCCCTCCTTCCCACTTTATAAGGTCAAACGTGCCAAGGGATCCCCAGAAGAGAGGATCCCTCCTGTTGGCACTAGAACAATTATTGCTCCAAGCAGTAATTATAGAGGTTCCCCTGGAAGAATGGGGGTTTGGGTTTTACTCAAACCTCTTTACAGTCCCGAAGCCAAACGGGGACGTGAGGCCCATATTAAATCTAAAAGGGCTAAACAAATTCCTACATATCAGGACTTTCCGGATGGAGTCGATCCGTTCGGTGGCCACTGCCCTACAAGGGGAGGAATGGTTAGCCTCGATCGACATCAAAGATGCTTATTTGCACATTCCCATCTTTCCAGCCCACCAAAAATTTCTACACTTTGCGGTAGAAGGGCGCCATTTTCAGTTCAGAGCCTTACCCTTCGGTCTGGCCACAGCACCACGAGTGTTCACAAAAATTCTGGCCCCATTATTGGCCAATCTAAGAACACGAGGTGTAACGATAATGGCATATCTAGACGACTTGTTGCGGATAGACCACTCAGTGGAAAAACTAGAAGTGGTTGTTCACGAGACAATCAAGTATCTGGAATATCACGGTTGGATTATCAACCGAGACAAGTCAGCCCTAAAACCAGTCAAAAGTCTGGAATACTTGGGGCTAAGGCTGGATTCAGACCAGAGAAAAATTTTCTTGCCTCAAGAAAAGGGGTCGTCTTTGAGAGATTTGATCCACTTAGTGGGTACGAAAAGACAGCCATCCATACGCCTGTGCATGAGGCTGCTGGGAAAAATGGTGGCATCATTCGAAGCAGTACCCTACGGTCAATTCCATTCAAGGAATTTGCAAAGGGCCATACTGTCAGCCTGGAACAAAAAAGTTCAGGCCCTAGACTTACCAATGTCCTTGTCCCCTTCCGTTCGCAAGAGCCTCCGCTGGTGGTTGGTTCCCCAGAATCTGGAAAGAGGGAAATCCTTCAGTCCGATTTCTTGGAAGGTGGTCACTACAGATGCCAGCCTTATAGGCTGGGGAGCAGTACTGGAGCAATGGTCTCTCCAGGGCAGATGGTCGGATGCAGAAAAGGCCCTGCCCATCAATCTCTTAGAGATACGAGCAGCCCGGTATGCCCTAGTAGCATGGACATCCAAACTCCAAGGGTCCCCTGTCAGAATTCAATCAGACAATGCCACAGCAGTGGCATATATCAATCATCAGGGGGGCACCAGGAGTCGTGCAGCCCAGAGGGAAGTAAATTACATCCTGAAATGGGCAGAAAGATATGTCCCAGCCATATCTGCGGTATTCATTCCAGGAGTGGAGAATTGGAAGGCGGACTTTCTAAGTCGCCAACAATTATGCCCAGGGGAATGGTCCCTTCATCCCGAGGTTTTCCGGACAATATGTCAGCGGTGGGGAACACCGGATGTAGATCTGCTAGCATCCAGATTCAACGCAAAAGTGGACAGGTTTGTCTCTTGGACAAGGGATCCCCTAGCTTGCGGCTCGGATGCCCTAGTGTTCCCTTGGGATCAGTTCAAGCTGATATATGCATTCCCACCGCCACAATTGTTACCTCGATTACTCCGCAGAATCAGGGTAGAAAAGAAACCAGTGATTCTGGTGGCTCCAGCGTGGCCCCGAAGAGCATGGTACGCGGAGATTGTAAAGATGTCTGTGGGGAGTCCTTGGACCCTCCCACATCGTCCGGACCTGCTTTCGCAAGGACCGATATACCACCCTTCCTTACCAGCCCTAGGTTTGACGGCCTGGCTATTGAAGCCCACATTCTAAAAAAGAGAGGGCTCTCTAATTCTGTGGTATCTACCATGATCAATGCCAGGAAGCCGGTATCCAGGCAGATCTACTATAGAATCTGGAAGGCGTACATCGCCTGGTGTGAGGCCAAGAAATGGCATCCACGTAAATACGTAATAGGTAGGATTCTGGACTTCCTACAATGGGCTGTAGATAGGAAGCTTGCCTTGAGTACTATCAAGGGTCAGATTTCGGCCTTGTCAATATTTTTTCAAAGGCCCTTGGCTTCGCATTCACTAGTCAAAGCCTTTATACAAGGAGTGATGCGTATTAGTCCTCCGGTTAATATTCCCATATGTCCATGGGATCTAAACCTGGTTCTGTCGGTTCTACAGAAACAACCATTTGAACCATTACAGCATATTTCTTTGGTTCTTCTCACCAGGAAATTGATTTTTCTAGTAGCCATTTGTTCGGCTAAAAGAGTGTCGGAATTAGCAGCTATGTCCTGTAAGGAGCCATATCTGGTTAGCCATAAGGACAGAGTAGTGTTACGTCCTCATCCAGCCTTTCTTCCTAAGGTGGTATCGAGGTTTCATTTGAACCAAGATGTGGTTCTTCCTTCTTTTTTCCCCAGACCTACTTCGGTAGAGGAAAAGTTATTGCATTCTTTGGATGTAGTAAGAGCAGTTAAAGCTTATCTAAAAGCCACTGCTCAGATTCGCAGAACGGATACTTTGTTTATTCTGCCAGAAGGCCCCAGAAAGGGTCAGGCAGCATCAAAATCTACTTTAGCCAAGTGGATTCGACAGGTCATAATGCAAGCCTATGGCTTGAGAAGGAGACCGCCTCCGTTCAAAGTTAGGGCGCACTCCATGAGAGCAGTTGGAACTTCATGGGCAGCGCATCACCAGGCCTCCCTGGCTCAAATCTGTAAGGCCGCAACATGGTCTTCAGTACACACGTTTACTAGGTTCTACCAGGTGGACGTTAGAAGTCAGGAGGATGTCGCCTTTGGGCGCAGTGTGTTGCAGGCCGCAAAAGATCCTCATGTCTGATAGCGCTCAGCTTATGTATGGTGTATCCCCCCCCCTCGTTGGGCATTGCTTTAGGACAGTGATGGCGAACCTTGGCACCCCAGATGTTTTGGAACTACATTTCCCATGATGCTCATGCACTCTGCTATGTAGCTGAGCATCATGGGAAATGTAGTTCCAGAACATCTGGGGTGCCAAGGTTCGCCATCACTGCTTTAGGACATCCCATTAGTAATGACTATGTCGCTCTGTGTCCCGTGATGTACGAGAAAGAAAATAGGATTTTTATAACAGCTTACCTGTAAAATCCTTTTCTTGGAGTACATCACGGGACACAGAGCTCCCGCCCCTCTTTAGGGACACTTATTGCTTTGCTACAAAACTGAGGTGCTCCCGGATGGGAGGGGCTTATATAGGGGAGGGTACTTCCGGTTTTGGAAGTTGCCAGTGCCAGCACCTGAAGGTATCTATATAACCCATTAGTAATGACTATGTCGCTCTGTGTCCCGTGATGTACTCCAAGAAAAGGATTTTACAGGTAAGCTGTTATAAAAATCCTATTTTTCCCACTCTTCTTTGCAAAAACACTCCATGTGTCGATTGCGAGGGCATCTTCTGTGCACAGCCCTCTTCAGATCACCCCACAGATTCAATCGGATTCCGGTCTAGACTTTGGCTGGGCCATTCCAAAAACACATTTTCCCACATGCTTTTGGGAGACTTCAGATGTGTTTTTGCAAAATTTAGCAAGGCTTGGATGTTTTTCTTCATATGAAAAGTATTCCATCTTGCCACTCTACATAGCCCATATGAAGAATATGGGAGATTGTTGTCACATGTACCACCCAGCCAGTACTTGCCAGATATTCCTGCAGCTCCTTTAATGTTGCTGTAGGCCTCTTGGCAGCCTCCCTGACCAGTTTTCTTCTCGTCTTTTCATAAATTTTGGAGGGACGTCCAGTTCTTGTTCTCTGTTGTGCCGTATTTTCTGCACTTGATGATGACTTTCTTTACTGTGTTCCATGGTATATCTAATGCCTTGGAAATTCTTTTGTACCCTTCTCCAGACTGATACCTTTTAACAATGAGATCCCTCTGATGCTTTGGAAGCTCTCTGCGGACCATGGCTTTTGCTGTAGGATGCAACTAAGAAAATGTCAGGAAGAACCTACTAGAACAACAGAAGTTTATTTGGGGTTAATCAGAGGCACTTTAAAATGATGACAGGTGTGTACTGACTCCTATTTAACCACTTAAGCCCCGGACCATTTTGTAGCTAAAGGACCAGGCCCCTTTTTCCGATTCGGCACTGCGTGGCTTTAACTGAAAATTGCACAATTGTGCGACGTGGCTCCGAAACAAAATTGACGTCCTTTTTTTCCCCACAAAGAGCTTTCTTTTGGTGGTATTTGATCACCTCTGCGGTTTTTCTTTTTTGCGCTATAAACAAAAATAGAGCAACAATTGAAAAAAAAAAATCAATATTTTTTACTTTTTGCTGTAATAAATATCCCCCAAAAATATATTTAAAAAAATGTTTTTCCTCAGGTTTAGGCCGATACGTATTCTTCTACATTTTTTTTTTTTTTACCAAATATATCGCAATAAGCGTTTGGTTTGCGCAAAAGTTATAGCGTCTACAAAATAGGGGATAGTTTTATGGCATTTTTATTATATATATATATATATATATATATATATATATATTTTTTTTTTACTAGTAATGGCGGCGATCAGCGATTTTTATCGTGACTGCAACATTATGGCGGACACATCGGACACTTTTGACACCATTTTGGGACCATTCACATTTATACAGCGATCAGTGCTATAAAAATGCACTGATTACTGTGAAAATGACACTGGCAGTGAAGGGGTTAACCTGTACGGGGCGCTGAAGGGACTAAGTGTTTCCTAGGGAGTGATTACTACTGTGTGGGGGCGTGGCTTGGCGTGTGACGTCACTGATCGTCGTTCCCTATGACGGAACAGACGATCAGTGGCACTCGCACTAGGAAGCATGGGGAGAGGTTTGTTTACACTTACCTCTCCCCGTTCTTCAGCTCTGTGACCCGATCGCAGGACACCAGCGGCGATCGGGTCCGCGGGCGCGGTCACGGAGCTCAGGACCGGGTCGCGAGCGCGCGACCCACGGCTGGGCTTCTTAAAGAGGACGTACCTCTACGTGCTTGTGCCCAGCCGTGCCATTCTGCCGACGTATATTGGCGTAAGGTGGTCCTTAAGTGGTTAACATTAGTTTGGATGCGATTGCTTAATTAATTTTTTTTTTTTTGGGGAGGCTGAAGAGAGGGCTCCAGACATGATTGCTTAATTCTTAACACAGCTACATCCCCAGTTATAAGAGGGTGTGCACACTTATGCAACCACATTATTTTAGTTTTACTTCCCTCCTTAAAGATTGAGCTGTACAGTTTATAGGTCACATTAAAAGGTGGAAAAAAGCTCTAAAATGATTTATCTTTTTCCTAATTTTTTTTACATCACAGAAACCAGACATTTTAACAGGGGTGTGTAGACTTTTTTTTTTTATTCATTGTATGTGCACCCAAGACTATATACGTACTGCTGAACCTGCCATTCAGACACCCTCATCCTATTACATCACCAGCCCAGTATGTAATATATTTCTGTGTGAAAAACAGGCTGTATATTTTTAAAAGTGACCTATCAGCACCAGGTTCCAGCAGTACAATGTTTGCACCAATTTCAACTCTTTCTGGCAGTGTTGAAAGCTGACCTGTACTCATGCACTCAGACATAAATACAGGCAAATAGGCATACAGCATGTTACGCCTGCATTGGCAGCACCCAGACACCCAGCTGGTGCGCAGTTCTGCCCATAGGACTATATTGACAGAACGCAGGTATAAATAAGTCTGGAAACGCTTTGACTTGTGTTTACAGGCACATGCGTATGGAGTGTAATGACGTGAAGCTCTGCTGACTTCTATCTTTCAATCATGTGCAAACAAAAGTATGTTTTTTATTTTTATCACACTACCTGCCTGGAGTTTGCATGTCCTCCCTGTGCCTGTGTGGGTTTCCTCCGGGTACTCTGGTTTCCTCCTACACCCGAAAGACATGCTGGTAGGTTAATTGGCCCTAATTATGTGTATGTATGAATGTGTGTTTTTAGATAAGTGGGTCTCAACCTCAGTCCTCAAGTACCCCCAATGTGCCACGTTTTCAGATTTTTCTTTACTTTGCACATCTGCTTTAAAATCAATATCAATGACATGGTATTAATAAGAGCTATCTTATCTAAGGGAAATTCCAAAAACATGACCCGTTGGGGGTACTTGAGGACTGAGGTTGAGAACCACTATTTTAGATGGTGTTTGTGCTGTAGACCAGTGGTTTTGGGTGCATAGCTGTCCAGTGCTTTATAAATGAGTTCTGTGAATAAAAATGTCTGAAATTGATAAATAAGAAAATCAGCCCCTTGTTTTTTTTAATTTTTTTTATTTATTGAAAGCTTAAAATGAGATTTGCCATTTAGAATGACACATGGACTTCTAATACTACTCTATTAGGTTCTCCCATACTGTAGCTTCCCAGTTCTACTGGAACTAGGAGCTACATTGTCAAACCCCAACAATCACCTGCTTGTTTTGCTTCTTTTGTAATAAGATTGTACAAATGTATCATATTGGATAGGGACAGACTTTAAAGTGGTTGTAAACTCTCATAGATTAATTGTACATATAAGTAAGGTTTAAGTATAGGCACTGTAAATATCGTCTCAGGCTGGGTTCTCACTGCTGCGAATTTAATGTGAATTTGAGCCGTTGCGATTTCTCAAATTCGCAAGTCATTAAAATAACATTGTTTTCCATTAGTGCCGTTCACATCAGTGCGGTGCGAATCTAAGCTGCGGGAAAAAAGGGTCCTGTGCGAGTTTGAACCGTGTGCGATGCAAATTCAGCTCTATAGACTGTTTTTCCCTGAAATCGCAGCCGTGAATCAAGTCAAAATCGCGGCAAAAACGCAGTCGCAGAATCGCAGTAAAATCGCGCAATTTTGAATTCGCAGCAGTGTGAACCTGTCCTAAACGTGCACCGTTTAGAAGATATTTACTGTATATGCAGCTGATGATGTCATCGGCGCATGCGCTCTGAAGGAACAGCCCCCCATGCCGTTCCTTTGGAGCCCTGTGCCCTGACCGGCAGCTTCCACGCCCATGTGCGGGAGTGACGTCACATAGCTCTGGCCAGTCACCCGCGGACCCGGAAGGAAGACGGGTAAAGATGGATGTGGCCTTCAGCGATGACAATGCATCGGTGGAGGGCTTTGTTTGCAGATAAGTTTCACATAATGTGCTAGTATACGATGCATACATTAACCATCCAAACAATGTAAATAAAAACAGGATGAGGGGGCTCTTATTGGTTACAGTAGAACGGTAGTAAATGTCAGCATATCAGAAGACAGATTACCGTATTTATCGGCGTATAACACGCACTTTTTTCCCCTTAAAATCAGGGGAAAATCGTGGGTGCGTGTTATACGCCGATACTCCGTCGAATTCCCCTGCTGAAAACGAGCGAGAGGAGCGAGCGGAGCCGAAGCCGAAGTACAATCGGCTTTACTCGGCTCCTCTCGCAGTCCCGCCCATCTCTGACTGCGCCGCTGACATAGAGAAAGCCGAGTGTACTTCGCCTAGTCTCGGCTCCTCTCGCAGTCCTGCCTGTGACTGTGAGCAGAGCCGAGTCTAGGCGAAGTACACTCGGCTTTCTCCGTCAGCGGCGCAGTCAGTGGAGATGGGCGGAACTGCGAGAGGAGCCGAGTCCAGCCGAAGTACACTCGGCCCCGCTCGCTCCTCTCCACAGAAATCGGCGCCAAATTTTAAAAACCGCCGGGACTGACACGATCGCAAAGGCACTGGGCACGGCTGCAGATGGACAGATGGACACTGGGCACGGCTGCAGATGGACAGATGGACACTGGGCAAGGCTACAGATGGACACTGGGCACGGCTGCAGATGGACAGATGGACACTGGGCAAGGCTGCAGATGGACACGGCTGCATGCTGCATTTAAATGTAAGGTTTTTTTCCTTGAATTTCCCTGCTAAAAGTTTTTTTCCTTAAAATTCCCTCCTAAACTTGGGGTGCGTGTTATACGCCGATAAATACGGTAACTGAAAATCCTATTTAGGCTGCCAAAAGTATAAAATGTGGCTGGTACTTACCAGTTTCTGCAGTACGCTGGGACACATGGACAGAAAGGCCTGCAAATTATTCCATGCTAATTCAATATCCCGTAGGACAAGCTGTAATCTCTCACAATCAATACTGAATGTTTTCATTCCTCCTTCCATTCTTTTTGATACTCTGTATACCTCAATCACACCTGCAATAGGCAAAACACACTCACTTGGGTGTTGTACTGATCAACTTTATTTATTCCATCTTTCTTCTTTTTTTTTTTTTTTTTTTTGTGCAAAATCAGAGGAGAGACAAGAGAATGGGACTAGCAAAGTGATTCCGTTATTTAACGTAGTCCTCACAAACCACCTGCCATCTAGACCAATATAGGTATGCATACACCACAACTGTAGATCCGCTGTGGTAGCAAAGAATCACTGTAGTAATTACTGATAATACAGCGATTGCTGTCATCCGGGTCCTGTGCCGAGCTGCTGCATAGTAACAACAAAGTCTTGGCACGGGTGCCATTCACGGACTCCCTTACATTTTTCTTAATAAATGCAAGCGTGTCACTGATTGGACGAGGTGGAGATTATGATGTCACTACCCCGTCTCTCTACCAATAAGAGAACAAATTCATTGAGAAATATGTAAGGTGTTTTGCAATTGTCACCCTTGCAGACCAAGCAACTCCTTTTGGTTCCTATGCAGCTGGGCAGCTTCTCGGAAGGACCCCCAATGATGATCATTGTAGTAGCAGCGACTACTACAGCGATTCTCTACTTTCACAGTGGCCCCACAGGTATGGCATGTGCATTCTTACATTCATCCAATGTAACTGTGCAATAAAACCCTTAACTGCTATGAAAGACTGCCTTGCCTCTGTAAAGAAAACTGGCTTGAGCCCCCTTGTGTTGCAGTTTTAAGTTACATCAATCTGCGACAAATGTCAATGTTTTTCTTTGCATCAAATGACAAGTACAATGTGACTTGTAGAAATTAAGGATCTGGTTATTTCCATACCTCTATGGCCTCGTTCACACAGGCGTTGGAAATAGGTGATTGGGTAAAGTTTTTACCACTTCCTGACCATCTATCAATGGCAATCAAATTGTTAAAATAGGGAGTGGATGGAGGTGTTCACACTGCAGCTTTAGCTTTGCCTCGCAGCAAATTTAACGCCTACAGAGTTCAACAGGCATTGCTGTTTCGCAACTGCCTCCATTCACTTCTATTGAAACACACCACAAGCTCGCCATAAACGCACCAATTGTGTTGACAGTCCGTTTGAGGTGCGGTTGCAAAGCATTGAAAGTGATCATTTCCAATTTTAGCATCGCACAAATGAAAAAACAAATCTCACAGGGCATTTGAGGAGCATTGTCTGACATGAATACCTGTGCATTTATAACTGCATTTTTAGCCTTTGGTGCATTTAATGTGCATTAAAGTGGTTGTACACACTGTGCAGCCACTTTCACCTAAAAAGTAAGCCTATATTAAGGCTTACCTGTAGGTGCTGAAACCTTCACGGTTTAGGAGATATTTACAATGTCCCCGTACGCCAATGTCTTCTGCGCATGCGCCAATGTATTCAGTGCATGCGCACTTTAGAAAGGGCACACTGTGCCCTTTCTAGAGGGATCATGCCGTTGTTCTGTCAAGAAGTGCCGCCCCCTCCCCAATGAATAGTGTCTGGGACGAACGGCGCATGCGCTGTACGTCATAGCACAACTGCTGATTGGCCGATAAACTGGGCTGACATAACCATGGCGCATGCGCACATAGTAGGAGGTATCTCTCGATGGGAGATTCCATTTCACAGCCACAATTTAAACCTATACAAACAGCGGGGAAACCGGACCATCAGCACACTGTAAAGCCGCCCCGCAACAGTGAGACACAATGTGAGAACTACAGTCTCCCCCCCCCCCCCCCCCCCCGCTGTTTGTATAGGTTTCAATTTTGCAATGAAATGGTATCTCCCATTGAGAGATACCTCCTACGATGTGCGCTTGCGCCCTGGCATGTCACTCCAGCTGTTCGGCAACTCAGCTGGAGTGCGGCTCCGTCCTGCGCATGCGCGGGCACTATTCGATGGGGGGCACTTCTCGACAGAACACCGTGACTAGCGGCTCCCGCACGCGGGAGTGACGTAACGTGACTCCGGACAGTCACAGAGCCGGAGTCCGTGGCCCGGAAGGAAGAGGGGAGAAGATGGACGCTTCCTATACAGGGGACAGCGGTGACATCGCAGGCTTCGGTTTCGGGCAAGTGACACATAATGGGCTACTATGCGATGCATAGTAACCCATTATGCTTTACCTTTGCAGGGAAATAAAGAGGAAGTTAAACCCATCAGGGTTTACTTCCTCTTTAAGGCTGCTGTAGAATTAAACGACTATGTGAAAGAGCACGACCACATGCTGGAAGATACAGTTGCTTTAAAATTGCTCTCATTAAAATACTACCTGGTTATCCCCCCCATGAAGGTACTTGTTCAGCCAGTTTCTGTTTAGGGTGACAACACTGTCTCTTTGTCCCAACTGCATTGTCACCCAGTTTCTGATGGAGACTACAAGGGACTGTTTCAACGCGTACTCTAAAGGCATTATCAGGAAAATCACCCTGAGCATTGCCATGCAGCCATCATTGGAGTGCACTTATGTAGACATGATGTGGCTGCTAGAAGGCTGCAGGAGATCAGCAGTGCTGCAATGCAACTTGGGCTACTTTCACACTGATGCGCTGGCGGTATAGCAGCGCTATTTTTAGCGCCGCTATACCGTTGTTTTTGCCGCGATTTGCGGGTGCTAGCGGGGGGGGGGATTTTAACCCCCGCTAGCGGCCGAAAAAGGGTTCAAAACGCCCACAATAACACCTCTTTGCAGCGTTTTGGAGGCGCTACCCCATTGATTTCAATGGGCAGGGGCACTATAGGAGCGGTATTTTTACCACTCCTATCGCTCCTCAAAGATGCGGCTTGCAGGAGTTTTTTTACCCTCCTGCAAGCACAACGCTCCAGTGTGAAAGCCCTCGGGCTTTCACACTGGATACAATGCAGCGGCTTTTTTAGGGCGCTTTGCAGGCGCCATTTTTAGCGCAATATCACCTGCAAAGCGCCTCAGTGTGAAAGGGGCCTAAGGATGAACAAAAGTTGAAAACAAGTCATTTGTTTTAAAAAATAGCAATTGCTTATGCTACACAGTGACACATAGGATACATAGAGTATTAGGATGTAGGAATAGGAATTTATTTTTATTTAACTGGGGCCCACAGTAAAGCAATGAAGTATCCTGTAGGCAAACTGAAAAAGATTGCAAGCTATAACAAAGCAGAAGACATTTTGTATTTCTCAATTAAGACATGGTTTATACATTACTGTAATGCACAATAATGAGTAAACTGTTAATAGGAATGGAGCTATAGAACTTATATGAACAAGATGCTGAATAGAATACAGAAACACACCTGAGATATATTCTGCTCCCCGGGAGGACATCAGTACTTCACTGCATACCGAGGGCTGGCTGATACCACACAAAATTTCATTCGCTTTTTGTATCACCTTTATGTTGAGAAGAAAAGAATACTTTTTATTAAAATCAGTAACTGTATTCAACAAGAAACGTTGGCATTGTAAACTTGCGTTACACAAATATTGCTAGGTATGAATGTAATATTAGGTTACATTTTTCTTTACCGCAGTGAATTGCTTTTCAGAGTGTGAGCCAATAGGCAATTTTCAATAAAACATCAACAGTTTCACAGTTGTACAGATTTGTAATATACTATTGTATCGCATTGTACTGAATAAAACAGATGATTTGAGTCATGGTCCATATAAGAAAACCGTTTCTATTATAAAAGGATAATAACTGTTTGCTTATATGGACCATGACTCAAATCATCCGTTTTAATCAGTACAATGCTATACAATAGTATTTTACAAATCTGTACAACTTTTGATGTTCCATTGAAAATTGCCTATTGGCTCACACTCTGAAAAGCAATTCACTGCGGTAAAAAAAAATGTAACCTAATATTACATTCATACCTAGCAATATTTGCGTAACTGAAGTTTTCCTGCAATTAGACTGATTCTTTCTGAATTTATTACCTTGTGAATGTTCTTTAAACATGTCTTTAGTTGAAAGGTGCAGGCGTCTAACTGAAACAAAATTAAAACTGAAGAGCATTTCAAGAAGTCATTGCAATAAAATTTTGGTAAGCAGTGCTAGGACAAGGTCTACAGAAGACAAAGATACCAAAGTGAACCCCATTTCTCCCCACCCCCCAAAAAAACAACATTGAATTGTGTCATTTACAGTGCTCTGCGTAAATGAGTATGTAGCGATACCCTCAGTTTAAGAGGGCTGCTTCTTTGTTTTGGGCCCTTGTAATGCACCGCTCTCAACCCCTGGCAATCGGCTCTAACCTCTCGTGACACAGTTAGGAAAGGGGACGGTGGTATAACTGTATTACCTCTATACTATTATACGGTACAACCCCCTTTGATACCAGCACAGTAATTGACACTCACAACCAAATTACTTAAGTACAACTTTTTACTATTGGTAAAAATATAAAAAGGTAATTTGTATACAATATCTTATGCAGATCCCTGTACACATTAAAAGGGTATGACATTCAACAATGCAATGAACATGTATTAACCCCGCTGCAGCTATCCTCCCTCGTGAGCATAAAAATGGCGCCCAGCAATGTCCTATACTACCCAGTCAGGCCTAACTATAACTTGGGGTATAGATTATTGAAGAATCTTCGCTAGCAAATGTCGGTGGTGCACATAAGAAACAAACTGTAATCCAATAGGGGTAGCAGATAATCGTTAACTTGGCAAAGCTGGAGACACTGTACAAACTCAGTTCAAGAAAACAGTCTCTCCAAAGTATAACTGTGGTCAATGATGGGCCTAGGCAAAGTTAATAGGCACAAAGTTATTGATATATGGTTCTGAGCTGGCGCTCTCTCACCCAGACCAGACCGACTCCTGTCCGGTTCCTCCGCTACTGTGAGTGGTGTCACAGTGCCCACGATGCACCGTGTCTTCGGTCCTCCAGAAGATGGTGCCACCTCAGGTGGATCGGATGCTTCGCAGGCTCCTCAGCGGAACGGAAGGCTCTTTGGAACGAAGTGCGAGGCCCAGGCTTCAGGCCTAGCACGCGCAGCAGGTGAGTGCAGGGATCCTCTTGCAAGGAGGGCGGCGTTCCAAGAGAGAGAGCGAGGCCCCTCCTCTCCCCTTTAAAGTCCACCCCAGCAGTCCTTGCGCGGGGAAATGCACCCTGGGTGCCACAAAGCATGCTGGAAACTGTAGTCTTGCGGGTGAAAACGATACCCCGCTACAAGTACACCCCAACAGATTTGTCAGAAATCCTTTACTATCCTTTCAGAATTTACATTTTCTATGGGAGACTATACTACAAAATACTCCCACAAATGTGGGCCATTGATTGCAACCAAGATTTGTTAAATTTACACACATAAAAAAAGTATTTTTCCCTACAAATTCATTCAAAACCATGTTGCAAAAATGAATACACCCAGGGGTTGAGTCCTGCGGGAACGCATGGGAACGGCGGTCCTTTACATTTTCCGCAGGAGGAACGCTGTTCCTGTTAGGAGCCGCGTCCTGCAGGAGGGATGCAATCAGTGGGATGCCAGGCCGCCATTGCTCAGGGGTGCCCGCTGGGCAGCATGTCCATGTGAGGAAAGCAGCTGGGCTGCTCCTTCGGCCTGCGCCACTCACCCCGCCTATTCGGTTTAGCAGGCGGGGTGGGGGAGCGTAAATTACCCAGCTGCCCTATGACCGTGAAGGGGGAAGGAGCTGCGATGGATCCCAAACCCATCGTCTGTAGCCGCCTGCCGGACCGGGAAAAAAGTGAGTGCTCGCCCATGCAGCAGCCTCTCTGTGTGCCTGAATAGGAGAAGTGGCGGGGTCAGCGGCATATAGAGGAATTGATCTTTCCATATTCCTCCTGCAACTGCTGAATTCACGCTTCTCCACCTCTTACTCTTGCAGGCCTTCAGCGGCTGCAGGAGGAATATGGAAAGATCAATTCCTCTATATGCCGCTGCCCCCGCCATTCTTCCGCTGCCCCTCCATCCTCTTCAGCTCCCCCAGTGCTCTCTGCCCCCCTGTGCTCCCTTTCCCCCCAGTGTTTTCCAGTTCCCCCAGTGCTCCCTCTCCCCCACCCGTGCTATCCAGTCCCCCCCCAGTGCTCTCCAGCGCCCCCCCCCGTGTTCTCCACCCCCCCCCCAGTGCTATCCAGTTCCCCTCCCCGCACTCTCCGATCCCCGATGCTCTCCAGCCCCCGCACTCTCTGATCCCCAGTGCTCCCCAGCCCCCCGTGGTGCTCTCCAGACCCCCCCAGTGCTCTTCTCCTGCATCACGTCCTCGGTCTCTGACCAGCTCCTGTATCATGTTCTCAGTCTCTAACCAGCTCCTGTATCATGTCTGAATTGTGAAAATGGATGAGGATGACTCTGGGTGGGGATGAGAGTTACATTGTGGAGAGCCTCTTCACTATGTAACTCTCTATCCCCACCCAGAGTCATCCTCATCCATTTTCACAATGCAACTCCATCATCCTCATTCCCACCCAGAATTATCCATCCCTCTCCACAATGTATCCCCATCCCCACCCAGCATCATCCATCCCTCTCCACATTGTATCCCCATCCCCACCCAGCATCATCCATCCATCATTCCCAGGACCTGACCCCGGAATACACCCCAAAGAAAGTTTTAGGAGCAAAGCTAAATTTAAAAGTGTTAATAAACCCAGTTTCTTTTAAAGTACCACTAAACCATTTGAAAAATATATTTTCCACATGTGGGCTATAGTACTTGTGTCTGATTGTGCCCATGTAAAGCAGTATGCAGTGATTTAGTTACGGCATGCGCGCCGTAGACAACGGCGCATTCATGGGGTTAATCCCATTCACAAAATTGGCTACTTCCCAGCAATCGCTGGGCGTAGCCGATTGTGACGGCTCTCGCGCGCATGCGCAGAGTGACGTCTCCGCCGCTCCGGCCAATCACAGCGCCGGAGCGGCGCTGTGATTGGCTGGTGCGGCGATACCCGGAAGTAACCCTCCGGCTATCGCCGCAGCGATGGATGCGGCTGAAGAGGGAGACGAGGACGACTTCGGGGGCCCCGATCTAAGGTAAGTGATGCATAATGAGCTATTATGCTAGTCATATTAGCTCATTATGCCTTTCCCTTACAGGTAGTTTTAAAAAAAAAAAAAATTCTAAGGGTTTACAACCACTTTAAGTAACCTAATTTAGAGGCCACCTGCATCCTAGCTGTAGTGGGGTGCTATATTTAAGTATCTGAGTGGTAATAAGGCTCAGATACACAAATTGTTAGGGTTCATAGACCATTTCTGTCCTTGGGAGATAGTACTGCTGTACAGTTCCCTGGGGCCTATAGGTGGCGCTGTTGCCATAGGCCCGGGTTGAACCACGGAACAAGGTTGTGCCTTTCTTGTCCCCTCTCGGCAGCAGTACCGCGGGGCGGGGAACCTGCTGTGCCTGTCGGGAGAGGGTATTAAAAGGGGTGGCCATCTTCCAAGGCGGTCAGACCCCAGGCGTCCTAGGCCCGGAGGTGTTGCCTCCAGGTGCCTTAGGCCTGGAGGCGAAGTTGCTGTTCCATCCCAGACACCTTCAGTCTGGGGTGAGGTACTAAAGAGGAGGCCCGGAGCCCAGCAACCTTCGGCTGGGATCCGCCAGGGATCGAGGAGCTCCCAGGGTACCGCCTTGCGAGGAGACCCGTATCTTGGATCGAGGAGGCCAGGGAGGTGACTCTTTCTGAAGACTCAGCGCAGAGTCGTGGTGACAGTAAGGGCCTCTGGTAACTCTCCGGAGGGATGCTTTTCTCTTGACATGGGCCAAGTTCTTCAAGAAGGCAGTGAATGTTCTGTAGGTCATAGTGGCAGTGACTCTACGCACACCAAGTCCGTGGCAGTGACTTCCATATTCATTAGGTCTGTGATAAAGATCGCACGCCAAACCTGTTCGTGCATATAAGAGCAGTAAGAGAACCAAGATTTGTGTTTGTGCCTGGACCTCTCTCCCACCTTATCTGACCTGTGTCTCGTCTCAACCTGTCTGCTCTTAAAGGGACTATTTATTATCCATGTGAAATAAATGCAGAAGTTGGACTTTCAGTTGGTGTGGACAGTGGCTTTACTGGGGAGAATTAAGGACTTGCTTCTGGCCAAGCCAGAAATTAGATCAGCTCTGGAGGATTCAAACACCAGCCGCAGGAAGGTCCGAGAAAACTAACACCGCTCAACCTCCCCATCCAGGAGGGTACGGGCATGTAGTGCGGTGTGCCTCAGTCTTTCCTGCGGAGGAGCCAAATAAAGAAAAGCAGGTAAAGCCTGGGGTGAGTGCGCTATATAGCCATGGAAGGAAGCCAGGTGGTTTCATTGAGAAGCCATTTATATCCTGGAAACAGAGCCATATACAATGTAATGCTGTACGATTGTAAATATTACTCAAGCATTACATGCACACAGTATAGAGCAATTTTTACACAGGATCTTGCTGCCAAGTTCTGCCAGAAAGATCTTGCATTCTAGTTGTCATATTTTTTATATCGCCTCATGCATGAGCCCTTACTGACCAGGCTGTATAGAAATATTAAAGATCCTTACCAGGGAAGGTTCAATAGCCATAGCTGTCCAGTCCTGTCCTGCCTTGCAGACTTGTAATAGAGATGTAGAGGAGAAGGAAATAAAGCAGGAAACCCCAAAATGTAATCACACGCTGTGCCTTGTATGATAAAAGTCATGCTTCTCTGTTCAGGCTGACAGGCCCCATTGCAGCTCTGTTACACTTAAAGTAGAAAAGTGAGACTTGGAGCAAGTTTCCAGGGAGTGGCCATGTTGGAGGCTGGGTGACACGTTACCTGACGGGGCCCACCCAGGTCATTAGGCTGCAAGGACTGTGACGTTTTATTTGAACTAGGGAATTCACATGCAGTGCAGATGCTAATACGACAGATTGAAAGCTTGCTGAGCCCCCTCGTGACTCAATTTGAGCCCCATACACACTATCAGTTTTCTTGCAGGTTTTTCTCTTCAGGTTTACCAAAACCATGTAGTGCAAGGGCCTGCCTGATTGCATACGAATTGAAACTCTTAAGGTTTGACCTCATATTAGATGGTTTTGGTAAACCTGAAGAGAAAAACCTGCAAGAAAACTGATAGTGTGTATGGGGCTGTGCCTACACAGTTCAGATACAGCCTTACTATTACCATCAATTAATACTTTCATTATTTACGACTCATATACTTGGGCTTTTCACATGTGTCTGACTCTGACATGCATTTGTTATGTCTTTATCGTGCATTTATGTTGACATAGATGGAGGAATAATTAAAGCAAAGACCAACATTTCCTGAAACCGACATTCAAACCACTTGAAGACCAGCCTTTTGTGGCACTTTTTGTTTACATGTAACAATCACTATTTTTTGCAAGAAAGTGTCTTTGAACTTCCAAACATTATACATTTTTTTTTAAAGCAGAGGCCCTAAAGAATAAATTTGTGTTTTTTTTTTCTTTTTAATGGTATTAGCGCAGCCGTTTGTTAAACTCCTTGGAAAAATGCACTTTTTTCAATTTTAATGCAAAAAAACACAATACATAACCCAATTTTTGGGGTAAAATATAAAAGATGATGTTACACCAAGTAAATACATACCAAACATGTCACGCTTTAAAATTGCGCAATTTTACTATCCATAGGCAACATTTTAAAAGCCTTTACAGGTTACCACTGTAGATTTACACAGGGGTCTGGTACTAGAATTACTGCCCATTAAGACTGAGCTCAGGTGTGTACGCAAGCCGCACGTGCAGAGCCCGCCAGGAAGTCGGCACTGCACAGCGCAAATCACAAGCAGTGAGTCATTGTCACGATGCCTGGCTGCAGAGAACGGGAAATGTCTCACTGCTTGTGATTAGCGCCTGAGCTCATATTTACTGCCCATGATCTGAAGATCACAGTGATACCTCACGTGTGGGACATTCGCTGTTTGCATGCATGCAGGACTGACATGTGATTTCGCATTTGCGCGAGAGCATGGTGGGGCGAAGGCACTTTGAATTTTTTTATTTTTTTTTACACTCGCTTTAATTAATTTATTTATTTTATCACTTTTATTGCTGTCACAAGGAATTTAAACCTCCTTTGTGACATCAATAGGCATGTGACAGGTACTCTTTATGGAGAGATCTGGGGTCTATAAGAGGTGTGTTCGAATGCTTTTTTTCATTTTTCTGGGTAAACCAGAAGTGATGTCAGGTCATCACTTCTGGATTACCATAGCCCAGAGCTGAACAAAGCCGATCCCGGGGAGACGGGAGATCCCCGTAAATCAGGGCTGGTGCTACCAGTAGGCAAACTAGGCAGCCGCCTAGGGCACCCTGCTGCCTAGGGCGCCTGGCCACTGGTGTTCCTACTCTCTTCTCTCTACAGCAGGGGTCTCAAACTGGTGGCCCTCCAGCTGTTGCAGAACTACAATTCCCATGAGGCATTGCAAGGCTAAACAGTTACAAGCATGACTCCCATAGGCAGAGGCATGATGGGACTTGTAGTTCCGCAACAGCTGGAGGGCCGCAGGTTTGAGACCCCTGGTCTACAGCAAGCATCAGCAGGACTTAGGACGGCAGAGGACTGTGTCTGTGTCCCGACTCCTGAATATATGGAAACAAGCAAACATTCATTCATGGGCACTGGTGAGGCTGCATTGATGGGCGCTTCATTAACCACTTCAATACTGGGCACTTTCACCCCCTTCCTTCCCAGGCCAATTTTCAGCGCTCTCACACTTTCAATGAGAATTGCACGGTCATGCAACGCTGTACCCAAATGAAATTTTTATAATTTTGTTAGCACAAATAGAGCTTTCTTTTGGTGGTATTTATTCATGAAATTTTTTTGCGATATAAGCGGAAAAAAGAGCGGAAATTTGGAAAAAAAACAAACAATATTTTCTTAAAATCGAATTTTGTCATAAATTTAAGCCAAAATGTATTCTGCTACATTTCTTTAGTAAACACAATCCTGTTAAGTGTATAATAATTGGTTTGTGTGATCACGGACATATGTGTGCAGATGATCATTGCGACATGTGATTTTACTGTTACATATGTGGGGGACAGGTGTTTTTACTGTGTGAAAGAAAGAAAATTGCGCTATAAATCAACTACTAGGATATATAACAAACTGGTAGACAAATATACATATATGATAACATATGATGGTCCCATATGGTGCTCGTGCCCAATAAAGACTCCTATGGACTGGTGCTCAAACTGGGTGCCCCACATAGATGTGCACTCACCGCAATGTGTGGACCAACTAACGCTAGTATGGTCTATTAGGCATGTGGGGATACCCCGAACTCAGATCCTTAGGATGACGTCTTGTTGATAGAGATGTTGCTCATAGGGATGAATGGGGATCAAGAGAGAAAGAGCCTCATTGCGCAATGTCGTTTAAAACATTTATTGATTCCACAAAATAAAAACGGGTTACACTTACATTGCTGAGTGCCTGATAGTCCTGGCACCTGGCATGTATAGCAGGCGATTGATTAAAGGGTAATCGGCCCTGAACGGGATAGTCCTAGTAGCAGTGTCCTGGTGCACGATTCCCTGGTGGTTTCAATTGGGGCCTTACTGTGTGGGGACAGTGTTTTGGGGACACTATTTTGGGGACTTTATGTGTTTACATTGTGTGGGGACGTGTGTGGTGACCGTGTTTTGGGGACACAATTTTGGGGGCATTGTGTAGGGACACTAGGCTGGTGATCAGTGTGTAAAAAGCTGTAAAAAAACAGCTCATACTCACTGATCACCGGCCGGCTGCAGAGATCAGCTCTCCTCTCCTCACTGATCGCCTAGCAACCGGCTCTCTATTTACATCACATGACGGCTGTGATTGGACACAGCCGTCATGTGATCAAGAGGGCCAACCACAGAGCCCCCCTGCCGATCGGAGATGCGCCGTGTCCGGGCGAGACAAGCGCATTGGGATCTCGCGACTGCGCGGGCACGCGCGTGATCCCCCTCCTGAGGGACGTTCCTGAATGTCCACTCAGAAGGAGGAAGCGCCCACCCGGCCGCATATGTGCAGTGGCCGGGTGGGAGGTGGTTAAAAAGGTGGGGTATACATGGGCAGGGAAAAGGGGGTGGGGCCAGGGGTGGTGAAAAAATTAGGTTTCGCCTAGGGTGTAAAAAATCCGTGCACCAGCCCTCTGGTAAACCCACGGAAGACGGCAGGGAGGGGTTGCTGTTTGTATTCCGCTGTTTGTAAAAGCAAACCAGCGGCTGGTTAGCTGCTAGAATTGCTTTTACAAGAGAGCCAACCGTCAGCACAAAAAAACAGTACTATGATGATGCCTGCAGCTGCAGGCATCTTCCCAGTATAACCACTTATAGTCCGTGACAGGTCGGCAAGTGGTTAAGGCTAGGTTCACACTTTTGCGGCTCTGTGCGTAGTGTTTTGCATGGGCACGGCAGCCTGCTGTGTCTCCTGAAAATGCAGGAAAAAGGTCTCTGCCTGCACCTTTTCTGAAAACGTGGCCCACACAGAAACCGCAAGTGCAGTGTGCAGTGTGGTTTGCCAGTGTGTGGGTATGCCATTAGAATTAATGTTATGTTATATTGGTTTTAGTAATAAAGACATTTTTACGCAATGGAGCGCTCTTCTGTTTTATGTTCTGATTTCCACTGAGAAAATTAGCAATAAGAGGGAATTTGGGGTGTGTATTATGGGGTTACACACTATACGTTCTTTTGTTCAACCTGTGCAAAAAAAAATTACAGATCGCCATACTAACACAAGTGATGTTAGTGCGTCTATCTTCCCCGCTGAGCTATTGTATTCTGACTGGGGGACTGCCCGCTCACCAGAACACACTGATCAGTGAAGCCATTATCGTGAGACCTGCTTCTATCGGACAGGGAAAGTCGCACGGTTCCTGACAAACCAATAGTTTTTCAATGATATTCAGCCTTAATCCTGCAGAGGTGAAAAAAAAAAAAAAAGTATTTTATTAGTTTTCAAACAAAAAAAGGGTACATAGGCTTCAGTGTGCAATATCAGATGACAATAATATAGACACAAGGACTGTTCTGTCTCAACTACAAAGCAATAAAGTTCATCTCCAGGTTTAAGTAGGCCTTACTCAAGCTGGTTTGATATTCATCCCTTGCATCGATACAGGCAGTTTAACTCAATGAATAAACTCACAGTTAGGACGACAGACGATGAATCCTTTCGAATGTTCCGTTTAATGATGGATATTCATAGATAGAAAAACGTTTCAGTTGTAAGCCACATGTAAGATGTTTAGCATGGAAGATATACAGGAGTAATGACCAGAATCAGGAAGTGGAAGAGATATATAAAGAACTACGGTGAGAGAGAGAGTTCAGCTAGAAAGAAGGGGACAGATCTTAAAGACACAGAGCAAGAATAATCACATAGTGTAACACAACACTCCCCGTCTGAAATCTTTAGATTTCATAACCTCAAACTAAAATATATATTTTCAAAAAGTCCAATACTGACGAATGTCCTGGAACCTGTAATGAAAAACGTGCAACAAGCAAATAATAAACGTAAGTTCAACAGGATGAAGAACATAAAGTCACAGTATGATGTCTTCAAAGAATTTCAAAGTTCTGAGTAGAACCTGTAGATGGCAGCAATGTACTCCCCGCCGTGCCAACAGCATGGCTAGTCCTTGCACAAGTCACTCACCTGGCAAAAGGAGTACTAACTCTGTAATTGGTCGACTAAAGTTTTGTGTCGATCCTCCCTTGGTTACCTTGACTTTTACCTTCCGGACTTTGTTATCGTCGCTGGGCATAACTTTAGTAATAAGACCCATAGGCCACTCATTCTGACAAACTTCCTTGTCTTTTAGAAGGATGAGGTCTCCAACCTTAAGATTCGGCTTAGATGCTTGCCATTTGTTGCGACCTTGAAGGTGGTGAAGATACTTTTTCTTCCAGCGATGCCAGAACACATTGGCTAGATGCTGCACCTGCTTCCATTGATGCTCGTAATGGTGTGACCGCAGCTTCTGTTTTGTACTTACAGAAGTGTGGAGTGAGGTGTTCACAGTTCTTATTTCCTTATCATCTTCAGGGCTTACTAGTCCATAGGTGGTGTCGATAGTGGGTGAGTGGGAGTCCTCACACAGAAACCTTGGAGGTGACAGCCATAAGCTGTCCTGAAGAGCAGCAGGTGACACGGCTCTGGTCCCACAGTCAGCTGGGTTGAGTTCAGTGGGAACGTGATGCCATTGACTTGGTAGAGAGAATCTCTTGATACGTTCAACCCTGTTGCTGACGTACACATAAAACTGTTTTGTTTGGTTGTTTATGTAACCAAGTACTACCTTACTGTCTGTATAGAATGTGAAAGAATCAATTCTAGTGTCCATTTCACTTCGTATGACCTCTGCAATTTCTACTGCTAGCACGGCTGCACAAAGTTCAAGTCTTGGTATGGTATGTGCAGGCTTGGGAGAGAGTTTTGCCTTGCCTAGGACAAAACTACAGTGTGATTCTCCATTCAGTTCAGAGGTCTTCAAATAGGCTACTGCAGCAATAGCTTCAACTGATGCATCAGAGAAAATATGAATCTCTCTCCGGTTAGCAGTTGAACTGGAACCCGGAACATAGCAACGGGGAATCTGAAGTTTTTCTAGTGACTTCAAGATATATCTCCACCTTTCCCACTCGTGTTGATTCTCACTAGGCAAGGGAGTATCCCAGTCTATGTTCTCAGTAGACAACTGTCTTAGTAAAATCTTACCTTGAATGGTAACTGGAGCAAGGAAACCCAGTGGGTCATAGATGCTATTCACCACGGACAGGATCCCTCTCTTAGTGAAGGGTTTGTCACAAATTGACACTTGGAAGGTGAATTTGTCTTGCTTGATGTTCCACAACAAACCCAGACTTCGCTGTACAGGAGGCACATCTGTACCTAAGTCAAGGTTTTTTAGACTAGTGGCATAGTCCTCAGAGTGAAAGGCATTCATAAGTTCCTGGCTGTTGGATATAATCTTGTGCAGTCTAAGGTTTGCTACAGACAGCATCTCCTTTGTTCTGGTGAGAAGATCAATTGCTTCTTTAGCAGTTGGAAAGGACTTAAGTGCGTCGTCAACGTAGAAGTTTCTTTCAACAAATTGACGGGCATCAGATCCATATTCAACTTCTCCAGTCTGAGCTGTTTTCCTTAGCCCATAAGTTGCCACTGCTGGGGAAGGACTGTTACCGAAGACATGTACCTTCATGCGATAATCTATAACTTCCTTGTTGAGGTCATTGTCCTTGTGCCATAGAAACCTGAGGTAGTTTCTGTTGTCTTCTCTGATGATGAAGCAGTGAAACATCTGTTGAATGTCGGCCATTACTGCTACAGGCTCTTGTCTGAAACGAATCAAGACTCCTATTAGACTGTTGTTCAAGTTGGGTCCAGTAAGGAGCATGTTGTTAAGAGAAACACCTTCGTGCTGAGCACTGGAATCAAAGACAACTCTGATTTGGTCTGGTTTGCGTGGGTGATACACGCCAAAGGATGGAAGGTACCAGCATTCTTCTCCCTCCTTTAGTGGGGGAGCAGGCTCTGCATGATCTCTGTCAAATACATTTTGCATAAAGTCCACAAAGTGCTTTTGCATCTCTGGTTTCCTGCTTAAGTTTCGCTTTAAGGAGGAGAATCTACTGATGGCCTGCTGTAAGTTGTTGGGCAATCTCTCTCTTGGGAGACGAAAGGGTAGGGGTGCTACCCAGTTATTGGAGTCATCTTGAAAGAACTCCTTGTCCATTACCTTGATGAATTCTTTGTCTTCCATTGAAGGAGCCAGTATGTCATCTTCACTGGTTGCATTAAACACTGTAGAGCCGAAGTCGCCATCATGGCAGGAGAAAGGGCTTGTGTCACCTGAGATACCATGTTGCCATTCGTGGCTGGCTATCTTCTCTTTCACCCAGTAGTGATGTGGGCATGGCTCAAAGTAAGTGTTTCGGCCATTTGGCAGAACATTTGTCTTGAATGACGAAATGTTGGTAGGTCTTTTCATTTTGCCTATACAGACATTGCCTATGATGACCCACCCTAGATCCGTGCGCTGGGTAAATGGGGCATCTGGGGGTCCACTGACTTGTCTGTGTACCTTGTGAACTCTTAGAATGTCTCTTCCTAACAGAAGAAGGATCTGAGCATCTTTGTCAAGCGGCGGTATCTCATTTGCTATTACCTTGAGGTGAGGGTGATGGAAAGCAGCAGCTGGAGTAGGGATTTCTTCCCTGTTAGCAGGTATCTGATTGCACTCAACAAGTGTAGGTAAGGGTAATTGCAAGTTACCTTTGAGAGAAGATACCATGAGTCCATGAGCCCTTCTTCCAGAAACCTCTATAGTTCCACTACAGGTACCCAAGGTGTAAGGATGAGCTTCGCCTTTTATTTCAAATAGATTAAACAATTCCGATTTTGCAAGTGATCGATTGCTCTGATCGTCTAAGATAGCATATGCCTTTAGAGACTTTTCTGGTTGATCCTTGTGGTATATGTTCACCAAGCATATCTTAGCACAGGACTTACCACAGCGGTCTTCTCCACAAACTTCAGTGCAGGATGAAGAAATGATGGTAGAATTAGGCACTTGGTCTGTATTCTCCCCGCCATGCGTTAACCTGGGAGGAGTGTTGGCAGGTTGTGCAGAGCTGGGCTCAAGAGGATGGAGGGCTTGCACATGTTCTTCAGAGCCACACTCTATGCACTTGATGGACACATTACAGTCCCTTGCAAAATGTTCTGTAGAAGCACAGCACCTGAAACATACCCTAAATGTCTTTAAAAGCTCCTTGCGCTCTTCCAGAGGCTTTTTCCTAAAGCCGATACATTTATTGAGGGGGTGTGGCTTCTTGTGTATGGGACACTCTCTGTTAGGGTTTTCAATCTTCCTACTCTGTTTGTTCGTGGCCAGAACTGTGGTAGGAGTGGGAAGGATGTCAGTCTTTTTCACGGACACTGGGCCTCTATGGTTTCTATAGTTGCCCTGAAGACTGGTACTCTTAGGAAAGGGTGAGAAGAGGCTGTACTCACCGTAGGAAAAACTTGGATCGTTCTTGGTCTCTGCAATTTTCCTGATGAATTCACAGAAGAAAGAGAATGGAGGGAAGGAAACCTTGTTCTCTTTTGTATGATGACCCTAGTGCAGTCCATTTCTCTTGCAAACCATACGGGAGCTTGGAGACAATTGGGTTTACCCCTCTTGGAGTGTCAAGGTAACTGAGTCCAGGTAGTTTTGGGTCTGTCTTGGCTAGCTGAAGCTCAAGGAGAAGGTCACTCAGTCTCTGGAACTCCTTGTTGTCCTTACCGGATATCTTTGGGAAAGTTTCCAGACGCATGAACAAAGCATTTTCTATAGCTTCTGGACTGCCAAAACTTTGCTCTAGTCGCTCCCATGCAGCTGTGAGGCCTGCAGTAGGATTGTCCATGAAAACCGATCTTAATGGCTTAACACGTGCAGCAGATAGAGGACCAAGCCATTTGATCAGCAGATTCAATTCTTGATCAGCTGTAATGCCAATATTGCTGATTGTAGTTCTGAAGGCACATTTCCAACTTCTGTAGTTCTCAGGTTGGTCATCAAAACTTGTAACACCAGTCTTTGTGAGCTCTCTGCGAAGCATGTACCTCACAAACTCTTCTGTCTCAGTTGTCTCCGCCTTTATGTGAGATGCTGTTGGCTGAATGGTGCTGAATGGTGCTGATTGCGTTATCTTTGACATTGTTGTTAAAGGACACAGGGAAATATGGTGCAGCAGATGCATAAAGGTGAGTTGCTTGCTTGAAGTCAGTTGTTCCAATGGTACGTTGATTCAAGGCTGTACCGATGACTGGAGATTGATGACTTGCCTGAAGCTTGCGCTGATGCTCTGTGACGTATGAAGGCAGGCAAGGTAGGCAGGTAGGAAATGCAGTGGAGTGATTTTGAGTGCAGGAAGTTGCTGGAACCTCTTTAACTTGAAGCTGTGAAGGAGTCTCTATGTAGTCGGGAGCATTGGAGACAATGGAGTGTGCACTGCAGTGGCTTAGGACATAGTCTTTAGTGCGTTTGAGGGGGTCTTCCATATGTTTAGGTTAATGCTGTCTTTCTCACTTGCACCTTCGTCTGCACTGATAGCTTGCTGTAGGACCCTTAGCTTTGCCATAGCTGTGTCATGTTTACACTGTTCATTTAAGGTTTCCATTGTTGCTCTTTGTCGTGCTGACTGCGCTTCCAACTCTGCCCTTTGACGTGCTGACTGCGCTTCCAACTCTGCCCTTTGAGCTTCCAACTCTGCTCTTTTTTCTGCATATGCCACCTGCACTTTGCTGGCTTCCACTTCAGCCCGGGCATTAATAAGTCGCTCACTGAGTGTTGAGTATCTTGAACTATGGGATCTTGACGAGTTTTTAGAACGTCTGGTGGAAACAGATCTGTGAGATGCAGTGTCCTGTAACAGCTTTATCTTTGCTTCTGCCTTTAATCTGGTTTGCTGGATAAAACTGTCTCTTTCAATATTGAGAGCATTGACGCGCTTTAATTGCATCATCACATTTTCTGACTTAATGTTTTGTAAGACAATAGTGAATTTGATGCTGGTAAGCTGATAAAGCTCATATGAGGCAGAAAGTTGTTTAATGGCGCCCTCTAGTGTCAGTAGTTCACGTTCAACAGACACTGTATTGGCTTCAGCAAGGATTTTTTCCCAGACTAATTCCAAGCTATTTGACAATTCAGTCCTTCAAGCTTCATAATTCTCCATTACTTTCCAAGTGGGTTTAACTGAGCGTTTGGGTAACTCAGTTTCTTCAGGAACTTGTGAGGAGGTAGATGTGAGTTCACATGCAGAAGCTTGGTCACTCATGATAGCAGACTGACTGTGAAAGCAGGCAGGATCTGTGTGCTGAAATATGACACTGTGCAGATTGTCTCAGGCTATAAGGCTGCCATGTGCTGCTCTGTCCCTTCTGTCTTGCTATGAGGGCAGTAAATCTTGTCTGTTTCAGTACTGACATGCAGAAATCTTGTAATTAGGCTGTGAAACTCAGTTTTTCTACTGTTCTGTCTCAACTACAAAGCAATAAAGTTCATCTCCAGGTTTAAGTAGGCCCTACTCAAGCTGGTTTGATATTCATCCCTTGCATCGATACAGGCAGTTTAACTCAATGAATAAACTCACACTTAGGACGACAGACGATGAATCCTTTCGAATGTTCCGTTTAATGATGGATATTCATAGATAGAAAAACGTTGCAGTTGTAAGCCACATGTAAGATGTTTAGCATGGAAGATATACAGGAGTAATGACCAGAATCAGGAAGTGGAAGAGATATATATAAAGAACTACGGTGAGAGAGAGAGTTCAGCTAGAAAGAAGGGGACAGATCTTAAAGACACAGAGCAAGAATAATCACATAGTGTAACACAACAAGGACATTGTTTCATACCCAAAAGATAAACAATAATTATCAGAAAACACAAGTAATACAGTAACAAAACAGCTGGTGACTAGTGCATTTTAGAAGAAATCTATCACTCCAATTCAAAAAATGCAGAAGAATGCAACATAATGGAGGATATGACACAAGGCACATATTATTATTATTATTATTATTATTATTATTATTATAATACAGGATTTATATAGTGCCAACAGTTTACGCAGCGCTTTACAATATAAAAGGGAGACAATACAGTTATAATACAATAAAATACAACAGGATTAAGAGGGCCCTGCTCAGAAGAGCTTACAATATAATAGGGTGGGGCAGGTGGTAAAAAAGGTTGTAACTGTGCAAGAGTAGGGGATAGCCGGACAGGTTGAGGTAGCGAGTTCCAAAGGATGGGAGAGGCTCTGGAGAAATCCTGGAGACGAGCATGGGAGGAGGAGACGAGAGAGCTCGAGAGTAGAAGGTCTTGAGAAAAGCGGAGAGGACGGTTTGGGTGATATTTGGAGACAAGATTGGTGATGTAGCTCGGGACAGAGTTGTGAATGGCTTTGTATGTTGTGGTTAGTATTTTGAATTTAATTTGCTGGGGGTTGGGAGCCAGTGTAGGGATTGGAGGAGAGGGTTGGCAGACACTGAGCGGTTGGTAAGGTGGATAAGTCTGGCAGCAGAATTCATGATAGATTGAAGAGGGGATAGCCTATGGAGAGGCAGGCCAATGAGAAGGGAGTTGCATATCTGTAAACGTATGGGGGTGAAACCCCCCCAGTCCACTCTGACCATATTTTAATCCTGCAGAGGTTGGAAGAAAAAACTGATCCTGATCCCATGTAGTAATACTAGATAAGAGCTGTTGATCATTATCTCTGGTAAATTGCTAGTTTGGAAGGTGGAGGACGCACAAGTGGTGTGAGCACTTTGGAGGAAGATTCAATTGGAAAAAGATTTATGCACTTTAGGCCCCTTTCACACGGCTGTTCTGCCGCAGTTAAAAGCATGTTTCTGTCTTTTGAAATTCAAGACCCCAGGCACAGCGATCAGCTGCATTTGTACACTGCGATTAGCTGCGTTTACGTGCGTTTAGATGCGGCTGCGTTTAGCTGCGGTTGGCCATTATTGTCATCCTCATAGCAACCATTTTTATTTTGATGTGCTTCCTGTTGTTTTTTTCTTTTGTTCGCGCTGCTATCCGCAGCTGACACAGTGCACTGCGATTACCTGCAGTTATGTGCAGATAGATGCGCTACATCGCACCTGGACGCATTCAATTCTATTTTTTCTATTCGCACCAAACCGCATGTAACGAAATCGCAGCTAAACGCTGTGTGTGAATGGGGCCATAGGAAAGCATTGTGTGCTTTTAGCTGCGGTAGAAAACTAGAAAATCCGCAGCTAAAAGCACCATTCTATCCGTCCGTGTGAAAGGGGCCTTATTGGAGCACGGGTCACTTTGTTTGATGGACATTTCATAGACACTTGCATTGATTTTTGATGTCAGGGGGTGGTTTCAGATGAATTTTGATATTTATGATTATATTGATTGTTGTACACCATATATGAATTAAGCACACACACTTAAAGTTTTTATTTATTCACATATTTAGTATACTGTAGTAGTTTTCGGTTTTATTCACTCTATTGGACACAGAGCAGCAGTGTTGTCATATATTTATTTGTGAGAGAGATCCTAACCCTTTCCCACTGTTAAAAAAAGTTGGGGGGATGTCCCCTGGTTTTCCTATAACTGCCCTTACCAGGGCAGAAAGTGAAGGGACACTAAAAAAGCCACTGATAGTGCTTCTGTCACTTATATATTTAAAAAAAAGGGATTTTTATAACAGCTTACCTGTAAAATCCTTTTCTTGGAGTACATCACGGGACACAGAGCGACTTAGTCATTACTAATGGGTTATATAGATACCTTCAGGTGCTGGCACTGGCAACTTCCAAAACCGGAAGTACCCTCCCCTATATAAGCCCCTCCCATCCGGGAGCACCTCAGTTTTGTAGCAAAGCAATAAGTGTCCCAAAAAGAGGGGTGGGAGCTCTGTGTCCCGTGATGTACTCCAAGAAAAGGATTTTACAGGTAAGCTGTTATAAAAATCCCTTTTTCTTTTTCGTACATCACGGGACACAGAGCGACTTAGTCATTACTAATGGGACGTCCCAAAGCAATGCCAAATGAGGGGAGGGATACACTATACATAAGCTGGGCGCCATCAGGCATGAGGATCTTTTGCGGCCTGCAACACACTGCGCCCAAAGGCGACATCCTCCTGACTTCTAACGTCTACCTGGTAGAACCTAGTAAACGTGTGTACTGAAGACCATGTTGCGGCCTTACAGACTTGAGCCAGGGAGGCCTGGTGATGCACTGCCCATGAAGTTCCAACTGCTCTTGTGGAGTGCGCCCTAACTTTGAACGGAGGCGGTCTCCTTCTCAAGCCATAGGCTTGTATTATGACCTGTCAAATCCACTTGGCTAAAGTAGATTTTGATGCTGCCTGACCCTTTCTGGGGCCTTCCGGCAGAACAAACAAAGTATACGTTCTACGAATCTGAGCAGTGGCTTTTAGATAAGCTTTAACTGCTCTTACTACATCCAAAGAATGCAATAACTTTTCCTCTACCGAGGTAGGTTTGGGAAAAAAAGAAGGAAGAACCACATCTTGGTTCGAATGAAACCTCGATACCACCTTAGGAAGAAAGGCTGGATGAGGACGTAATACTACTCTGTCCTTATGGACAACCAGATATGGCTCCTTACAGGACAAGGCGGCTAATTCCGATACTCTTTTAGCCGAACAAATGGCTACTAAGAAAATCAATTTCCTGGTGAGAAGAACCAAGGAAATGTGTTACAATGGTTCAAACGGTTGTTTCTGTAGAACCGACAGAACCAGGTTTAAGTCCCATGGACATATGGGAATACTAACCGGAGGGCTAATACGCATCACTCCTTGTATGAAAGCTTTGACTAATGAATGCAAAGCCAAGGGCCTTTGAAAAAATATTGACAAGGCCGAAATCTGACCCTTGATAGTACTCAAGGCAAGCTTCCTATCTACAGCCCACTGTAGGAAGTCCAGAATCCTACCTATTACGTACTTACGCGGATGCCATTTCCTGGCTTCACACCACGCGATGTACGCCTTCCAGATCCTATAATAGATCTGCCTGGATACCGGCTTCCTGGCATTGATCATGGTAGATACCACAGGATTAGAGAGCCCTCTCTTTCTTAGAATGTGGGCTTCAATAGCCAGACCGTCAAACCCAGGGCTGGTAAGGAAGGGTGGTATATCGGTCCCTGCGAAAGCAGGTCCGGACGATGTGGGAGGGTCCAAGGACTCCCCACTGACATTTTTACGATCTCCGCGTACCATGCTCTTTGGGGCCACGCCGGAGCCACCAGAATCACTGGTTTCTTTTCTATCCTGATTCTGCGGATTAATCGCGGTAACAATTGTGGCGGTGGGAATGCATATATCAGTTTGAACTGATCCCAAGGGAACACTAGGGCATCCGAGCCGCAAGCTAGGGGATCCCTTGTGCGAGACACAAATCTGTCCACCTTTGCGTTAAATCTGGATGCTAGCAGATCTACATCCGGTGTTCCCCACCGCTGGCATATTGCCTGGAAAACCTCGGGGTGAAGGGACCATTCCCCCGGGCATAATTGCTGGCGACTTAGAAAGTCCGCTCTCCAATTTTCCACTCCTGGGATGAAAACCGCGGATATGGCTGGGACATATCTTTCTGCCCATTCCAGGATGCAATTCGCTTCCCTCTGGGCTGCACGACTCCTGGTGCCACCCTGGTGATTGATATATGCCACTGCTGTGGCATTGTCTGATTGAATTCTGACAGGGGACCCTTGGAGTTTGGATGTCCATGCTACTAGGGCATACCGGGCTGCTCGTATCTCTAAGAGATTGATGGGCAGGGCCTTCTCTGCTTCTGACCACTTGCCCTGGAGAGACCATTGCTCCAGTACTGCCCCCCAGCCTATGAGGCTGGCATCTGTAGTAACCACCTTCCAAGAAACTGGACTGAAGGGTTTCCCTTTTTCCAGATTCTGGGGCACCAACCACCAATGGAGGCTCTTGCGAGCGGAAGGGGACAGGGACATTGGTAAGTCTAAAGCCTAAACTTTTTTGTTCCAGGCTGACAGTATGGCCCTCTGCAAGTTCCTTGAATGGAATTGACCATAGGGTACTGCTTCGAATGAAGCCACCATTTTTCCCAGCAGCCTCATGCACAGGCGTATGGATGGTTTTCTTTTTGTACCCACTAAGTGGGTCAAATCTCTCAAAGACGACACCTTCTCTGGAGGTAAGAAAATCTTTCTCTGATTTGAATCCAGCCTTAGACCTAAGTATTCCATATTATCGTTTGATAATCCAACCGTGATATCCCAGATACTTGATTGTCTTGGGAATAGCTACTTCCAGTTTTTCCACTGAGTGGTCTATTAGTAGCAGGTCGTCTAAATATGCCATTATCGTTACACCCCGTGTTCTTAGATTGGCCAATAGTGGGGCCAGAATTTTTGTGAACACTCATGGTGCTGTGGCCAGACCAAAAGGTAAGGCTCTGAACTGAAAATGGCGCCCTTCTACTGCAAAGCGTAGAAATCTCTGATGGGCCGGAAAGATGGGAATATGCAGAAAAGCATCCTTTATGTCGATCGAGGCTAACCATTCCTGCCCTTGTAGGGCGGTGGCCACCGATCGGATCGACTCCATCCGAAAAGTCCTGATATGTAGGAATTTGTTTAGCCCTTTTAGATTTAATATGGGCCTCACGTCCCCATTTGTTTGGGGACTGTGAAGAGGTTTGAGTAAAACCCGAACCCGCATTCTTCCAAGGGAACCTTCATGATTACACCTTGGAGCAATAGTTGTTCTAGTGCCAGAAGGAGGGATCCTCTCTTCTGGGGATCGCCTGGCACGTTTGACCTCATAAAATGGGCAGGAGGAGTGTCTTTTAACTCCAGCTTGTATCCCAGACTTACTGCGGAGATCACCCATCTGTCTCTGATGGTGTCCCGCCAGGTCTCTGTGAACAACTGAAGTCTTCCCCTCACCCGATTGAGTGGGGGCAACCCTTCATGACTCAGGGGGAGGTTTTCTACCTCTCTTGACCCAGGGTTTCTTGTTACCCTGTGATTGTCCCTGATTTCTGCCCCCTGGATTTGCCCGCAGAGGCCGTCGGAACTGTTTCACAGCCGATGTGCCAGGGACTGGAGAAGTAGGCCTCTGAAAAGAAGGACTTCTACCCTTGTTCTTAACCGGCAAGAGTGTACTTTTACCGGCAGAAATTTTCTGGATATACTTGTCCAGATCTTCTCTAAATAAGCGTTCTCCATGAAATGGGAAGCTAATCAGCAATTTCTTACAGGGAGCTTCAGCAGACCAGTTTTTGAGCCATAGAAGCCTACGCATATGTACTACAGACAGCGTAAAGCGGGAGGCCTGTTGGATTGTATCCTTTATGGCGTCCACCGCAAAACACAAGGCTCTAGGTAGGTCAGCTAGGGCAAGAGCCTGCTGATCTGGTAAGTCCCTTAAGACTTGTTTCAACTGATCTTTCCCTGCTTGGCAGACCCCAATCGCTGCTACTGCAGGTTGTGTCACCATGCTTGCTGTAGAGAAAGCAGATTTTAGTAAAGACTCCAATTTTTTATCTATTGGGTCTTTGAACATTGGAACATTATCTGCTGGACATGTCAGTGATTTATTCACACAAGAGATGGCTGCGTCCACTGTAGGGACCCTCCATTTTTTTATGAACTTATCCTCCATGGGATAGATCACTGGAAATCTCTTGGGGGGAGTAAATATTTTATCAGGATGCTCCCAATCCTGGTAAATAAGCCCTTCCAATAAAGGGTGGATTGGGAAGGAACAGACAGTCTGGGGAGCTTTTAGCGACCCCAGCGAGGAGACAGTAGTGGTTGATGGCTCCGCAAGAGGCATTTTAAATGCTGATCGGACCATGTTAGTCAGAGACTGAACCCATAATCTTTCAGCCTGAGATGCTGAGAAAGGTTCTTCCACTGTTGATCCCTCTATAACCGAATCACCCTCATCCTGATCCCCTTCAGGTAGGTCGATCTCTGTGTGAAACTGTTCCTCCACTAACAGGCACTCTGAAGGAGGAGACGGAGATCGGACGCGCTTTTCCTGTGACAGGGAAGCAGCGATCAATGCTGTTAATCTCTCTTCCAATCCTCCCAGAGTTGAGGAAAAAACCTCCTCTGTTATATATACAGGAGCAGGTGGACTGGGGACAGCCGCAGCACCAGGTACTCCTGCGGGGTTCCTATGGCTACTGACCTCTGAAATTTCAGGGGAGATTGGTGCAATACAAGCATGCCCAAAATCCTCAGAGCCCGATGGAGACCCCTTTGGCTTCCTGGAAGACTTATTTCCGGAGCGTCTGGACGACATATCCTTTAAGCACAAAGCTGAGGTATTCCCGTCGTCATACACAAATCTTTCTGGTAATAGTCTAACACAGTTGCTGCTATATACCAGCTGGTGTCCACTAAAGTGTCTTTCTATGGGGATGCCTGCATCAATCGCCTCTGTGTGCCACCGTTTTGTTGCTAGCTCTGCTTGCATCCAGCTGACACTTGTACTGTGTCTTTTTGCTGGGACGCCTGCACATGCGCAGAAGCGCCGCGGCGCGCATCGAGCGTCATCCACCCGCCCCGCCCCTTTCTTTTCATAGGAGGCGCGTGCCCGTGCGCCTTTGGCGCTCTTTTTTGAAACCAAGCAGGGACTAGGAGCCAGGGCCCTTTTTGCCGGAGGGCCTGTGCGGTGGATGAGCGCAGCAACAGGGCAGAGGAAGTGGATTCCCACAGAGAAACTTACCAACTGCCTGGATCTTTTGACTTAAAAAAACCAAAGATCCACATGACAAGAAAAATGGACTACAGCGGCCTCTAGTGGTTTAACACAGGTACCGCGGTCTCTTTTTTTTTTTTTTCTTGACTACTATTAAAATTTTACATTTTCCAGTAGTTACAGGCATACACAGATATTAGCGGGAATACCGTTAGGTAACAGACAGAAATACAAATTAGGCTTGGGGGTCCCCCAATAGAACCAAGTTCCTGGGGGCCCCCACTTACCTGTTCCCCGCCGCAGGACTCTGTTTGGTCCACAGAAGCCCAAACTTCACCTATCACGGCAGGCATTGTAATTAAACCTTCAGGGACCGGGTTCCCAAGGATTCCACTCCCCTGGACCTGTATAGCACCCTGCACAGACAACATCTTGGTCGTGGGTATGACCAGAGCTCTGGATCCCAGGGTCCAGCCCTCCTAAGAGAGGCATTACAGGCAAAACCTTGCTCTTCTGTTGCAAGGCCCGGGCACCGACCGTTTAGCTATGAAGCTTTTTTGGTTGGATCCGGAACAGCTTACTGAGGCCCATAAAAGAACCTGTACGCAAGCCCAGTGAAAACACATGTTACTCTTTGGCCAACACCTTAGACACTGGCAAAAAACTGAGGTGCTCCCGGATGGGAGGGGCTTATATAGGGGAGGGTACTTCCGGTTTTGGAAGTTGCCAGTGCCAGCACCTGAAGGTATCTATATAACCCATTAGTAATGACTAAGTCGCTCTGTGTCCCGTGATGTACGAAAAAGAAAAACCAAAAAAAAAACCGACCACTGTAAATAAAGTTTTGGTTGAAGTTAGGCGTTGGGTTTACATGATATGATTTACTTTACAATATCAGATCCCGTGTTGTAGATTTCATTACATTCCCCACCTCCTGTTCCTAATAATAAAATGGTAGTAAAGTCTCATTCAGAGACTAAAGAAAGTGTGCCCACCTGCAGGTTTAAGTCATAATGTACTAGTATATACCGCATACTAGTAAACTATGAGAGACTTAAGCCGTGTACACACGATAGGTTTTACCAATGAAAACAGTCCGATGGACTGTTTTCTTTCAGACCAACCGATCGTGTATGGGCCCCATCAGGCTTTTTTCCATCGGTGTTTAAAAATAGAACATGTTTTAAATTTATCCGATGGTTAAAAAACCGATAGCAAATTACTATCGTCTGTGGGGAACTTCATCGGATAAAAAACTCACGCATGCTCAGAATCAAGTCGACGCATTCTCAGAAGCATTGAACTTAATTTTTCTCGGCTCATCGGAGTGTTTTACATCACCGCGTTTAAAACGGTCGGTTTTTTGACTGATGGTGTGTGGACAAGACTGATGGAAGACAGTTTCATCGGATTTCCGATGGAAAAAAACATCAGATTAGAATCCATAGGATATCCGATCGTGTGTACAGGGCTTTACCTACAGATGGAGCCGTCCAGTGCTTGGCTGTCACAGCGCTCTCTGGTCTGCGATGCTTTCATGTTAACCTGGTCTTGCTTCCAGGTTCCAAATCTTCTGGCACTTGAATGACCGAGCTGTGATGATGTCACTCCTGGGCATGCGCATTGTAGTCACTTTGCTGCGGCACACAGAGCAGGCCGTAAATGCAGTCTGAGCTGCACATGCGTGGCTCAGGTCGCATTACCCACTGACAGGCAGGAGAGTCATTTATGACAGAAGAGACCTCTAGGATCCCTTCTGTTAGAAAAACCCTGCCTGTCAGCAGTTTTTTACAAAAGACAATTTAACCACTTAAGGACCGGAAGGATTTGCCCCCTTAATAACCAGGCCATTTTTTGCAATACGACACTGCGTCGCTTTAACTGACAATTGCGTGGTCATGCGACGTTGTACACAAATATAGCTTTCTTTTGGTGGTATTTGATCACCTCTGCAGTTTTTATTTTTTGCACTATAAACCAAAAAAGAGCAACAATTTCGAAAAAAATAAAATAAATTTGGGCTATAATAAATAAATATATATATATATATATATATATATATATATATATAAAAACATTTCTTTATCAGTTTACGCCAATATGTATTCTTCTACATATTTTTAGTAAAAAAAAAATCGCAGTAAGCGTATATTGATTGGTTTGCACAAAAGTTATAGCATCTGCAAAATAGGGGATATATTAATGGCATTTTTATTATACTTTTTTTTTTTTTACTAGTAATGGCGGTGATCAGCGATTTTTAGCGAGACTGCGACATTGCAGTGGACAGATTGGACACTTTTGACACTTTTTTGGGACCATTGACATTTATACAGCAATCAGTGCTAAAAATAGCCACTGATTACTGTATAAATAACACTAGGGGGCGATCAAGGGGTTAAATGTGTTACCTAGGGAGCGATTCTAACTGTGGGGGGAGTGTACTGACTGGGAATAGAGAGAAATTGCTGTTCCTGATCGCTAGGAACAGCAGATCTCTCTCTACTTCCCTGAGAGAACAGGGATCTGTCTGTTTACATTGACCAATCCCCGTTCTGGCTCTCTGAGGAGCGATCGCGGGGTCACCGGCGGAAATTGCGGCCGCGGGCCGTGCGCGACCACTAGACCTCTTAAAGCGCCCAATGTACACCTACGGCGATTCTCGCAGCTGTGCCAACCTGAAGGAGGCTGGTCGGCAAGCGTTTAATACCGCTTTAATGTATGCAATGGTTATTACATTGAAATAAGATAGTTTTTGCATTTTTAACCTTGCTCTTTATAAAAGCCCAACTTCAATTTATTTTGGGGATAGTGCAGGAGAGTGTTAGACCCCCAGTCAGGTTTTCATTGTGTTTTTTTTTTTTTTTAGGAGATTACCTTAATTTTCCCTCAGGACAGGTAATAATAAGAAATCTTCTTAAAAGGACAACAAATAAATAAATGAAAAAAGCCCCTTCACACTAGTGTGTTGTGATGTAAAAACTGGAAACATACATCTTACTGCACATTCCCTTAACACAATCCAGGAACACAGGAAGCTGAATGTGGTGTATTGCAGGGACATTCATTTCACTTGGCGCTCCTAGAAGCAGAATATATAATAAGCCCCACCAAGGAAAGAAAACCACTAGACCAATCACACAAAACAAGCACTATTTCCCTGAAACAATATTCTGCACCACTTGTGGTATTATTTTGGGTGACCAATTTAAAAAGAATCCCACCCAGGTAGCACATCGCAATACACTTGTGTTTCAGATCACCACAAAGCACAGTTGTAAATCATATGTTAAGGTGACCAGAGTTTTAAAATGAAATCCGGGGACTTTTTTTTTTTTTTTATTGGCAAATGGTAAACTATTTACTCTTTCGTCCATGGACCGACACAGCTTCTCTATTGACAAAGTGGGTATTATCCGTTAATTAGGAGTGACTAGGCAGAAAAACTTGTAAAAAGTGTTGCATCACACCTTCTACAGTACCGCCCAGGGGGCGGACCCTCTGGGTATACCCTCTCAGTCTGCACATCGCAGATCAGTTTTTTTCTGTCTAGCAAGGAGTAGGACATGGCTCCCTTCGGGCTCATTGGTCCGGGGAAAAAAGATATATATATATTTTTATTTATTTTTTGCTACATTTGTTGTTTCCTGCGATCTTCGATCAACTGCCGACTGGGTGACAGGCTGGATCCTCGATCCTTGTAGTCTCCCCAGTTTCGGCCATCGAGCGTGTGCCGACCCTAGCTACGCGCTGGGTTTTCCACGACATGCCCGTCGCTCCACGGGTGGCCGGTGAGCCTACGCTCCAGGGCCTGCATCGGACCGCTCAGCTTCGGCTGACCTTACGGCCGAGTCGCAGCAGCCTGGCCGGTGAGCTTACGCTCCAAGGCTTGCATCGGACCGCTCAGCTTCGGCTGACCTTACGGCCGAGTCGCAGCAGCCTGTCCGGTGAGCGTCATGCTCCAGGGCATACATATGATCGTCCCTTCTGGGTCCAATCACAGCATGCCTGGCCAACAGTCACCTTCCGTGCGCGGACGATGATCTGTTTGGAATGTCTTCCAGCAGAATACATGCAGGATAGGTAAGTAAAACTCCCCTGCCTCGGCTGGGTGATTTAGCTGGACATTCCTGGAGAGATCAAGTAAGTGGTTGTGGCCCCTTTCTTCCCTCTCTCCCTGCCTTTCCCTCCTCCCTGGGCTTCTAGCTAAAGGTTGCTGGGTGCTGGGGGTCACCTAGGGGGTCCCACTGGAGCGGGGCTGGCTGTAACTAACATTTAAAAGAAATGTCATTTTTGCTTACCTGTGTTTCTGTGTCTCCATGCTGTCGGCGGCCATTTTGAGGTGGTCCATGCCAAGTTTGGCCTCTTGTAACTGCCTGGCGGCCATCTTCCTGTAGTTCGGCCACACCCACTGGCCCCTATCAGGTGATCGGCGGCCATGTTTGTCCACCCTGTATGCAGATATTGCCGTTCGGCGGCCATCTTTTTTGTGGGCTATGGCTGCCTGACCTCTATCTTCTGTCGGCGGCCATTTTCTTAGAGCCCACATTATCTTCCATACAGACGGTTTTGGCAACCATTTTGCGAGAGCCTCCGGCCTCTAGGGTGCATTACACTGGCGCGAAAATTCACACAGGAAGTGCAGATAAAAGAAGCAGACTGACACAGCAGCAAGGGGACAGCATCATAGGCGCAGCATAGCAGTACCTATCCAGGGTGGTGAGTCCTCTGGGTAACCCAGCATCTCTGCAGCGCAGGAGGGTGGCCTATTGATATCTTGCCTGGAGCCCTGTGAGTGTCAGCGTGTGGTCAGCATGGCATCTGAGCCAGATGTCTTCTCCCCTGAAACACCAGATTTAGCAGCTGGTGTCCCTGAGGTGTCTATGGACGCTATGTCGGCAATCCTAGAGGCGTTTGCTGCCAGGGTGGAAGCAGCACACGGGAATACAGGGGGTAATAAACGCCCCCGTCCCCTGCAATCTTCTGGGGATATTTCTGATGCAGAACCAGGTCCAGCTACGGCTCATGGCCCAGATTCTGATGCATCAGAGACTGCAGACCGTGACCGATCGGACAGTGAGGAGGACTCCAAGTCCAGGTCAGTACGCGAGACGGCTTTGGTATCTGACCTTATTACTGCAGTGCGGGATACGCTAAAGTTGGAAAGGACTGAAGAAGTAGCAGATACTCCAGTCCCCTTTGGGTTTCGTAAACCTGCCCGCACTGCTAAGGTGTTCCCTTGTGTGTCTTATTTTGACAAACTCTTATACAAGGAATGGGAGAACCCACTGAGGGTCTTTACAGCCCCAAAGAGGTTTGCAGTACGGTACCCCTTTGAGGAGAGTTTTCTGAAGATATGGACCTCTCCCCCTATAGTGGACCCTTCGGTGTCCAGACTTAATAGAGCCACCACTATTCCAGTAGAAGGGGCTCCTGTTTTCAAGGACCCTGTGGATAAGAAGGCTGAAGCACTCGCTCGCTACCTATACTCAGTGGTAGGCTCAGCAGTACGCCCGGCATTGGCGGGGGCCCTAGTGTCTCAGACACTTACTGAATGGGCAAAATTGCTACTCCAGGGGTTAAAGGAGCGAGATGCTCCTCCTAATGAGATAACTTTGGCCGACCAGTTGGTCCAGGGCCTTAAGTTTGTCTGCGAGTCAGACATGGATACTATTCCCCTGCTGTCAAGAGCTTCGGTTTATGCAGTAGCAATACGCCGCCTGATCTGGCTAAAGGGCTGGTCTGCGGACCAGACTTCCAAGAAAGCCCTATTGGATCTGCCTTTTAAGGGCGACAGACTTTTTGGGGCTTCTCTGGATGACATCATCAAGGATGCTACAGGAGGTAAAAGCACTTTGCTTCCCCAAACTAGCAAGGGTAGGGGACCACGCCAAGGGCAAGGGCCCTCCTTTACTGCACGTAAGCGGTTTTTTTCGCCCTCTTAAGGCGACAGGGAAAAGACCCCAGGCCGATAAAGCGCCTGCCCAAGGACAAAAGCGTCCTTGGTCCCGCAGACCCAACAAGCCTGTGGACAAATCTGCGTCCACATGAAGGTCCGCCCCCACCCAGCTCTCGGGTGGGGGGACGTCTTCGCAAATTCGCGACTCAGTGGACTGCTCTAGTCTCCGACAGGTGGGTTTGCGAAGTAATCTCCTCAGGCTACAAGATAGAATTTCTCTCTTGTCCACCAGACAGATTCATCACCTCCAATCTCCAGCTACTACCGACCCGTCGGGAGGCCCTGTATGGGGCGGTCCAGGGTCTACTGGAACGCGGGGTAGTTATTCCAGTTCCAGAACAGGAACGGGGTCAGGGTTTTTACTCAAATCTGTTCATTGTGCCAAAGAAGGAGGGGGTTCGTCCAATCTTGGATCTCAGAGCCCTCAATTGCTTTGTGAAGGTACAAAGATTTCGGATGGAGTCGGTTCGATCCGTAGTCACGGCTCTCCATCCGGGGGACTTTCTGGCCTCCTTGGACATCAAGGACGCATACCTGCATGTCCCCATATACTCCAGACACCAGAGGTTTCTGCGATTTGCTATCGGGAAGAACCACTACCAGTTTGTGGCCCTCCCGTTTGGCCTTGCCTCAGCACCCAGGACGTTCACCAAGGTGCTCGCTCCGATTCTGGCACTTCTAAGACAGCGGGGTATCGCTATCACAGGTTACTTGGACGACCTTCTGCTGAAGGGCCCTTCAAGCTCAGAATTAGAGGTAAGCGTGTCCATTACCTGTCAGACTCTTCGAGACTGTGGTTGGATACTAAACACGCAAAAGTCAGTATTGGTGCCCACTCAACGCCTAGTGTACCTGGGGTTGATTCTGGATTCCTCAGAGGCAAAGGTATTCCTCCCTGTGGAGAAGTTGCAGACCCTCCGGGCTGCAGTACGGCAGCTGACTTCCAGGAATTGGTCGTCACTCCGTTTTTGCATGCGAGTGTTGGGCCTCATGGTAGCCTCCTTCGAGGCGGTCCCATGTGCTCAATACCACACTCGAGTGTTACAGAGGGAAGTTCTGTCCAGATGGAGCAGATGCCCTTCATCTCTGGATTATCAAATCCGAGTGAGCCACCTAGTCAGGAGATCCCTGGTATGGTGGCTGACAGCACCGGCTCTAATGGCCGGGAAGTCATTTCTTCCGGTTTACTGGATAGTGATCACGACGGACGCCAGCCTTACAGGTTGGGGGGGAGTCTGGGGTGTCCAGTCGGCGCAAGGTCGCTGGACCCCAGAGGAAGCCCTCCTGCCGATCAATGTCCTGGAGATCCGGGCGATCAAGCTGTGCCTCTTCAAATGGTCTCAGAGACTGCAAGGGCGTCCAGTCAGGATCCAGTCAGACAACGCCACAGCAGTGGCATATGTCAATCATCAAGGAGGAACAAGAAGCTCAGCTGCAGCATCGGAGATCGCTCGCATCCTGAAGTGGGCAGAGAGGAGCGTACCGGCACTGTCGGCCGTGTACATTCCGGGTGTGGAAAACTGGCAGGCGGACTACCTGAGCCGCCAGATGCTGGACCAGGGAGAATGGTCCTTACACCCGGAGGTGTTCCAACTCATCTGCCAAAGATGGGGCACACCAGACGTAGATCTTCTGGCTTCCCGACTCAATCGGAAGGTATTGAGGTTTGTGGCCCGGTCAAGAGACCCATGGGCAGACGCAACGGACGCGTTGGTAGCATCGTGGGGCCAGTATCGGCTAATCTATGCCTTCCCTCCCTTAAGGCTTCTTCCTCTTCTGCTCCGCAGAGTGGAGGCAGAGGGAATTCCAATGATCCTAATCGCTCCAGATTGGCCTCAGCGTCCTTGGTACGCCGATCTAGTACGTCTGGTAGCAGACGTCCCCTGGCGCCTACCACTACGGAAGGACCTGCTGTCGCAAGGTCCCATATTCCATCCTGCTTTACAGTCATTGGCTTTAACGGCATGGCTGTTGAGAACCAGGTACTGAGAGACCGGGGCCTGTCAGACTCAGTAATTTCTACTATGAGAAGTGCTCGGAAACCGTCCTCTAGGAAGGTCTATCACCGCACTTGGAGGGCCTACATCTCCATGTGTGAGGAAATGAAATGGCATCCGCGTACCTATTTGGTTTCCAGAATCCTGCTGTTTTTACAGCATGGGGTAGACCAAAGGCTTGCCCTAAGTACGATTAAGGGACAGATATCTGCCCTGGCTGTCTTTTTTCAGTGACCCCTGGCGACTCACTCTCTCGTGAGTACATTTGTGCAGGGGGTTCGACATGTGGCCCCTCCGGTCCGCCCCCCGTTACCTCCGTGGGACTTGAACCTGGTCCTCTCGGTGCTTCAGAAGGCACCGTTTGAGAATATTAGAGATATTCCCCTGTTGACACTTTCTCAGAAGGTGGTCTTTTTGGTGGCTGTTACGTCAGTTAGACGAGTCTCTGAGCTGGCAGCCTTGTCCTGCAAGGCTCCCTATTTGATTTTCCACAAGGATAAGGTGGTGCTGCGGCCGCAGCCTTCCTTTCTTCCGAAGGTCGTTTCGGCTTTTCATCTCAACGAAGACATTGTACTTCCATCCTTGTGTCCTCAGCCGTTGAATCCTAAGGAGTCGGCGTTGCATTCCTTGGACGTTGTCCGAGCTTTGAGAGTATACATATCTGCTACTTCCCTGTTCCGGAAGTCAGACTCACTGTTTGTTTCGGTGGCTGGTCCCAAGAAGGGCCAAGCAGTCTCATCGGCCACCATCTCTAGGTGGATCCGACAGATAGTAATCCAGGCTTACGCCTTAAAGGGTCAGGCGCCCCCCTTTCCTGTCACGGCGCATTCGACCAGGGCAATAGGTGCCTCTTGGGCTTTCCGACATCAAGCGTCTGTTTCCCAACTATGTAAAGCGGCGACTTGGTCGTCCGCTCACACTTTCACAAAATTCTACAAAGTTGATGTAGGTGCATCTTCGGATGCCTCTTTCGGCCGCAAGGTTTTGCAGGCGGCTGTTTAGAGTTGCAACTCCTCCGTTGGAGGAGTGCTGTTTTGTGTTTTGGGGTGAAGTTTGTTTTTATGCTGTTACCACCCCTCGTTTTTTCTCTGACACTGCTTTGGGACGTCCCACTTTGTCAATAGAGAAGCTGTGTCGGTCCATGGACGAAAGAGTAAATAGGATTTTTTACTCACCGTAAAATCCTTTTCTCTGAGTCCATGGACCGACACAGCACCCACCCCTCCTTTTAAGTTTGTACTGCTTTTTGACGAACTGATCTGCGATGTGCAGACTGAGAGGGTATACCCAGAGGGTCCGCCCCCTGGGCGGTACTGTAGAAGGTGTGATGCAACACTTTTTACAAGTTTTTCTGCCTAGTCACTCCTAATTAACGGATAATACCCACTTTGTCAATAGAGAAGCTGTGTCGGTCCATGGACTCAGAGAAAAGGATTTTACGGTGAGTAAAAAATCCTATTTTATAAGCATATTTTCCTCAAATGATATATGCAGAGTATGTGGTATGTGTTTATGGAATAATTGTATGATATATACGTAACTTAAAAAAAAAAAAAAAATAGATACTTAGAATTTTTGGGGAAATGTTAAAGTAGAATTCCACCCTGAAAAAAAAAAATACACAAAAATGCTGTAAAAAAATGTAAAAAAAAAATGTGAATTTTTTTTTTTGAAAAAAAACCACATTTTTTTACTCACCCGAAATAGCGGTTGCTATGCGGAAGTCCCTAATCTGCCTCTTCCTTATCCGCGGTGGGTCTCCTTCCGCATCCTCTTCTAGTGAATGGGGCACGCTGCCTTCTGGGAACTGTGTGTAATCCCAGAGAGCAGCCGCCCATTCACAAATCGGCGGGAGACTCGAGCATGCACAGTAGGAAACGGGCAGTGAAGCCGTAAGGCTTCACTGCCTGTTTCCCTTAGTGAGGATGGCGGCACAGGACCTGCAGTGATCGAGGGATCGGCATCGGGGGGGCCATCATCGCGGGCGAGTAGGACAGGTAAGTGTCCTTAAAGTCAGCAGCTACATTGTTTGTAGCTGCTGACTTTAAAAAAGAAAAAAAAATCACGGGTGGATTCCCGCTTTAAGAAGATAAGATGTAATGGTGTGCACTACCTGTGGGTGTGATCAGCAAGTGGGCGTGGCCAGCAAGTGGAGATTTCTTCATGGCGTACAATGGTGATCAGTATGTCCTGGCCTCCCTATACCAATAAAAAAAGCTAACAAATGCAGCACAGCCCTACACTTCCTTTATACAATTCTACAAATGGACTTATAAGAGCAATGGTAAAACCTATAAAATAATGTCCAGTGCAAATCAACCAATGTATTGCAATATAGTAGTGATTGTGTCGCCCCCTCTGCAAAAATATTTGAGAAATTGCAGAGCTGCAATGTTCAAATAATGGTGAAACCCCCTACATACAATAATAATAACAGAGATGCAAATCAACCCGTTTATTAGAACATAGTAGTGATGGTGTCACCCTCTCTGCTAAAAGGTAAGAAATATTGCAGCGCTGCAATGTGAAAATAGTGGTGAAACCCCCTATATATAATCATAATAAAATGTACAATTGATGTACATATTTTAAATTTTATTATGATTATGCACAGGTTGTTTGACAAAAGGGGCGGGGCTCCGCATATCGGCCCTACCCATCCCCAACATCAGAGCTCCGATTTGACAGCTCCGCTGGCCATATACGCCCCCGGCTTGCCCACCAATCCCTGCTATGCTGGATAGATATTCAAATTTCTGCATGTCCTGCTAGGGCTAGGCTGTCAGCAATGGGTATAGGCGTTGCCCCTGAATCCAGGGACAGATTTTGTCTGGGGACAATGTACTCAATCCGGGGACTGTCCCCGGAAACCGGGGATGTCTGGTCACCCTATCATATGTACATTGTGGTACACTCGTCAATTTAAATATGCCTTCAATGCTAGAGGCTGCCTTATCGCAAGGCACGTTAAAGCTGAAGTTTAGGTATCGCAGTCTTTCCATAGTTACATTGGTCTAGCTTGGGTGTGTCCTACCTGTGATCTCCACTAGCTTCTAGGTCGCTCTAGGTCGCTGGCTTGGCACTAGTGCCATTCAAGCAACTTCACGTGTGCAATAATTGGCAGGGCAGCCTCTCAGCACAGGTCCTGGAAACCAGTGGCGCTGACTACTATGGAGAGTTCCTGCTTCCACAGGGATGCCACGGGTATGACACATACAGTAAATACTTATATTGAGCCAAGCTGGAGACTGGAGTTAAAAAAAACATAAGGCACCTGCCAGTTTGCCAGTTTTGAAAAACAGGGACATTTCTAAGGACAAATCTTCAATACTTGGGATGTTACCTGGAAGTCAGTCCCCGGATTGAGTACATTGTCCCCAGACAAAATCTGTCCCTGGATTCAGGGGCAGCGCCTATACCCATGGCACTAAAAGAGGAGCTCAGCTGCTGTATTCTGTGCACTCTCTGTGGAATGTTCCACGGCAGGTCCGTACTAATCCCACACAGCAATCCTTCAGATAAACAGTCCCTTGACATATGATGATGATGATGATGATAATAGAGAGGGTCTACAAATGCCAACAAGTCAGGAACTGCAAAGCTGCCCATTGAGAGCTAACAAGATATATAAATAAATCAGTTCCAAAGTCGCAGTGACATAAAGGGTCTGCTTGCTTTATTTTGTGTCTACCGCATTCTATAAAAATCCACCTGCTACATTTTGCAAACAGTTTTGATAATGTTATCGTTGCATTTGTAATATTTATTTTCAAACCGATATACTGTACATCTAAGACATGGCTGGGGTATATTTAAAATACCCACTTTTCTGGGTATCTGGCCCTTTAAAAATTCCTTTGCCAGCTTTCTTTTGGTGGTATTTAATTACTACTGCGGTTTTTATTTTTTTGCGCTATAAACAAAAAAAGAGCGATAATTAAAAAAAAAAAAAAAAAAAAATTTACTTTTTGCTTTAATAAATATCCCCAAAAAATATATATAAAAAAAATGTGTTTCTCAGTTTAGGCCGATACGTATTCTTCTACATATTTTTGTTAAAAAAACAAAAATCGCAATAAGCGTATATTGATTGGTTTGCGCAAAAGTTATAGCGTCTACAAAATAGGGGATAGATTTATGGCAGTTTTTTATCATTTTTTTTTATTAGTAATGGCGGCGATCTGCAATTTTTATTGTGACTGCGACATTACGGCGGACACATCGGACACTTTGTACATTATTTTGGGAACATTGTCATTTATACAGCGATCAATGCTATAAAAATGCACTGATTACTGTGTAAATGTGACTGGCAGGGAAGGGGTTAAACACTAGGGGGCGATCAAGGGGTTTAGTGTGTCCTAGGGAGTGATTCTAACTGTGGGGGGGGCTACCACTGACATGACAGCAATCACTGCTCCTGATGACAGGGACGTACCTGTACGCCCATTTGCCTGCCTGTGCCATTCTGCCGACGTATATGTGTGTGCGGCGGTCGGCAAGTGGTTAAGACAAACTCTAACACATGATCAGAAAATCGTGTGTAGCACCCTGATGTTTAGGCAGGGTTGCTATGAAATTTATTTGCCAAGTGATAGTTTCCTTGGCCAATTGTTAGGAGGTCAATTGATTTCGCCCTAATTCTGAAATTTCTGCACTTCTCTCTTCTGTCACTAGATGGCCGTGTATCTGGGGACATTAGATAAGACAAGGGCACTGCAAGGACAGATTAGGAATGAATGGGGTGTCTCAGCCAATGGGTAGGGATTTTCTTGGGTCCCTTGCCCTGCTGGGAGAATCTATTTATTTGGGTGGAGTCAGGGGATCGGGGGTTCTGTGCCACCTGGACAGCTGTCTGGGTGAACGTGTATCGTATTGCCCCGGGCTGCTAGGCCAGAAACCTAAGGCCTATCCCGGGGACATCTGGCTGCTAGGCTATCTGAGAGCCTATACAGAAGAAGTGGAGGGTTGAGACTGTGGGGTTGTAGTCCAACCTGAAGTAACGGTGTCACCACCAAGGAACCATCCACCTTGCTACCGGAGACCACAGTGAGTGAGCTAAGGCCAGTACCAGAGCAGACTTCTCGCCAGCCGGGGATGGTGAAAAAGTGGGAAAGCATCAGCAACTCAGGAACCCAGTGGGACAGCAGAGGTGACGCTTTTGGAGTGCCAAGCCAGGGACCTAACGTGTCAGCAGGGGTGAAGCTTGAGGAGTATCTGTGAGTGTCAAGCCAGGGACCCAGCAGTGAAGCAGGGGTGACGCTTGAGGAAGATACCGAGTGCTACAGTGAAAGAACTTAGGGGATCCAGTGGCTAGTGGATCTGAAGTCTAGTGAGAGAGACTGGGAGCTCGTTGAGTGAAGACCCACAGTGAGTGAGTGTGGGGTAAAGAGAAATGTTTGTGTTGCAGATAGCTGAATACCTTTACTGTTGGTAACAGCTACAAGATCGTTGCCATAAGAGACAGCAATCCTAGTGTAGCGGATATGTGAATTTAGGGGAGGCATCTGGGTGGTAGTGTTCCCCAGATGCATTGATTTTTAGGGAATCTGAGACCCTTTTGTGGTTCTTGAAGGACTCTGGTGGTGTGAGGTTCCCTGTGGCCTGCAGGTGGCGCTGTTGCCCTGGCCTGGAGCTGAACACTCACCGCAAGACAGCATCCCTTTTTGTCCTTTCCTGGCGCTGGTACAGCGGGGCGGGGAACCTGCTGTGGCGCAAAGGGAGAGGAGATAAAAGGGGCGGACTCCCTGACCTTGGGGTTCAGAGTTCGGAGTCCGAGGACGCGGCCGCACCCAGGCACCTTCAGCCTGGGTGCTGGCGTTCCGGAGTTCCGGGCCCAGGTGCCCTTGACCTGGCCGGAGCGGGAGATGGAGTCCATCTCAGGCACCTTTAGCCTGGGGTGAGGTACTATGGCGGAGGCCTGGAGCTCAGTACCTTCGTCTGAGTTCCGCGAGGGTGGAGGAATCCGAGGGGGCCCTAACTCCTTGGGTGCCCGTGTCTGAGACGAGGAGGCCGGTGAGCGGAACTTCTCCGGAGAGTCCAGCGCAGCATTGCTAGTGACGGAGAGGCCTCCGGTAACTGTCTTGGACGGATGTCTTCCCCCTGATAGGGGCTACGTTAGCGAAGGTAATCCATGTTCTGTTCAATATAGTCAGTGGCAGTGACTATTCGCCACTGGTGACACCACAGTGGTTAGCTCAATCTAAAAGAATTGTGCTTTGGCCTAATCCCCACAAAGACTGAAGTGTTATATGGGTCTCAACCTGTCTGTGCTGTATGACTATTATTGAGAAGAATAAATACGAGTTGGACCTTTTCAGTGTGTGGAACTCTGGTTACTAGGAGCAAAGGGAGTCAATCCGAGGAGAGGATTTGACTCTGGGACACACACACAAAACCCGATAGTTCTGGCTTTCACCTCCAGTCCCTCTGGAGGACATGGGCCGTGGTGTATCTCATCCCTCCCCCCAGTACTAACCCCTAGACGAGACAAACAAGCCGTGAATGAGAAGAGGTGAGAGGGGTGAGGTCGCTACACTACCTATACATAAGGGGTGTCCGGCTGGAGGCCTTCACCTGTATAGCTGTCTACCTATAGAAGTCTCGGAGTCTGCCAATTAACATTGTATCTACTGTATCTAAGGGTGTCCTGGCCCTAATCATCTCTCCCACAGTTCTGTTTAAGAGACAATAAATCTCTTTTCATTCCAAAAAAAAAGTGTCTGGCGCCCACCTGTTTATCTTGCATTACACCCGCCATGCCTTGTAACCCACTCTACACTGAAGGATGTCAGCAGGCTATCTGTTGACTGGAATCTACCAACTGCCTGCTGTCAATCATAAGGGAAGTAAACCTGATGGTTAAGTAGGTTCTCTCCACACAGTTACAAAACTCCTTGGCTGCTGCACTGACTGTGAGCTAGGTGCAACGCTAAGTGGCATCTCGGCTTCACTGAGGGCCGAGTGTACACTCTTGTCTCAGTGTAACCCACTGTACACTGTCCTACAAACTGCTGGCCCCTGTCCTCTGCTCTGCTGACCCCTATCCTTTGCCCTGCTGACCCGCTGTATACTGCTTTACTGATTCTTGTTTCTGTACACTGCCCTGCTGACCTCCCGTCCTCTGCCCCCCTGACATTTTTTACTGCACCCCCACATCAGACCAGGTAGATCGGGCCTGCTCAGTGCAAGTTCCCACAGCAAATGTCTTGCTTGCCTCAAATTCATGTACCTGTTTCCAACTGGTACATGAATCTGTCACAAGCACTGACATTTGCCATGCAGAGGCACATTGGAATTCTAAAGGGTATGGTACCTATTCCCACATATCCGATGCGCTACAGTGTGTTACTGCAAGTTATCGTGCATGACATTGAGACAACATTTTGGATGTGCTGCCAATACACTACAATCCATGAGAAAGCAGACAGGAACCTTTCTTTTATGTTTTATGATTTTGCTATATATCTCAGTTAATATAACAGTTACAGTTTAATAGGACATTCACCAAACATTCACTGCAGGTGGATCTTCATGTGCATGTGTTTAAATGACTGATTAATTCACCACTGGTAAATGCTTGGTGTATGTAAATATGCCACTTAACCTCTTGCCAACTGTGTAATTCATATATGGTGCAGCAAGAAAAGTGGGCTTTAACACCTAGGCATTGCATATATGCCTCCACAGTGGCCTTGGGTTGTGTGCTGAGAGGACCCTCACAGATTGCTTTCATCACACTGACTGAGCTGTCACTGACAGCTTTCATTTACAGCTTCCGATCATGTGGCCGCTGTGAGAGCCAATTACAGCATTCACGTGGTATGGAAGCCTTGTTAACCCCTTAACGACCGCCCACCGCCGATTTACGTCGGCAGAATGGCACCGACAGGCAGAATCACGTAGATCTACGTGATCGCCTTTGTGCAGTTGGGGGGTCCATCCGGACCCCCCTTCACTGCAGTGAGCGGCCGTTAAGTGTTCGGGAGCGATCAGGCATGAGGGGGCGGCCGCTCGATTCCGCCCCCCCCTCGCGATCGCTCCCGGCGAATGAAATTGCTTCCTCCTGCCTGAAATGTAAACACAGGCTGGAGGAAGTGATGTCATCTCCCTCGCCGCGGTCTTTTCGTTCCCGGCGCCGAGGAGAGAAGAAGCAGGTTAGTGCACCAACAGTCCACTGACACGTAGGTACACATAGGCACACAAATCACCCCCCAGTCACCCCCAGATCACCCCCCAGGTCACCCCAAAGCCCCCAATCACAGTGTCACTGATTGCAGTGATCATTTATTTTACTGATCACTGCATTTAGTGTCATCTGTGATTGTAAAAAGTTGCAGGGCAGTTAGGATTAGGCCCCTTTAGGTCCAGGGTAGCCCCCTAACCCCCCCTAATAAAGGTTTAACCCCTTGATCACCCCCCAGGTAACCCTTTCACCCCCTAACTTCAGCGTCACTAAGCGATTGTTTTTCCGATCGCTGTATTCGTGTCGCTGGTGTTTTAGATAGGCAGTTATTTTTTTTTTAGGTTCGCCGCAGGTTTTTATTAGTGTCAGGTACCCCCATATATTATTTTAACCCCCTGATTGCCCCTAGAGTTAACCCTTTCACCAGTGATCGCCGTATAAGCGTCACTGGTGTCACTGGTTAGCCAGTAAGTTATTTAGTTATTTAGGTTACCCGTCAGGTTTTTATATAGTGTCAGGTACTCCCATATTTAACCTAATAAAGGTTTTAACCCCCTGATTGCCCCTAGTTAACCCTTTCACCAGTGATCACCATATAAAGGTTACGGGTGACGCTGGTTGATTAGTTTGCTTTTTATAGCATCAGGGCACCCGCCGTATATAACCCAATAAAGGTTTAACCCCCCTGATCGCCCGGCGGGTGAGATCAATTAGGTTTTAGCGCCAGAGAGGGTCTGCGTCGCCCCAGGCAGTGTTAGGTTAGTGCCAGTAACGCTAACACCCACGCGCAAAGCATACACCCCCCTTAGTGGTATAGTATCTGATCAGATCTATACTAGCATCCCCAGCGGTTTAGGGTTCCCAAAAACGCAGTGTTAGCGGGATCAGCCCAGATACTTGCTAGCGCCTGCGTTTAGCCCCTCCGCCCAGCCCAGCCCAGCCCAGCCCACCCAAGTGCAGTATCGATCGATCACTGTCACTTACCAAACACAACACACATAACTGCAGCGTTCGCAGAGACAGGCCTGATCCCTGCGATCGCTAACAGTTTTTTTGTAGCGTTTGATATATTTGCTGACGACAGTCAGGTGCTTTTTTTCCTGTGAATCTTACTAGTGTACCCCTAAATTTAGAGCCCAAAATGGCAAGACGAAGGTACACTAGTAAAGAGGCCTACGAGATTCTGAGCATGACAGATAGTGAAGAGGAGGTCACGTATCTGTCAGATTCAGGCTCAGAATATCTTCCCGTAGAAGACAGTGACGTCAGAGGCCCCACGTCAGATAGCTCTGACGACGAAGTTGAGGTCCCTGCTAAGGTCAGGTGTACCCGATCCTGATCTTCTGAGGTTGTTGAGGAGCAAGAACCGCAGGTCTCTCGTATCATGGAGCAGAGTAGTACTAGCGCCGCTGTTCCTTCTGGTGAACTGGCAAGCACCAGCGGCCTAGTACAGCCTGGACGTACATCCAGCACTGCAGTAACACTTGGTGACGTGGCGAGTCCCATAAGTGCAGTTCAAGCTGGCGAGGTGGCAAGCACAAGTAGTGTCCCGCTGCCACCAAGAAGACAAAGGCAGGCCCGTCGTGCCCATACTGCCCTTCCTGCAGAATTTGCCTATCCTGATTGGGTCCCCACCACTTCTGCAGAACCCGTACTTCCCCCATTCACTGCCCAACCCGGTATTCAGGTGGAAACAGCTGATTTTATTCCAATTGATTTTTATTCGCTGTTTTTCACAGAAGATCTCTATAGATCTATTGTGGACCAGAGTAATTTATATGCTGGTCAATTTATCGCCGCTAACCCCCAGTTGCCTAAAATTGCCAGAAATTGGAAACCAATTACGGTTTCCGAATTTAAGACCTTTCTGGGCCTTTCCCTCAACATGGGCACACATAAATTTCCGTCATTGCGTGCTTATTGGTCCACGCACCCAATTGACCACATGCCCGTGTTCTCTGCCTCCATGTCCAGGGCACGATACGAGCAGATTTTGCGGTTCATGCACTTCAACGACAATGAACTTTGTCGTCCACGTGGGGACCCTGAATACGACCGGCTCTATAAAATTCGGCCCCTCATAAACCACTTCAACGAACGTTTTGCAGCCTTGTTTACTCCCGATCAAGTTGTCTGCGTTGATGAGTCCCTGATTAAATTTTCTGGCCGCTTGTCTTTCAAGCAGTACCTTCCCAGCAAGCGTGCCAGATACGGGGTCAAGCTCTACAAGTTCTGTGACAGGGCAACAGGCTATGTAGTGAACTTTACGGTTTATGAGGGAAAAGATAGTCAGATTGAGTCGGTCAACTGCCCGGATTACATAGGGAGCGCTGGCAAGATAGTGTGGAACTTGGTGTCACCCTTATTCGGAAAGGGGTACCACTTGTATGTGGACAATTATTACACGAGCGTGCCACTGTTTAGTCACTTGTTTGATCATCAGATTGGAGCATGTGGCACCGTGCGACCTAATCGCCGGGGCTTTCCCCAGCGGCTTGTAGATGCCCGTCTTAGGCTGGGGGAGAGAGCCTGCTTGAAGTGTAATAACTTGCTCGCTATGAAGTGGAGGGACAATAAGAATGTTTTCCTTCTTACCTCCCTTCATGCAGACACGACAGTCCAAATTCGGACGGCGACTGGTGTTGTGGAGAAACCCCTCTGTGTCCACGAATATAACCAAAATATGGGAGGGGTGGACCTCAACGACCAGTTGATGGCGCCGTATCTAATTGACCGTAAGGCGAGACGCTGGTACAAAAAAGTGTCTCTATCATTATTCCAATTGGCTTTGCTGAACGCTCATGTGCTATACAGAGCTTCAGGCGGGACGTTATCTCTTCTAAAATTCCAGAATGAGATAGTCACAGAACTCCTGTATCCAGGCGGTTCTGCACCTCACCATCCCCTACCAAATGCAGTAAGCCGGCTGCATGAGAGGCATTATTCGTATGTCCTCCCGAGTACCCCTACCCAAAGCCACCCCCAAAAAAGATGTCGTGTCTGTAGCAAGCGCGGATTTAGGCGTGACACCCGTAGTTTTTGTCCACTCTGTCCTGACAAGCCTGGTCTTTGCCAAGGTGAATGTTTTGAACGCTACCACTCAAAAGTGAAGTTTTAGCGTAGGGTACAGCATTTCACAGACAAGGACACACTTACACAGGGTCTCCCAAGATGCCATTACATTTTGAGAGACCCGAACCATTACAGTTGTAAAGTTACAAAAAAAGTGTAAAAAAGAAAAAAAAAAACGTAAAAAACAAAACACAAAAAAAATATAAAATAAAAAAACCAAAAATAGTTGTCGTTTTATTGTTCTCTCTCTCTCTATTTTCTCTCTATTGTTCTGCTCTTTTTTACTGTATTCTATTCTGCAATGTTTTATCATGCTTGCTTTTCAGGTATGTAATTTTTTGTTTTCAGGTGCGCCATTCAACTGCAGCGCGGAATTATTTATCTTGACAGCAACAGCGTTTGCTCCCACGATACATAAAGCCGTGACTCCAGTGCTGTAGGAGGTGATTTCACCACCACAGTTAAAAAAAAGAGCATATATGCCGAAGCATGGGGGCAGCAGGGGCGGAGGAGCGATTTTGCTCCTAATGCCACGTACATACGGTCGAAATTCCGACGGAGGCCTGCCCGTGGAAAATTCCGACCGTGTGTACGCGGCATAACTTTTTTGCGGGAGGATGCCCCCATGCTTCGGCATATATATATTTTAGGCATAGGTTGCGTTAAAACATTTTTTTATTTTTTACTAGGTTTTGTTTTGGTATTTGCTTTGCAGGTATGGCATGGTAAGGTCTTACTGTTGTACTGTAATGTTACTTTGTTTTAATGTTAACCACCATTTGCTTAGCAGGTACGCCATTCAGTTGCAGCGCGGATCTATTTATCTTGACAGCAACAGCGTTTGCTCCCACGATACATAAAGCCGTGACTCCAACGCTGTAGGAGGTGATTTCACCACCACAGTTAAAAAAAGAGCATATATGCCGAAGCATGGGGGCAGCAGGGGCGGAGGAGCGATTTTGCTCCTAATGCCGCGTATATACGGTCGAAATTCCAACGGAGGCTTGCCCGTGGAAAAGTCCGACCGTGTGTACGCGGCATAACCTTTTATGCCGCGTACATACGGTCGAAATTCCGACGAAGGCTTGACCGTGTGTACGCGGCATAACTTTTTTGCGGGAGGATGCCCCCATGCTTCAGCATATATGCCCATCATTAGAAGTGGGTGGATGAAGGGAGGTATTCTAATGGTGGGCATACCCACCAATCAATCTCTTTTTTTCGTTCAGCCAATAGGCTGTATGAAAAAAAAGATTACAATACATGTCCAACAAGGACCAGCAACGTACTGGTATGTTGCTGGACTTTGAATGTTTATACCAGAATGATGCCTGCGGGTTTAGGTATCATCTTGGTATCATTCTTTTCAGCCAGCAGCCGGCTTTCATGTAAAAGCAATTCTAGCAGATAATTAGCCTCTAGACTGCTTTTACAAGCAGTGGGAGGGAATGTCCCCCCCCCCCGGATATAAAAAGCGCCATTGGGAAATTGGGAAAGCATTTTATCACACCGATCTTGGTGTGGTCAGATGCTTTGAGGGCAGAGGAAAGATCTAGGGTCTAACCCCCCAATTTTTTTCAAAAAAAGAGTACCTGTCACTACTTATTGCTATCATAGGGGATATTTACATTCCCTGAGATAACGATAAAAATGGTAAAAAAATAAAATATGGAAGGCACAGTTTAAAAAAAAAAAAAAAAAGCCAAATAAATAATAAAAAAAAAAAAAAAAAAAAAAAAAAAGCACCGCTGTCCCCCCCTGCTCTTGCGCAAAGGCGAACGCAAGCGTCGGTCTAGCGTCATATGTAAACAGCAATTGCATCATGCATGTGAAGTATCACCGCGAAGGTCAGATCGAGGGCAGTCATTTTAGCAGTAGACCTCCTCTGTAAATCTAACGTGGTAACCTGTAAAGGCTTTTAAATGCTTTTAAAAATGAATGTAGTTTGTCGCCGCTGCGCGTTTGTGCGCAATTTTAAAGCATGTCCTGTTTGGTATCCATGTACTCGGCCTATGATCATCTTTTTTATTTCATCAAACATTTGGGCAATATAGTGTTTTTTAATGCATTAAAAATAAAAAAAGTGTGTTTTTCCCCCAAAAAATGCGTTTGAAAAATCGCTGCGCAAATACTGTGTGGAAAAAAAAAATGCAACACCCACTATTTTAATCTGTAGGGCCTTTGCTTTAAAAAAATATATAATGTTTGGGGGTTCAACATAATTTTCTTGCAAAAAAACATTTTTTTTCATGTAAACAAAAAGTGTCAGAAAGGGCTTTGTCTTCAAGTGGTTAGAAGAGTGGATGATGTGTGACATAAGCTTCCTAATGTTGTGCATAAAATGCCAGGACAGTTCAAAACCCCCCCAAATGACCCCATTTTGTAAAGTAGACACCTCAAGCTATTTGCTGAGAGGCATGTTGAGCCCATTGAATATTTTTTTTTTTTGTCCCAAGTGATTGAATAATGACCAAAAAAAAAAAAAAATGTACAAAAAGTTGTCACTAAATTATATATTGCTCAAACATGCCATGGGCATATGTGGAATTACACCCCAAAATACATTCTGTTGCTTCTCCTGAGTACGGGGATACCACATGTGTGGGACTTTTTGGGAGCCTAGTCGCGTACGGGACCCCAAAACTAAGCACCGCCTTCAGGATTTCTATGGGTGTAAATTTTTGATTTCACTCCTCACTGCCTATCACAGTTTCGGAGGCCATGGAATGCCCAGATGGCACAAAACCCCCCAAATGACCCCATTTTGGAAAGTAGACACCCCAAGCTATTTGCTGAGAGGTATGTTGAGTATTTTGCAGATCTCGCTTTTTGTCACAAAGTTTTGAAAATGTAAAAAAAGAAAAAAAAAAAGAAAAAAAAATGTCTTTCTTAATTTTCAAAAACAAATGAGAGCTGTAAAATACTCACCATGCCTCTCAGCAAATAGCTTGGGGTGTCTACTTTCCAAATGGGGTAATTTGGGGGGGTTTTGTGCTATTTTGGCATTTTATGGCCTTCGAAACTGTGATAGGTAGTGAGGAGTGAAATCAAAAATTTACGCCCTTAGAAATCCTGAAGGCGGTGCTTGGTTTTTGGGGCCCTGTACGCGGCTAGGCTCCCAAAAAGTCCCACACATGTGGTATCCCCGTACTCAGGAAAAGCAGCAGAATGTATTTTGGGGTGCAATTCCACATATAACCATGGCATGTGTGAGCAATATATCATTTAGTGACAACTTTTTGTACATTTTTTTTTTCTTTTTGTCATTATTCAATCATTTGGGACAAAAAAAAAATATTCAATGGGGTCAACATGCCTCTCAGCAAATAGCTTGGGGTGTCTACTTTCCAAAATGGGGTCATTTGGGGGGGTTTTGTGCCATCTTGGCATTTTATGGCCTTCAAAACTGTGATAGGTAGTGAGGAGTGAAATCAAAAATTTATGCCCTTAGAAACCTTGAAGGCGGTGCTTGGTTTTTGGGGTCCCGTACGCGGCTAGGCTCCCAAAAAGTCCCACACATGTGGTATCCCCATACTCAGGAGAAGCAGCAGAATGTATTTTGGGGTGTAATTTCACATATGCCCATGGCATGTGTGAGCAATATATCATTTAGTGACAACTTTGTACAAAAAAAAAAAAGTTTGTCATATTCCCGCAACTTGTGGCAAAATATAAAATATTCCATGGACTGAACATGCCTCTCAGTAAATAGCTTGGGGTGTCTACTTTCCAAAATGGGGTCATTTGGGGGGGTTTTGTGCTATTTTGGCATTTTATGGCCTTCGAAACTGTGATAGGTAGTGAGGAGTGAAATCAAAAATTTGCGCCCTTAGAAATCCTGAAGGCGGTGCTTGGTTTCCGGGGTCCCGTACGTGGCTAGGCTCCTAAAAAGTCCCACACATGTGGTATCCCCGTACTCAGGAGAAGCAGCAGAATGTATTTTGGGGTGCAATTCCACATATAACCATGGCATGTGTGAGCAATATATCATTTAGTGACAACTTTTTGTAATTTTTTTTTGTCATTATTCAATCACTTGGGACAAAAAAAAAAAATATTCAATGGGCTCAACATGCCTCTCAGCAATTTCCTTGGGGTGTCTACTTTCCAAAATGGGGTCATTTGGGGGGGTTTTGTACTGCCCTGCCATTTTAGCACCTCAAGAAATGAGATAGGCAGTCATAAATTTAAAGCTGTGTAAATTTCAGAAAATGTACCCTAGTTTGTAAACGCTATAACTTTTGCGCAAACCAATAAATATACGCTTATTGACATTTTTTTTACTAAAGACATGTGGCTGAATACATTTTGGCCTAAATGTATGACTAAAATTGAGTTTATTCGATTTTTCTTATAACAAAAAGTAGAAAATATCATTTTTTTTCAAAATTTTCGGTCTTTTTCTGTTTATATCGCAAAAAATAAAAATCGCAGTGGCAATCAAATACCATTAAAAGAAAGCTCTATTTGTGGGAAGAAAAGGACGCAAATTTCATTTGGGTACAACATTGCATGTCCGCACAATTTACAGTTAAAGCAGCGCAGTGCCGAATCCCAAAAACAGGCCTGGTCCGGGGCTTAAGTGGTTAAGGGGTTAGGAATGTAGGGTCAGCTGACCATACGCAGAGGGATGCCATTGTTTTTCTCAGCATCCAGTTATAAATTAAAATTTGCCTGTGCCTTATATCCTTTTACCAGAAGAAGTATCCACTGATATGCTTTCTACTTTGTAAGATACTGATACTTGAAGTGGTGGTAAAGTCATAACATTTTGTACCTTAATGCATTCCCTGCATTTAGTTGAAAAATGTCCCAGTAGCAGTAACCCCCCCCCCCCCCCCCCTTCTCGATCCAGCACTGTGCTCGTCTGTAGCGGCTAAACATGTGCAGTTTGTTTCGTTCCGAATTCTAATTCGAACAAATTTTAGTTTTTCGGAAATTCAGATGTATGCGAATTTCTGAATTACAATAGTACCGAATTTAAACGAATCCGAAATAACAAAAAAAAAAAAAATCGGACTTAAAGCAGAGTTCCACCCAAAAATGGAACTTCTGCTTTTTGGAACCCTCCCCCCCTCCGGTGTCACATTTGGCACCTTTCAGGGGGAGGGGGGAGCAGATATCTGTATAATACAGGTATTTTGCTCCCACTTCCAGGCATAGATACCCGAGCCACCCGCAGCTATCTACGCCACTTCCGGCGCCTTCTCCGCCCCCCTGTTGTCAGAAGTCAGCAGAGACCAGTGTGATAGCACAGCGCGAGTCGCGCATGTGCAGTAGGGAACCAGGAAGTGAAGCCGCAAGGCTTCACTTCCTGATCCCCTTATCGAAGATGGCGGCGGCAGCACCCGAGAGCCGAGCGATAGATCGGCTTCAGGTGCCGACATCGCGGGCGCCCTGGACAGGTAAGTGTCCTTATTTTAAAAGTCAGCAGCTGAAGTATTTGTAGTGAAAAAAGGGAAAACAACTGCACTAGAACCCAAATGAACAAAATAACAAAGCTGCTGACACTCAAACAAACAAATTCAAGCATAAATGAGGGATAAATAGTGCAGCGCTGAACGATAAAAATTGTGCAAACAGTGAATGACACAATACAAAGAAAAATAATAAATGAATTCCAGGAAGCCAAAGGCTAAATATAATGATGTGAAATGTGATAACATAGAATATAGTCCATATGAAATGAACAAAATAAAGGAAAATCCTTCCCATATGCTGACACAGAATGCTGGAAAAACAGGTTGTCTGCTGAAAGTCTCAACTCTTCATACAATAAACAAATGAGGTACTCTTACCGCAACAGGTGGACTCATCTGTTATATATCAGTGGGTCATTTAGGCTTGTGATCCCAGAAAGTCTGGATCAATGTTGAAAGAATCGTTGTGATCCTAAGATGCCTGGATCAGTCCTTAAAGGGATGGTCCAGATGGTCCGGTGAGCTGGATTGTGGAATTTGCGCTTCCTCCACTCACAAGTGAATATCAAAGTGGATCCATATATACTCCAAAGCGGTTAAAAAGGAACAAAAAAGAGAGATGCTCCCAATGGTGCAGGTCAAACCAAGGATGCTTTATTTATAAAAAAAGTGCCATACAAAAATGACAGATAAAAGTGATCACAATAAAAACAGATGAAAGGCGATGTGGGGTGCAGTAATGCTCGCTGTTTTTTGTTTTTTTTTGCTGTATTTGTAGCTGCTAAATTAAAAAAAAAATTGGCGGACCTCCGCTTTAATTTGAATTGGAATCGAATTCAAATAATTTTCAAATTTCCAAAGAGAATAAAATAGAAAATAAAAGAATGGAACACAAAAAAAAAGAATAGACTAGAAAATAATATAACAGAAAATAAAATAATAGAATAGAGTAAAACGGAACAAAATAGAATAGAAAATAGAAGAACAGAATAGACTAGAATATAATAGAAACAAATAGAATAGAATAACATAGAAAGAATATAACTATCTTCTGAAATTCGAATTTCAAATAGAAAAAAGTATAATTTGAATACATAAGAAAAGAATAGAAAAGAAAAAAAGAATAGAATACACAATAGAATATAACTATCTTCCGAAATGCGAATTTCGACTAAAATAGACTTGAATTTGAATAGAAAAGAATAGAATAGAAAAGCAGAGAATAAAAATAAAACAAAATTGAATAAACAAAGAAAAAAGAATATGATAAAAAACAAAAAACAATAGAATGGATTAGAAGAGAACGAATATAACCATTTCCCAAAATTCAAATAGAATCAATTTAGAATTTGAATAGACTAGAAAAGAATAAATTAGAATAGGAAGATGGTTATATTCATTCTATTCTATACTGTTGTTTTTTCTATACTATTGGGTTATTTTTTATTCTATTCTATTCCTTTCTATTTTGTTCTTTTATTTTCTATCCTATTTTGTTCTGTTTTACTCTAGTATATTGTATTCTTTTATTTTCTGTTATATTCTTTTCTATTCTATTCCTTTATTTTCTATTCTATTTTATTCTCTTTGGAAAATGGAAAACGATTCGAATTCGAAAACCTTTTGAATAGATCCGAAAACGAATAAACGAAACAAATTCCGAAAATGAATTAAACGAATGAAACAAATTTAACTAAACAAATTTATGTAAATAACAAATCGAAACAAAACAAATCAATTTTTTTTCTCGCTCTGCACGTGTCTAGTAGCGGCTCCCTCCTCTCTCCCTGCAATCACAGAACACAGAGGCAGCAACAAAGGCCATGGCTTCTACTACTGTCAATCAAATCCTGAGAGTGAAGGGTGGGGTTGAGCCATGTTGTGTCTATTTATGGAATGGTGTGTGTCTGATTTTCACTGTTGTGCTATGCGTTGAATGGCTGCCCTAAAGCAATGCATATTAATGCACATATCCCAATGTAGTGTAAGACAGCTTATGGATCTGATTGGGCCTGAAATGTAGTATTTAAAGAGGAGATCCATTAAAAAAATTAAGTCAGCAGCTACAAATACTTTAATATAAGGACACTTACTTGTGCAAGGATCCAGCATGTTGGCACCTGAGACAATTCTTCAATTGACTTTGGGTGCCGGCATTTTAGGTAAGGGAAACCGTCAGTGTAGTCTTTTGGATTCACAGCCTCCCACTGCGCATGCGCGAGTCGTGCTGCTCTTTGTGTGTGTCCCATAAGGCTGAGGGGGGAAGGAGGAGGGGCTGAAGATCCTCATAGATCGCCGCAATGATCCGACCTGGAAGTGGGAGCAGGCAAACAAGTTTTTTCTTTGGGGGGCTCCACTTTAAAGTGGAGTTCCACCTAGAAAAATAAATCCCCCCCCCCCCCCGATGCCACATTTGGCACCTTTCAGGGGGGAGCGGATACCTGTCAAATCCAGGTATCTGCTACCACTTCCGCAATGTCTGGCCCCTCCTCCTTCACCCCCGCTGCCTTCTGGGAGACACACAGGTCCCAGAAGACAGCAGGGACCATTCAGAAAATGCAGCGCAGTAGGAAACAGGCCGTGAAGCTGTAATGATGCCGGCGCCTGCACCCGGAGCTGAGGGACGGGTCAGCTTCAGGTGCCGACATCGCAGGCGCCCTGGACAGGTAAGTGTCCATATATTAAAAGTCAACAGCTGCAGTATTTGTTGCTGCTGACTTTAATTTTTTTTTTTACCCAGGCGGAACTCCACTTTAAGGTATGTACACTGTAGTTATCACATTTAGGGCACATGTGTTGCTTTTTTTTAGATGGATCCTTTCTTTTCATCTAACCAGGATGAAGGAACTCTTATGATAGCTGCAAACACAGGTGACTGCTAGGGCTCCTGTACAACATAAACAATCGCATGTACAGAAGCTATTTTGAATTTATAGCCTCGTACACACGATCAGATTTCCATCGGACAAAGCGTAGGACTTTTGTCCGAAGGGTGTTGGCCGTGAACTTGTATTGCATACAAACGACAAAGAATTGTCATCCAAAAAACACGAAACTACTTGGTTTTTCAGCTCTTTACCACCACCCTCTGGGCAACTTCTGCTAATGTTGTGTTATGGTTAGCATTGCTTCGGAGCATGCGTGTTTGTACTTTGGATTTTTGTCAGAAAATCCGACAAGACAAGACACATTTGTTGTCGGAAAACTTTAAAACATGCTATCCCACATTTGTTGGCAGAAAATCCGACAATAATTGTCCGATGAGCATGCAAACGGTTGGATTTTCCGACAACAGCCTGACATCACACAATTCCCGTCGGATAATCCGATCGTGTGTACGAGGCTTAATACTAAGCCCAATGATGTCCACAGGAGATCATCTTTACAATTTACTATTAATACATGAAAAACTGATTGAATCGGTAAAATGCTAAACAGTTGATTTTTTTTTCAGAACGATAAAGTCATTAGGTTGATTAAAAAAATAAAAAAAATGAGCGCTAAGTGAAAAAACAATAAAGCCGCTGGCACAAAAAAAGGGTGAATATACATTCCTCAAAATTATAAAGTAAAATGAGTGCAGCGCTATATATGAAAACAATGTGATATTATCCAAAGTGAAAAATCCAGCATATAAAACCAAAAAACATCAATTTTTTAACAAATATAAAACATGATGTAAGTTCAAAAAGGTGAATAATGACAGCAAATCTTCTGTCGGAGAACTGTTGGTTTATTCAAAGAATATCCTTTTTTTTTATTATTTATTGTTTTTAGTGTGTCAAATACTTAAACAACATTTTCTGCAGTGTCTGATATATTATAAACTAAAAACCATATCTGGGAACATTCCAAATTCAGTGAGTTTGAGAATGGGGAGCATCATATCCTAATAGCCCTTTACATCCTTCATGTTGCCTTTGACACCCAGTCTACTCCTCTCCCCTTCGCTCAGACCCTCCATGTTGTCTTCTCTGATATTCAGTTCACCCCCGCCTTCACTTAAACCCCTCACATCCTCCATGTTGCCCCCTCTCACCAGGGACTTCTCTGTGTCTTCTCTGCGCGCATGGGGTGTGTGGAGCATTCGGGGAAAAACTTATTTTGGCCACTGCAACCTGGTGCCTGGGGTTTGTCGAACCCTGCTGTAAATGAAAATGACACTTTGTGCACTTTAAATAAAGTTTAAAAAGAAAAGGTGAACAATGTGATGGACTGAACTGAATGCAATACTCCTTTAACTGCAGCTCAAAACTGATAGCTGCCAGAATTCTAAAACAAAGACTTTAGTGTACCGGAAATGTGAGTAGGGATGAGCTTCGTGTTCGAGTCGAACATACGTTCGACTCGAACATCGGCTGTTCGATCGTTCGACGAAGATCGAACGATTTGGGCCGTTCGCGCCAAATTCGAGTGACGCGAACGGCCCACAATGCACTACGCCATCGCAGTGTCATCCAGGCGCTGTGATTGGCCAAGCATGCACTGTGACCCCGCATGCTTGGCCAATCACAGCGCCGGCAGCGAGGAGAGCAATGATTGGCCACAGGCAGGATGCCTGTGGCCAATTATTGCTGAGGGTGTTTAGTACACGCCCCACACTATAAAAGGCCGCCAGCACGGCGGCCTAGTGTAGTGTGTTCCGGAGCAGGGATAGAGCAGCATAGGCAGGGACAGTGACTGTTATTTCTTTCTTGCTTAACCTGGATTCCTTTAGTTTAGGGAAAGAGAAGGATAGGTAGGGAGAGTGTCAGTGTGTTTTGTGCTTGTGCTATAGTGTGCTTAAAAAAAACATTTATTCTAGGGACAGAAAACTGTAGGTAGGGACAGTGTCAGTTTCTTTCACTCTGCAAGTCCTTGTTTCCAGGGACCTGGAAGGACAGTGAGTGAATTGTCCTTGTGCTATATTGTGCTTAAAAAAACATTTATTCTAGGGACAGAAAACTGTAGGTAGGGAGAGTGTCAGTTTCTTTCACTCTGCAAGTCCTTGTTTCCAGGGACCTGTAAGGACAGTGAGTGAATTGTCCTTGTGCTATATTGTGATTAAAAAAAACATTTTTTCTAGGGACAGAAAACTGTAGGTAGGGAGAGTGTTTTTTTTCTTTCACTCTGCAAGTCCTTGTTTCCAGGGACCTGGAAGGACAGTGAGTGAATTGTCCTTGTGCTATATTGTGCTTAAAAAAAAACATTTTTTCTAGGGACAGAAAACTGTAGGTAGGGAGAGTGTTTTTTTTCTTTCACTCTGCAAGTCCTTGTTTCCAGGGACCTGGAAGGACAGTGAGTGAATTCTCCTTGTGCTATATTGTGCTTAAAAAAAACATTTATTCTAGGGACAGAAAACTGTAGGTAGGGAGAGTGTCAGTTTATTTCATTCTGCAAGTCCTTGTTTCCAGGGACCTGTAAGGACAGTGAGTGAATTGTCCTTGTGCTATATTGTGATTAAAAAAAACATTTTTTCTAGGGACAGAAAACTGTAGGTAGGGAGAGTGTTTTTTTTCTTTCACTCTGCAAGTCCTTGTTTCCAGGGACCTGTAAGGACAGTGAGTGAATTGTCCTTGTGCTATATTGTGCTTAAAAAAAACATTTATTCTAGGGACAGAAAACTGTAGGTAGGGAGAGTGTCAGTTTATTTCACTCTGCAAGTCCTTGTTTCCAGGGACCTGTAAGGACAGTGAGTGAATTGTCCTTGTGCTATATTGTGATTAAAAAAAACATTTTTTCTAGGGACAGAAAACTGTAGGTAGGGAGAGTGTTTTTTTTCTTTCACTCTGCAAGTCCTTGTTTCCAGGGACCTGTAAGGACAGTGAGTGAATTGTCCTTGTGCTATATTGTGCTTAAAAAAAACATTTATTCTAGGGACAGAAAACTGTAGGTAGGGAGAGTGTCAGTTTATTTCACTCTGCAAGTCCTTGTTTCCAGGGACCTGGAAGGACAGTGAGTGAATTGTCCTTGTGCTATATTGTGATTAAAAAAAACATTTTTTCTAGGGACAGAAAACTGTAGGTAGGGAGAGTGTTTTTTTTCTTTCACTCTGCAAGTCCTTGTTTCCAGGGACCTGTAAGGACAGTGAGTGAATTGTCCTTGTGCTATATTGTGATTAAAAAAAACATTTTTTCTAGGGACAGAAAACTGTAGGTAGGGAGAGTGTTTTTTTTCTTTCACTCTGCAAGTCCTTGTTTCCAGGGACCTGTAAGGACAGTGAGTGAATTGTCCTTGTGCTATAGTGTGCTTAAAAAAAAAACATTTATTCTAGGGACAGAAAACTGTAGGTAGGGACAGTGTCAGTTTCTTTCACTCTGCAAGTCCTTGTTTCCAGGGACCTGGAAGGACAGTGAGTGAATTGTCCTTGTGCTATATTGTGATTAAAAAAAACATTTTTTCTAGGGACAGAAAACTGTAGGTAGGGAGAGTGTTTTTTTTCTTTCACTCTGCAAGTCCTTGTTTCCAGGGACCTGTAAGGACAGTGAGTGAATTGTCCTTGTGCTATATTGTGATTAAAAAAAACATTTTTTCTAGGGACAGAAAACTGTAGGTAGGGAGAGTGTTTTTTTTCTTTCACTCTGCAAGTCCTTGTTTCCAGGGACCTGTAAGGACAGTGAGTGAATTGTCCTTGTGCTATATTGTGCTTAAAAAAAACATTTATTCTAGGGACAGAAAACTGTAGGTAGGGAGAGTGTCAGTTTATTTCACTCTGCAAGTCCTTGTTTCCAGGGACCTGGAAGGACAGTGAGTGAATTGTCCTTGTGCTATATTGTGATTAAAAAAAACATTTTTTCTAGGGACAGAAAACTGTAGGTAGGGAGAGTGTTTTTTTCTTTCACTCTGCAAGTCCTTGTTTCCAGGGACCTGTAAGGACAGTGAGTGAATTGTCCTTGTGCTATATTGTGATTAAAAAAAACATTTTTTCTAGGGACAGAAAACTGTAGGTAGGGAGAGTGTTTTTTTTCTTTCACTCTGCAAGTCCTTGTTTCCAGGGACCTGTAAGGACAGTGAGTGAATTGTCCTTGTGCTATAGTGTGCTTAAAAAAAACATTTATTCTAGGGACAGAAAACTGTAGGTAGGGACAGTGTCAGTTTCTTTCACTCTGCAAGTCCTTGTTTCCAGGGACCTGGAAGGACAGTGAGTGAATTCTCCTTGTGCTATATTGTGCTTAAAAAAAACATTTATTCTAGGGACAGAAAACTGTAGGTAGGGAGAGTGTCAGTTTATTTCACTCTGCAAGTCCTTGTTTCCAGGGACCTGTAAGGACAGTGAGTGAATTGTCCTTGTGCTATATTGTGATTAAAAAAAACATTTTTTCTAGGGACAGAAAACTGTAGGTAGGGAGAGTGTTTTTTTTCTTTCACTCTGCAAGTCCTTGTTTCCAGGGACCTGTAAGGACAGTGAGTGAATTGTCCTTGTGCTATATTGTGCTTAAAAAAAACATTTATTCTAGGGACAGAAAACTGTAGGTAGGGAGAGTGTCAGTTTATTTCACTCTGCAAGTCCTTGTTTCCAGGGACCTGTAAGGACAGTGAGTGAATTGTCCTTGTGCTATATTGTGATTAAAAAAAACATTTTTTCTAGGGACAGAAAACTGTAGGTAGGGAGAGTGTTTTTTTTCTTTCACTCTGCAAGTCCTTGTTTCCAGGGACCTGTAAGGACAGTGAGTGAATTGTCCTTGTGCTATATTGTGCTTAAAAAAAATATTTTTTCTAGGGACAGAAAACTGTAGGTAGGGAGAGTGTCAGTTTCTTTCACTGTGAAAGTCCTTGTTTCAAGGGACAGAGAAGGACACCTGAAGGTAGCCCTTATTGCTTTTTTCCCATCTCCCTGCAGGCCATCTATTAGAATGTCTGGAAGGCAAACAAGGAGAGGCAGACAGTCAGGAGGCAATAAAAGAGGGCAAGCAGGCTCTGTGTCTGGGGGCAACAGTGCTGGTCGTGGACGCGGTGCATTGTCATCAGCACATGGCCATGGGACACGCTTGTCCTTCTTTTCGGCAGCTGGACATGTTGAGCCACATCATGCCGAAGACTTGGTAGAGTGGATGACCAAGCCCTCCTCCTCCTCCTCATCCTCTCTCACCCAGGCTCAGGGTACTGGAAAAGCAGCTGCCAAAGCGTCGTCTTCTCTGGTATCAATGTCAGACAAATCATCAGTCACTCCTTCCCTAGACCCACCATGTCCTCCTCCTGAGGAGTCCCCCGAACTGTTTCAGCACAGTGTTGGGTACATGCTCCAGGAGGATGCCCAGCGTTTCGAAGGGTCTGATGATGAAACCCAGCTAGAGGAAGGCAGTAGCGTGAGAGCAGACAGAGGGGATGCTCAAGAAGGACACCAATCTGGCAGTCATGTTCCAGCAGCTGCAGCATACTGCCAGATTGGCTCCAGTGATGAGGAGGGAGGGGATGATGAGGTCACTGACTCCACGTGGGTGCCTAATAGGAGAGAGGAGGAGGAGGAGGATGAGGAGGAGGCACATCTCCAACGAGGCAGGATGCCCTTTGGTGGCCAGCGTAAGGGCAGTACACCGACGGAATCACACCGCAGAGCTCCGCCTGTGCAGGGCGCTGCCTCTGCCCGTCATTCAAAAAGTTCTTTGGTGTGGGCCTTTTTTGAGGCTAGTGCATCAGATCGCACAGCTGCTGTTTGCAACATATGTCTCAAGCGTATATCGCGTGGCCAAAACATCAGCCGCTTGGGTACCACATGCCTGACCAGACATATGTTGACCTGCCATGCAGCTCGTTGGCAAGCCTACCTCAAAGACCCACACCAAAGAACAAAGCGGACCTCTCCTTGCACCGCATCAGCTGGGATCTCCAACCCCACTATAACTTCAGTCCTCTCTGAAACATGCACTGAGAGGAATGAAGGTGTAGAATTAGGTGTGTCACAGCCAAGTACTTGCGCCCACTCTGCTAGCAGTACACCGACGTCCGATTCTAGCAGGCAAATTTCCCTGCCCCAGCTGCTGGACCGTCGCAAGAAGTTCACTCCCAGCCATCCACATGCCCAGCGGTTGAATGCTAGCTTGGCTAAATTGCTAGCGCTTCAACTGCTGCCTTTTCAGTTGGTAGACTCGGCCCCCTTCCGTGAGTTTGTGCAATGTGCGGTTCCTCAGTGGCAGGTTCCCAAACGCCACTTTTTCTCACGGAAGGCTATTCCGGCTCTCTACCGGCATGTGGAAGGCAATGTCTTGGCCTCGCTGGACAGGGCGGTCAGCGGTAAGGTGCATATTACCGCTGACTCATGGTCCAGCAGGCATGGACAGGGACGTTACCTTTCTTTCACGGCCCATTGGGTCACTCTTTTGGCAGCTGGGAAGGATTCAGGACAAGGTGCAGTAGTGTTGGAGGTTGTCCCACCGCCACGCCTCCAAAATGCTACTACTGGTTGTGACACACCTCTCTCCTCCACCCCCTCCTCTTCTTCTTCCTCCATGGCCTCTTCCTGTGGTTTATCCTATGAACCAGCGGTGCTCCGTAGCCGTTCACGGGGCTACGCAAGTACGCAGGCAAAAAGATGCCATGCCGTGCTTGCGCTGGTGTGTTTGGGGGACAGAAGCCACACTGGGGCAGAGGTCCTGTCTGCTCTGCAGGGCCAGGCCGAGAGGTGGTTGACGCCACGCCAGCTTAAGCCAGGAATGGTGGTTTGCGACAATGGCACCAACCTCCTCTCCGCCCTCCGACAGGGACAACTGACCCATGTGCCCTGTGTGGCTCACGTCCTTAACCTGGTGGTGCAGCGCTTCTTGGGCAGGTACCCGGGCTTACAGGATGTCCTGAGGCAGGCCAGGAAAGTCTGTGTGCATTTCCGCAGATCTTATAATGCCAGTGCTCGCCTGGCTGAGCTGCAAAAGGAGTTGAACCTGCCCAAGAACCGCCTTATATGTGACATGCCCACCAGGTGGAACTCAACGTTGGCCATGCTGCAGCGGCTGCACACGCAGCAGAGGGCCATCAATGAGTACCTGTGCGACTACGGCACCAGGACAGGGTCAGGGGAGCTTGGTTTTTTTTCTCCACGCCAGTGGGGCATGATCAGGGATGCATGCACTGTCCTGGCACCATTTGAGGAGGCCACGAGGATGGTGAGCAGTGACAGTGCATGCATCAGTGACACTGTACCTCTTGTCCACCTGTTGGAGCACACGCTGCGTGGAATAATGGACAGGGCACTTGAGGCAGAACAGAGGCAGGAAGAGGAGGACTTCCTTGCCTCTCAAGGCCCCCTTTACCCAGACAGTGTTCCTTCTGTCCCACCCATCGCACAGGAAGAGGAGGAGGAGGAGGAGGAGGAGGAGGAGGATTGTGTCAGCATGGAGGTGGAGGCTGGCACTCAGCATCATCAGCAGCAGTCTTTTAGGGATGATTTACAGTCCCAAGAAACCAGTGGACTTGTACGTGGCTGGGAGGAGGTGGCTGCGGATCATGTCGTCCTTAGTGACCCAGAGGACTCCGGAGCGAATGCCTCAGCAAACCTACGCTGCATGGCCTCCCTGATCCTGCAAAGTCTGCGGAAGGATCCTCGTATTCTTCGGATCAAGGAGAGGGACCATTACTGGCTGGCCACTCTCCTTGATCCACGGTACAAGGGTAAGGTTGCGGACCTTATGTTACCGTCGCAGAGGGAGCAGAGGATGAGACAACTCCGGGAGGCCTTGCAGAAAGGTCTGTGCAACGCGTTCCCAGAGACTGGGAGGTTGCAAACTCCTGGTCCTGGACAACGAGTTGCTGAGGCTTCGGCCAGTCAAAGAAGGAGCGGTGGGGAAGGTGGCCGTCTGACCGATGCGTTCAGACAATTCTTTAGTCCGCAGCCCCAAAGTATGATCGGTTCCAGCAACCATCGCCAGCGTCTGATAAACATGGTGCAGGAATATCTAGGGGCAAGGTCAGACTTGGACACCTTCCCCACCGAAAATCCTCTGGCTTACTGGGTCTTGAGGATGGATCACTGGCCAGAGCTTGCACAGTATGCAATTGAGCTACTGGCCTGTCCTGCATCCAGCGTTCTTTCGGAACGCACATTCAGTGCTGCTGGAGGATTTGTCACGGATCACAGGGTGCGCCTGTCCACCGACTCGGTTGATCGACTGACTTTCATCAAGATGAACCAGTCTTGGATCACCACCAGCTACCACACACCTGATGCTGATATAACAGACTAATTGATTTTAACATGTCACATCCCTTCAAGACTGATGCTGATGCTGAGTGCCTGTGCTGTTATGTTGACTGGCTATCCTCCTCCTCCGAGTCCTCAATGATACGATTGATGATGATAGCTTGTAAGATCATTTTTGTTTATGGGTGCCGCCACCAGTGCCTAACGCCCAATTTTTCAGCCCCTGTTTAACAGGGGCGTGTAATTACAATTTTTGAAGCAATACTTTGCAACAGGGCTCATTGCTGTGCTCCAAGTACAGTATCTGTGAGGAGTTGCAGTGTTGTGCCACCAGTGCCTAAGGCCCAATTTTTCAGCCCCTGTTTAACAGGGGCGTGTCATTACAATTTTTGAAGCAATACTTTGCAACAGGGCTCATTGCTGTGCTCCAAGTACAGTATCTGTGAGGAGTTGCAGTGTTGTGCCACCAGTGCCTAAGGCCCAATTTTTCAGCCCCTGTTTAACAGGGGCGTGTCATTACAATTTTTGAAGCAATACTTTGCAACAGGGCTCATTGCTGTGCTCCAAGTACAGTATCTGTGAGGGGTTGCAGTGTTGTGCCACCAGTGCCTAAGGCCCAATTTTTCAGCCCCTGTTCAACAGGGGCATGTAATTACAATTCTTGATCTAATAATTCACAGCAGGGCCCATTGCTGCACCCACCAAGAGTAACTGTCAGGGCTTACAGTGTTGTGGCACCAGCACCACCATCAAAGGCCCAATTTTTACTACCACTGTTCAACAATTATATGTAATTAAAATTCCTGATATAATAGTTGACAGCAGGGCGTTCCAGCACCAACCAAGAGTAACTGTGAGTGCTTACAGTGTTGTGCCAACACCAACAACTAAGGGGCCTATTTCTGCAGAGTATATACGGCAGGTCCCTACTTTCAAACATCCAACTTACAAACGACTCCTACTTGCAAACGCAAGAAGACAACAGGAAGTGAGAGGAAATCTACCACTAGGAAGGAAAATTCTCTCCTGTAAGAATAAATATGGGAGAAAGGTGTCTCCTCTGTACTGATGCTTTATCAGCAATCCTTGTTTCAAGAAAAAGACCACATTTCAAAAAGAGTTGTCATTGGGACGGAAAGTGAGGTGAAATGTTCTGAACAGGGGCACAGACAGCAAAACAAATGTTACAGGGGTGATAACCCTTACCTATGTTTTCCAAAAAGTTTAAAAATAGATTTTTGGTCTGGAGCTACACTTCAACAATGTACCTGTTCAAAATTACAAACAGACTCTACATAAGAACAAACCTACAGTCCCTGTCTTGTATGCACCGCCTGTATAGGGCTGTTCAGAGTATATAGGGCCTTTTTTATTTTATGTGCGGGGTTCCCCTTAATATCCATACAAGACCCAAAGGGGCTGGTAATGGGCTGGGGTAGGGGGGGGGTCATGGGGTAGCTATGCCATTTTTCTTAAAGAATTTCATCCATATTACCGGGACCAGACATTACATTAAAGCCGCAAGCAGTTTTAAATGGCTTTTTTTTCCTTTAGAAGTGTCATTTTGTGCAGGGACAGTTCTAAACACGGGAAACACGTGGCACTTCACAGGCATACTTTAGACACCCCCCAGGTACGATATTTAAAGGAATATTTGACTTTTTTTTTTTCACTTTATGCATCATTAAAATGACTGCTCCCGAAAAACGACCGTTTTTAAAACTTCTTTTTGCATTGATACATGTCCCCTGGTGCAGAACCCGGGTTCCCAAACCCTTTTTAGGACAATAACATGCATAATAGTTGTTATAATTAGCACTTTAGAATTCGAACGTTCGCATCCATTGTATTTAATAGGGTTCTAATGTTCGTTCGAACTTTCGGTCCGTTCGCGGGTTCTGGTGCGAACCGAACTCGGGGGTGTTCGGCTCATCACTAAATGTGAGCAAGCCCTGAGGGCTTAGTTCACTTTTCTAACCATGTTTCATGGTACATGTATATTTAGGGTGTAACATGAAATACTGTAACATTCCCCAAACCCCCAACAAACACACACTTACCTAAATCTCAAGGTGCTTCAACCTGCAGCATCGCATATTTGAATTTAGCAAGGCTTTATGTTGTTTTCCCTCTACAACAGCCGTACAGACCTGGGGCTGGGATGTAAACAATGCAGGATCCTGTGCATTGCACCCATTAGGCTCGGTTTACACTGCTGCGATGAGAGAATCTGTGCGAATCCAGTATGGGCTCCCGCATCGCAAACAACTCGCAAGCATTTCACACTGCCCTATGCGAACCGCTGCGGGTGTCAATACAAATTTAATGACGCTCCCAGATCGGTTCGCATATCGCAGTCCGAATAGGGTTGCCACCTCATCCCTTTAAACCCGAACACATATTAATTACACAGTTTCTGAGGCTAATTTAATGCAGATAAGGCACCAAGTGAGTTTAATTACCACCTTAATCAGCCACAGAATCTGTGTAATTAATGTGTTCGGTTTTAAAGGGATGAGGTGGCAACCCTAAGTCCGAACTGTCAATTCGGACAGGGATCGGATTGCATGGGTGATGCGATTCGATTCTGGTGCGGACCAAAAAAAGGGTCCTGCACGTCTTTGATCCAGATGCGATGTATGGCTGAATTCGCATCGCACAGACATCGTATGCGATTTGCAAATCATATGCGGTGTCAGATAGTGCCCCAATGTGAACCGAGCCTAACGCACTGATCGTGGTTGCAATGCTCTTCAGACTTCAATGCAGACATTTCATAAATGCTAATGTTTTAATATATTAATGTGGGTGCATTTATTACATTTTTGCAAAGGTGGACTATGCCTTTAACTTTCCCACCATTTTACCTGCATCCTATCCCTGCTTATATAATAGCTCTACTGCAAATGTTATGTTAGCATGAATGAACTTTCACTACTCATAAACAAGTCAATGTTTTACCACATGAAGGTTGAAGTATTGCTTGTTGTACTCTGTCTGGTAGTATATAGGTGTTTAGCGGTCAAATGCTGCACTGGAAATCTGTATCCTTTTTTGCAAAAGTTTTACAACAGCAGAGCAGCAGCTGCCCAGACCAGGCTGTGATAGCTCTCAAAACTGCCCATGCATTGCACACTCATCATATGTTTGACGAAGGGCTTCTGTGTGGCCCTAGAATGTTGCACTCTTCCGCTGTGATGTGATCATATTGAATGAAAATGTTTGGACTTGACTTGAAGATCCCTGAGGCTCCGTTCACATATCCTGCACCCACGGTTCACAGCATGGGGTTTGGTGCGTCCCTGTTCACTGATTCAGGTGCGAATCAGGTCAGAATTTTTGCCTGAATTCGCACCTGAATTGGACCAGAAGACTCACAGGACCCTTTTTAAAGGCGAACTGCGGCCATCCTGAAGTTGTGTGAATCAGCTCCATTGAGAGCCGGTCACACTCTCCTGTCATGCGAATTGGATGCAGTGAAATCCGCATGCAATTTGCATATGTGTGAACACAGCCTTAATGTTTACATACTGCAGCTGTCGCCTCTCCTCTGCCGCCAGTGAGAAAGGGAGTGTCTGTACAGGGAGCAAGAGGACACAGCTTCTGTGGCAGGGCTGCAATTGTAGCCACAGCCACAGGAGAGTCCTGCCCACCACCCAGGATAAAATAAAAGTAAATCAATCAGCGCAAGTAAAAAACCTAGAGGCAGCAGCTAGAACATTGAGGGTCAAAATATCAAATCCCCAATAGTAACTATATAAAAAAGCAGCGCAGCGCAAAACATTTAAAACAAAACTAAAATGAATAATGATGTAAAGAAACAGTTCATGCTCTTCATATAAAATCTTCACGTAAGATGGTCAGCAAGCACCAACAAGTGTCCAAAGTGATTAAGATATTGATAGATAAGGTGACTGAGTGACAACTTCCACCAACAGTACTCCTAGCAGCTCACCTCAAGAAATGGACCCCTGAGTGAATCAGTTAGGTCTCACAGACAGTTCCCTTAAGGGATGAGCAAACAGGATCTCTGGATAAGACTGGATAAATGCCAGTAACTTGCTAGATCATAAAGACTCTCACCATCAACTCCGGGTGGGTAGGTACATAGAAGAAGAAGCAATAAAATCTAGTGCTCTCCGTAATCTTTAAAAGATTTATTAAGAATATAAAAGGTGCACCCAGGATACAAAGGACACTGTGACTGGCTGCAGGGCAGCCTAGGAGAGGAAGAGCCCACCCATGGAGAGAACCATGGGTGGGCTGGGAGCCTCTTGGAACAGTGGGGGATGTAGTCCCCAAGAGACAGCCCCTACTAACTGGAGAACTGTATAGAAGTACAAGTCCCAGGAGGACAGTGTGGCTGAAAGGAAGAAGTGAAAGGAGAAGTCAGGGCTTGGGGCAGTCTTACATGAGAAGTAAGAGGTGACTGTTGGATTGTGCCACTGAGTCAGAAACTCTGAGCTTACCATGGTATCGGAGTGGGACTGTGCTACGGCATTCGCACAGAGGCCACCACTATCGGAGAGATGAAGCGAGTTGGAGGAGAGGGCTTCACTCATTTCATGAGAAACTACTAGAACATGGTCCAGAGTTGCCATCAACACCACAGAATCAAGGCACCAGAGAATGGGAAGTGGCTCCTCAACAGACTGCATAGTATTGAGAGGCCACTGGCCACAGCCTTCCTACCCTTCTCTTACAGGGACAGCATCTCCCTAACTTGGGATTTATGCCCTTTACCGTGGAATACAAATGTACCTGAGCGCTCCAAAGCAGGAATCTGGGCCCCAACACTTAGTACTACACTGGCCAATGGGTGTGGTTTTGGAGAGACTCAAGGACCTTTCAGTATTTAGTTTTAGGATTCAGGTACAGAAATACTTGGTCCTCTCATTGTCTCTGTTGTATTATACAAGTCTGTTTTACCTTGTGACTGTTCATTGTTGTTTTGTCCAAACTTCCACCTCTTAGGAGATCCAAGCGGAAACGGAAGCAGGTACCTATGAAAACTAGGCAGCTGCTCCCTCAAAACTTTTTATTGTGCTAAATGAGGTAGGGGGAGGAGGAGGAAATAAAGCAGAACAGTTCCGCTCCAAGTGCTGGGACAGCCGGATGTCAGATGGGAATACTATCAGTGATAATTAGCAGGTTTATTACACTAACTACTAACAGAGGAATTTAATTCAGGTTGTCAATCCCTGCCACCTATATATTGTTCCACCTATTTAGACAGACTTGCATAAACTACTGTCTCTTAATTGTACCATTATTTTTGTGAAGATATGTGCATATTATATAAATGCCTACAAGCTCACCTTTTTCACAAACAGTATAGTTGATATTAGGTGTTGGATCTAATTCATTGGGAGTGACTTAATATATTAATACATTTTTCTCTACCTCTGCACATAATTGGCTGTTCCAGGGTCACTGAACTAAGTACTACTTGTACATAACCTCCAAATGTAAACAGCTAACATGGCGCTCAGTTTGCATAGGTAACTGGGAGAAGCCACTGTGCAATTTTTTCTGTATATGAAGGGTTCAGAATAAATGGCCCATTTATTGCATAAAGTAGGTAAACCCAATACAATAAACCTAAACAGAGAGAAATATCAAGTTTGTCACTGCTGGCTTCTCTCTGCTAATATAAGATTCCTGGTTGTCTCTGTCGTCAGTACTTTCTAAGTCCAAGACCTGGACAAGTATGCAGCAAGTAAAGTCAGAACTCCAAATTTGCTAACTTGTTTGAAGTCAGTGATAAAGAAAGTATTGAAGCCACTGGATCATCATGACAGTATGGGAAACGCACTTTCAGAGAAAGAGGTCAGCAATAGTCGCCTACATAATTTTCTCAGCGTAGGGTTTAACACTAATTGCCTGACTGCATTCAGTTTCCTGTATGTCTTGTAGATCCAATACTTATGCAAAGGCATGTATAAAATGTACCAGTTTACACACCGTACTTAGACAAGAATATCAATCATACATAAATAAAATATTTACGCCTCTTTTTTAGAGGTGACGTAATGGACATTAATAACAAATCAAGTACCGTAAAGTAAATATTAAAGAGAAATTTATATCAGATGTATTTTCTTACAGAGCTTGAAAGAACAGCTTAAAGTGGTTGTATAGTCTTTTTTGTAACTTATACCTACAGGTAAGCCTATACTAAGGCTTACCTGTAGGTAAAAGAAATATCTCCTAAACCTTTACGGTTTAGGAGATATTCCCCTTGCACTGCGCCGCTGACTGCAGCGGCGCATGCGCACAGGGGATTCTCGGCTGAAGGCCCGATGGACGCCGGACATTGCCGGAAAGAAGTCTCCCGCGCACATGCGCGGGAGTGACGAATCGCGGCTCCAGCCACTCACAGCGCTGGAGCCGCAATACCCGGAAGACACGCCGAGGCATAATGTCAGCTGCCTCGGCGTGGACCGGGAGGGACACCGACGCCTCGTTCTAAGGTAAGTATGTGCATACAAGCTCATTATGCCTTTTCCTTTACAGGTGTAAAAAAAAAAAAAAAAAAAGGGTATACAACCGCTTTAATCTCACGGTAGATTTGGTCGCATGCTTAGCACCCTTCTAAATCGAGGATTTCTAATCATGCCAGTCTATAGCCAGGAAAGCATCCCCTCTGATCAGAAGATTAATATAACTGGCAGCACCTAAAGCTCAACTCTGGGAGAACTGAAAAATCTCAGTTGCAGTGGGGCTGCGCCCAAGCTGAAAGTGTTAACTGCCAGTTTAGGTCTAGGGGGCATAGAAAGGAAAATATATTTACCTGATCCTCTGCTCCTGTGTGCTGCTAGACCAGTCCCCACAGTGTTTTCTCTCCCATGCTTCAGCAGTCTAATGTCCTGACATCATCAACAGTCTACAGCCCCGTACTGGGTGTGAAGGATGCCAAGGAACAGTTCACTGCTGTAGCATAGGGGAGCACCGTCTACCGGAGGAGCATGGGATCAGTTTAGTAAAAGTATTTTTACTGTCCCCTAGAATAAATGAACAGTAACCCTTGCAGAGTGGGCACGGCCTGGGAAAATTTACAGATTTCCTGGAGTTGAGCTTAAGTCCCCGTTCACACCTGGGCGTAGCAGAAACACGTGTTTCTGCTAGCGTTTTTGCAAACGCGTGAAAATCTCACAACGCACTTGCCCAAACAGGAAACACACACGGCGCTCATGTCCAAAATTTGGTGCATGAGCTTCTTGAGAGCGTTTTTGGAGTGGAGGGAGTCCCATTCAAATGAATGGTGCAGCTCCAAAAACTTGCTAAATAAAAGCACAAAAAATGCTCCAAAAACCCAAATGCTCAAGTGTAAACAAGACCTTTAAGTGGACCTTAACACAAAGCATAAACATATGCTTTCATATGGATACCACCTACAAATGTTAATTGTCAATATGCAGGAAATTGTAACTGTCTTAAATTTCTCCTGAAAAATAGCAGTTCTCTTCCCATACCTTTTGAGCTTCATAGCTGAATATCTGCTATGTAAGGTCATCTAAGGCAGTGGTTTCCAACCTGGGGCACATTTTTGCATGCTGCTACACTTCACACTCGGCAGGTGCCTGCCTCTCTCCTAGAGACTGTGCAACAGCAGCCTGCCCAAATACCCGGGCCACATTGTGCAGTTTGGCACTCTACAGAGCAATGGCCCAATGTGCTGAAGGACTCGGGGAGCTTGTGACACACCACTGTGTGACCACTGCAGTGCCATATCATTCTGCACAGTGTCTGCCAGAGCCAGACCCACCTCCAAAAAGCACCTGTTGGTTGTCTGACACAATCTAGGCCTAGGGGAGGGACTGGGGGCTGGAGAGCAGCTGACAGGGGGAGAGCCTGGAGATGGATCAAGTGTTTCTGCTGGAGTTGGTGAGTACCATCACACTGTGACTCAAGGCACGAAAATCACGTTATTATTGCATTGCTCCCATTAACAGCCAATTTATTTTCAGTTACAACATATATATTTTAAATGCCAGCAACTGATTTCACTATAAAAACTTTGCTACAATGAAGGGGTACAATTTGTGGAAATACACTGCCAAAGAATAAGCAGTGAAACGGAAAACACCGGTTTAAGATACTGCCCCTTACTGCTGGTCTCAAGAGATTTGCATAAGATTTGGCAAATGTGACTAGACTACTGTAAAGTTCACTGTTCTCCTTGCTGGAGTGGAAGCTGTACCTGGGGACCCTCAGTGCAAGCATCTTCCTTTTTCTTTCATTCTGTGAATCTGTGCTTCCTCTGACGCTCTTGTTGCGTCTTTATTTAGGTTAGTCACCTGTCATGAGTATGAAAGCTGCTATTGACTTTTTCTAAAAATAAGAGTTCCCTGTCGTAAAAATTAAGGGGCTTCAGTACTTTTTAAGTCACTAAATCAGAACAATTGAATGTTTTGAGACTGGGTTTTTTTCTGTATATTTTCAGTGAAGATGGTGCTTCCACATGTCTCGTTACTATATAAATTCCTTAGTGATAATATGGAGGGTTACGTTATGACTAGTGCCAATGTAAGATCTTATGTACTGTTCTCACGGATTTGTATATTTGCTTTGTTGAATAAGACATAGCTGTTACATGGTTGGAAGCTTACTTGTATAGTGTGACTGCATGTGAATGTCTTTATGTGGTTGTGTTTTTTCCTTTTTATTGTTTGTTTTGTATTAAAACTGCAAAATCCCAATAAAAACTATTGGGAAAAAAATGAATAAAAATCAGAACAAGTATGCAAAATAGATGTTGACACCTAGACATTCCTGACCTGCGTGCTTGTTCAGGGTCTGAAGCCAGAAACGGTCTGGCAACAAGCATTTTTACAGCATCTGTATTTCACTAAGTACAGTTAACCAAGATGAAGACCCCATGGCAGCCATAGTAGTGTTATCAAGAATCTCCCATTTAAAAGGTTCCTGAAAATCTAGCACTAAACATCATAATACTGATTTTATTAAAAATATATACAGTCACTACATTGGGACTCTTACTATGTCAAACAATATACAATATTCATTTTACATTGCGAATCATCACAGTTTACAGATGCTGTACCTGGGTGAGGAAAACCAAGATAATACACAGCAATATGACATAAAGTATAACAGTATGGCTATGGTAGCTTCATAACTTTTTACAGAGGGCACCAACACAGCTCATTGTAGCTATTAAATTAAATATACAGAACAAAGTAATTAATACTCACAGAAAAACAAAGAGTTAATGTTTTATTTTTAGGAATTCAAATAAAGCATCCAAATTCCCTCTGTGGCTTTTAGCACCCTTTGTTTTTAGCAGTAGTGAGAATGTATTCATCTGTAATATTAAAATATGGGGTCTTATATAGTAATATTAAAGGCAATGCTATGCAGAAACCTGTAACAGCCAATCACTGTTTTGTGCTTTTGTTTTGGCCAGTCAAGTTAGAGAACAATAAGTTGCTGGGGCCGAACCTCCCCTCTTCTCCATTTTTATACAGGATATATATATATATATATATATATATATATACCGTATTTATCGGCGTATAACACGCACAGACGTATAACACGCACAGGCATATAACACGCACCCTAACTTTAAGAGGTAAGTTTCAGGAAAAAAACTTTCCACAGCCTCCTGCGTATAACACGCAGGGACAGTTTACCCTCTATTTTCAGGGTAAAAAAGTGAGTGTTATACGCCAATAAATACAGTATATATATATATATATATATATATATATATATATATATATATATATATATATTATATATATATATATATATATATATAATTTCTCTATAGAAAGAAGGAAGGTTCAACATCCATTAAACATTCCATCCAACATATATTTTCCAACAACCTGCCCTGTTCATGACTTTCAGATGTGCTTGTTATGGAAAACCCTACAAATGCAGATTTAAATCTTCTGCAATTAAATCTCCCATCAGTTTACATACAAATACTAGATTGTAGACGGATGTGCAGATGTTATCCAACCCCCATCATTTTTCATTATTATATGTATTTAAGACAAGCATAATATGTATGCTTGTCTATATATGCATTGCAGGTAGACATCTCTAGGGCTTTTTGAAAATGAGCGATGCTGCCACCTACAGATCATTAACTGAACAAAATCAGATGGATCAGGCAGGAATCAGCTCAGGTCCATAGGTAGTTTAAGCTCCAGATCACCAATACCATTGCTCACTATGTGGCCTTTGTATGAAAACATGCTAAATGCCCACAGCAGCCAGTCAGCTTTGATATGTCATTCTTTTAGCTCTAAGTTCAAAATAAAACAAAGACTCTGACTGGTTGTTATGAGAAGCAAGAAAAAAGAAGCCTCTATGTCGGGGGTCTCCAAACTTTTTAAGTCCTTCAGACTTTAGGGGGGCTAGACTTTGACCAGTGAGAGCAGAACATTTCCCAGGATCAGTGGGCATAAACAATGCCCCATCGTTGGTTTGAATGGAAGGAATAGTACCCCAATGTTGGTATCAATGGGAAGAATAGTGCCTCATCTATGGTGTCAGTAGAAAGAATAGTACCCCATCAATGGTGTTAGTGGGGGGTATAGTGCCCCCTCGATGGTGTCAGTTGGTGGAATAGTGCCCCAAGGGCCAGAAAAAAAGTAAACCAAGGGCCACATCTTGACCCTGGGCCACAGTTTGGAGACCACTCCTCTATGGCATTAAAAAGGACTGTTTAAAAGTGTTATATAGCTAAACATCATCTACTGGGATCAATATTGGCACATTGGGCTTTTTCCTGTGCAAACTGTAGTGCAGTGATGATATATATGTCCCAGCCTCACACCTTGGCTGAATGCAGTACAGATGTAAGGAATTATGAGGCCTTAATGAAAGACATAAACGCAACATGGACATGCGTTGCTAACAAATATATTACATGGCGTATTTTGCACTGCTGATAATTCATAGTATAGTAATCTTGGGTTGGCTGTTTTTCCAGGTACTATAAGTCTGAGCATATTGCAGGATATATTATAGATAAGAAAATATATTATTCCTCTGAAAAAGCAGAGAAAACTAGAAAACAAGATCTATATTGATAAATTGTTTCTGGAGAGAAACAGTCATTGATGCCTCTTAAGTTTTGGCCTTGCCTGACCTTCATTAGAGTACAGTGAAGGCTTCATTCCTCCTGTAGCTCGTAATAAATCTTTTATCACATATAAATAGATATCCTTACTGGTGAAACCTTCAGAATGACCAGTTACTCAGACTTTGTGTGTTTTTTTGTAACATGCACAGATCTCTTGGAGCTAATATATCCAACAATAGAGTCACAGTTATGATACATGCCCATCCCTACCAAAGTGAAGCCAATTCCGGTATAGCTGAGTACAGTAAGGTGGCTTCCAAAGAGCACTCTGGATAAGACAAGGTTCCCCACCACATTGAGGTTGCCAAGGACATGTATGGTGACCGCTGAGGTCAGTGTGATGACACAGAAGCTTGCCAAATTGTACAAAACAGATCCCAAGCAGCTAAGGAGGATGAAAAGCCAAAGTTTACTGTCACTGTCTGGTGGCTTTTCCCACGCCACTCCTCTCTCTAGTAACACTGCAGCCACTAGCAAGATGCAGAAACTGGGTATGGACATCAGGTACAGAAGTGTGACCGAATGAATGTTCTCTTCTTTAAGAAGTAGACCTGAAAAAAGAAATAAAACAATATTCTATTTAAAGTGCTCCAAGCCAATATAAAAACATTCTCTTCATATACATTATATGTTTTATTATGTAGCTACTGACTTTATTTTTTAAGCTGTACAGTTAAAGAGACCCTGTTGCTAGCCCATTATTTTCTTTTGAATCTTCCAATAAGATTATATGTTCATGTAGTGTATTTTATGCATGTTATGTACCTGAAAAGCCCCCCCTGTCTAGACATCCAACTGCCCTGAGACTGCTACTGAGCGCTGCCATCTTGGACAGGATGTCAGCAACCCCAACAGACTCAGAGCTTTCACTCTATAGAAGCCATTTTCAACCAGGGTGCCCAGGCACACTGTGGTGCCTTCAAGTTTCTTTAGGGGTGCCTTGGAAAAATAACTTGCCCAAAAATTGTATACAAGCCAGCGGGTGGATCAAGCCTGTCTTTTAGTTACACAAAGCCACAGGTTTTCATTGTGCACCATTACAATGACATCATCAGTTGATAAGAAGGACATGGGGTGCCGGCCCAGCATCCTCGTTTGCCCCTCTCTATTAGCACTGGGGTCACATTAGCTAAATGAGAGAAACGAAGGGAGAAGAGAAACATTGGAATACTAGTCAGGACCACTGTATAAAGGTATATGTTTTGGAAGAAAAAATCACCTCTAACGTTGAGTGTCCAATATGTGGATGATGCTGCATTATATAAAACTATATCATGCCGCGTACACACAACCGTTTTTAATGTCATTGAAAAAAACAACGTTTTTCTCGACGTGATTCTTCTCAAGCCTGCCTTGCCTACACACTATCATGAAAAAAAAATGCTCGAGCAAAGCGCGGTGACGTACGAAATGTACGACGGCACTATAAAGGGGAAGTTTCATTCGGATGGCGCCACCCTTTGGGCTGCTTTTGCTGATCCTTGTGTTAGTAAAGTTTGGTGAGAGACGATTCGCGCTTTTCAGCCTCGTGCTCTTCAGTCCGTTACAGCGTGACGAATGTGCTATTTCCATTACGAAAGCTAGTTTTACCAGAACGAGCGCTCCCGTCTCATCACTTGCTTCTGAGCATGCGTGTTTTTTTCACGTCGTTAAAGCCTACACACGGCCGTTTTTCATGACGAGAAAAACAACGACGTGAAAAACGACGAGAAAAATTAGAGCATTTTTAATGCCCATTTTTCACGTCGTGAAAAATGCTCTGGAGCCCACACACGATCGTTTTTAATGACCAAATAAAAAAATGGCATTTTTCTTGTCATGAAAAACGGTCATGTGTACGTGGCATGAGTTTAGTTTTTACATTTTAGAATGTGGTGGCTCAAAATTTGTAAATGATTTTATAGGGTGCCTTGACTAACAAAAGGTTGAAAAATACTGCTCTATAGTAATCTCATTTCCATCTCTCCCAGAAACTACAATAAAGGTTATGTAGGTAGGTGAGGGGAGGGATGGAGGAGCCCCCATTTGAATTAACTGGTCAAAGTTTCTAGTATAGGCACATTGTAAGTGTATTCAACATAATATAAGGAAATAAAATATACTAGATTTTTTGTGCTTTTACCTGCAATTTCTTAAGTTGATGACAAGTCTTTTCAAACCTATAAGCTCTTTTATTTACATCCAATGGCACCAGGGGATTTAACAGATATAACTATGGCCCATTTCACATGGGGCAGGCTCCACTGAGCAGGCAGATGGATTGTCTGTGTCCATTCCGCTTATGCAGAGCAGATACAGACACCGCCCGTTGTCCTATATGGCAGGTCGGATATAACCGCCTGTCCATTTACACCTGACTGCCATCCGATCCGATTCGCCAGACCGATGGGGAACGGATCCCCATCCATCTGTTTTTACTCAACAGGATTGGATTGGATGTCCATTGACACTCGCCGCTCAATAGAGGGCAAAAGAGGATCCTATTGGGTCCGCCTGAAAAACTGACAGGCGGCCCCAATTGGTCTGTCTGTGTAAAAGGGCTCTATCATTGTTTAGACTCCATTTCTCATTACACGCCTAGGCCAGTGTAAACACTATTTTGTGTACATTTAGCATGCAGTCTAAATATGGCATAGTAGAGGCTTAGTTAAAGTGTATATAAACCCTAAAACAAAAATGTACTATATGATCACCAGTCCTTAGATGTGGCGGCTCCATTAGTTTCCTTTATTTTGTTTTTTCTTCAATTTTTTCTAACTGGTAACCTTGTCAGTAACACCCTTCAGGCCCTAGAGCAGGGATCTCCAAACTACGGCCCTCCAGCTGTTGTGGAACTACACGTCACATGATGCATTGTAAAACTATGACATTCACAGACATGACTAGGCATGATTGGAATTGTAGTTCGTGAACAACTGGAGGGCCATCGTTTGAAGACCCCTGATCTAGAGTGACAAGTCTCACTCACTGCACTGTATCTATTAAGAATAATTGCTGTCACCTGGGGCTGCTGTCCTGATTAGAACTAAAAACATACCCCCCCCCCTCCTCATCTTCATTACATTGAGGGGTGTTGTTTTGTAGGCCACAGAAGATAGGCTGATTTTGGTTTACTACACAGAAAGATAGAAGGATGCTGAATGTCCATCAGGATTAAAGGGGTTGTAAAGGTTTGTTTTTTATTTTCTAAATAGGTTCCTTTAAGCTAGTGCATTGTTGGTTCACTTACCTTTTCCTTCGATTTCCCTTCTAAATGTTTTTTTTCTTTGTCTGAATTTCTCACTTCCTGTTTCTCCTCAGTAAACTTCACACCATCATCCGAGCCGTGTTTAGTCAGCCAGAACAGCTTACTGATAAGCTTACTGAGGAGGAACAGGAAGTGAGAAATTCAGACAAAGAAAAAAAAGAAAAAAAACATTTAGAAGGGAAATCGAAGGAAAAGGTACCGGTAAGTGAACCAACAATGCACTAGCCTAATGGAACCTATTTAGAAAATAAAAAAACTAACTTTTACAACCTTTTGAACAGGTAGCTTTTTTTGGTGCCTGAAAATAGAAAACAAATGCCGCCACATCAAAAGTTTGTTTAGCAGCAAAATTATACTTTTTTGTTCTCAGGTTTGAATATACTTCAAACTCATTCACTCCGGGAACTAAAGACACCGGGAGGGTTAACAAAGGGGAATGTGTAAATCCTTTTTTTTTTTTTTTTTTTTTTTGTGTGTAAACATCTGTGCATTTTTTATGCACCAAATCAATAAGAGCCCATTCACACTGGGGCAACACGACTTCCAGCGCGATTTTATGAGGCAACTCAGCACGACCTGGAGCTATTTACAAGGCAACTCCAAGTTGCCTGCAGGACAGGAGACATTCCAGTGGCCAATCAAACAAGAATCAGCTCTGTGGGAGGGAGGGGGGAGTGAGAGTTTTGCAGGAGAAATGTATGTTATCTTCCTGGAGAGTCGCTCCTATTAAGACAGTGAGACTCGACTCCCATTGAAATGAATGGTTACAGGTCGCCTAGGAGTCGGATTGAAGTAGTACAGGCAGTGGCGTCTCCAGCTTTCATATTTAGGGGGGGCACATGGGGGGACAGGGACAAAAGTAGGGGGGCCAACTATAAAATGCAATTTTATATATATATATATATATATATATATATATATATATATATCCTGGGGCCCTTTACTACGATCCCACAATGGGCCCTTTCACATGTTCTGCAGTGAGCTCCCTTCCTACTATACTGGGGCCCCACCAGGGTGGCAGAAAACAAGAGATATATGTCACCAGCACACCAAGAAAATATAAAGGTCCAAAGCAGTGGGAGAACTATCAGGGTTGCAAAGGTTGTCTTGCCACCGGGCCCTGGTGTTCTGCCACTGTGGGGTTCCCCAGCTGTCCTGTCCCTGTTATTGACAGCGCTGGTCTGGCATCAGTCTCCTTGGCACCGGCGGCAGTCTATTAGGACTTTGTGCTGGTGACATTATGCGTGCATGTAGGGGAAGGCTGGCACTATTGGTTATAGAGAGCCGAGCCCCCAGCTGGTCACCTAGCAGCAGTAATGCTGTATTACCTCCTCTGTTGACATGCTGATCGGGATGTGATCCTGGTGATGCTCCCAGTCAGATCTAATTAACACAGTATTTATTAGCATCAAGAGTACAACCACATATATATAATCAACCGTATGTTCAGCAGCCATGTGGGCTCTATACCTGTAAAGTGTGGGCTTTGATCAATAAAATCACTGATATTTAACACTAGGATTTGACTAGGAGCATCACCTGGATTGCATCCCGATCAGCATGTCAGAGAAGGCTCTACTGCTGCTAAGCAACCTGCAGGGAGCTCAACTGTCTACAAGCAATAGAGATGGGCTCGGGTGTGTTGAAAAAATCCCACATGCCCGATCCTGCCAGGAAGCCGACACTCCACAGTGCTAATCACAGCCAGTGAGACATTTCCTGATCTGTGGAGCTGCGGACCAGGAAATGTCTCATTGCCTGTGATTAGCGCTGTGCAGTGTGGGCTTCCTGGCAGGCTCTGGCATGTGGAATTTTGAACATGCTCAGCCCATCTCTAACAACAAATTGTGCTGGCCCTCCTGTACATCAGCCCCATAAAGTAACAAGCACTGGGTTCCAATGTGCTGCCGACGCTGCCATGGAGACAGAGACCAGCGCTGTGAATAGCCGGGACAGGACAGCAACTCTGGTTGTTCTAGCACTGGTCCACACTGGGAGGATTCCCCCATCCACCTATAATGTGTAGATCGGGGAATTGGATCATTTCCTTTTTTTTTCATTCAACCTAATAGTTGAATGAAAAAAAGTGATCAATGTATGGGCTGCCTAAGAGCTAAGACCAGCCATAGACAGTTTAAATCTCAGCTGGTTCAGCAGGAACTGGCTGAGATTTGAGCCATTAATGAGCAGATTCTCTTATGATTATCACTAGTGATTGCTATGGCCACTAGTGATAATCACTGTTTGTCAGGAGAATACAATTGCTGGGCATGAGGGATATTCCCCTGTCACCATTGTCTGTGTTGATGGGGGAATCATGCAAGTTTCTTTCCTGCAATCTGTGGATGCAGGAAAGAAATGTGCACCGTCTATTACCTGCCTAACTGAAAGTAAATTGTGAAGGTCTTGAAAGAACAGGAGAGGGGGAGGGAGACAGATGGGGGAGAGAAGGGATGGAGATAATGCAGTTCAGTGATTACAGTGTACTGCAGTCTGCAGTGCACACACTTACCCACGGTCCAGGCTAAAATCTCAGGCATCATTCACACACAGCCAGGAATGCTGCTGATTTTCATATTTCCCGCCCACACATCCCCTCTCTTCAGATACAGCACACCGGGATAGTGTGGGCGGGACTGGAAGTAGGAGGAGGAGCTGTATTCCTCCCTGCTCGTGTGAGGAGAGTGAGGGGGGGGGATGGCTGGACTCGCTGGGCTGTGAAAGAGTGTCATAGACTGACACTCGGCTCAGCTTGCAGTCACCATTCTCGGAATTTACAGGCTGGTTCTCCTGTTCTAAGGACGGGAGAAATCAGTCTGTTTTTTCAGTAACTGGGATGAAGGCTTGGGCCCCCCTCCCCCCTCCCACAGTGCTCGTGGAGTCCTTCCTGCAACTCGCTCTTCTCCGTGCCAATGAGGATGCAGGGAAAGGAGCAGATCGGGCAGCTGTGGTTGTGTGAGCGCTCGCATTATGCAGTGTCAGAGAGCAGCGGGAGGGGGAGGAATCCCCTGCAGGAGCTGACTGGCGACGCTCTCCCTCTCAGGAGAGACTATGTTACCCCAGCAGCAGCCCGAGCGAAAATAAAAATGCAAAAAAAAATTAATTTTTTTTTGGGGGGGCACATGGTGGGGCACAGCATAATGTTGGGGGGGCCAGGGCCCCCTCTGGTCCCCCCCTAGGGACGCCATTGAGTACAGGGACCTTTTTTGAAGTCGGAGCGACTGCAGTAGTGTGCATAAGGACGGCTCCATTAACTTACATTGATTTCTTCAGCCAGCGCGACCTGAGGCGACTAGGGGCGACCTGGGGCGATTTGGAGTCGGATCCAAAGACGCCCCTGTGTGAATGGGCTCTAATGCCATTTCACAAGTTCTATGTGTTGTGCCAGCTGTTAAAACTGATATGCAACAATTTATTCTTGTCTGATAGGGTGTGCCAGAATAATCAAACACTTGCGTCAAAATTGTTTAAAATTGTTCAAAAATGTACATCATTACCACAGTGCCATGAATCCCGTACTGAGCAGGAGCAGCACAGCAGGAGAGAGAGAGGAGAAATGTATGGACAACAGCATGCCACCATCATGCAACAAATGAATGAATTGTCACATGACACTTTTATTGATTTGCCGCATATTTTTGTTAATCCCACCATTGAAATTAGACAGGCATGCAAAGCAGCATACCATGTAACTGTGATACAGGGGAACATTTACTCTAGGTGTGTAACCAAAACAGTTCAATGGGTTGCTTGCAGAGCTGCGCATTGTACAGCAGAGGGCTGATAAAACATTCATAACATTTCCTGAAAAGCCAGCTTGACAGGTAGATCTATGTTTGTCATTCGCCGTGCTCATACAGATCCCAGCATGTCGTGTTTGGAGAAGACTGTGTACTGAGTACAGCTTTGCTAATCCAAAATGAAGACCCTTTGCTGGCACTTGTTTTTAATAATGGTAACATAATGAAATGATTATATTATAATAAACATAATCCAATTTTGGGAAACACTACAGACGCTTTGATTTAATAATACTCTGAGAAGACTACCATGGGTATTTCTCATCCCTCTCAGTAACAGCGTGCACACTTGTTTGTTTACATCAGTGTACAATGCCAGTCTATGTGCCCCGCTTCACACATTCCTGACATTATTGCCAGGGGTTTCATCATTCGCAATTAAATTGAGCTGCAGGACTGCAATACTGTGTGAGCCAGATTCCAGTGAACAACATGACCTATTAAAAAATTGCTAAAAAGCAGCACTAGAGTTCATAAAAAAAAAAAAAGAAGTAAATAAAATGACTTGTTGTTGATGACAGTCAAACAGATTCCAGACTCAAAAGGGTTGATTTAACTGAGTGCAAAATCTGGTGTATCTGTGCATTGCAGCCAATCAGCTTCTAACTTCAGCTCGTTCAATTACGCTTTGACAAAAAAAAAAAATGGAAGCTGATTGGTTTTTATGCAGGGCTGCGCCAGACTTTGCACTCTTAACCCCAAATGGTCTGGTATGGAATTTGAGGGGACGGATTGTCCGACGGAGTTCTGACGGAATTCCGCTCAAGCTGTCTTGCATACACACGGTCACACAAAAGTCCAACCGTCAAAAACGCAGTGACGTACAACACGTACGACGAGCCGAGATTAATGAAGTTCAATAGGCAGTTTGGCTCTTCTGCTTGATTCTGAGCATGCGTGGTTTTTAGTCCATCGGAATTTCATACAGACGAACGGACTTTCTGATAGAAATTTTTTGTCCGTCGGAAAAAAAGAGAACAAGTTCTCTATCTAAGTCCGTTGAAATTTCAGAAGGAAAAAGTTTGATGGGGCATACACACGGACGAAATATCCGATGAAAAGAGCCCGTCTGACTTTTTCCATTGGAAAATCCGGTCGTGTGTACAAGGCATAAAGACTGTGCACGCAGTGCTGAAGTCTCCCTTATTATTTCCCCTGCTGGTCGAATGTCCTTTGCCTGTAGTCTTAAGGTATTTTCTCTATTGGTGAATGTTCTTTAACTCTTGTGGTCAAATGTCCTTACTGGCTTACACACAGATTACAAACATTACAGGTAATATTCGTCACTTTTGTTCAAATAATGAGACATTTGCAAAGTGAATCTCTTTATAAAGAAGACCACAAAGGGGCCATTCACACAGTCGTTCAGATCCGCCTGTCCTTTTTTCATTCAGATCTGAATGGAAGCTCTATGCATGTCTATGGCAGGCAGATGTAAACAGGCATGTGTCGATTTACATTCTAGTACTGCCAAGTCCATCCAGGTAAAAAATAAACACGGAAAAGGTCTGCGTCCTTTCGGATCTATATGTGATGGATCTGAAGAAGATGGATTCAAACAGATGCACTTTCATTTACATCCACCTGCTCATGGACCTAACAAGATCAGGGTGGAAAATACTGAACAGACATGGATGTCACAAAAATGAAATCTGTACTGTTCAGCTATGATTCAGCAGGAAATCTGATCACAGACTCCCTGCTTATCGGAACGGACACAACCAGTGTAAAGCCTCGTACACACGGTCGGACTTCAAACAAACTTTTCTGTGGATTTTTGTCCGAAGGGAGTTGGCCGGGCACACCCATAGCATACACACGCTCTGACTTTTCTGCAAACTTTCCCAAAACTTTTCCAACATCACGCGGTTTTTCTGCTCTTTTCTGCTCTTTACCGCCACCCTTTGATCAACTTCTGCTATTGTTGGTTGATTTTAACATTGGTTCTGGGCATGCTTATTTGTCCATCGGACAAAAGTCCGATGGATTTCTGTAAACACAGTCGGACTTTGCTCCATCGTACTTTTGTTGGCGAAAAGTTTGTCCGTTTGCAGACCGAACATTTGTCCGATGAAAACCAAAAAAGTTTGTCCGATGGAGCGTACACATAGTCGGATTTTTTGTCAAACTTGCTCATTTTGAAGTTTGTTGCCAAAAAGTCAGACCGTGTGTACAAGGCCTTAGAGAGGCCTACGAGTAGGGTTGCCACCTCATCCCTTTAAACCCAAACACATGTGAATTACACAGGTTCTGAGGCTAATTGAATGCAGATTAGGCACCAAGTCAGTTTAATTACAACCTTAATCAGCCACAAAATCTGTGTAATTAATATATGTTCAGTTTTAAAGGGATGAGGTGGCAACCCTACCTAGGAGTTGGCCTTTCCCTTCCTGACTCCTGCACCTTTATCAATGATTAAACAGGAAGGTGACCGGACATCACAGGAAAGCAAGAGAAAATTACAACAGAAACAAGGATTAGGGGAAACTCCCAACAGAGATGACTGCGAAAGGAGTGATTTCCCTTCATTTGAGGAGATTTCTTCTCACTTCCTGTCAAGTCTCCGGGATAGGAAGTCCTGGGAAACCTCAACATGGACACAGACAGAAGATCTAACTCCTCTTACCTTTAAGGCCTTATTCACACAGCGCTGAGGCCCATACGTTGTGAATTGGCCATTTGTTGATGTGGCTGGGGCCATTAAGCCGCTGTGTTCCTACAGACTTACGTGGGCTGTGGGCACACAGCACCTGGCGGCTCCAGCCGCATAAACAAATGGCCAATTCACAGTGTACAGGTCTTAGCGCCTATGTGAATGAGGCCTTATACAGTAGAGGAACTGTATTTGTAAGTGCTTAAACAACACAGTTTTGCATGCTATATGTACACGTTCAATGAACGTCATACCGTCATTTGCCTAAAAACACGCAGGCAGAAACCACACATTTACTGCACGCAATACTGCTGGTGGTATTGTTCCTTCATTGTAGGTCTCTGTTTTAAAAGACCAGCTGCGTTCTTTATCTTTGCTACTTTCACGTAAACTTTTAAAGCCCAACTCCTGCTAAAACCTTTTTTTCTAGTTTTGGGAAGGAAGCTTTTTATCACTATCTTTATCTTCACTAGAGAGATTTCCCATCACTTCCTTTCCAGGGGCCTAAAGTTCCCTTCAGTTCCCCTCATTTCATGTCCTGGTGTCACAGGAATTAAAAGTGAGGGGCATCTTCCCAATGTAGTCACCAACAGCAATAAAAACCTGCCAAATACTCTTCACTAATTCTTTGGAATATCATACCCTATCTTCTATTATTCCTTAACTTGACTTGGGGATATTTGATTTGCTAATTACTCTAATATTGTTATTATTTCATTGATAATATCGATTATCCATTTTTCCCTTTGTTTATCCTTTTTTCCTTTTATTTCCATTATATTTACTACGATATTATATGTGCTATCTTATTTGTCTTGTTTAGCTTATATTATCTGATTCTGTTTATATGAATTGATACCTTCTTTATTTGGCTTGTTCACAATATACATGCTACAGTTCATACTTATGATTATTAATCTGCCATTGAATGCCTTGTACTATCTCTTATGCATTTTATTGTATAACGTTATTTATACCCCTTCTTTTTGATGATAAAACATTAATAAAAACATTGAATCTAAAAACCTGCCAAAAATAATGATCCTTCCCTACTCAATTCAAAAAATAAAAAAAATGGAATGTTGTTGGCCAAGGCTCATTAAGACCCCCTTTCACGCTAGCAGCAGTGTTTAGAGACCCCCACCCCAAAAAGAGATCTACGGTGGAACGCTTTTCAATGGACAGTGAAAGGTGGTATGTAGGGGTTCAGGAGGCACACATGGCAATGTGTATTCACCTGAGCAGCACCATGCCCGCTCGTAGGTGGGAATTTGGGGGGTGGTAAAAACCTGCATCAACTGCCTGTTTTTAGCACCCCGTGGCTCTTTTTGCACCACAAATGGAGTCAGAGAGACAATAAGTGATGGTAAAAAAGGCAAAATAATTCCTTCATAAGTATAATCTGTGCATATTGGTCTACTCCTTTGGTTGTTTTTTTTATTTGATGGTAAAGGTGGAATATTAAAGGAGCTGTATATTTTATTACACATTTTAAACCCCAACTCTAGACAGTATTGAATGTGGTGTCTGACTCCTTCCAGTCCTGTCTTCCAATCTTGGTGACACATGTTCCTCCCATTACTTGTCTTGGGGTCAACCAGAGAGGAAATGAGGGGAAATCTCTTCAATAGACCACACATAGAAACACAACACTATCGCTAGCTCTTCGCATGCTATCCAAAACTAAAATAAGTTTATCTAATGTGCGCTTTTAATTACTGGAGCAATAACATAATGATAAATTACTTAACTACATGTGCGATTCGTGTGGGTGTGACATTTAATCCCTTGTTGATAATTTTCTACATAGCAAAGTATTGAATTCATCGGAGACAACTTTCAAAATCTTGACAGGCTGTTAAAATGACCTGAGTAGTTCACCTCTATGCCTCTTCTGTTATAGTAAATCAGCATTTATTGAAAATAGACACCTGAGATAACTTCTATAAATGACAACGGTGTACACCCAAGTACTGTATCTGTTTATTGTTCCACCAACCTTGTCAACATTTTAATTCTCCCATCTGACATAAAAAGAATATCTCTCAAAGGAAAGCTGCTATAATAATGGTAAATCAAATGGTTGTTAAATCTTACTGTATATTGACAAACTGGGAAGTTCTAAACCAGTTAGAGAACTTTACTTAATAGCTATAAATGTTCAACGCCTGGAGATAAAAGGGCCCATTATTCACAACCTTCCTTTGTCCTATATGAAAGATCAAAGTAGCGTGAACAGGTCCTGTCACTTTTCGGTGAGAATCATGGCAGGTACTGTATTCGTAACAGCAGAGGATGGGCAAAAGTCTCTCTGCCTTCCATTTTTAGGAAGATGCCAACCCTTTAGGACTTATTCAGGGCAATCATTCATGGTTCTCGTGAGAGGGCACCTGCCCACCCACTGATACCTTCCACAGGCTTCATGCTGTCATGTTCGTCTGCAGGTGCAATGAGTCTAAACCAGCCTTTCCCAACCTTTTTAAGGTGGAGGATCCCTTGAAATAACTTTCTGGTCTCAAGGAACTCCTGCTAATAATTACAAAATTTACAGCTCACCATACTTTAGTGCAGGGGTGTCAAACTCAATTTCATCGAGGGCCACATCAGCATTATGATTGCCCTCAAAAGGGCCGGTTATATCTGTAAGATTAGATGTCCAGCGCATCCAATCCCCTTACATTAGATGTTAAGAGCCAACCCACCATCAGAAGTTGAGTCCCCCACTCTCCCTTACATTACAGTGCACCCCCCCTTTCCTTAAGCTGCTGCTGGGAAGAAGCTGGATGCATTGCTTAAAAGCAGAAAGTAGGGGTCTTGAGGAGGACCAGAGGAGGGCTGGAGCTTTCCTGCAGCTGCAGGAGAGGTGTGAGGGCCACATTAAATGGCCTGGAGGGCCGGTTTTGGCCCGCAGGCATTGTGTTGGACACCTGTGCATTAGTGTGATGGTCAGTGGTAAGACTGCTCCTTCCCTTTGTGGTCATTGAGAAAATGTCACCCTTAAAGCGGAGCTCCACCCAAAAGTATAACTTTTGCTTATATCTGTCCCCCCCTTCTGGTGCCACATTTGGCACCTTCTGTGAGGGGGGGGGTGTACCTGTTTTCGACAGGTATCCTGTCCCCACTTCTGTCAGGCCTCGCTGTGGCCAAGTACGTCAGAAGTCCGGCCCCCTCTCCCTCCTTCCTCTACTGTCAGGCCAGTAGAAGAGCGCATCCGTGCTTCGTGCATGCGCAGCAGGGACCCAGCCGTGAAGCTGTAAGGCTTTACAGCTGGATTCCCTTACCCGATATAGCGGCGGCAGCAACCGACAGCTGATGGAAACATCTGCTGCAGTGCCGACATTGCTGGACTCCAGGACAGGTAAGTGTCCTAATATTAAAAGTCAGCAGCTACAGTATGTCTAGCTGCTGACTTTTAATTTTTTGAGAGGAAAGCAGAACTCCACTTTAAGTACAGCTAAAGAGACCATTGTTGTCAGTGAATAATTATCTGAGAGGCAGAATTTTTGCATTGCTCAAGGAACCCCTAGCAACCTTTGAAGGAACCCTATGGTTCTGTAGACTCCTGGTTAGGAAAGGCCAGACTAAACCTTTCGTGACCTTCATGTTGGTCAATATCTGAGCTCACAGAAGGTTAATGACCTTCTCCCTTTCCTCACAGGACAGTGTTCAGACTACTGTATCCTGTTAGGAAGGAGAGAAGTGATGTGTTTACCCTGTACCTAGATATTCTGGGGATTTTATCTATTGGGAAGCACTGCCCTCACTTCCTGTCCCTGTGACACTCTGTATAGGGTTGTGACAAGTTGTCAGCAGAAAAAAAAGTAAGGGAAAAGCACCCTAAGGAGACACAGACAGCAGTAAAAATATGACAGTTCTAACCCCTCGGCACTGTAAAAAAATGTTTGCCTGCATATGGGCTACAAACTGTCTACAACGTTCAGCACTGATGGCATGCTGAGTTAAACAACAATTTAATAATCTAAAATGCACCTGTGCCCAGAATATGGTATTTAACCCCCTTGCTGACACCTCCCAGCAGCCCTTTAAATGGGTGTTAACACCAAGAGGTAGAAGTGGCTTTCTGATCACGTGAAAGCTGTCATTGGCTGTTACACAGGTCACATGATTGGGTGCCCCCTTCTGCTGGATCCCAATCACAACCAGAGACCGCAAGCTTTCGTGGGCAACTCAGTGCACGCTGTCAGCAAAAAACCTCGAAGCTGCGTGGACGCATATGTACGGCGGCTGGACATTAGGGTCTGCCTGCCATGTCGCATCACGCTGGTGGGAAGAAGTTACAGTATTTCATTTTCAATATTCTTTACAAGTAGTAAAAGAACTTTAAAACAAGCCAAACCTGACCTCTCTAGCTGCTTGTAGTCTTAAGATATTTATTCTCAAATATCACAACAAAGACTCTAATGTTTCTAACGGCTCAGAACACCCGCTGTGTGTTTACATTAGAAGGCTGGCACGCGGTCAAGATTCCACTCTCCATGGAAAACTTCTGACATGTATTACCATTGAGCTCTATAAAATGTGCGTTTTGAATAAATGCATCAAAGATGTAGAAGGAAGGATTTTTGTTAACACACCGCACATTAAATGCACCGGTGTGAATAAGGCCATAAGAATTTAGAATGAATTTTCTACAATTCCTATAGTTACAGAGATGAGTGGGGGCTTGTTTTATAGCGCATTTACTGCTGGTTCAGAATATGTAAATACTGTATTTATTGGCGTATAATACTCACATTTTTACCCTGAAAATAGAGGGTAAACTGTGCCTGTGTGTTATACGCAGGGGGCTGTGGAAAGTTTTTTCCTGAAACTTCCCTCTTAAAGTTAGGGTGAGTGTTATACGCCGATAAATACGGTACTTTAATGTGTATAGTCTGGGCAAAGGTGCACCTTAAAAGACAAATGCCTGAATAAAAGAACACAAAATAATGTAAAACAATAACAGAATGTTATATAATATACGTGCAATGACTTACTCTGCTGAATAGATTTCAGTCCCCTGAGAAACGTTGAAGCAAAAAGGTAGATGCATCCCGTCTGATCGAACTGAACCTCTCCGATAATACTAAAGCAAGCTCCCAGGCAAATGGGGATCATGGCAGTGTACTTAAGGGCATGATGTTTGGTGCCCAGGAAGAGTTTAGAAAGAACCAGGGTAAAAAAAGGAGTTGTGGTATAGATCATCTGTGCAAAAGAAAGCTGAACACAGCTCAGTCCAAGATTTCCAAAGGCAATGCTGGAGCAGAAGGTCAGACTCAAGAGGAACACTTTAAACCGTGCGCTGGTATTCAGCGTCTGCTCTTCCTCAGTGTTTACAGGTACCAAGCCAAACCTGAGGATGGGATAGTCTAACAGGATGGCAGTTAGCATGTGAAGTGAGGACAGCAACAAAGGATACTGGAAGTTGTAAACTGCGAAGATCCATTTATTTAGGCTCGAGATGGTTGTACCGGTCACTAACCAGGCCAGCACGGCGGTAATCAGGTAGAGCTTGGTGCTACAACTTTTCTGGGGTGGCTCTTCTGGTTTGCTGTGTATGATGGAAGGAAGAGGCGCTCTATCAGAAGCTTCCATTTCAACCTCATCTTTCCTGCTGGATGCTAAACACATGAAACTTTTCAGCAGTCCAGAACTCTTTATAGACTTCAAATACCTCCAGACAGAGAGGTCATCCCTGGGGCTTGTGTCAAAATGCCACAATGGTGACAACCGATACCTTCAGCATTTTTTCAAAATGTAGTAGAAGCCTGTGTGCATACAAGAAACCGTGTTAACCTATCAGACAATGATGTGCATGAACACAGTGAATTAGCAGTTAGCACTCCTACCCTCCAGCACAAGGGTTCTTAGTTTGGATTGCAACCAGGACACTATCTGCATGGAGTTTGCGTGTCCTCCAACACTCGAAAGACGTGCAGATAGGTTGATTGGCTCCTCTCTAAATTGACCGTAGTATGTATCTGAAATAGAGCCCTTAGATTGTAAGCTCCTTGAGGGCTGATTCGAGTATACAATATATAAAGTGCTGCATACATTGATGGTATAGAATAACAAATAAGACAAGGCATCAGTCACAGCCCCAGTCTGAGCCTCCAGCTACAAGAGAAGATAAAGAAGAAGCCCCCCTACCTTGTCCTAGATTCCAGTCCTTCAGGCAGACGATGGATCGGCCATTGTTCACCTTCACTCGTCCTCTCAGGCTCTAGAACAAAGCAAGTGTCAGGCTTGTTATTGGAGCAGCAGACATGTTTCGGTGAATCAGTCCCTAGGAGCTGAGTGTAAACATCTGATCTAGTGCTGATGATGAGGATGTGAGCTCCTCCTTCCCCAAACCTTGAGCCATGCACTCAGCAGCAGCAGCACAGAGGCTGGAGGATGGCACAGCATTCATTCAGCACTACACACACTCATCTTCCATTAGTCACTGTGTCATCATAGCAACACAATACTCCACCATAACACACCAGTCACGTCTGCCTTGCCTCGCTCGGTGATTCATCCGCCGGCTGATCAGCGTGTTCTCTCTTTCCTGTCTTTCCCTTTGATGGGTGTCAAAGCAAGGAAGTCATTGAGGAGAACATGCAGAGAGAGGACTGGCACAGCAGAGCCCTGCCTCCTCTGGCAGCCACTTCCCAGCCCGGACATGTCACCTTTCCAAATTTAGATCCTGTGCCCTGGAAAAACAAATACATCGTGGAAAGTGATCGCTCTGAACGTGGGTCATATAGGGCTCATTTACACCACAATCTCTGTGTTCACTCTGCGCGTTTGCCAGTGTTTGCAGTGCATTTCTCTGAATAAGTTTTTGTTATGTATTGCAATTTTTTGTTTAACTACGTTGCATGCATTTACACACATTCATGCACGTCTGCAGTGCGTTTACGGCATATTCCGATGGGGAAAAATGCACCATGCTGTATTTTTTTTTTTTTTTAAACGCACATGAAAGCACTGCAGTGATGTAAACTAGGCTCATTAGAACACATTCATTTTTCTCGCATATGTCTTCCTGCTGCATTTAAAAAACGCACCGACTGCATCTGGTGTAAATGAGCTCATAGCGACAATGGGGTTATCATGTCACCTATCATCATCATTGCTGCAAGGTCACTAAAGACTGTGCAGCCTGCCTTTTGGGATCCATGCATGCCTTGTGATTTGGAATCGTGGGCAGAATCGCATGGAACCTCAAACAGGATGCCACTGTTGTGCAGCAAATGCACCTTTAAAAATTGTGTGGAGCTTCTCCCCGAAAAAACACGCATAGATTAGCCCATTCAAGTAAAGTGGCTGACCCTATGTGGCACGCACAATAGTGCTGTGAAAATCGCATAACGGGAAAGCTCCTTCCTGCGTTCTGCCCCTTTTTTTCTGGCAGCTCAGACAGGCTTTATAAATTATTGACTTTAAACAGATATGTGAACGGAGCCTTATCACACTCACCATGATCACCATGTCTGATTATATATATATATATATATATATATATATATATATATAATGTGTATGTCTGATTTATATATATATATATATATATATATATATATATATATGTCTGATTATTTATATATATATATATATATATATATATATAGATTATTTATATATATATATATATATATGCATATATATGTCTGATATTATATATATATATATATATATATATATATATAATCAGACATTATATATATATATATAATCAGACATATATATATATAATCAGACACACACATATATATATATATATGTATGTGTGTGTGATTATTTATTTATATATATATATATATATGTCTGATTAAATATATATATATATATAATATATATAAATATATAATCAGACACATATATATATATATATATATATATATATATATATATATAATGTCTGATTATTTATATATATATATATATATATATGTGTGATTATTTATATATATATATATATATATATATATATATATATATATATATATATTATCTATCAGTGTGTGTGTATTTCAGCACCCTGTCTGTACACAATAGGAAGCCCTATATCCTATCCAGCAGTCTTACATCACCTGATTATATACCATATGGAAAGGAAGGATACCTACACCTGGACTTGCATTTATATCCTCGCACAGCCCTGCAGCAGCTCCCCCGGCATTTACCACTACTACATAAATGACATTATAAAACGGGAAGTAACGATACACACAGCACACGATAAGTAGTAGGGACTCTGCTCCTGCTATGCACCATGCAGTGCTCAGATTGGTTGATGTCCCTGCCACTCACGTCTTTACTCCACTAAAAAACTAGAGAGATAATGAGAGGCGTGGCGGGACGGAGGACTCTTCCTAAACATTTCCGTGATTGGTTTGTCTCTGTAAAAGGGGTGGGATTGTTTAGCTGGACCAAAGGGAACGCCCTGCCGTTTCTAGGAATGTTGTTGCTAAGGGCTGCGACCTGTGATATGTTGCTATGGAGAGGCTGGGCAGAGGATGCTTGTGGTTTCCTGGCTGGGACCTGTAATGCAGGGTGGAGGACTTAGGAAATATTTGTGTTGGGAGTGGATGAAAAGTGGAGAATTGTGTGTGGGCGAGGGCTGAGAGACTATGCGGTTGATTTACTAAAGACAAATAGTTTCTCGAGAGCTTAGTAAATGAGGGGGAGCTCTGCTGACTTCCAGCATCCAATCATGTGCAAGTAAAAATTAATTTTTTTCCCCACGCATGTGATTGGTTGTTTTTTGTAAAGTGAAGCATCCCCTCATTTACTAAGCTCTGGAGAAACTGCACTTTCAAAAGTGCACAGTCTATTTGTCTTTAGTAAATCAACCCCTATTTGTCCGACATGACAGGCAGACAGAAGCTGTTTATGAAATATGACGGAGAACACACATGTTCCCCTTGTCCTTTTCCCATGCTTTAGAAATAATAATAAAGATATACACTGATCAGCCATAACATTATGACCACTGACAGGTAAAGTGAATAACATTGAATATCTCCTTATAATAACCCATGGAAGTGGGTGGTATCTATTAGGCAGCATGTGAACATGTTGTCCCTGAAGTTGATGTGTAACGCCTGAGGCCAGCCACTTCACTGGGTATATGTAAGGGTTTACAACCATAAAGCGGAGTTCCACCCAAAAATGGAACTTCCACTTTTCCGGTTCCCCTCCCCCCTCCGGTGTCACATTTGGCACCTTTCAGGGGGGAGGGGGAGCAGATAACTGTCTAATACAGGTATTTGCTCCCACTTCCTTTGAAAGATCGCTGCAAAATCCGTGGCGATCTACGCCATGTTCGGCCCCTCCCTGTCTTCTGGGAGACACACAGGTCCCAGAAGACAGTAGGGACCACTCAGAACGCGCAGCACGACTCGCACATGTGCAGTAGGGAACCAGGCTGTGAAGCAGCAAGGATTCACTTCCTGATTCCCTTACTGAAGATGCCAGCGCCTCCACCCAAGAGCCGAGGGACAGATCGACTTCGGGTGAGGACGCCCTGGACAGGATAGTGTCCTTATTTTAAAAGTCAGCAGCTACAGTATTTGTAGCTGTTGACTTTTAATTATTTATTTTTTCGGCAGAACTCTTCTTTAATGCTGGTTCAGATAGAAAGGTGTCAGAATACGCAGGGCATCGCAGTTTGTTGCACATGGGACTGTGTGGTCACAGAGCAGTCAGGGTGCTCATGCAGACCTGTGTTAACAAAAGCTGGATCTAGCCGGTCTGATGTGGGGGTGCAGTAAAAAATGTCAAGGGGGGCAGAGGATGGGATGCCAGGGCAGTGTAGAGGGGGTCACCAGAGCAGAGAATAGGGTTAGCAGTTTGTAGGGCAGTGTGTAGAGGACAGCGGGCAGCAAGGCAGTGTACAGGGGTCCGCAGGACAGAGAACAGGGGGTCAGCGGGGCAAAGGATGGGAGGTCAGCAGGAATTGGTAGGGCAGTGTACAGGGGGGTCAGTAGGGCAGAGGACTGGTTAGCAGGGCAGTGCACAGGGGATAGCAGGGTAAAGGACAGGGGTCTGCAGGGTGGAGGACAGAAGCCAGCAGGGCAGTGTGCAGTGGTTGGCAGAGCTGAGGATTGGGGTCAGCTCATCTGAGGTCAGGGATCAGCAGGGTGGGGGACAGTGGTCACTGCTGGCAGGGCAGAGGACAGGAGTCACTGCTGGCATGTCAGAGGACAGAGGTCACTCTTGTGTAGCACTACCCCCGTAGGAGCTGCTGTTTGTTTGATTTGGGTCTACGTCCTGCCTATCAACCCCTGGAAGTGGCTCAAACCTTCCCTTAGCACAACTGATATGAATAAGGAGTGTGAGACCTATTGAGTATTAGGAGACACAATCCTGCATACATCACACAATAACCTGTAAATGTTATTACCTTTGCTGGTCACTAGTAGGGATGAGCTTCGTGTTCGAGTCGAACATACGTTCGACTCGAACATCGGCTGTTCGATCGTTCGACGAAGATCGAACGATTTGGGCCGTTCGCGCCAAATTCGAGTGACGCGAACGGCCCACAATGCACTACGCCATCGCAGTGTCATCCAGGCGCTGTGATTGGCCAAGCATGCACTGTGACCCCGCATGCTTGGCCAATCACAGCGCCGGCAGCGAGGAGAGCAATGATTGGCCACAGGCAGGATGCCTGTGGCCAATTATTGCTGAGGGTGTTTAGTACACGCCCCACACTATAAAAGGCCGCCAGCACGGCGGCCTAGTGTAGTGTGTTCCGGAGCAGGGAAAGAGAAGCATAGGCAGGGACAGTGACATTTATTTCTTTCTTGCTTAACCTGGATTCCTTTAGTTTAGGGAAAGAGAAGGATAGGTAGGGAGAGTGTCAGTGTCTTTTACTGTGCGAATCCTTGTTTCTAGGGACAAAGAAGGAAAGTGAGGGGAATTCTCCTTGTGCTATAGTGTGCTTTAAAAAAACATTTTTTCTAGGGACAGAAAACTCTAGGTAGGGAGAGTGTCAGTTTCTTTCACTGTGCGAATCCTTGTTTCTAGGGACAGGGAAGGACAGTGAGTGAATTCTCCTTGTGCTATAGTGTGCTTTAAAAAAACATTTTTTCTAGGGACAGAAAACTCTAGGTAGGGAGAGTGTCAGTTTCTTTCACTGTGCGAATCCTTGTTTCTAGGGACAAAGAAGGAAAGTGAGGGGAATTCTCCTTGTGCTATAGTGTGCTTTAAAAAAACATTTTTTCTAGGGACAGAAAACTCTAGGTAGGGAGAGTGTCAGTTTCTTTCACTGTGCGAATCCTTGTTTCTAGGGACAGGGAAGGACAGTGAGTGAATTCTCCTTGTGCTATAGTGTGCTTTAAAAAAACATTTTTTCTAGGGACAGAAAACTCTAGGTAGGGAGAGTGTCAGTTTCTTTCACTGTGCGAATCCTTGTTTCTAGGGACAAAGAAGGAAAGTGAGGGGAATTCTCTTTGTGCTATAGTGTGCTTTAAAAAAACATTTTTTCTAGGGACAGAAAACTCTAGGTAGGGAGAGTGTCAGTTTCTTTCACTGTGCGAATCCTTGTTTCTAGGGACAGGGAAGGACAGTGAGTGAATTCTCCTTGTGCTATAGTGTGCTTTAAAAAAACATTTTTTCTAGGGACAGAAAACTCTAGGTAGGGAGAGTGTCAGTTTCTTTCACTGTGCGAATCCTTGTTTCTAGGGACAAAGAAGGAAAGTGAGGGGAATTCTCCTTGTGCTATAGTGTGCTTTAAAAAAACATTTTTTCTAGGGACAGAAAACTCTAGGTAGGGAGAGTGTCAGTTTCTTTCACTGTGCGAATCCTTGTTTCTAGGGACAAAGAAGGAAAGTGAGGGGAATTCTCCTTGTGCTATAGTGTGCTTTAAAAAAACATTTTTTCTAGGGACAGAAAACTCTAGGTAGGGAGAGTGTCAGTTTCTTTCACTGTGCGAATCCTTGTTTCTAGGGACAGGGAAGGACAGTGAGGGAAATTCTCCTTGTGCTATAGTGTGCTAAAGCATTCCTCATCAACCATCTTTGAAATCCTTGTTTTTTTGACAGTCAGGGAAATTGTCGTTGTGCTATTCTGTGCAAAAGCAATCATCCTCAACCATATTTAGAAATCCTTAAGTAAAGGGACAGAGAAGGACACCTGAAGGTAGCCCTTATTGCTTTTTTCCCATCTCCCTGCAGGCCATCTATTAGAATGTCTGGAAGGCAAACAAGGAGAGGCAGACAGTCAGGAGGCAATAAAAGAGGGCAAGCAGGCTCTGTGTCTGGGGGCAACAGTGCTGGTCGTGGACGCGGTGCATTGTCATCAGCACATGGCCATGGGACACGCTTGTCCTTCTTTTCGGCAGCTGGACATGTTGAGCCACATCATGCCGAAGACTTGGTAGAGTGGATGACCAAGCCCTCCTCCTCCTCCTCATCCTCTCTCACCCAGGCTCAGGGTACTGGCAAAGCAGCTGCCAAAGCATCCTCTTCCCTGGTATCAATGTCAGACTCATCATCAGTCACTCCTTCCCTAGACCCACCATGTCCTCCTCCTGAGGAGTCCCCCGAACTGTTTGAGCACAGTGTTGGGTACATGCTCCAGGAGGATGCCCAGCGTTTCGAAGGGGATGATGATGAAACCCAGCTACAGGAAGGCAGTAGCGTGAGAGCAGACAGAGGGGATGCTCAAGAAGGACACCAATCTGGCAGTCATGTTCCAGCAGCTGCAGCATACTGCCAGATTGGCTCCAGTGATGAGGAGGGAGGGGATGATGAGGTCACTGACTCCACGTGGGTGCCTAATAGTAGAGAGGAGGAGGAGGAGGATGAGGAGGAGGCACATCTCCAACGAGGCAGGATGCCCTTTGGTGGCCAGCGTAAAGCGTAAGGGCAGTACACCGACGGAATCACACCGCAGAGCTCCGCCTGTGCAGGGCGCTGCCTCTGCCCGTCATTCAAAAAGTTCCTTGGTGTGGGCCTTTTTTGAGGCTAGTGCATCAGATCGCACAGCTGCTGTTTGCAACATATGTCTCAAGCGTATATCGCGTGGCCAAAACATCAGCCGCTTGGGTACCACATGCCTGACCAGACATATGTTGACCTGCCATGCAGCTCGTTGGCAAGCCTACCTCAAAGACCCACACCAAAGAACAAAGCGGACCTCTCCTTGCACCGCATCAGCTGGGATCTCCAACCCCACTATAACTTCAGTCCTCTCTGAAACATGCACTGAGAGGAATGAAGGTGTAGAATTAGGTGTGTCACAGCCAAGTACTTGCGGCCACTCTGCTAGCAGTACACCGACGTCCGATTCTAGCAGGCAAATTTCCCTGCCCCAGCTGCTGGACCGTCGAAAGAAGTTCACTCCCAGCCATCCACATGCCCAGCGGTTGAATGCTAGCTTGGCTAAATTGCTAGCGCTTCAACTGCTGCCTTTTCAGTTGGTAGACTCGGCCCCCTTCCGTGAGTTTGTGCAATGTGCGGTTCCTCAGTGGCAGGTTCCCAAACGCCACTTTTTCTCACGGAAGGCTATTCCGGCTCTCTACCGGCATGTGGAAGGCAATGTCTTGGCCTCGCTGGACAGGGCGGTCAGCGGTAAGGTGCATATTACCGCTGACTCATGGTCCAGCAGGCATGGACAGGGACGTTACCTTTCTTTCACGGCCCATTGGGTCACTCTTTTAGCAGCTGGGAAGGATGCAGGACAAGGTGCAGTAGTGTTGGAGGTTGTTCCACCGCCACGCCTCCAAAATGCTACTACTGGTTGTGACACACCTCTCTCCTCCACCCCCTCCTCTTCTTCTTCCTCCATGGCCTCTTCCTGTGGTTTGTCCTATGAACCAGCGGTGCTCCGTAGCCGTTCACGGGGCTACGCAAGTACGCAGGCAAAAAGATGCCATGCCGTGCTTGCGCTGGTGTGTTTGGGGGACAGAAGCCACACTGGGGCAGAGGTCCTGTCTGCTCTGCAGGGCCAGGCCGAGAGGTGGTTGACGCCACGCCAGCTTAAGCCAGGAATGGTGGTTTGCGACAATGGCACCAACCTCCTCTCCGCCCTCCGACAGGGACAACTGACCCATGTGCCCTGTGTGGCTCACGTCCTTAACCTGGTGGTGCAGCGGTTCTTGGGCAGGTACCCGGGCTTACAGGATGTCCTGAGGCAGGCCAGGAAAGTCTGTGTGCATTTCCGCAGATCTTATAATGCCAGTGCTCGCCTGGCTGAGCTGCAAAAGGAGTTGAACCTGCCCAAGAACCGCCTTATATGTGACATGCCCACCAGGTGGAACTCAACGTTGGCCATGCTGCAGCGGCTGCACACGCAGCAGAGGGCCATTAATGAGTACCTGTGCGACTACGGCACCAGGACAGGGTCAGGGGACCTTGGTTTTTTTTCTCCACGCCAGTGGGGCATGATCAGGGATGCATGCACTGTCCTGGCACCATTTGAGGAGGCCACGAGGATGGTGAGCAGTGACAGTGCATGCATCAGTGACACTGTACCTCTTGTCCACCTGTTGGAGCACACGCTGCGTGGAATAATGGACAGGGCACTTGAGGCAGAACAGAGGCAGGAAGAGGAGGACTTCCTTGCCTCTCAAGGCCCCCTTTACCCAGACAGTGTTCCTTTTGTCCCACCCATCGCACAGGAAGAGGAGGAGGAGGATTGTGTCAGCATGGAGGTGGAGGCTGGCACTCAGCATCATCAGCAGCAGTCTTTTAGGGATGATTTACAGTCCCAAGAAACCAGTGGACTTGTACGTGGCTGGGAGGCGGTGGCTGCGGATCATGTCGTCCTTAGTGACCCAGAGGACTCTGGAGCGAATGCCTCAGCAAACCTACGCTGCATGGCCTCCCTGATCCTGCAAAGTCTGCGGAAGGATCCTCGTATTCTTCGGATCAAGGAGAGGGACCATTACTGGCTGGCCACTCTCCTTGATCCACGGTACAAGGGTAAGGTTGCGGACCTTATGTTACCGTCGCAGAGGGAGCAGAGGATGAGACAACTCCGGGAGGCCTTGCAGAAAGGTCTGTGCAACGCGTTCCCAGAGACTGGGAGGTTACAAACTCCTGGTCCTGGACAACGAGTTGCTGAGGCTTCGGCCAGTCAAAGAAGGAGCGGTGGGGAAGGTGGCCGTCTGACCGATGCGTTCAGACAATTCTTTAGTCCGCAGCCCCAAAGTATGATCGGTTCCAGCAACCATCGCCAGCGTCTGATAAACATGGTGCAGGAATATCTAGGGGCAAGGTCAGACTTGGACACCTTCCCCACCGAAAATCCTCTGGCTTACTGGGTCTTGAGGATGGATCACTGGCCAGAGCTTGCACAGTATGCAATTGAGCTACTGGCCTGTCCTGCATCCAGCGTTCTTTCGGAACGCACATTCAGTGCTGCTGGAGGATTTGTCACGGATCACAGGGTGCGCCTGTCCACCGACTCGGTTGATCGACTGACTTTCATCAAGATGAACCAGTCTTGGATCACCACCAGCTACCACACACCTGATGCTGATATAACAGACTAATTGATTTTAACATGTCACATCCCTTCAAGACTGATGCTGATGCTGAGTGCCTGTGCTGTTATGTTGACTGGCTATCCTCCTCCTCCGAGTCCTCAATGATACGATTGATGATGATAGCTTGGAAGATCATTTTTGTTTATGGGTGCCGCCACCAGTGGCTAAGGCCCAATTTTTCAGCCCCTGTTTTACAGGGGCGTGTAATTACAATTTTTTTAGCAATAATTTGCCATAGGGCTCATTGCTGTGCTCCAAGTACAGTATCTGTGAGGGGTTGGAGTGTTGTGGCACCAGTGCCTAAGGCCCAATTTTTCAGCCCCTGTTTAACAGGGGCGTGTCATTACAATTTTTGAAGCAATACTTTGCAACAGGGCTCATTGCTGTGCTCCAAGTACAGTATCTGTGAGGGGTTGTAGTGTTGTGCCACCAGTGCCTAAGGCCCAATTTTTCAGCCCCTGTTCAACAGGGGCATGCAATTACAATTCTTGATCTAATAATTCACAGCAGGGCCCATTGCTGCACCCACCAAGAGTAACTCTGAGGGCTTACAGTGTTGTGGCAACGCCACCACCACCACCACCACGAAAGGCCCAATTTTTCAGCCCCTGTTCAAAAGGGGCATGTAATTACAATTCTTGATCTAATAATTCACAGCAGGGCCCATTCCTGCACCCACCAAGAGTAACTCTGAGGGCTTACAGTGTTGTGGCAACGCCACCACCACCACGAAAGGCCCAATTTTTCAGCCCCTGTTCAAAAGGGGCATGTAATTACAATTCTTGATCTAATAATTCACAGCAGGGCCCATTGCTGCACCCACCAAGAGTAACTCTGAGGGCTTACAGTGTTGTGGCAACGCCACCACCACCACCACCACGAAAGGCCCAATTTTTCAGCCCCTGTTCAAAAGGGGCATGTAATTACAATTCTTGATCTAATAATTCACAGCAGGGCCCATTGCTGCACCCACCAAGAGTAACTCTGAGGGCTTACAGTGTTGTGGCAACGCCACCACCACCACCACCACGAAAGGCCCAATTTTTCAGCCCCTGTTCAAAAGGGGCATGTAATTACAATTCTTGATCTAATAATTCACAGCAGGGCCCATTGCTGCACCCACCAAGAGTAACTGTCAGGGCTTACAGTGTTGTGGCACCAGCACCACCATCAAAGGCCCAATTTTTACTACCACTGTTCAACAATTATATGTAATTAAAATTCCTGATATAATAGTTGACAGCAGGGCGTTCCAGCACCAACCAAGAGTAACTGTGAGTGCTTACAGTGTTGTGCCAACACCAACAACTAAGGGGCCTATTTCTGCAGAGTATATACGGCAGGTCCCTACTTTCAAACATCCAACTTACAAACGACTCCTACTTGCAAACGCAAGAAGACAACAGGAAGTGAGAGGAAATCTACCACTAGGAAGGAAAATTCTCTCCTGTAAGAATAAATATGGGAGAAAGGTGTCTCCTCTGTACTGATGCTTTATCAGCAATCCTTGTTTCAAGAAAAACACCACATTTCAAAAACAGTTGTCATTGGGACGGAAAGTGAGGTGAAATGTTCTGAACAGGGGCACAGACAGCAAAACAAATGTTACAGGGGTGATAACCCTTACCTATGTTTTCCAAAAAGTTTAAAAATAGATTTTTGGGCTGGAGCTACACTTCAACAATGTACCTGTTCAAAATTACAAACAGATTCTACATATGAACAAACCTACAGTCCCTGTCTTGTATGCACCGCCTGTATACGGCTGTTCAGAGTATATAGGGCCTTTTTTATTTTATGTGCGGGGTTCCCCTTAATATCCATACAAGACCCAAAGGGGCTGGTAATGGGCTGGGGTAGGGGGGGGGGTCATGGGGTAGCTATGCCATTTTTCTTAAAGAATTTCATCCATATTACCGGGACCAGACATTACATTAAAGCCGCAAGCAGTTTTAAATGGCTTTTTTTCCCTTTAGAAGTGTCATTTTGTGCAGGGACAGTTCTAAACACGGGAAACACGTGGCACTTCACAGGCATACTTTAGACACCCCCCAGGTACGATATTTAAAGGAATATTTGACTTTTTTTTTTTCACTTTATGCATCATTAAAATGACTGCTCCCGAAAAACGACCGTTTTTAAAACTTCTTTTTGCATTGATACATGTCCCCTGGTGCAGAACCCGGGTTCCCAAACCCTTTTTAGGACAATAACATGCATAATAGTTTTTATAATTAGCACTTTAGAATTCGAACGTTCGCATCCATTGTATTTAATAGGGTTCTAATGTTCGTACGAACGTTCGGTCCGTTGGCGGGTTCTGGTGCAAACCGAACCCGGGGGTGTTCGGCTCATCACTAGTCACTAGTCCTTCTAAGTGACAGAGATACTTCACACAAGTTATATGCTTAATCAAAGGTACCTTTACTCAGTATAAAAGGGAAGGGTAAAGAATCACATTAATACACACAGTTGACTCTGCATGCGCATTGCAGAGTCAATAAACCAATAAGGATAGGTATCACTGAGATTAGGTAATAACAGGAAATAACATCAGCTATATATATGTACATGTATCTATATGTGTCTCTGCACGGCTAACTGGTTGCTCGCGAGCTCCCCCTTTATTGCAATACCTTGCATGTGTTCATTCCCTATAATAGGTAAGCAAGGCCTATCTGCGTCCCACTCAAAGTTCCTTTCTCCAATGAAGTCTTCGCTAGCCACCGTCGGTGCACAAGTTAAATTGTAATCCACAGGGTTTCAACAAGATGCTGTAATTATCCGCAATATACCTGAGTACTCGTGTGCCTGCCACCCACTAATGACGGATGCACCAATCTCTGATCACATAGTCTCCAGTGAGATACACTAGGCCGCAAGCTGTGGCGTGATAGGTGAAGTGTGGCTGGCACTAACTAAATCACTTTCCTCTAAGGTAGTAGTCAATTCTGGGCAGGTGCCCTTCTCACCAAACAGGCCCGACTTTCAGATAGTCTCCTCTGGCTTGTCCCGGTCACTCGATCTCCACGCTTCTGCTTCAGCTGCAGTCTCCGGACTCCGTCACTAACAGCATATGGTGATGGACGACTCCGGTCTCTGCTGGGCAATCACAGGACGCTGTGGACGATCCTCTGCTGGAAATCACTCAGGCACTCCCGTAATTTAGGCCCAGGCTTCTGGCCTAATCCTTAGGAAGCAAGCCTCCGTGCCAACTTCCTGCTTGATTGAGAGCTGGATCCAGAGAGAGAGACGCTGGCCCCTCCCCTGGTTTAAGTAGTCTGCCCAGAATGCTTTGCGGTGTTGCAATGCACCCTGGGTAATGTAGTCTGTCTTTTACTAAAAGCAACAAAGTCTTTTCTCCTAGCTGATATCTGTCCCAAAGTGTATTAGTTGCATTGTAACACTTATACCACCGGAGGGAGCCGGATTCCTTCTTTCATATGGACATCCTGCTACACACTCCCCCCACTTAAAGTCTTTGGTCCCCAAAGAGGACAACAGTATGTAACCTAACACATACTTTGGCAATACCTGCAGGGAAATTTGTTAGTTTATGCATGACAATAAACAACTTGCCTTTTCATAAGCAGGATTTAAACTTAAACAGCTCATATCATAACACAGAGCCGACAGAGGAACCTCCCACCAATTATCACAAGGAGGGAGGTTGTCCTGTATACGGACCACCGACACTTGGGTGTCTGTTTCAGATGTGCTAGGGAGTGAGCTGGGGTTGTCTTCCACTGAATCTGAATCTGGAGTGGAAGAGCTAGACTGATCAATGGTTCTCTTAGAAGTGATGATGGCCTCCTCAGAGCATTCACCCAATTGGTCGTACGTCAGTCTTTTTGGGGGGTGAATTACTCTTCTTTCCCTCTGCTCTTTAGGTATCATATTCTCAAGGACATTGGGGCTGGCTGTTTCTAGAAGCTCTTCAGGGGCTTCCTCATCTAGTTCAGGCATGTTGGGCTCCAGAACTTCAGGAGCGTCCCGCTCTCCTTCAGATAGAGACAACGACCCTTTTTCTGGGTCTTCCATTGTCAAAGAGTCTGAGTCATCAGCTACCTCCTCAATGAGAATGTTTGAAGGCACGAATTCAGGAGCTTCTGCCCGAAGAGTTCCATTGTCAACTGTTTTGGGTGAGGTTTGGGAGGTGGTCATGGGTTCTGGCAATTGGGATGACCACAACCAGTCAGATTCTGCTTCTTCATCCTCTTGACCTTCATTGTCAGAGTCTCCATCTCTCACATCTGGAAGCACTGTTTGAGATCGGGTGATGGGTCTGGAACCTTGAGAAGTTGAAGGGGTTTCTTGTGAGTCAGATGCAGGAGGCATGCGAACTGCCTCGGAGAGGGGCAACAAGTGATTCCTGTGCCAGGTCTTTAACGGTCCCACGCTTCCTTCTGGCCTAATTTGGTACACAGGAAGGTTTTCCAGCTTCTTGCAGATAACATAAGGTTGGGATTTCCAACGGTCAGCCAACTTATGTTTTCCCGGAATTCCCAAGTTCCTCAACAGCACTCTATCTCCTGGCTGTAAATCTTGAATTCTGACTCTTAGGTCAAAGTTTCTTTTATTTCTCAGCCCCCGTTGGTCAGATGCTGCTTGGGCCTTTTCAAAAGCTGTCTTCAGACTCTTTCTCAATCGGTCTACATACCCCTTGTGGGATGCTGCTGAGGTATGATCCAGCGATATGCCAAAGGCCAAGTCCACTGGCAACCGAGCCTCCCGCCCGAACATCAAACGGTATGGGGAATACCCGGTGACATCACTAGCAGTGCTATTGTAGGCATGCACTATGGCAGCTACATGCTTGCTCCAATGCTGCTTTTTCTCTGAACTCAGAGTCCCCAACATATCCAAGAGAGTCCGGTTAAAACGTTCAGGCTGAGCATCTCCTTGTGGGTGATAAGGGGTTGTCCTGGTCTTCTGGATGCCTAACAGGTCTAATAACTTCTTTATTAATTTGCTTTCAAAGTCTCTGCCCTGATCTGAATGAAGGCGTTGGGGTAGACCATAGTGCACAAAGAATTTTTCTACCAGTACTTTGGCTACTGTTGAGGCCTTCTGGTCTTTTGTTGGGAATGCTTGAGCATATCTGGTAAAGTGATCTGTTATCACCAAGACATTCCCTTGACCACTCAGATCAGGCTCCAGGCAAAGGAAGTCAATGCACACCAGTTCCATAGGTCCCTGACTTTGCAGATGGCCCATTGGGGCTGCTTGACGTGGCAAGGTCTTCCTTTGAATGCATCGGACACAGGAATGGCAATATCCTTCCACTTCAGCCCGCATGCAGGGCCAATAGAACCTATCCCGTACAAGGTGAAAAGTCCGTCCGGACCCTAGGTGACCATGGTTGTCATGGAGGGCAGCTAGGACCGCTTCTCGATATTTGGCTGGTAGAAACAGCTGCCACTTCTCTTCTGAGTCGTCAGAGGGGCCCCTTCGGTAGACCACCCCTTGACGTATGTGTAGCCGATCCCACTCCCTGCGCAACAATCGGGCTTCTCTTGGGGAGTCTGTTTCAAGCATCTCGGGACGCTGGCTTTCCAGGGCCTTTATCAGGAGTTTCCCTAAAGAGTCTTCTTCTTGCTCCTTTCTCAAATCCCTTTTTGTCAGCTTGGGCAAGCCCTCCCCTTCGACTTGGGTCACACTGCAATAGCACTTCGGTACTCCAACAGCTGAGACCCCAATTTCTTTGGCTCTTGACCCACCTCTGGCTTGAAGTTCTGTCCCCTGATATAGGGCTCGCACTCCCTCTGGGTCTAGTTGGGCCCATTCTTCGGTAGGGTCGGTGGGGGCATGAGACCTCCTGGACAGGGCATCTGCATCCCTATTTCCCACTCCGGGTCGGTACTTCAAGCTGAAGGTGAAGCTTGAAAGGGCAGCCAACCACCGGTGTCCCGTTGCATCCAACTTGGCAGTGGTCAGAAGGTAGGTGAGCGGGTTATTATCTGTCTTCACCACAAACTCCGCCCCATATAGGTAGTCTCTCAGTTTGTCTACCACTGCCCATTTCAAGGCCAGGAATTCAAGCTTGTGGGTGGGGTAATTCTTCTCAGCAGGTATCAGACTCCTGCTCACATATGCGACGGGTCTTAGGTAACCATCATGTTCCTGGTACAGCACCCCACCCAGCCCATCTCGGCTGGCATCTACATGCAGTTCATAAGGCTTCTTTGGATCAGCATAGGCCAGGACGGGTGCAGTGGTAAGACTCTTCTTTAACATCTGGAAGGCTTCCTCGCACTCCCCTGTCCACTGGTCTTGAATCGACTCTTTGGGCCTTCGGGGTCCCATGGTGAGTTTCACTGGTTTGACCAGCTCTGGAACATCATCTTCCCCTTCGTTTCTGAGTAACTCGTTCAGGGGTCTGGCAATCTTGGCGAATCCTTCTACAAATCTTCTGTAGTAAGAACAGAACCCCAGGAATGACCGAAGCTCAGTCACGTTGGTAGGTCTCGGCCAAGAGGTGACGGCATCCAGCTTCTCTGGGTCCGTGGCCACCCCTTCTGCAGAAACGATATGGCCCAGGTAATGGACTGAGGACTGGTAAAATTGACACTTCTCTGGGGAGAGTTTCAGGCCCTCTTCACTGAGCCTCTTCAGGACCTTCTCCAGTCTCTCTTCATGCTCTTCTAGGGTTCTCCCGAACACGATGACGTCGTCCAAATATACCAGTACCTCTATTAGATTCATGTCCCCGACGGTTCTCTCCATTAGCCTTTGGAAAGTGGCAGGGGCTCCTGATAACCCTTGAGGCATACGGTTGAACTCAAAGAACCCCACAGGGGTGATGAAGGCTGTCTTCTCCCGATCCTCAGGGTGCATGGGGATTTGGTAATATCCACTTTTTAGATCCATTACACTGAACCACTTGGCCCCTGACAGACTCTGCAGGGCGTCTTCAATTCGGGGAGTGGTGTATTGATCTGGGATGGTCCTTCTGTTTAGTGTTCTGTAGTCGATACACAGTCTCAGCGACCCGTTCTTCTTTCGGACTACCACTATTGGAGAAGCGTAAGGGCTCCTGGATTCTCGAATAATCCCCGTCCTCTTCAGCTCAGCCAACTGTTCCCGCAAGTCTTCTAAGTCACCCAGTGGGACCCGTCGAACTCTCTCTCTCTAAAGGGCTTATCTTCTTGTAAGCATATCTTGTGAGTGGCACTCCTTGCGCACCCCACATCAAACTCATCTTTAGAGAAGATCTTTTCCCACCTTGCAAGTTGAGCTTTGGCCCTTTTTCTCCATTCTGGTGGGAGGGCCGTGTCTTCAGAACAGAGCTTCTCTATGGTGACTTCACCCCTTTCTTCTTTCTTCAATTCACACGGGGCAATGGGGGTGGCTGGATTCACCTGGCCCAACAGCATTCTGGCCGGCACCTTCACTGGTGTATTAGCAGTGTTCCTTATACTCACTGAAACCCTCCCATGGCTTTTCTGTAGGGCCTTCAATGGGATCACTTCGGGGATTACTTCAATCCCTTTCTGTCTTTCCTGTGGGCCTGGTTCGAAGACAATGAAGGGGCCTGGCTGTTTCCATGTGAGCTTGACAGAAGCCCTCAGGCAAGTCACCTCTCCCGGTTGTAATACCTTCTCCGTCTTGTCTAGCTTCCAAATCTTGCCAACTCCCTCAGCCGGGGCCTTCTGCTCCAGTACCAGGCGCTGGTAGGCTTGCCTTAACATGGGGTGGACTCTTGTGGTCGGGGCTTCTTCCTGTTGAGCCAACGGTGTCAGCAGTCGCCTGACTAGATCAGTGTTGGTCCCTATGATGAGTGAGCTCTTGCTGGCCCCTGGTGGGCGAGGGCACACTACTGCCAGAGTATCGAAGGTCTCTGTCTCCCCAGCCACTGAGGGATCAAAAGTCAACTTGATTGGCAGGTAACCGTCATAGGGAAAGCTCTGAGTTCCAATACCCCATATTTCCAGTTCCTCTAATTTCTGTAGGGGCAGATGTTTAAGATGTTTATCATAGAAATCCCTATACAGAAGAGTCACTTGAGCCCCAGTGTCAAGAAGAGCCTTGGTGTAGATCCCTTCTACTTGTATGGAGACTACTGGAGAAGGCCCCACTAACTTGGCAGGGAACTCCTTCAACACAGACTTCTTGCTGGGTTCAGTTACCTGTACCCTCACTTCTTTTTTTCTTGAGTTTCCGGTGGGTCTCAGTCCCTTCTGGGTCTGGTGTGCACTGGCCCTCTGTTCAACAGCAGCCTGAGTTGTGGGATGGGGCCTAATTGGCAGAGGTTTAGGTCCCTGACTCTGATGTTTTGGATCATTGGACTTCTTGAAAGAGTTCGTGGAAACTGGTGGGCGCCCGGCTGACTCCTTCACCGGGGCCCTCTGAAGTTTTCCGCCGGCTTGCGATATCTGGATGCAACTTCATCTGGGCTGGGACACACTGCTCTAACATGCCCGATTCCCCCACAATTGAAGCATGTTATCAATCTCTTAGGCTTCTGTACTAGTTCCATATTGGAGCTAGGAGGTTTTTTTGGTTCCTCTGATGTGTTCTTGTTGTGTGGCACAGAGGCCTGGCTAGTCAGCATGGACACCATTTCTACTAGTTGTGACACCTGGGTCTTTAGGAGTTCAACTTCTGGATCACCTTCTTCTGCACTTAACATTCTGACTCGGGCAGTTGGTTCGGTGTGTTGACTCCTCCTTTTGTCTTCCAACATGGCCTCCTCCTCCCTGACTATCCGGATCAAGTCGGGGTATTCCAGGCTGCTCCCGTCCCGCCGGGTGCGTAGCAATAATGCGATGGGGTCCAAGGGTTGAGCTCCCCTCAACACCTGCTGGGCACGGGCCTCATCCACTTTTCTTGGATCGATCCCTTTCTTCAGTAGGATCCGATGCAGGATCTTATCCAGGCGTCCTATGAATTCTGACAGCTTCTCTCCCTCTTTTTGGTAGCAATGCCCCAGCTGGTAAGTGAGTTCAGTGACGTTTTCCGTCCCGCCGAACACATTCTGCAGAATATCCAGATAATCCTGTGCATTGCAGTCCTTCTTGCTTAACTTGAGGTTACGTATGGCCTCCAGAGCAGGCCCCTTTAAGCTTTCCACAATCCGTTGTTTTTTTTGTTGTTCTGGCACCTCCCATTCTTCTAGGGCCTGAGTGGCGCCATCTAGCCACTCTTCAAATCCATCTTCCACTGAAGGTACAGGTTTCTTCCCAGAAAAGGTCCTGAGTTTCCTGTATCCTGACATCAGGTAGTCTGGAGGGTCCTTTTTACACTTGGTCACAATCTCCCCCAGGACAGCGCACAATTCTGAGCTAAGGGTGGTCAATGGTGGTGAACCGTGACCCTTTTGTTGGGCGCTCCCTCCTGTGCTGGGGCCTCCTGAAGTAGTGGATGTGGGGCCATCTTTATTCTCTTCTGGGTGTATCAGGAGGAGTTCTACTTGGTTTGTAGTTTTTATGCTGGCACCCTTGAAGTAGTCAGAGATTCCGTTCCTCCACTCACATAATGCATAGGTGTGGGGATTTACAGTATCTGTCTTTATGTCAATCACCCATGGCTTCCTGTCCGTGGACAATGCTCTCAAGACTGGAGTTAGCTGCTCCTCTACCCAGGCCTCTCTCTGGATTTCAACCACCAGGCCATTTCCGGGTAGGATGCCTTCATCCCTGCACCACCGGGCTACGGCAGCAGGGTCCATTTCTGTGCTGTAAGGGTTCTGTCTAGGGGGAAAGTTGATTGCAGAACCGTAGAATATCCCGGACGAGCCCCCACGTGTAGCACTACCCCGTAGGAGCTGCTGTTTGTTTGATTTGGGTCTACGTCCTGCCTATCAACCCCTGGAAGTGGCTCAAACCTTCCCTTAGCACAACTGATATGAATAAAGAGTGTGAGACCTATTGAGTATTAGGAGACACAATCCTGCATACATCACACAATAACCTGTAAATGTTATTACCTTTGCTGGTCACTAGTCCTTCTAAGTGACAGAGATACTTCACACAAGTTATATGCTTAATCAAAGGTACCTTTACTCAGTATAAAAGGGAAGGGTAAAGAATCACATTAATACACACAGTTGACTCTGCATGCGCATTGCAGAGTCAATAAACCAATAAGGATAGGTATCACTGAGATTAGGTAATAACAGGAAATAACATCAGCTATATATATGTACATGTATCTATATGTGTCTCTGCACGGCTAACTGGTTGCTCGCGAGCTCCCCCTTTATTGCAATACCTTGCACGTGTTCATTCCCTATAATAGGTAAGCAAGGCCTATCTGCGTCCCACTCAAAGTTCCTTTCTCCAATGAAGTCTTCGCTAGCCACCGTCGGTGCACAAGTTAAATTGTAATCCACAGGGTTTCAACAAGATGCCGTAATTATCCGCAATATACCTGAGTACTCGTGTGCCTGCCACCCACTAATGACGGATGCACCAATCTCTGATCACATAGTCTCCAGTGAGATACACTAGGCCGCAAGCTGTGGCGTGATAGGTGAAGTGTGGCTGCCACTAACTAAATCACTTTCCTCTAAGGTAGTAGTCAATTCTGGGCAGGTGCCCTTCTCACCAAACAGGCCCGACTTTCAGATAGTCTCCTCTGGCTTGTCCCGGTCACTCGATCTCCACGCTTCTGCTTCAGCTGCAGTCTCCGGACTCCGTCACTAACAGCATATGGTGATGGACGACTCCGGTCTCTGCTGGGCAATCACAGGACGCTGTGGACGATCCTCTGCTGGAAATCACTCAGGCACTCCCGTAATTTAGGCCCAGGCTTCTGGCCTAATCCTTAGGAAGCAGGCCTCCGTGCCAACTTCCTGCTTGATTGAGAGCTGGATCCAGAGAGAGAGACGCTGGCCCCTCCCCTGGTTTAAGTAGTCTGCCCAGAATGCTTTGCGGTGTTGCAATGCACCCTGGGTAATGTAGTCTGTCTTTTACTAAAAGCAACAAAGTCTTTTCTCCTAGCTGATATCTGTCCCAAAGTGTATTAGTTGCATTGTAACACTTATACCACCGGAGGGAGCCGGATTCCTTCTTTCATATGGACATCCTGCTACACTTGGTAGGGAAGAGGACAGCAGTCACTACTGGCAGGGCAGAGGACAGAGGTCACCCTTGGTAGGGAAGAGGAAAGGGGTCACTGCTAGCAGGACAGAGGTCAGGGGTTGCTGCTGGCACAACAGAAGAGGGGGTCATTGCAGGCTGGACATAGGTCAGGGGTCACTGCAGGCAGGGCAGAGGACAGGGCTCACTGTTGGCAGGGCACTCAGCAGAGGATGGGGGGGGGGTAATTGCTGGCAGAGCTACTCCTTCATTGACTACACATAGCTGAGATTGAATTCCCTTACACACAGCTACATGATGCTGCCAGGCATCATTCAGATATTCCCACTGAAATTCAAAAACGTCCTTGGGCTGGAAGTGGTTAATTAACCATCCTCTCTGGTCTTGGATTCTATAGCTAGTTGTAGCTCAGGGCTCAAAATCCAGCATAGAGAAGATTATGCATTTGACGGCCACTTCTGGTAGTTAGAAGTCCGATTGCATGACAGATTAGAAACTACTAGGGACTAAGATGAGGACTAGGGACTAAGATGAGGATTAAATAGACTGACTTTGTGTTCCAGTGCCACACCACAGTTTCTGCGGGTGAGAAGCTGTGTTCCAGATCGGTTGGACAACAGCTAAAGGATCTCCATGTTACAGCTGATCTTTTCAGGTCTCCAACCCAAGATGGATGCTACATCGTGATGATCCTCAGGGGTTCTACAACTGAACTTTGCTGCAACATTCATCTGGCTATATCTTTTTTTTTTTTTTTTTTATTATTTTTATTAAAGTTTTTCAACACATATAACATACACAGCTTAAGCACCTACAGTACAGAAAAGGAGCAAATACAAAAAATAATACCATTTGCAATGCGAACCTAGCGAATCAGGCATAACAATGGAAGGGTGCAGCAACACCGCCAAATAGAATCCAGAAAGGCATACATTATCTTAAACCCAGTAGTCTTTACGAACACATAAGAATACAACGGGAGTAAAGCAAGATATAATAGCAAGATATGGCCTCGATATGTTGTCCACCCCAAATTCACTAAGCCGTTTCAGGCTCTGCTAACCAAGTGCGCCAGACCCTGTCATATTTTTGTGGGCAGCCCCGATTGGCATAAGTGTCCCTGTATAGAGGAAGGCTATTGTTCACCAAGCATTTCCATTGCTTCAGAGAGGGGGGGGCAGGCTTCCTCCACTGCATAGCAATGTTCTTACGAGCATAGAAGAGCAGCAGGGTAATCAGCGTGCGTTTGGCAGAGGATGGTACGATGGTCTCAATGAGCCCCAAAAGGCACACCTCCATTGCCAAAGGCACAGTGACACAGGCTACTCTATTAATCAAATCCAGCACCATTTCCCAATACCGCTGGACCCCCGGACAATGCCAGAAGATATGGGAGAAGTCGCCCGGTGAGGCGCCGCATCTGGCTATATCTTTAACCTCTTCAGATCCGGGCCATTGACAAATGACGGCCTCAATGTGGATCTATAAATCCGGGAGGACGTCAATAGACGTCCTCGGCTATTTCGGCCACTGGGGGGCGCGCGAGCGCCGCCAGCGGCACGCGCGCGCCCGGCGCATCACTAAGATGCCGATGCACGTGCCTGGCGGCCGCGATGTCCGCCAGGTACCCGCGATCGGCGTGTACACAGAGCAGGGACGTGGATCTCTGTGTGTAAACACAGAGATCCACGTCCTGTCAGGGAGAGGAGACCGATGCTGTGTCCCTTGTACATAGGGACACAGATCGGTCACCTCCCCCAGTCAGTCCCCTCCCCCACACAGTAGTAATCACTCCCAAGGCACACATTTAACCCCTTCCTCGCCCCCTAGTGTTAACCCCTTGCCTGCCAGTGTCATTTTTACAGTAACCAGTGCATTTTTTAGCACTGGTCGCTGTAAAAATGACAATGGTCCCAAAATGGTGTCAAAAGTGTCCGATGTGTCCGCCATAATGTCGCAGTCACAATAAAAATCGCTGATCGCCGCCATTACTAGTAAAAAAAAAAAATATTAATAAAAATGCAATAAAACTATGCCCTATTTTGTAGACGCTATAACTTTTGCCCAAACCAATCAATAAACGCTTATTCCGATTTTTTTTTTACCAAAAATATGTAGAAGAATACGTATCGGACTAAACTAAGGAAAAAAATATATATATTTTTTTTAAATGGGATATTTATTATAGAAAAAAATAAAAAATATTGTGTTTTTTTCAAAATCGGCGCTCTTTTTTTGTTTATAGCGCAAAAAATAAAAACCGCAGAGGTGATCAAATACCACCAAAAGAAAGCCCTATTTGTGGGATAAAAAGGACGTCAATTTTGTTTGGGAGTCACGTCGCCCGACCGCGCAATTGTCATTCAAATTGTGACAGCGCTGAAAGCTGAAAATTGGCCTGGGCAGGAAGGGAGTTTAAGTGCCCAGTAAGCAAGTAGTTAACTATAGATACCCGATTATATGTGCATAATTCCACCAGGACGCTTGTCGGATCCTTTGCTGATAATGCCTGTTTGTACATTGGATGTGTGGTATGTACTGTTATTAAGCTCTTCTTATATAAAGCTTGTATTATTTCCATATTGGTGCGCATCTCTATATGTATGGTTAATTCTATATGCTGGTTGTAGTAGTTTGTCTTCTCCCAATTACTTTCATTAGATTACTGGTTAATTTCCCAGGAAGGGAATCATTTCTGTTTATAGGGGCCCTGTCTTTGGTGGAGGTACTCCCAAGTTTATTATTAAACTCACTTTTCCACTTAGTAAAGGTTCTGGTTCTCTTATCCTACAGGTTTAGCGTCATATTGTCTTTGAGGAGGGACATTTCTTATAACCCTTCAAAAGAGGGCTACACACCCATGGGCCAAAGAAGCAGCATTGTAAAATCATGAAGCAACAGCAGAGGAGATGGTGGCCTGGGGGATGATTTGGTGACTGGAGCCTGGACCTGTCATGGGTGAAGGTGGACACTATGTACAATATATGGTATGCTGCTCAATATTCCACATTATGGCATGAACCTACCTAGAAAATGTATGTTCTGATTTAATATAAATAGATATATTTAAAGCCTTGAGGGATCATTTGTGGTAGAAGACATGACTTTTCAATGTGACCGGACTGCAGGTTTTATTATAATGGCTTCTTGGTGTACCCAGGGCCGTCTTTAACGTGGGGAAAAAGGGGAAGCTGCCCAGGGCCCAGTCACTGTTGAGGGGCCCAAAGCAGCTGCCCCTTAAACCCCTTGTCATGGGGAGGCCTAGATGGTGGCGGTGGGAGCAGGGAGAAGCGTGTGAGAAGAGCAGCAGGTGCAGCATACCCGACACAGGTGGCGGAGCCACCCAGAGCCTGGACTTGTCCAACCTCCTTCCCACCCCAAGGACTGACAGCGGGGCCCTAGGGCAGGTGGATTGGGGCCCCTGGAGGACCGGCAGGAGGTGCAGGCAGCCAGGGACTGCTACCCGCCCTCCTCTTCACCCCCAACTTTGACAATGGGCTCCAAGAGCAGGCGGATTGGGGGCCCCAGAGGACTGGTGGAAGATGCAGGCAGTCAGGGACTGCTACCCACCCTCCTCTTCACCCCCAGCGCTGACAGCAGGCCCTGATGGCAGGCAGATCAGGAACCCCAGAGGACCAGCCAGGGACTGCTACCCACCCGGGACAGTCGCTGTAAGGAACATGGAAGGTACTGGCCATCACACACACCTACCACAGACACAGAAGGGACTGCAGACAGGGCTGGCGGTCTCTCTCTCTCACCCTTCTCTCTCTCTGACCCATCTCTCACCCCCTCTGACCCTTTCTCTCTCTCTGACCCCCCTCTCTCCCTCTGACCCCCCCTCTCTCTCACCCTCCTCTCTAACCCCTCTCTCTCTCTACCCCTTCTTTGACCCCCCTCTGTCTCTCCCCCCTCTGACCCCTCTCTCTCACCCCCCTCTCTGACCCTTCTCTCTCTCACCCCCCTCTGACCCCTCTTCTCTCCCACTCCCCTCTCTGACCCTTCTCACCCCCTCTCTGACCCTTCTATCTCTCACCCCCCTCTCTCTTTCATCCCCCCTCTCTCTCTCATTCCCCCTCTCTAACCCCTCTCTATCTCATCCCCCCACTCTGACCCCCCCTCTCTCTTTCTCTTTCTCTCACCTCCTCTGACCCCTCTCTCTCTCTCTCGCACCCCCCCTCTCTGAACCTTCTCTCTCTCTCGCACCCCCTCTCTGACCCCTCTCTCTCTCACCCCCCCCCCTCTGACCTCTCTCTCACCCAGTTTAGCTGCTATTTATTGTATGTTTTAAAGCAGATGGAGTGCGAAATTGCATGCTCACTTCTACTTGCTCCTCTGTCTATTGGATGAATGGACTATAATGCCCTAATTTACAGTGCACAGAGTTTAAAATAATATTTGATGATTTTGTTATTACCTTAATACTTGGCAGAATCTCAGTGATATGGCTGTGCATCCTTGGAATGATATTATACATTCCATATGCTTATGGTGAACACAGACACAGCAGATCTGTCCCTTTAACCCGGTAAAGAGCAAGAAAACAGCAGAGTCATTCTGCGCATGGAGCAGTAATGGAAGCAGCCTGTATAAAATCTTTTCCACCCATCTTAGATTACAAGACAGAGAAATATGTGCTGACAAAGAACAGGAAGGTTGGAGTGTTTCATCGCCTGCTTCATCTGGGCATTTTATGTTATATTATTGGGTGAGTTAGATTTGATTTTCTAACACAATGAGCTAGGGGATGTGAGAGAATTCCATTGAAGGCAATGGGCTACAATGATGAAGATTATGTTCATAAAATAGATACAGTAACTGATTTGGCTAGATAAAATGGGATAGACAGAAAGCAAGGTGACTGACCATGTGTAATTTTTATCACTTCATGAAAAATGCTAGTATAGTCTTCAGAGGATGCTGTATAGTAAACCAAATTGCTGGGCTGGGCAGTGAAAGCCATGATTTTAGGTCATCTTTCTCTTTCTGTCCCCATACTGGGTAACATGGCAAATTTGCACCATGATGGGGTTTTCTAATGTGCTGCACATTGCGCTTTTGTAAAAGTGCAGTTGTGTTAATGGTGATACTTACAGGGAAACCTGTAACCTGCACTTTGATTAGGCTTGAAACAATGTAAGGAAACATTAAATTTGGGGCCTAGTACATGTGCATTAACCTATGTGATAAATGCACCTAAAGTGGAACTAAACCCTCCTATCCTTTACAGCCAAGGAAGCTGCCCTCTTAGACCCCATTCACACCTGAGCGTTTTGTAGCCTGAAGCCTGAAGCTACATAAAGCTTGAGGGGAAAAAATCAATTATTCTCTATGGAGATGGTTCACATCTCCACTCCAAGTCACCTGAAGCCCAACGCCTGAAGCTCAAACAAGTTCTGGACCCTTTTTTGTCGCTTGAAACGGGCAGATTTGGGCATTTTTGGAGCGTTTGTTTTGCCATAGAAATGAATGGAAACGATCCATTAGAGCATCTTAGCGCTTCTTTGAGCGTTACTACGCACGTTTTGACGCTTTTATCTGCTCAAGTAAAATAGATCTACATAAAGGAAATGACATAAAAATACACAGGAAATGCACAGATCTCCATATTTATTTAGCAGACATGGAGGAAAACAACATGGTAGAGGAAGTGATGCATGAGGTATTATCTATATTAGATCCGGACAGCTTTATACGAATGGTAAAGCAGTACACCTGACTCTACGATTCCAGAGATCCATGCTACAAGCGTCGACCGAGCAAGAGGAGGGCATGGAACCAGATTGCCAGCCAAGTGTTCACAAACTTGGCAGACATAAGAAATGGCCATGTGAAGGATAATAAAGGTAAGCTAAACCCCTGCAAACTGAACTAACCACCAAACCGACCATAGGGTAGGGTGACCAGACGTCCCAGTTTTCCGGGGACAATCCCCGTTTTCCGACTACAGTCCCCGGATCCCGTTTGTCCCCGCTTTTGTCCCCGGTTTTCCGGTCGGTAGCCAGGCTGCGGCAGTTTCCTGATGGATGGGGGCGTTTCCCGGTGGACGGGGGCGTTTCCCGGTGGACGGGGGCGTTCCCCGAGACATAGCACATGCAGAGCTGTTTAGACGTGTAGGAGGAGCTGGAGCGGCTCCAGCCTGCCTATGCTATGCTAGTGTAGTTAGTAGTGCCATAGCTGCCACTCCTCCTCAGCTGAAAATCCATCAAATTACGACTCTTCCAGCATCCCGCCCCTCTCCTCCTACCTCTGCTCCCTCCTCCAATCGTGCTCCTGGCAGCATAGGGAGAGGACAGAGTACAGCGTTCCTCCCCTTCCCTCCGGTCCTGCAAGGCACTATGGGAATTGTAGTCAACAAGTAGTACAGAGGGAATGTCCACAAGCAGGTGAGTTTTTATGCTAGCTAGCTAGCAGCTAACATAATAAAATGTTTCTCCTTCACTGGTGGGCACTGACAGGCAGCACTCATGGGCACTCATGTGGCACTATGTATATATGCAATTGATTATATATAACAAAAAAAATCTAATATATGTGATAGTCAATTGTGCAAAAAACACAGCTATGTATATCAAAACTGTCCAAAAAAACTGTGTTTGTGAATCCAATGAAACATACAGGAGTTCTGTCCACAAATGGCATCTGCTGTAAGGCTGCTTTCACACTGGGGCAGCGTCGGCGGTAAAGCGCCGCAATTTTTAGCGGCGCTTTACCGTTGTTTTTGCGGAGGTATTCAGCCGCTAGCGGGGCACTTTTAACCCCCGCTAGCGGCCGGAAAAGGGTTAAAAACCACCCGCAAAACGCTGCTGCAGTGGCGCTTTGCCGGCGGTTCAGCCACGCTGCCCATTAATTTCAAAGGGCAGGAGCGTTGGAGGAGCAGTGTACATACCTCCTTTACCGCTCCAAAGATGCTGCTTGCAGGAGTTTTTTTAACATCCTGCCAGCGCATCGCCTCAGTGTGAAAGTACTCAGGCTTTCACACTGAGCCTGCAGGGGAGCTGTTTTTCCAGCGCTTTACAGGCGCTATTTGTAGCCCAAAAGCGCCTGAAAAAACGCCCCAGTGTCTTACTGAACAATGTGTCAAAAGGAAATCCTTAACATATTGGGGGTTATTTACAAAAGGCAAAACCACTTTGCACTACAAGTGCAAACTACAAGTGCAAAGTGCACTTGAAATTGCACTGAAAGCGCACTTGGAAGTGCAGTCGCTGTAAATCTGAGGGGAAGCTCTGAAATGAGGGGAAGCTCTGCTGATTTTATTATCCAATCATGTGTAAGCTAAAATGCTGTTTTTTATTTTCCTTGCATGTCCCCCTCGGATCTACTGCGACTGCACTTCCAAGTGCACTTTCAGTGCAATTTTAAGTGCACTTTGCACTTGTAGTTTGCACTTGTAGTTTGCACTTGTAAAGTGCATTTGCTTTTAGTAAATAACCCCCATTGTGTCAGTGAACTGGAACCGCCACCTATACGTGAAATAGCCGGAGCCTGTGATGTCATTTCTGGTGACTCCGATGTACGGAAGTGCGGTGAGGAGATGATCTTAACCCTGAATTTTTTTAAATGCGATTTACTGGTTTTATTGTGAGCAGATATTTTGCTATCTTTAATAAAATTGTTTTTCATTGGCAATATTGCGCTATAAATATCTGTTTTATTCTGAGTGGCTTATGAATCAAGAGGCAAGGATTCAGAGAGTCAAAGACCCCCAGAGAGCGATGACCCTTGTGATGAAAGGGATTAGGACCTAAAGATCTCTGCTATAAAAAGCGTAATTTAACCGATCGTCATTCCTTGAGGTGAGCGGCTATTTCACCTATAGGGGGCGGTTCCAGTTAACTGACACAATGGGGGTTATTTACGAAGGGCAAATCCACTTTGCACTACAAGTGCACTGCAAGTGCACTTGCAGTGCACTTGGAAGTGCAGTCACTGTTGATCTGAGGGGGACATGCAAGGAAAATAAAAAACAGCATTTTTGCTTGCACATGATTGGATGATAAAATCAGCAGATCTTCCCCTCATTTCAGAGCTTCCCCTCAGATCTACAGCAATCTACAGCGACTGCATTAACAAGTGCACTTGCAGTGCACTTGTAGTGCAGAGTGGAATTCCCTTTAGTAAATCAACCCCAATATGTTAAAGGGGTTGTAAAGGTAAAAACGTTTTTTCACCTTAATGCATTCTATGCATTAAGGTGAAAATACATCTGCGGATTAGCGCCCCCCCCCCCCCCCAGCCCCAGTTTAATTACCTGACCCCTCGAAAGTCCCGCCGTGAACGAGCAGGCTTCTCGGCTCATTCATTGGTTGATTGAAAGCAGCGCAGCCATTGGCTTGCGCTGCTGTCAATCACATCCAATGACGGGGGGCAGGGCCGAGTGATACAGTGATCGACTATAGCCGCCGGCTGTATCACAGGAGCGCCCCCGCAATAACTCACCACCATGCTCGCTCGCATATAGGTGATGAGTTATTGCGGGGAGGAGCCAAGACAGCCACAGAGGGACCCCAGAAGACGTGGATCGGGGCCACTCTGTGCAAAACGAGCTGCACAGTGGAGGTAAGTAAAACATGTTTGTTATTTTTAAAAAAATTAAAAATTATGTTTACAACCCTTTTAAGGATTTCCTTTTGACACATTTCTCAGCAACAGCAGATGTCACTCTGTGGACTGAGCTCCTTGTATGTTTCATTGGATTCACTAACACAGGTTTTTTGGACTGTTTTGATATACATAGCTCTAATTGAACAATAATTGTATGTTTTTTGCACAATTGACTATCACTGATGGGTACTGAGATGAGGTGGCACTGATGAGGCGGCACTGATGAGGCTGCACTGATAGGCACTGATAAGGCTGCACTGATAGGCACTGATGGACACTGATGAGGTGGCACTGATGGACACTGATGAGGTGGCACTGATGGACACTGATAGGCTGCAATGATAGGCAGCAATGATGGACACTGATAGGTGGCACAAATGGGCAATGATAGGCAACACTGATGGGCAGCCCTGGTAGGTGGCACTGATAAATGGCACTTATGAGAAAGCATTGATGAGCAGCTCTGATGGGCTGCACTAATGGGCACTGATAGGTGGCACTCATGGGCAGCACTTATGAGAAGGCATTGATGGGCAGCACTGATTGGCACTGATAGGCTACACTAATGGGCACTGATAGGTGGCATTGATGGGCCTGTATTGATCACAGGCTGTGACAGAATGTGAGCAAAGTACTGCTGATAACCAGCAAGTCTGTTTACATTTGATCAGCTGTGATTGGACACAGCTAATCACATGGTAAAGGGCCACAGTGATTGGCCCTTGACCCCGATCTGTGTGGCACAGTGGTCACTCAGCACACCAGATGTACACCCCAGCAGGTGCTCGGGGGCGTGGTTCCAGGAGGACGTCCATGGATGCCCTCCGGGAACAAAAGATCAGAGCTGTTGTCATCTTTCGGCTATAGCGCTGTTATAAAGTGGTTAAAGGAGCAGTTTGCCACGCGATCCTGTCACGCCACAATCACGTGTGTGTGTGTTTGAGCTTTGGGGTGCACACCCTAATGCAATGGGCTGCGCACACCTATGGATGGCAATGTAAAGTAATGAGGAGAAGGAGAGACGTGTTAGAACAGAGTAGGAAAGAAGAATCATGAGGATGAAGATGACCATAAGGAGGATAATGGAGATGATGGAAGGAAAGTAACAAAGTGATGGTGAGGATGGTGATAAGGACATGATGACAGACTGTCATGGACAGTGATGGGGATAATAATGGATGGTGAAGACAGAGATGACGGAGATCTTGTACAGTAATGGGGGAAGTGAGAAAAGTGATGTTGAGAATGATGAGGACAGTAAAGAAGACAATATAGACCCATAATAACAAATGCAGTTCTAGACAAACATTCACACGACACAGTCACAAACATATACATGCAGACATACTGAAATGCACAGTCACATACTGACACAAACAACAAAACAGTAGTGTGACTTTTGGATACTGGACTTTTTTTCCCTTTTACAGTATAGTTGTTAGCAAGTAAACATGTTTTTGATGAAATCCCTATGTATGTATTATATGTTCCTTGGTGCTGGCTAAAATGCTGAGTGGATTGTACTTCTGGGAGGGGGATTTGGTTGACTGATTCCATTATAATGTTATAACCTGTGTAGGGCTTTTATGGAGCTTAATTTTCTTGATTAGGGGGGGTGGGGGGTTTTGGGAATTGCAATAAATGTATGAGTTCATATGGTTGAAGGAGGCGTTATGAAAACTAACTTTAAATTGTCCTGTTTAGAATTTGTGGAGAAAATCTCCAAAAACAAAAATATTCTCAGGCAGATTCATTCCTCTGAGAAATATGCAAGTTAAAGGGTTACTCCGCAAAATGTTGTAAAACTCCTCCAGTATTCTATGTTGCTTTTGTTCCTTTAACATTTGTAGTCTTATAACAGTTAGCTATTAATATTTGATTATTTATGTTTAAAGGTATCCTACGTGTTGTTACAATGCAATCTTTTACTGTTCTGAATTGTTAATTTATTGTTCATTGTTATTATTGAACCAAAATTCTTTGGTAAGACTAAAATACAAAATATGCATTGAAAAGTTTTACCTTCATCTTATCTTCTTAACATTTGGTCGTATCCCAAAAAATTCTAAGAATTATCTTTTTTTTATCTCATGGACGAAATGTGAGAAATAACGTATATATCATATAATCCTTCTGTAACGGGAAGGCCCGGGGAACTCAGAATCGCTTAGAAAGTATGAGATACCCTTGCTTCAGCTTCCCCAATGCCTCTTATGTGTGAACCACCCTGTGTCCCTATTGGGGGCACAGGGTGAATAAAAAAAAACCCACTATGACCTATGATAGCCACATTCAATGCTGTATATACATTGTATATAGATTGGATGTACACTGTGGTTGGGGGTTGTGTAATCATTGCTGTGATGAGGTGGGGGGGGGGGGTTATTTTCATTCTATTGTCCATTGTGGCTTGGGGGAATTAAGCCTATAATTATAGGTTGTGGAACTAGCAGGCAGACAGGTTAATTGAAGAGATGCTGATGAGTCACCTGCCTGCTTGTGTTGTAAATGAATCTAGAAGGGCTTCTGAAGACCCTTTTAGTGTGAATAGGGATAATTAACTCTATGCTTGTGTGTATTGTACTCGGCAGACAGACAGGCTACAAATCCTTTCATTGTGAGATGTGTATTGAAGGTCGTTATGTTTCTATTGTGTAAAGTCTTTTGATTGGGAGACAAAAGCTAGCCTAACAGACGTCAAAATAATGTGTATTGGGTCTTGTTATGTTGTGGGTGGAGCTGGACCATTGTTCATTTTAAACTAATGCAGTATTGGATGTGTATAAAAGTTACAATGTTTTTTTCAATAAAGAGAGTTTATCCTGGAAAGATACAGAGTGCCTCTCGTTCTTTTGGAAGGATTAGATCCTATGGGAAGTGGTCGCCTGACTCTGGGGTGTCGGTAGCTGATGTGAGTTCGGAGTGGGAATATCCTAAGCGGCGTTAACCCCCTTTCATATTTGGGGTGTCGTTACACCTTCCATAAACATTTACCACATACACTGCATATATAATTTGAGGAATATGTGCTTATAAAATCGTTTACCATTTACCAAAAAAAAAAAAATGTCCCCTGATTTCATTTTGAAAATCTGGTCACCTTACCATAGGGAGATGATAGGATGATTGTTATTTAGTACATTATCTAAACACATGTACTGAAGTAAGGGAGCACTCCGCTGGGGAAACTGCTGGGAACACAGGTATAGGGAGCACTCCGCTGTGAACACTTATATAAGGCAGCACTCCGCTGGGGAAACTGATGGCCTCTCTCTTCTCTATCGGCAATTACGGGGTGGATCCAGTATCTGCGTGCCCTCTTCTTCCTCCTCTGTCTTTCATGCAGAAAATATGATGTAACAGTGGCTCCTGCCACAAAACACGCCATCTCATCGTCACTCATCTTTGCTCAAAAACGCCGGAAACCGCTGCATTAAAACGCGCAAATACATGCAAATGCGCGTTTTGCAGGCGCTATAGCGTTAAAAAAAGCGCCTGCAAAACTGCTGCCCCATTCATTCCAGTGTGAAAGCCCGAGAGCTTTTACACTGGAGCATTGCGCCAGCAGGACGTTAGAAAAAGTCCTGCTAGCCGCATCTTTGCAGCTGTGAAGGAGCGGTGTGTTTACCGCTCCTTCACTGCTGCTGCCCATTGAAATGAATGGGACAGCACGGCTATAGGCTCTGTTTGATCTACAGCTGCCATGGTGCTGCACATGTAATTAATTATGACATCAGCCATTTGATGGCATGACAGTTCAGTTGAGAGCAGAGGCAACTGTGACAGTTGTTATTCATGGCATGCCTTGAAGGCAACAGTTTTGGGAAACAGTTCAATCAGTGGGTTTAGTTCTGCTTTAAAGCAGAACTAATGGGAGCTACACTAACTTTTGTGCCAACAGTTCTTGCTCCTTTTTGGCGCCAGCACCTTCTTCTGTGTTCCAGTTTTTCAGCCATTTCATTGGCCAGGGTGGGATGATGTCACGCCTGTGCATGCACAGAATATAGTCATTCTGGCACAAAGGGATTTGGGCCTACTCTAAGCTGAGCTGTGCATGTGCAGCTCATTTTACATGCTGGGGAACGTTGTGTGCAGGCTGGTAGGTGCATCTTATTGCAGAAGAGACATTGCATGAATAAAGAGCCTGCCTGCTCACAGTGAATAACAGCAGAAATTTTGTTCCACCACGCTAGCTACTCAGGATTCACATTTTGTTATTAAAATGGGAATCCACTGATTTCGTTACTTTGGGTCTGAAGCAATTACCTCCCATGAGTGGATCCTTCAGCTCGGTTGTCTAGGTACACCAATATCTTCCAGGAATAAGGCCAATGTCCACACATGAGTAAAACCTAATCAGCAAGGCTTTATTCTTTTTCCACTTTGAGTTAACTTGAAGAAAGCAAGAGCAGAAAAGTTGAAAGACATAGGGGAAGGTTCAGGCACGCAACACTTAAATCCAGTATTTACACTCGTCGCCACTCAAGCCTGAGTGGGTATTGCTCACCCGGATAGTCCCTATGAGAGCGGTCCTAGCAGCCGGGATGGAGCACGGATGTCAGAGTTGATGAATCCCCCTCTAGGCAATTCTCCAGGCCTCTCCCTGAGACAGCAGTACCGTCGCTAGTCTCCGCGGGACTGTTCTTCCCCTGGAACTCCTTTCCTAAAGATGGGTCCCCTACAAACGGGCAGCCTGGGAGCCTTCTCTGAAGCGTAGGCCCTTGTCAGCGGAGCTGGGCCTACAATGCAGCAACAGGGCCTCGGGCTGAAGGTGCCCAAGGCCTAAGCACACTAGCGCACCTCGTGCCATGTGGGCCATGAGGCACACTCACTGGACCAGAGGTCCCCCTGAACGCCTTGGGGTCCCCCTGGAATCGCCTCACGCCAAATGGCGTCTGCCCCTTTTGTACCCTCTCCCAGCATGCACAGTGGGTACACCACGCCCACTGCACGGCTGCCGAGAGAGGACACCCAAGGTGCTGTGATACCCCTGTAGTCCAGCCCGTGCCGGCGGTGACAGTGCCACCTGCAGGCAAAGGAGAACAAAACTGCCGTGCAGTATCACACCCAGAGCAGAACAACAATTGAAACATAATTGGTCTGAGCCCAACTACTGGCTCAGACTGCCCTTAAATTTCCACATAGCGCCACCAAATATGGGGGGGGGGGCACTACACATTTTAACACAATCATACACATTTGTACACAGCAGACCTGCCAACTCATCTCTCTTATTAGACATACAGTATGACTGCAGGCTCTGTGGCTGATTAAATTCAGGTGACTCACTGATCAAAACTAATTAAAGCTGAACTCCAGACAAACAGCTGATTTATTTATCCCTGACAGCCAGCACAGCCAGGTGGGTGACCACACTTTTATGCACTGCATTTTAGCAGCACAACTTGGTCACTGAATTGCCTGCAGCATGCAAATTGGGGGAGGAAGAAGTATCTGCACAAAGGGGAAGCTAACACTAAAGCCTCGTACACACGATCGGACTTCCAACCAACTTTTCCGTGGATTTTGGTCCGAAGGGCGTTGGCTGTTAACTTGTTCTGTATACACACGACACAACATTTTCAGCCAACATTCACCAAACCACATGTTTTTTCAGCTCTTTACCGCCAACCTTTGGGCAACTTCTGCTATTGTTGGCTGATGTTTCACATTGGTTCTGAGCATGCCTGTTTGTACATCGGATTTTAGTTGGACCAACTTGCGTACACACGATCGGATAAACCGACGTAACAGATTTATTGCCCAACAATTGGTGAGCATGAAGAGCCAACTTTTGTTGTCGTTAATTCAGCCAATAATTGTCTGATAGAGCATACACACGGTCGGATTTAACGACCCAACATGTCCGTCAGACAATTATGGCCATAAAGTTTGATCGTGTGCACAAGGCTTTAGGTTAGAGACAGTTAGACCATTGTACTAGGGTAGCACCATATGCGTTCATTGTGCAGTAAATGCCGAAGTACTGAAACTAAGCATGCAGCGTATCTTTCAATGCAGTGCAATGCACAAATGATTCACCTCTGTGTTTTGGGTGTGCTGCAACACAAGCGATTGCCCATCATCATGATTTGCTCAATGCTGATGTCTATACATTGTTACAACTACTTGCCACCTCATCCCTTTAAAATGGAACACATATTAATTACACAGGTTCTGTGGCTAATTAAGGTGATAATTAAACTCACTTGGTGCCTTATCTGCATTAAATTAGCTGCAGAACCCATGTGTTCGGGTTTAAAGGGATGAGGTGGCAACCATTTCAGGTAGTAAATGGTTGCAGCTGCTCTCTGCACAGCTCCAGCTTAATGTTTTCAAGTTCAATTATATTTTATGTGGGCTGCTACAAAAAAACAAATATCTATTCTACTCCAATCTTATTTTATGTTTTTTATTACGCAGTGGTGCAAAAAAAAGTAAAACCATTAAGTGTACAAAAAACGTGCATGTGAAACACACAATAAAGTGCACTTTAGGGTGTGCTTTTGTCCAGCCCCTCCGGGGCGCAAGGCTCAAGACGGGGACAAGTTTACGAACTTGGTCCACCTAGCCAGAAGCTCCTGGTGGACTCCTCTCCCCATGGCTATTCAAAGCCGACCACCGAGTACTAGGTCAAGGCGCTCTCCCGAAGAGAGACCTCCCAGTTCAGGGAAGAAAGGATCCTAATGGCCACAGATCCTCCCCCTAGACATCAGCCCGAAGACTCACATCCAGTGAAATAAAACACACACAAAAGCGAAAAAGGGACAAAGGTGAGGAGAAAATAAATCAAATAAATAGTGGCCGTGCAATGTGCACTGGCTGGGCTCTGAGGCCTGGTAGCAAAAATTGCCCTGAAATTAGCCAAAAGGCCTAACCCATAGTGGTGTATTGCAGAACAAGTGGGGTCCCACACCCAAGTGTTACTGAGGGTACCCCTGGGGCAACCACTCCCAGGGGGCACAGACACCACGGATGGACTCTCTGCCTTCCCAGCCCATGGCCAGACAAGGTAGATCCATTCAAACCAGGAGGAACTGGGTCCATCTAGTTTTCCCAGGGGAATTACTCCTGTGCCCCAACTGCCTGTGGACACCCCAGATTCTGTTCCAGCCAGGATACAAATACTAAACAGCTAGCCATTCCTGCCCTAAGGCCGGAATGACAGTGTAGCACCCCTACTGGACACTGATAAGAACAGATACTACACATGATCTTAGCCACCAACAGGCAATGTCTGTCCTTTAGACCACTTTCACACTGAGGCGCTTTCACGCTAAAAAAAGCGCCTGAAAACGTATTTCCATTAAAATCAATGAATGCTTTCACACTGAGACAGTGTGCTGAAAAAACGCCCCTCTCCATTGAAATGAATTGAAAGTGCTTCAAAAGCGCCTGAAAAGCGCTTCAAAAGCGCTCAGTGTTTTACTGGCAGTTTTTTAAGCGCCTCAGTGTGAAAGTGGCCTTATTTAGACCAGAAGTTTCTATCACCTACAATTTTTCATTAGGCTTAATTTATACCATTCATTCCTGCATTCCTGGGTGTCACGTTCAGGGCAGTTGATTAATTTCAGTGGGTTGCCCTATGCACGAGAAACGCCCAAAAAAGGAGCATTACGACATTTGCAAAATTGTGGCGCAGCAAAATGCTTGTTTACTTGTGGCACGTTGCGTTTTGGCATGCTTGATTGCATGCATTAGCAAGATGCATAGGGTGCCATTAAGAATTCATATCACTGTTACGTCTGTAAAAGAGCAGTGCGTTTTTATGCATTGCAGGAAAGCCCAACAATTTGCGTGTTTTCCTGCAATGCAACAAGTGTGAACAAAGCCTTAGTACCGTAAATATGTACAATGATAATAATTATTTAATACAACAAATAGATTCTAATAGACTGCGTTTATTGAACAGGTGGGTGTTTATTGTAAAGAAGGGATATCAAGAAAGTGATTCTGATCCTCATTCTTCTGTAATAACAAAACTCAAAGGATCTTCAGTTACTAAAGATCTGCAGGAATATCAGCAAAGGCTGTGGGACGTGGGAGACTTTGTAAAGCCTTCTCAGGTAAGACTTTTTATTATAACCTTCAATCAGTTCACAATACTGACATTGTTAGTTTAGATTCACTTATAACAGTGTTTTTTTAACTTTATTAAAACATGTACCCCTTTATGAAAGCCAATGTTCAATCGCATAACCTCAAGTGCCCTTTAGATTGAGTACATTTATTACCAGTACTACCTGTGTATAAAGGTTCATATCAACAGGTGTTCTTGTCAAATGCTGCTTTTTTTAATATCAAATCTGCTTTTCAATTTGATTGGGTGCAGCTGAGTTTGAAAGGAAAAAGGAGTGTTTTGACAACAAAAGGCTGCGTTTCAATCCACCTCAACAGGGGATGCTGCGTCCAAACAAACAGAACAATGCAGAGCAGGTCAGACTTAAGCCCCGTACACACGGTCTGACTTTTTGCCAACAAACTTCATTTTGAGCAAGTTTGACAAAAAATCCGACCGTGTGTACGCTCCATCGGACAAACTTTTTTGTTTTTCATCGGACAAAAGTTCGGTCTGCAAACAGACAAACTTTTGGCCAACAAAAGTCCGATGGAGCAAAGTCCGACCGTGTGTACAGAAAACCGATGGACAAAACAAATAATGTTAAAATCAACCAACACTAGCAGAAGTTGACCAAAGGGTGGCGGTAAAGAGCAGAAAAACCACGTGATGTTGGAAAAAGTTTGGGGAAAGTTTGCAGAATAGTCCTGTGGTGTGTATGCTATGGGTGTGCCCGGCCAACTCCGTTCGGACAAAAATCCACGGAAAAGTCCGATGGAAGTCCGACAGTGTGTACGAGGCTTTAGCCTCTGAACTGTTCTGTGTACTCAAAGTCAATGAGATTTTTCTGACTTGCATTCGATGGGCATTCCAAACGCAAGTAAAATGCAGAAAAACAATCTTCGATATGATTGTTTTTAAACAATCCATTTTGTTTTAAGTAAATATAACTATTTGCTTGGATTCATTGTATATATAATGTATGCTTGCTAACACTTTATTAACCTGTTATAAGAAGCAGGAGTGCCCAAGAACTCTTAAGATAAAAAGCTGAACTCAAACATGTTTTGCTCTTTGGTGAGTTTATTATATAGTATATGTTTATGATTTTCAGAATAAGCACAGCTGGGTGAAACTACAGTGGGTGTAGAAAAGAATCATCCCCCTTTAACTAGTTCAATACAGGGCACTTTCACCCCCTTTCCTGCCCAGGCCATTTTTCAGCTTTCAGCGCTGTCGCACTTTGAATGTCAATTGCGCGGTCATGCAACAGGCACATAATCGCTCCAATATAATGTAATAATAATATAATAGAAATTATTGCTAATTTAATTACTTGCCATGAATAATATTTGTTCATAAGGCAACTTTTTAAATAAGCCCCATTATCTATTTCTCAGTAATGATAAGAAAAGAAAAAATCAACGTCTCTGTTCATTGTTCAGTTTGAGACATGACTCATCAGTCTCATTATAACACACACTGGTCCCATAGTCAGTCCTTTTTTGATTTGGTTATCTAAGATTCTTAATTTACAGCCTGGGAGAATAGGCGATTAGGTTTTAAAGAGACCATATTTATAAACAATGAACTTACATTAACCTTCTAACAGATAGAACAAAATGGTTTTCCATATGCTCATAAAACCACTGGTATACTTGGATTTTGCAAAAACGTTCGATACAGTTCCCTACACACGGCTAATAGTGATGAGCCGAACACCCCCGGGTTCGGTTCGCACCAGAACCCGCGAACGCACCGAAAGTTCGTACGAACATTAGAACCCTATTAAATACAATGGATGCGAACGTTCGAATTCTAAAGTGCTAATTATAACAACTATTAGGCATGTTATTGTCCTAAAAAGGGTTTGGGAACCCGGGTTCTGCACCAGGGGACATGTATCAATGCAAAAAGAAGTTTTAAAAACGGTCGTTTTTCGGGAGCAGTCATTTTAATGATGCATAAAGTGAAAAAAAAAAAGTCAAATATTCCTTTAAATATTGTACCTGGGGGGTGTCTAAAGTATGCCTGTGAAGTGCCACGTGTTTCCCGTGTTTAGAACTGTCCCTGCACAAAATGACACTTCTAAAGGAAAAAAAAGCCATTTAAAACTGCTTGCGGCTTTAATGTAATGTCTGGTCCCGGTAATATGGATGAAAATCTTTAAGAAAAATGGCATAGCTACCCCATGACCCCCCCCCCCTACCCCAGCCCATTACCAGCCCCTTTGGGTCTTGTATGGATATTAAGGGGAACCCCGCACATAAAATAAAAAAAGGCCCTATATACTCTGAACAGCCGTATACAGGCGGTGCATACAAGACAGGGACTGTATGTTTGTTCTTATGTAGAATGTGTTTGTAATTTTGAACAGGTACATTGTTTAAGTGTAGCTCCAGCCCAAAAATCTATTTTTAAACTTTTTGGAAAACATAGGTAAGGGTTATCACCCCTGTAACATTTGTTTTGCTGTCTGTGCCCCTGTTCAGAACATTTCACCTCACTTTCCGTCCCAATGACAACTGTTTTTGAAATGTGGTGTTTTTCTTGAAACAAGGATTGCTGATAAAGCATCAGTACAGAGGAGACACCTTTCTCCCATATTAATTCTTACAGGAGAGAATTTTCCTTCCTAGGGGTAGATTTCCTCTCACTTCCTGTTGTCTTCTTGCGTTTGCAAGTAGGAGTCGTTTGTAAGTTGGATGTTTGAAAGTAGGGACCTGCCGTATATAATCTGCAGAAATAGGCCCCTTAGTTGGTGTTGGCACAACACTGTAAGCACTCACAGTTACTCTTGGTTGGTGCTGGAACGCCCTGCTGTCAACTATTATATCAGGAATTGTAATTACATATAATTGTTGAACAGTGGTAGTAAAAATTGGGCCTTTGATGGTGGTGCTGGTGCCACAACACTGTAAGCCCTGACAGTTACTCTTGGTGGGTGCAGCAATGGGCCCTGCTGTGAATTATTAGATCAAGAATTGTAATTGCATGCCCCTGTTGAACAGGGGCTGAAAAATTGGGCCTTTCGTGGTGGTGGTGGTGGTGGTGGTGTTGCCACAACACTGTAAGCCCTCAGAGTTACTCTTGCTTGGTGGGTGCAGGAATGGGCCCTGCTGTGAATTATTAGATCAATAATTGTAATTACATGCCCCTGTTGAACAGGGGCTGAAAAATTGGGCCTTAGGCACTGGTGGCACAACACTGCAACCCCTCACAGATACTGTACTTGGAGCACAGCAATGAGCCCTGTTGCAAAGTATTGCTTCAAAAATTGTAATGACACGCCCCTGTTAAACAGGGGCTGAAAAATTGGGCCTTAGGCACTGGTGGTACAACACTCCAACCCCTCACACATACTGTACTTGGAGCACAGCAATGAAAAAAATTGGGCCTTAGCCACTGGTGGCGGCACCCATAAACAAAAATGATCTTCCAAGCTATCATCATCAATCGTATCATTGAGGACTCGGAGGAGGAGGATAGCCAGTCAACATAACAGCACAGGCACTCAGCATCAGCATCAGTCTTGAAGGGATGTGACATGTTAAAATCAATTAGTCTGTTATATCAGCATCAGGTGTGTGGTAGCTGGTGGTGATCCAAGACTGGTTCATCTTGATGAAAGTCAGTCGATCAACCGAGTCGGTGGACAGGCGCACCCTGTGATCCGTGACAAATCCTCCAGCAGCACTGAATGTGCGTTCCGAAAGAACGCTGGATGCAGGACAGGCCAGTAGCTCAATTGCATACTGTGCAAGCTCTGGCCAGTGATCCATCCTCAAGACCCAGTAAGCCAGAGGATTTTCGGTGGGGAAGGTGTCCAAGTCTGACCTTGCCCCTAGATATTCCTGCACCATGTTTATCAGACGCTGGCGATGGTTGCTGGAACCGATCATACTTTGGGGCTGCGGACTAAAGAATTGTCTGAACGCATCGGTCAGACGGCCACCTTCCCCACCGCTCCTTCTTTGACTGGCCGAAGCCTCAGCAACTCGTTGTCCAGGACCAGGAGTTTGTAACCTCCCAGTCTCTGGGAACGCGTTGCACAGACCTTTCTGCAAGGCCTCCCGGAGTTGTCTCATCCTCTGCTCCCTCTGCGACGGTAACATAAGGTCCGCAACCTTACCCTTGTACCGTGGATCAAGGAGAGTGGCCAGCCAGTAATGGTCCCTCTCCTTGATCCGAAGAATACGAGGATCCTTCCGCAGACTTTGCAGGATCAGGGAGGCCATGCAGCGTAGGTTTGCTGAGGCATTCGCTCCGGAGTCCTCTGGGTCACTAAGGACGACATGATCCGCAGTCACCTCCTCCCAGCCACGTACAAGTCCACTGGTTTCTTGGGACTGTAAATCATCCCTAAAAGACTGCTGCTGATGATGCTGAGTGCCAGCCTCCACCTCCATGCTGACACAATCCTCCTCCTCCTCCTCCTCCTCCTCTTCCTGTGCGATGGGTGGGACAGAAGGAACACTGTCTGGGTAAAGGGGGCCTTGAGAGGCAAGGAAGTCCTCCTCTTCCTGCCTCTGTTCTGCCTCAAGTGCCCTGTCCATTATTCCACGCAGCGTGTGCTCCAACAGGTGGACAAGAGGTACAGTGTCACTGATGCATGCACTGTCACTGCTCACCATCCTCGTGGCCTCCTCAAATGGTGCCAGGACAGTGCATGCATCCCTGATCATGCCCCACTGGCGTGGAGAAAAAAAACCAAGCTCCCCTGACCCTGTCCTGGTGCCGTAGTCGCACAGGTACTCATTGATGGCCCTCTGCTGCGTGTGCAGCCGCTGCAGCATGGCCAACGTTGAGTTCCACCTGGTGGGCATGTCACATATAAGGCGGTTCTTGGGCAGGTTCAACTCCTTTTGCAGCTCAGCCAGGCGAGCACTGGCATTATAAGATCTGCGGAAATGCACACAGACTTTCCTGGCCTGCCTCAGGACATCCTGTAAGCCCGGGTACCTGCCCAAGAAACGCTGCACCACCAGGTTAAGGACGTGAGCCACACAGGGCACATGGGTCAGTTGTCCCTGTCGAAGGGCGGAGAGGAGGTTGGTGCCATTGTCGCAAACCACCATTCCTGGCTTAAGCTGGCGTGGCGTCAACCACCTCTCGGCCTGGCCCTGCAGAGCAGACAGGACCTCTGCCCCAGTGTGGCTTCTGTCCCCCAAACACACCAGCGCAAGCACGGCATGGCATCTTTTTGCCTGCGTACTTGCGTAGCCCCGTGAACGGCTACGGAGCACCGCTGGTTCATAGGACAAACCACAGGAAGAGGCCATGGAGGAAGAAGAAGAGGAGGGGGTGGAGGAGAGAGGTGTGTCACAACCAGTAGTAGCATTTTGGAGGCGTGGCGGTGGGACAACCTCCAACACTACTGCACCTTGTCCTGCATCCTTCCCAGCTGCCAAAAGAGTGACCCAATGGGCCGTGAAAGAAAGGTAACGTCCCTGTCCATGCCTGCTGGACCATGAGTCAGCGGTAATATGCACCTTACCGCTGACCGCCCTGTCCAGCGAGGCCAAGACATTGCCTTCCACATGCCGGTAGAGAGCCGGAATAGCCTTCCGTGAGAAAAAGTGGCGTTTGGGAACCTGCCACTGAGGAACCGCACATTGCACAAACTCACGGAAGGGGGCCGAGTCTACCAACTGAAAAGGCAGCAGTTGAAGCGCTAGCAATTTAGCCAAGCTAGCATTCAACCGCTGGGCATGTGGATGGCTGGGAGTGAACTTCTTTCGACGGTCCAGCAGCTGGGGCAGGGAAATTTGCCTGCTAGAATCGGACGTCGGTGTACTGCTAGCAGAGTGGCCGCAAGTACTTGGCTGTGACACACCTAATTCTACACCTTCATTCCTCTCAGTGCATGTTTCAGAGAGGACTGAAGTTATAGTGGGGTTGGAGATCCCAGCTGATGCGGTGCAAGGAGAGGTCCGCTTTGTTCTTTGGTGTGGGTCTTTGAGGTAGGCTTGCCAACGAGCTGCATGGCAGGTCAACATATGTCTGGTCAGGCATGTGGTACCCAAGCGGCTGATGTTTTGGCCACGCGATATACGCTTGAGACATATGTTGCAAACAGCAGCTGTGCGATCTGATGCACTAGCCTCAAAAAAGGCCCACACCAAGGAACTTTTTGAATGACGGGCAGAGGCAGCGCCCTGCACAGGCGGAGCTCTGCGGTGATTCCGTCGGTGTACTGCCCTTACGCTGGCCACCAAAGGGCATCCTGCCTCGTTGGAGATGTGCCTCCTCCTCATCCTCTCTCCTATTAGGCACCCATGTGGAGTCAGTGACCTCATCATCCCCTCCCTCCTCATCACTGGAGCCAATCTGGCAGTATGCTGCAGCTGTTGGAACATGACTGCCAGATTGGTGTCCTTCTTGAGCATCCCCTCTGTCTGCTCTCACCCTACTGCCTTCCTGTAGCTGGGTTTCATCATCAGACCCTTCGAAACGCTGGGCATCCTCCTGGAGCATGTACCCAACACTGTGCTCAAACAGTTCGGGGGACTCCTCAGGAGGAGGACATGGTGGGTCTAGGGAAGGAGTGACTGATGATGAGTCTGACATTGATACCAGGGAAGAGGACGCTTTGGCAGCTGCTTTGCCAGTACCCTGAGCCTGGGTGAGAGAGGATGAGGAGGAGGAGGAGGGCTTGGTCATCCACTCTACCAAGTCTTCGGCATGATGTGGCTCAACATGTCCAGCTGCCGAAAAGAAGGACAAGCGTGTCCCATGGCCATGTGCTGATGACAATGCACCGCGTCCACGACCAGCACTGTTGCCCCCAGACACAGAGCCTGCTTGCCCTCTTTTATTGCCTCCTGACTGTCTGCCTCTCCTTGTTTGCCTTCCAGACATTCTAATAGATGGCCTGCAGGGAGATGGGAAAAAAGCAATAAGGGCTACCTTCAGGTGTCCTTCTCTGTCCCTTTACTTAAGGATTTCTAAATATGGTTCAGGATGATTGCTTTTGCACAGAATAGCACAACGACAATTTCCCTGACTGTCCAAAAAACAAGGATTTCAAAGATGGTTGATGAGGAATGCTTTAGCACACTATAGCACAAGGAGAATTCACTCACTGTCCTTCCCAGTCCCTAGAAACAAGGACTTGCACAGTGAAAGAAACTGACACTCTCCCTACCTACAGTTTTCTGTCCCTAGAAAAAATGTTTTTTTTAAGCACACTATAGCACAAGGAGAATTCACTCACTGTCCTTCCCAGTCCCTAGAAACAAGGACTTGCACAGTGAAAGAAACTGACACTCTCCCTACCTACAGTTTTCTGTCCCTAGAAAAAATGTTTTTTTTAAGCACACTATAGCACAAGGAGAATTCACTCACTGTCCTTCCCAGTCCCTAGAAACAAGGACTTGCACAGTGAAAGAAACTGACACTCTCCCTACCTACAGTTTTCTGTCCCTAGAAAAAATGTTTTTTTTAAGCACACTATAGCACAAGGAGAATTCACTCACTGTCCTTCCCAGTCCCTAGAAACAAGGACTTGCACAGTGAAAGAAACTGACACTCTCCCTACCTACAGTTTTCTGTCCCTAGAAAAAATGTTTTTTTTAAGCACACTATAGCACAAGGAGAATTCACTCACTGTCCTTCCCAGTCCCTAGAAACAAGGACTTGCACAGTGAAAGAAACTGACACTCTCCCTACCTAGAGTTTTCTGTCCCTAGAAAAAATGTTTTTTTTAAGCACACTATAGCACAAGGAGAATTCACTCACTGTCCTTCCCAGTCCCTAGAAACAAGGACTTGCACAGTGAAAGAAACTGACACTCTCCCTACCTAGAGTTTTCTGTCCCTAGAAAAAATGTTTTTTTTAAGCACACTATAGCACAAGGAGAATTCACTCACTGTCCTTCCCAGTCCCTAGAAACAAGGACTTGCACAGTGAAAGAAACTGACACTCTCCCTACCTACAGTTTTCTGTCCCTAGAAAAAATGTTTTTTTTAAGCACACTATAGCAAAAGGAGAATTCACTCACTGTCCTTCCCAGTCCCTAGAAACAAGGACTTGCACAGTGAAAGAAACTGACACTCTCCCTACCTAGAGTTTTCTGTCCCTAGAAAAAATGTTTTTTTTAAGCACACTATAGCACAAGGAGAATTCACTCACTGTCCTTCCCAGTCCCTAGAAACAAGGACTTGCACAGTGAAAGAAACTGACACTCTCCCTACCTAGAGTTTTCTGTCCCTAGAAAAAATGTTTTTTTTAAGCACACTATAGCACAAGGAGAATTCACTCACTGTCCTTCCCAGTCCCTAGAAACAAGGACTTGCACAGTGAAAGAAACTGACACTCTCCCTACCTACAGTTTTCTGTCCCTAGAAAAAATGTTTTTTTTAAGCACACTATAGCACAAGGAGAATTCACTCACTGTCCTTCCCAGTCCCTAGAAACAAGGACTTGCACAGTGAAAGAAACTGACACTCTCCCTACCTACAGTTTTCTGTCCCTAGAAAAAATGTTTTTTTTAAGCACACTATAGCACAAGGAGAATTCACTCACTGTCCTTCCCAGTCCCTAGAAACAAGGACTTGCACAGTGAAAGAAACTGACACTCTCCCTACCTACAGTTTTCTGTCCCTAGAAAAAATGTTTTTTTTAAGCACACTATAGCACAAGGAGAATTCACTCACTGTCCTTCCCAGTCCCTAGAAACAAGGACTTGCACAGTGAAAGAAACTGACACTCTCCCTACCTACAGTTTTCTGTCCCTAGAAAAAATGTTTTTTTTAAGCACACTATAGCACAAGGAGAATTCACTCACTGTCCTTCCCAGTCCCTAGAAACAAGGACTTGCACAGTGAAAGAAACTGACACTCTCCCTACCTACAGTTTTCTGTCCCTAGAAAAAATGTTTTTTTTAAGCACACTATAGCACAAGGAGAATTCACTCACTGTCCTTCCCAGTCCCTAGAAACAAGGACTTGCACAGTGAAAGAAACTGACACTCTCCCTACCTACAGTTTTCTGTCCCTAGAAAAAATGTTTTTTTTAAGCACACTATAGCACAAGGAGAATTCACTCACTGTCCTTCCCAGTCCCTAGAAACAAGGACTTGCACAGTGAAAGAAACTGACACTCTCCCTACCTAGAGTTTTCTGTCCCTAGAAAAAATGTTTTTTTTAAGCACACTATAGCACAAGGAGAATTCACTCATTGTCCTTCCCAGTCCCTAGAAACAAGGACTTGCACAGTGAAAGAAACTGACACTCTCCCTACCTACAGTTTTCTGTCCCTAGAAAAAATGTTTTTTTTAAGCACACTATAGCACAAGGAGAATTCACTCACTGTCCTTCCCAGTCCCTAGAAACAAGGACTTGCACAGTGAAAGAAACTGACACTCTCCCTACCTAGAGTTTTCTGTCCCTAGAAAAAATGTTTTTTTTAAGCACACTATAGCACAAGGAGAATTCACTCACTGTCCTTCCCAGTCCCTAGAAACAAGGACTTGCACAGTGAAAGAAACTGACACTCTCCCTAACTAGAGTTTTCTGTCCCTAGAAAAAATGTTTTTTTTAAGCACACTATAGCACAAGGAGAATTCACTCACTGTCCTTCCCAGTCCCTAGAAACAAGGACTTGCACAGTGAAAGAAACTGACACTCTCCCTACCTACAGTTTTCTGTCCCTAGAAAAAATGTTTTTTTTAAGCACACTATAGCACAAGGAGAATTCACTCACTGTCCTTCCCAGTCCCTAGAAACAAGGACTTGCACAGTGAAAGAAACTGACACTCTCCCTACCTACAGTTTTCTGTCCCTAGAAAAAATGTTTTTTTTAAGCACACTATAGCACAAGGAGAATTCACTCACTGTCCTTCCCAGTCCCTAGAAACAAGGACTTGCACAGTGAAAGAAACTGACACTCTCCCTACCTACAGTTTTCTGTCCCTAGAAAAAATGTTTTTTTTAAGCACACTATAGCACAAGGAGAATTCACTCACTGTCCTTCCCAGTCCCTAGAAACAAGGACTTGCACAGTGAAAGAAACTGACACTCTCCCTACCTACAGTTTTCTGTCCCTAGAAAAAATGTTTTTTTTAAGCACACTATAGCACAAGGAGAATTCACTCACTGTCCTTCCCAGTCCCTAGAAACAAGGACTTGCACAGTGAAAGAAACTGACACTCTCCCTACCTAGAGTTTTCTGTCCCTAGAAAAAAATGTTTTTTTTAAGCACACTATAGCACAAGGAGAATTCACTCACTGTCCTTCCCAGTCCCTAGAAACAAGGACTTGCACAGTGAAAGAAACTGACACTCTCCCTACCTACAGTTTTCTGTCCCTAGAAAAAATGTTTTTTTTAAGCACACTATAGCACAAGGAGAATTCACTCACTGTCCTTCCCAGTCCCTAGAAACAAGGACTTGCACAGTGAAAGAAACTGACACTCTCCCTACCTACAGTTTTCTGTCCCTAGAAAAAATGTTTTTTTTAAGCACACTATAGCACAAGGAGAATTCACTCACTGTCCTTCCCAGTCCCTAGAAACAAGGACTTGCACAGTGAAAGAAACTGACACTCTCCCTACCTACAGTTTTCTGTCCCTAGAAAAAATGTTTTTTTTAAGCACACTATAGCACAAGGAGAATTCACTCACTGTCCTTCCCAGTCCCTAGAAACAAGGACTTGCACAGTGAAAGAAACTGACACTCTCCCTACCTAGACTTTTCTGTCCCTAGAAAAAATGTTTTTTTTAAGCACACTATAGCACAAGGAGAATTCACTCACTGTCCTTCCCAGTCCCTAGAAACAAGGACTTGCACAGTGAAAGAAACTGACACTCCCTACCTACAGTTTTCTGTCCCTAGAAAAAATGTTTTTTTTAAGCACACTATAGCACAAGGAGAATTCACTCACTGTCCTTCCCAGTCCCTAGAAACAAGGACTTGCACAGTGAAAGAAACTGACACTCTCCCTACCTACAGTTTTCTGTCCCTAGAAAAAATGTTTTTTTTAAGCACACTATAGCACAAGGAGAATTCACTCACTGTCCTTCCCAGTCCCTAGAAACAAGGACTTGCACAGTGAAAGAAACTGACACTCTCCCTACCTACAGTTTTCTGTCCCTAGAAAAAATGTTTTTTTTAAGCACACTATAGCACAAGGAGAATTCACTCACTGTCCTTCCCAGTCCCTAGAAACAAGGACTTGCACAGTGAAAGAAACTGACACTCTCCCTACCTACAGTTTTCTGTCCCTAGAAAAAATTTTTTTTTAAGCACACTATAGCACAAGGAGAATTCACTCACTGTCCTTCCCAGTCCCTAGAAACAAGGACTTGCACAGTGAAAGAAACTGACACTCTCCCTACCTACAGTTTTCTGTCCCTAGAAAAAATGTTTTTTTTAAGCACACTATAGCACAAGGAGAATTCACTCACTGTCCTTCCCAGTCCCTAGAAACAAGGACTTGCACAGTGAAAGAAACTGACACTCTCCCTACCTACAGTTTTCTGTCCCTAGAAAAAATGTTTTTTTTAAGCACACTATAGCACAAGCACAAAACACACTGACACTCTCCCTACCTATCCTTCTCTTTCCCTAAACTAAAGGAATCCAGGTTAAGCAAGAAAGAAATAAAAGTCACTGTCCCTGCCTATGCTGCTCTTTCCCTGCTCCGGAACACACTACACTAGGCCGCCGTGCTGGCGGCCTTTTATAGTGTGGGGCGTGTACTAAACACCCTCAGCAATAATTGGCCACAGGCATCCTGCCTGTGGCCAATCATTGCTCTCCTCGCTGCCGGCGCTGTGATTGGCCAAGCATGCGGGGTCACAGTGCATGCTTGGCCAATCACAGCGCCTGGATGACACTGCGATGGCGTAGTGCATTGTGGGCCGTTCGCGTCACTCGAATTTGGCGCGAACGGCCCAAATCGTTCGATCTTCGTCGAACGATCGAACAGCCGATGTTCGAGTCGAACGTATGTTCGACTCGAACACGAAGCTCATCCCTAACGGCTAATGTGTAAGGTAAAGTCTACAGGCTTGGAAATATCAGTTTGTAAATGGATAGAAAACTGGCTAAAAGACAGAATTCAGAGAGTAGTGGTTAATGATTCTTACTCTGAATGGTCTAAGGTTATCAGTGGTGTACTCCAAGGTTCAGTGCTGGGACCCTTACTTTTTAATATCTTTATAAATGATATTGGGTCTGGGATCAAAAGTAACATTTCTGTCTTTGCAGATGACACTAAGCTATGCAGCGGAATAACGTCCTTACAGGATGTCTCCAATTTACAAGCCGACCTCAATGCTCTGTCTAATTGGGCGACTATGTGGCAGATGAGGTTTAATGTTGATAAATGTAAAGTTATGCACTTAGGGGCTAAGAATATGAATGCATCATACATACTAGGGGGAGTACAACAGGGGGGATCCATAGTGGAGAAGGATCTGGGGGTTTTGGTAGATCATAAGCTCAATAATAATATGCAATGCCAAGTTGCGGTTTCCAAAGCGAGCAAAGTCCTTTCTTGTATTAAGAGAGGTATGGACTCCACAGAGAGAGATATAATTTTGCCCCTGTTCAAATCATTAGTAAGACCTCATCTGGAATATGCAGTTCAGTTTTGGGCACAAGTTCTCAAAAAGGATATTGGGGAACTCGAGAAAGTGCAGAGAAGGGCAACCAAACTAATAAGAGGCATGGAGGAGCTCAGCTATGAGGAAAGATTAGAGGAACTGAATTTATTCACTCTTGAGAATAGGAGATTAAGGGGGATATGATCAACATGTACAAATATATAAGGGGTTCATATAGTGAACTTGGTGTTGAGTTATTCACTTTACGGTCAACACAAAGGACAAGGGGGCACTTTTTACGTCTAGAGGAAAAGAGATTTCATCTCCAAATATGTGTAGCGGGTATATACTTTTAAATCTGGTGAGGACATCAGTGATGTCTAGTTCCCTGCGGCCCAGCAGGTGGCGCTGTCACTTTGGGCCGGGGTTGAACCATCGCTGCAGTGCCGTACCCTTTGTGACCTCTCGCAGCAGATGTACGGCGGGGCGGGGAACCCGCTGTGCTTGCTGGGAGAGGGTATAAAGGGGGCGGACATCTTTGCCACGAGGTTCGAGTCCCAGGCACCTTCAGCCTGAGGGCTGCTGTCCGCGGTCGGTGTCCAGGCGGCCTAGGCCTGGACACTTGGAGTTCGTGTTCCATCCCAGACACCTTCAGTCTGGGGTGAGGTACTCAGCCGGAGGCCTGGGGTCCAGTACCTTCCGCTGGGTCCCGCGAGGGAGGGATTGTCCTAGGGGGCCCCGGGAGTGGGGCACCCGAATCCAGAGGCGTAAGGGACCGGAGAAGGGACTCACCCGAAGATCTGGTGCAGCATATTGCCAGTGCTGGGTGAACCTCTGGAGACTGCTCGGAGGGATATCTTTCCCGGACAGGGGCCAAGTTTAGAGAGGAGGGTAGTCATGTTCTATGACCGGTGGCAGTGGTCCAACTATTCAACTAAGGTCATTGGCAGAGACCTACTATTAGGCCTGTGGCAGGAGCCTCAACAGTTCATCCGGTCGGTGGCAGCGACCAAAACTCACGGTCGGTGGCAGGGACCGTGCGCCAGGCCTATTCGCTAGCAAAGGAATAGGAGAGTTCAGTTGTGCCTGGGCCTACTCGTATCCACACCCCTGTCTGTCTGCTATTAAAAGTTCAACTGATTGTGTTCAACCTGAAAACACAGAAATAAAGGAGTGTTGGACTTTTGATTGGTGTGGGACTCTATTATTGGCAGACACATCTCCATGGAACAACTGGAGGCTTTGTATGCAGTGAACAGACCCGGAGGTAATTCAAGTAACTTTTCTCAACCCTCATACACATACGAGGGGAGAGCTTGGCGTAGTGTTCCTGCACTCTCGTCTCCCAGGTACCCCTAGACACAAGCCACTCAAACGAGAAAACCGAGAGGGAGAGTGGGGCAGAGACGCTACATATGGAAAGGTTTCTTCACAGTAAGAGCTGTGAAAATGTGGAATAGCCTCCCTGCAGAGGTGGTTCAGGCCAGCTCAGTAGATTGCTTTAAGAAAGGCCTGGATTCTTTCCTAAATGTACATAATATAACTGAGTACTGACATTTATAGGTAAAGTTGATCCAGGGAAAATCTGATTGCCTCTCGGGGGCTCAGGAAGGAATTTTTTCCCCTGCTGTAGCAAATTGGATCATGCTCTGCTGGGGTTTTTCGCCTTCCTCTGGATCAACTGTGGGTGTAGATTGGGTATATAGGGGTTGTATGATATTATTTCATTTTTGTTTGTTTTTTTATGGTTGAACTGGATGGACTTGTGTCTTTTTTCAACCTGACTAACTATGTAACTATGTAACCATATATAAAATAATATGCATAGGCCTTAGAAATTAATTATTTTTAACCTCAATAGTTCTGACATAATGTAATAAACGCGCTGTTTCCTGCAGCTGAGGAGTTGCAGGTAGGGGTAGAGTCGGACATTGAAGTGAAGCATTTACCCATGCATTTGCATACAATTTCTAGATTATAAGCTCTAACGAGCAGGGCCCTCTGATTCCTCCTGTATTGTATTGTACTGTATTTGTACTGTCTTCCCCGATGTTGTAAAGCGCTGCGCAAACTGTTGGCGCTATATAAATCCTGTATAATAATAATAATAATAATTTGGTTTACCTCATGTGGAGGTTTCGCTTTGGTGAAACTAGGATGTATGTGCATGCAGAGGTACACACCAATGCATACAAGCAGTGTTTACACACCTGTGCCTCGCTTTCAGCCTTTACAAGCCAGAAGTGCAGAACAATCAAAAGAGCCAACTACACAGTAAACCTCAGTCCATTCTTCTGTATTTAATAAACATAACAAGGAAGTAAAAAAATATGCAGGAACTGGAGCATTGACCATGGGACTGCAGGCCGCAACCCCCCAGAAAAAAACCATAAAACATTAAATAAAGACCAATACACAGATAATGGCATGAAATGGCCATGGCTCTATTTATTGGTTTACCAAAACATACAAATCATAATATTGGCAATAATTTGTTATTCAATAACAATTAAATATTTTTACAAATACCACCAATCATGCCCAGTTGTCAGAACTTGAACAAGTTACTGAAAGAAAAAACACCCACCCTGGAACCAGGGTGGCGGAAAAAACACATAAATTGCCGCAACGGGTGTGGGGAGGTAAAGCTATTTGCTAGAAGGTCCAAAGAGGACCATTTATGGTTCTGGCCCCCTTTTATAGGCTCCAAACCCTGTTCTAGTACCTTCCAGGTGCTCCTATTGGCTGGGATACCTCCCCTGGAAAATCCTGCAGGACTCTTAAAGGGGCAGTATGCCTGCAAAAAACCTACAATAAATACTATGAAAAAGAGAGGGGGGGGGCTGCAGACCCATGAAGGAGGGCCCAAAGGGCGGTTTTCTCCTTTTACATTCTTCTGCTTCATGACAGGCATTATTAGTAATAATGGAAACATTATGAACTAGGTCATACATATATTTAAAATCTCCACTCAAAATTCTTCATGGATTTGATGGTTTCTTAGGAGCAGGGTTTTGGTGGAAAGGAATCAGGTCACACAAGCTTTTCTTAAAAACCTTCTTCCAAAATCAACTTTTTTTACAAAGCACTTATCCTCATCAAACATAAAGCAGTTCTAGTAGCGCAGTAGAAATGCAGTGTGTACATGTTATAGGTTGCCAGAGGCTATCTTCCTTGTAGCTGATTAATGTGACGTGCTAAGAGGGATGCTCTACTGTCCAACTGGTGTGCTGAATAACACAGCAAAGTTCCTTTTTCCCCAACATGGGGCACAGGCAGGAGGTCTCAGGGAAATCCCTAACCTAAGGTTGCCAACTCATCCCTTTAAACCCGAACACATAGTAATTACACAGGTTCTGTGGCTTATTAAGGTGGTAATTAAACTCACTGCCTTATCTGCATTCAATTAGCCTCAGAACCTGTGTAATTCATATGTGGTCAGGTTTAAAAGGATGAGGTGGCAACCCTACCCTAAACTGTGCACTCTCCACAGGAACCTGTCCTTAAGATAAACCTGTCTCTCTCTTAAAAAAGTGGGCCTCCAAGCCTACTTTGCTCACACTGTAGGGCTCACCACACGACCGCAGAAGGGGATCTATGTGTAGCGCAGGCCCAAATGGTTGGGACGCTATGTTTAAATTTAGGGGATAGTCTGAGCCAATAGTTGGGCTCAAACTCGCTGATTGCTCAAAATTCTTGCTTCTGCTCTAGTTGTGAAACTGCCTGGCAGTTATTTTCCCTGTTCGCCCGTAGGTGGCACTGCCACCACCGGCCCATGTTGGAATACAGGTGTATCACAGCGTATTGGGTGTCCCTTCTCGGCAGCCGTGCAGTGGGCGTGGTTAACCCGCTGTGCATGCTGGGGAGGGGTACATAAGGGACAGATGCCTTTGAAGGGGGTTCGTCTTCCTGGTGCGCCTCGTGGCCCTCATGGCACGGGGTGCGGGTGTGTGTTTTAGTCCCGGGCACCTTCAGCCGGAGGCTACATCTCTGCTTGCTAGGCCCGGCTCTGCTGGTTTGGGCCTACACTTCTGAGGGTATCCCAAGCTGTCCATCCATGGGAAGGAAGCTCTTGAGGAGGGGAGCCGGGGGAGGACCTGCCCCGGAGGAGACTGGCAAGACGCTGATGTCTCGGGAGAGGCCTGGCTACCCATTCAAGGAGGGATCCACTATACTAAAGCCCTGTAATACGCTGGTCTGGCTTAAAGGCTCTATTATTGCTCGGCTGGAGGTTCGGGACTTTTAAAATCCTGTGGCAGAGGATTCCCGGACGCATTCTAAAGTTCATCAGGTCTGTGGCAGAGACCCAAGTTCATCAGGTCTGTGGCAGAGACTTTCGTTCATCTATAGCAGTTTGTGGCAGGAACTGTCTAAAGTTTGATCACTGCATCATTCCGGCTGCTAGGACCGTGAGAGGGGACTATCCGGGTTAGCAATACCCACTCAGGCTTGAGTGGCGAATATAATGACTGTTTGCATCTCTTGTACCGCGTGCCTGAGCCTTCCCCTACTTCTCTCATTTCCCACTTTCAAGTTCTACGGCAAAATAAAATAAAGCCTTAATGTTGAGGTTTTACATCTGTGTGGACATTGACTTTTCTAAAAACTCTTTACCCTGACAACGGAAGCCGTGGAGGTAGTTTGCATGACCCAAAATTAATCAGCAACTCCTTCGGAGGTCAGTGCTACATATGTATCCCTCTGAAGCACAAAGTGGTCGTCCAAATCCCGGGAGAACTCTTTTGGTCCACTAAAACACATGCTCCCCAAGATGACTGCAGAGGACAAGTCAGTTCCTTGAGGGCTAAAAGTATGTAACGGTGTTCATGTGAATGCTTTGTTTACCTCTGAAACCAGAAAATTATTTAGCCATCTAGGATTATTGCTGCCTCACTCTTTTGCAATGTTAACATGACAGAGTGGCACAGACGCTCCTCAGCACCCATAGCACCAGCCTACATGCTCACTGTGTAGAATTATTTCTCCAGCTTTGTAGTAATGATTCAACACTATGAAGTTCCTCTGGTAACCCCCCTGCTGTTGCCAGCTTCTCTGTTAAAGGATTCCCTGCTAAAGTCAGTAGTGTCAAGACCTAATTTTAGAAGAGGCAACTATGCAATCATCAATGGAAAATGTAGCAAAGGCCCGTCACCAAGATGGATTACTCCGTTAGATTTGCCTAGTGAGTATAATTTTACACACAGGGCCCACGTCACCTTCTGCTAACAATAAAATAACCAGAATGCAGTAAAACTCTTCTTTAGTGATACAGTTTATCCAAATGTTTTAAGTTTTTTTTCTTCGATTTATTGCAGGGAGAAAATGTCCTGTTCTTGGTGACAAACTTTATTGCCACACCGCGACAAGTGCTAGGTTTATGTCCAGAGGTAAGACTGCACTCCCTACTTTCTTTATTATTTGTCTTCATTATTGGTCCTGTTCCTTCCCGCAAACAGAGCTCACATATCATATAACACTTGTAAAAAGACACTCTGTGCAGAACAAGTTTATAATGAGATGGTCAATTTTATTATACAGAAATACAAATATAATAAAGTGCACATTACACATGAAATAAAGTTAGTGTTTTAACCAAATTATAGCTTTAAAAATAAATATGAAGTTGAATTGCACACATGGTTGTCTAGGAGAAGTGTGTCCCTCCAAGCCTTTTAGGGCCCGTTCACACTAGAATGCAGTGCAGGAGAGCCGCATTCCCAAGCATTCCAATCGCACTGCCCTTGCAATCTGCTGCGGGGGTCAGTTCAAAGTTAACGACACCCCAAACGCAGGTCGCAAATGCAGTGCGTTTGCCTGCACTGGATCACATGGTACAAAGGTACCATGCAGTGCAGTTGCAGTGCGTTTCAAAAAGTAGTGAATGCACTACTTTTTGGTTTGGTGCAAGTTCAGCTCATTTCAGCACTACTTTTGGTTTGGTACAATTTCAGCCCATTGAAAATAAATGGGGCTGAAATCGCACAGCACAGAACGTCATGTGAATGGCACAGGAACCGCACAGCATTCCTAATGTGAATGGGCCCTTAGTGTACCCAAGGGAATCAGGTGCAGCATCCAGCCCTGCTGCAGACAGCCTATGGCAGGCTTCGGCTGGACAGGGCGGAACGCTGTACTGAGTGGTACCCGTGTTTGGGGCCCTGTGTGTTTAGGGACGAAGGTCCGGAATACAGAAGACCACTTAGTGCAGAGTTCAGCCCTATCCAGATATTTTGTCAGGCTGTGTACAGAGGGCTATACGCTTCATCTGTCCCTCCCAGATGCCAGAATAAATGGACTGCTCCAAGAGGGCCCCATGCACTTTTTATTTTTTTCTGATAAAAGCCAAACTTTGTGTGTATGTTGTAGCATTCAGGAAACTACATAAGGATGTTGTTTATAGATTACAGCTCTGCCTTTAATACCATTATTCCAGATCGGTTGTTTGAAAAAATGCAAAAATTGGACCTGCCGCCCTTTATTTGTTTTTGGATAAGGGATTTTTTGGTCCATCGCTCACAGGTGGTCAAATTGGATAAGTTTGCTTCTTCCAAGCGAGAAATAAGTCCTGGAGCACCACAGGGTTGTGTTTTAAGTCCCTTTCTCTATGCACTGTACACATATGACTGCACCCCCTATTATGAGACCAAATCCAATAGTATAGTTAAGTTTGCAGATGACACTACCGTAATCGGTTGTATCACTGGAGACGATGAGGAGCAATACAGGAGAGAGGTTGATAGGATAGCGGAATGGTGTACAGCAAATAACCTGATCCTAAACACAGGGAAAACAAAGGAACTGATTGTAGATTTCAGAAGGAACAGGCCTGAACCAGCACCGCTTTTTATTAAAGGCGTGTGCGTGGAGCGGGTCTCTACCTTTAAGTTTTTGGGAACATGCATTTCTGAAAACTTATCGTGGACAATCAACGTTAAAGCCATTATTAAGAAATCGCAACAGCGTTTATATTTTTTGCGACTCCTTAGGAAGAATGGCTTGGGAGGGAAGGTACTAGAGACCTTCTATCCCTCTGCTATTGAGAGTATATTAACGTATTGTATTCTAGTGTGGTACCCTAGTTGTACGCAGGCAGATAAAAATGCTCTACAGAGAGTGGTTCGAACATCGCAGAAAATTGTAGGGTGTGAACTTGTTTCTCTAGATGAAATATATGAGACTCGTTGCCTTTGTAGCTCAGGAAAAATAGTGAGAGACCCGACTCATCCTGGTTGTCATTTATTTGAATTATTGCCATCTGGGAGACGTTTTAGGGTGATTAAAACAAGGACAAAAAGATTTAAAGAGAGCTTCTTTCCCAGGGCTGTTAAGGCTATCAATGCAGGAATGAAATGAAAGGAGGTCACATAGTCTTATTTTATTGTCTTGTTTAGTTTTTAATATGAGGACACTTTTTATACTTTTATAATATGGGAACACTTTTATATATAAATTCTGTGTGGTAAATGCATGGTTGATAATTAGGATGTATGAATAATGTGTGGAGTAGAAATGTAATTTCATTGTGAATTTGTTTTTACAATGACAATAAATCAAACCAATCAAATCAAATCAATCATTTAGGCACTAGCTCAGTATCTCTAAACTGTTTTACAGCTCCCTACCTATAGCTGTTTAGAAATCTGTATTGGTACTTGGGTGCTTCCACAAACTTAAGGCAGAACTAAAGCTCACAGAATACTCAAAATCACCTCCATTCCTGGAATACGACTGTTGGATCCCTTGCTACCCTTTGGCATCTTCTTCCCCGACCTCTTCCAGGCATCTGGTTTTTGGCCTTTGGCACTGTAGATTCAAAAGAACATTGTAAACAGGTAGGCAAATTTATTTTGTTGACAAAAGGACATGGCATGTCTCTTCTGCAACAAAAAGCTGCCTACTCACAATTTTTTTTACTGAATATTAAAATCCAGTTTAATTGTTATAGAACCAGGACATGGTCGATGTAAGCCCACAGGGGAACATTTTGGTAAGTGGGGAGACTACTAGTGTTCTAGAAATTGTAGGGGACAACAAAACTGGTTCCCAATGGGTTGATTTACTAAAGGCAAATAGGCTGTTCACTTTGCAAGGGAAATTGCACTTGCAAGGAAAAGAAACCGCATTTTTGCTGACACATTATTGGATGATGGAAATCAGTAGAGCGTCAACTCATTAACTCAGCCCTGGTGAAATTCCCTTGCCAAGTGCAACTTTCCTTGCAAAATGAACAGCCTATTTTCCTTTAGTATATCAACCCCACAGGGTAGACAGCAGTAGGTACAGTGCCTTGAAAAAGTATTCATACCCTTTGAAATTTTCCACATTTTGTCATGTTCCAACCAAAAACATAAATGCATTTTATTGGGATTTTATGTGCTACACCAACACAAAGTGGCACATAATTGATAAAATGATAAATAGTTTTCTACATTTTTTACAAATAAATATCTGAAAAGTGTGACGTGTATTTGTATTCAGCCCCCTTTACTCTGATACCCCCAAACAAAATGTAGTGGAACCAATTGCCTTCAGAAGTCACCTAATTAGTAAATAGAGTCCACCTGTGTGTAATTTAATCTCAATATAAATGTTAGAGAACCTTAGTGAACAAACAGCATCATGAAGGCCAAGGAACACACCAGACAGGTCCGGGATAAAGTTGTGGAGAAGTTTAAAGCAGGGTTGGGTTATAAAAATAGGATTTTTTAAACAGCTTACCTGTAAAAAAAAAAATCTTGGAGTACATCACGGGACACAGAGCTCTGTTAATTACTTAGTGGGTTATATGTCACCACCAGGTGATTGGACACTGAAACACCCTAATTACAAGAGAAGTTCCCTTCTATATAACCCCTCCCATATGGAGAGTACCTAAGTTTTTGTGGCAAAGCAATAAGAATCCCAATATAAATCTATATATATATATATATATATATATATATATATATATATATATATATATATATATCCCAAATAAGAGGGGCGGGAGCTCTGTGTCCCGTGATGTACTCCAAGAATAGGATTTTACAGGTAAGCTGTTTAAAAAATCCTATTTTCTTTTTCGTACATCACGGGACACAGAGCTCTGTTAATTTCTTAGTGGGATGTTCCAGAACAATGCTTAACTTGAGGGGAGGGAGACACAGATCATGCCCTCTTACATCCACTTGATAGAATTTCATGAATGTATGGACTGAAGACCAGGTTACAGCCTTGCAGATCTGAGCCATGGAGGCCTGGTGATGCACTGCCCATGAAGCACTTACTGTTCTGGTCGAGTGCGCTTTCACATGAAAAGGAGGAATTTTCTTCTTCAAACCATAGGCCTGAACAATAACTTGCCGAATCCACCTAGAGATAGTAGATTTTGACGCTGCCTAGCCCTTTCTTGGACCTTCTGGCAGCACAAATAAAACATCAGTTTTCCGCATCTGAGCCATTGCTTTCAGATAGAACTTGAGTGCTCTTACTACATCCAGAGAATGCAACAATCTTTCTTCTGCGGAATGCGGATCTGGACAAAAGGACGGTAGGACCACATCTTGATTCAGGTAAAATCCTGAAACCACCTTAGGCAGAAAAGTTGGATGGGGACGCAACACCACCCTATCTTTGTGAATAATTATATAGGGCTCTTTACAGGAAAAAGCAGCTAATTCCGATACCCTTCTAGCAGAGGATATAGCAACTAGAAAAAACAATTTCCTTGTCCACAAAACCAAAGGAATATGGTGCATTGGTTCAAAAGGTTATTTTTGTAAAACAGACAAAAAAAAGTTCAAATCCCATGGGCACAAGGGAGACTTAACTGGTGGCCTTAAACGCAATACCCCTTGAATAAAAGCCCGGACCAAGGAATGAGAGGCAAGTGGCCTTTGAAAAAATATTGACAAGGCCGAGATCTGACCCTTGATGGTGCTCAAGGCCAGCTTCATTTCTACCCCCAACTGTAGAAAGGCAAGAACTCTACTAATGACATATTTTCGAGGATGCCAATCCCTGGATTCACACCAGGAAACATATGCCTTCCAGATTCTGTATTAGATGAGCCTGGAGGCCGGCTTCCTAGCATTAACCAGAGTGGAGAGATCTGGACCCGAGAGTCCACGAACTTTCAAGATGTAGGTCTCAACAGCCAAACCGTCAAATTTAGACTTTGTAAGGAAGGATGGAATACTGGTCCCTGAGAGCAGGTCTGGGCGTAGTGGAAGAAGCCATGGCTTTCCTACCACCATCCTTACGATCTCTGTATACCAAGATCTTCTGGGCCGAGCTGGGGCTACCAGAATTACTGTTTTTTTTTTTCCTTCTTGACTCTACCAAGGAGTCGCGGTAGGAGCGGAACCGGAGGAAATGCAGTTTTGAGAAAACTGATCCCAAGGAATTACCAACACATCTGCTCTGGATGCTAGTGGATCTCTTGTTCTTGAAACAAAGTTGTCCAACTTCATGTTGAACCTGGAGGCTAGCAGATCTACATCCGGGGTACCCCATCTCCAGCATTTGGCCAGAAATATGTCGGGGTGCAGAGACCACTCTCCTGGAGACAGTTGCTGGCTGCTCAGATAATCCGCCTGCCAATTCTCCACCCCTGGAATGAAGATGGCCGATAGGCAAGGAACATGTTTTTCTGCCCAATCAAATATGTGGTTCACCTCCCTCTGAGCACACAGACTCCTGATGCCCCCTTGGTGATTGATATAGGCCACCGCTGTATCATTGTTGGATTATATCCGAAAAGGACAGGCCTGTAACCTGTACGTCCAGGCCCTGAGAGCCAAACATACCGCCCTAATCTCTAGAATATTGATGGGCAGGATCTTTTCCACTTTGGACCACCTTCCTTGGAGCGTAGCTCCTTCTAGAACTGCTGCCCAGTTTATAAGGCTGGCATCTGTAGTTACCACCTTCCAGGTAACTGGGATGAAGGATTTTCCCTTCAGTAAATTTTTGGTTAGCAACCACCAATTGAGGCTTTGGCACACTTCCGACGCCAGCCGCATCGGCAAGTCCAAGGCTTGGATTCTCCTGTTCCAAGCAGACAGTATGCTGTTTTGCAATGGTCTTGAATGAAACTGGGCGTAAGGAACAACCTCGAATGAGGCTACCATCTTCCCCAACAACCTCATGCAAAGACGAACGGGATGTTCCTTCTTTGCTTTGACCACCCGGACCAACTCTTTTAAAGCCTTGATCTTTCGCTTGGGTAAAAACACCCTGCTTTGGCCCGTGTCTATGACCATACCCAAATACTCCAGCCTCCTTAGGGGCTGCAAAGATGATATTTCTAGGTTGAGGACCCAGCCTAGGCGCTCTAGGTATTTCACAGTTTTGAGCACATTGCGATTTAATCGTGCAACCGACTGTTCTACCAGTAGTAAATTGTCTAGATATGCCGTTACTGCTATGCCCTGAGCCCTCAGATTTGCCAGGAGCGGGGCTAGAACCTTGGTGAATACCCGAGGTGCAGTACAGTAGCTAGACCAAAGGGTAGAGCCACAAATTGGAAGTGGCGCTGTTCTACCGCAAACCTTAGGAATCTTTGGTGAGCGGGAAAAATTGGTACATGTAGATATGCATCCTTGATGCCTATTGACGCCAGAAACTCTCCCCCTTGTAGGGTGGCGACCACTGAGCGGATTGACTCCATGCGAAAAGAACAAATGTTCAGAATTTGATTCAGATCCTTTAGATCTAGAATGGGTCTGACATCTTCGTTTGGTTTTGGAACCGTGAAGAGATTTGAATAAAACCCTGAGCTTTGCTCCTCTGAGGCAACCTCTATGATTACCCTTTGGGATAACAAGTGATCCAACGCCAGGAACAGGAGCCTTGTTTTTACTGGATCCTTGGGCATGCCTGACCTTAGGAAATGGGATGGCGGGAGCCCCCGAAATTCCAGTCTGTAACCCAGAGATACTGTGGAGATTACCCACTTGTCCTGAATCTCTTCCTGCCAAGCCCTTGAAAATCACCGGAGTCTTCCCCCCACTCGGCCGAGCGGGGGCGCTTCTTCATAAGGAGGCCTTGGGGTTCTGTTTTGCAGAACTTTGACCCCAAGATTTCTTTTGTCCCTGGGCCTTCCCTCTTGCATTTGGCTGGGGAGGCTGTCGCCACTGCCTGGAGACTGTAGCTCCCGGGGCTGGGGAAAGAGAACGCTTAAAAGAGGGACGTTTACTCTTTTTCTTAACTGGCAACAAAGTAGTCTTACCACTAGAAATCTTTTGGATATATTTATCCAGGTCATCCCCATGAAAAGGGAATCCGGCCAAAAGCTTTTTGCACGGAGCTTCAGCTGACCAATGCTTTAGCCAAAGAATCCTGCGCATGTGTACCAGCAGGAGAGTAAGGCGGGATGCTTTCTGAATTGAATCATTAATGACATCCACTGCAAAATATAAGGCCTTAGGTAGGTCTGCCCAATCTCTGGCCTGTTCAGCAGGGAGGATTTTAATCACCTGCTTCATCTGATCCTTTAGGAACTGACACATGCCAATCGCTGCTACGGCAGATTGGGTAACAGCGCCAGCCATAGTAAAGGAAGATTTAAGCAGAGACTCCAGCTTTTTCTCAGTTGGATCTCTAAATACCTGAACATTGTCCACAGGACAGGTCAGACTTGTATTCACGGAAGAAATAGTTGCGTCTATTGCTGGCAAACGCCATTTCTTGGTGAATTTCTCCTCCATTGGATAAAGAAGGGAAAACTTATTGGGAGGAGAAAACAGCTTATCTGGGGGATCCCAGTCAGCATACATAAGCTTTTCCAGTAAAGGATGGACCGGGAAGGTATATGCAGCTTGAAGGGGACTTTAAAGACCACAAGGAGGGAACAAGGGACCCGGCTGACTCAGTGGAGGGCAGCTTGTACGCATAACGCACAACTTCTTTATAGTACTGCACCTGCATCCTGAGAGCCTGAGAGGAAGAAGGGATCTTCTCCTTATCCCCCGATTCATCAGACTGCCCCTGATCCTGGTCCCCAGATTCATCAACATCAACAAATTAAAGCAGCTAACCTCCCTTCAAGACCAACCAATGCTGCTGCTAGAGCGTCTTCAGTGACATATGCAGGAGCTGTTGCGAGAGGCTGCAATGCCTGACAGGGGCAATTGCTCATCCTGCTCGGCTGCCTCAGGTCTCTCAGGGCAGGCTGGTATCATGCAGGCATGTCTAGAACCCTTAGATCCAGATGGCGACACTTTAGTGACCCTTTTTCCTGTCCCTGAACCCCTTTTACGGGGAGACATAGTCCTAAGCCCAAAAGCAGAGGTACTAACACAAGTGTATCAACTGCTGAGCCTAGTCTGGCAAAAAAACAAATGCCTGCTAATCTGCGCAGCCTGATGCTGAGTAGGTGTCTTAGTATGCCTGAATCCAATCCACACAGGTGCTTACGTGCCCCAAACAAGCTGCTGTGTCCCTTCGCTTTACAGGTCTCCTGGCATCTGGGGTTTTTAAACAACACCCGCCCTGCGCCTGCGCTGTAGATCGCTGTGCACGCCACACGTGCACGCTAATGGCAACCACGACCCCCACCCCCCGCTGCTCCAGCCATAGAGAAAAAGCGCACACCACGCGCAGATAGGGGATGGCGGCGAGCGGGGGAAAGAGGGGAAGAGAGGACCTCATGCGGGGGATCGCCGTGGGACCCTAGACTACGTACGAACCCCTCTTACAATTTTCGTTGCAGAGTCTGAAGCGGAAGAGGTGAGCAGATCCACAGACCGGCTGCACCGAGCTTTCATCCTGGAGAGCATGTAAGTAAAAACACCAGGTATGTCTCTTTACTCCCTCTAGTGGCAGAAAACAGGTAAGACATGCAACTACTCACAGAAGAGAACCCCAGGAATTTCTCAGGGTTGTCTTCACTTACCTTATCCCCGTGGCAGGATACTGCTGAAGAGCAGACAGATCCAACCTTCACCCATCATGGCGGGTTGTGTCGTGCCAACCTTCAGGGTTCCTACTTAAAGGAGGCCTCTTCCATGGACCTGTAAGGCACTCTGCCAGAAACCTTTGTGGATATTTTTTAATACGTGCCCAAAGTGCTGGATCCTAGAGTCCAGTCCTACAAGAGAGACATTACAGGCAAAACCTTGCTCTTCCACGAGGCCCGGTTAGCATCCATTTTGGCATATTTTTTCTGGCCTTCTTGGATGGATCTGGTTGTGTAGCTCATTAACACCCGCAGGGATCCTCAGCCGAGCTTCTTCTTAGCACATTCTTAACTTTGACCAACACCTTAGACACTGGCAAAAAAACTAAGGTACTCTTCATATGGGAGGGGTTATATAGAGGGGAACTTCTCTTATAATTAGGGTGTGCCAGTGTCCAATCACCTGGTGGTGACATATAACCCACTAAGTAATTAACAGAGCTCTGTGTCCCATGATGTACGAAAAAGAAAAAAATATCTCAAGCTTTGAACATCTCATGGAGCACTGTTCAATCTATCATCCCAAAATGGAAAAAGTATCTTACAACTGCAAACCTATCAAGACATGGCCGTCCACCTAAACTGACAGGCTGGGCAAGGAGAGCATTAATCAGAGAAGCAGCCAAGAGGCCCATGGTATCTCTAAAGGAGCTGCAGAAATCAACAGCTCAGCTAGAAGAATCTGTCCACAGGACAACTATTAGTCATGCACTCCACAAATCTGGCCTTTAAGGAAGCGTGGCAAAAAGAAAGCCATTGTTGAAAGAAAGCCATAAGAAGTCCCATTTGCAGTTTGTGAGAAGCCATGTGGGGGACACAGCAAACATGTGGAAGAAGGTGCGCTGGTTAGATGAGACCAAAATTGAACTTTTTGGCCTAAAAGCAAAACGCTATGTGTGGCAGGAAAACTAACACTTCATATTACCCTGAACACACCATCCCCACCGTGAAACATGGTGGTGGCAGCATCATGTTATGGAGATGCTTTTCTTCATCTGGGACAGGGAAGCTGATCAGAGTTGATGGGAAGATGGATGGAGCCGAATACAGGGCAATCTTAGAAGAAAACCTGTTATGCCTTGTACACACAACGGTTTTCCCATCTGAATAAACTCGGATGGTTTTTCCGATGGAATTCCGATGGAATTCCGCTCAAGCTGTCTTGCATACACACGGTCACACCAAATTCTGACCGCCAAAAACACGGTGACGTACAAGACGTACGACGAGCCAAGATCAATGAAGTTCAATAGGCAGTTCGGCTCTTCTGCTTGATTCTGAGCATGCATGGTTTTTAGTATGTCGGAATTGCATACAGATGAACGGAATTTCCGATATAAATTTTTTACACGTTCTCTATCTAATTCCGTCGGAATTTCCGACAGAAATAGTCCGATGGGGCATACACACGGTCGGAATATCCGACCGTGTGTACGCGGCATTAGAGTCTGCAAAAGACGTGCGACTGGGGGAAGGTTCACCTTCCAGCATGACAACGACCCTAAACATACAGCCAGAGCTACAATAGAATTGTTTAGATCAAAGCATATTCATGTGTTAGAATGACCCAGTCAAAGTCCAGACCTAAATCCAATTGAGAATCTGTGGCAAGACTTGAAAATTGCAGTTCACAGATGCTTTCCATCCAACCTGACAGAGCTTGAGCTATTTTGCAAAGGAGAATGGGCAAAAATTTCGCTCTCTAGATGTGCAAAGCTGGTAGAGACATACCCAAAAAGACTTGCATCTGGAAATGTATAACGAGAGAAAAGAGCGCACGCACCCTAGTGTGACACTGTATTTTTCTTTCTCGTACATCACGGGACACAGAGCGACATAGTCATTACTATGTGGGTTATATAGATTACCTTCAGGTGCTGGCACTGGCAACTTCCAAAACCGGAAGTACCCTCCCCTATATAAGCCCCTCCCATCCGGGAGTACCTCAGTTTTTTGCCAGTGTCTAAGGTGTTGGCCAAAGGTTAACATGTTTTTCATCTGGGCTTGTGTACAGGTTCTTTTGGGCCTCAGCAAGCTATTCCAGATCCGACCAAAAAAGCTTCATAGCTAAACGGTCGGTACCCGGGCCTTGCAGAGAAGAGCAAGGTTTTGCCTGTAATGCCTCTCTTAGGAGGGCTGGACCCTGGGATCCAGAGCTCTGGTCATACCCACGACCAAGATGTTTTCTGTGCAGGGTGCTATACAGGTCCAGGGGAGTGGAATCCTTGGGAACCCGGTCCCTGAAGGTTTAAGTACAATGCCTGCCGTGAGAGGTGAAGTTTGGGCTTCTGTGGACCAAACAGAGTCCTGCGGCGGGGAAAAGGTAAGTGGGGGCCCCTCAGGAACTTGGTTCTATTGGGGGGACCCCCAAGCCTAATATGTCTTTCTGCCTGTTACCTAACGGTATTCCCGCTAAATATCTGTGCATGCCTGTAACTACTAGAAAATGTAATCATTTTAATGGTGGTCAAGAAAAAAAAATAAAAAAAATGGACAAACCGCGGTACCTGTGTTAATCCACTAGAGGCCGCTGTGGAACGTCGTTTTCTTGTTATGTGGACTATGAGGTCAAGTCCAGGCAGATGGTGAGTTCTCTTGAGGGAAACTGATTCCTCTGTCATGTTGCAATGCTCGTCCATCCCCGGGCCCTGCTGCAAACAGGGACCCTGGCTCCTCTCCCTATTTTTTTTCAAAAGAAGCGGCGAAGGCGCACGTGACCGTGCGCGTGCACGCGCCTCTATATATAGAGGTGAGCTGGAAAAGGGGGTGGAGCTTGGTGGATGACGCTCTGTGCGCGCCGCAGCGCTTCTGCGCATGTGCGGGCGTCCCAGCATGTCAAAAGGCACAATTATGTGTTGTGAGCTGGCTATGGAGTGCAGAGACAGAGCTGGTAACATTTAAAAACGGCATACAGCAGGCGGTTGATGCAGGCATCCCCATAGAAAGGCACATTAGTAGACACCAACTGTTTATATAGCAGCAATTGTGCTAGACTATTTCAGTAAGTGGTGTATTACGGCTGGAATACCTCAGCTTTGGGCTTAGGAATATGCCGTCCAAAGTCTCCGGGACTAAGACTCCCAGGAAGCAAAGGGGGTCTCCGTCGGGCTCTGAGGATCTTGGGCATGCTTTTGCTGCACCAGTCTCCCCTGAAAAATCAGAGGTTGGTGCCCGTAGAGAACCCTCAGGAGTACCTGGTACTGTGGCTGTCCTCAGTTCACCTGCTCCTGTGTATGTAACAGAGGAGATTTTTCCTCAGCTCTGGGAGGACTGGAAGAGAGATTGACAACATTGATAGCTGCTTCCCTGTCAGAGGGAAAGCGCGCTCGATCTCCATCTCCTCCCTCAGAGTACCTGTTAGCGAAACAACAGTCCCATACAGGGATTGACCTACCTGAAGGGGATCAGGATGAGGTTGATTCTGTTCTAGAGGAATCAACAGTGGAAGAGCCATTTTCAGCATCACATGCTGAAAGATTATGGGTTCAGTCCCTGACTGATATGGTCCGATCAGCATTTAAAATGCCCCTTGCGGAGCCATCAACCACTTCTGTCTCCTCGTTGGGGTCGCTAAAAGCTCCCCAGACTGTTTGTTCCTTTCCAATCCATCTTTTACTGGAAGGACTCATTTACCAGGATTGGGAACATCCTGATAAGATATTTACTCCCCCTAAGAGATTTCCGGTGGTCTATCCCATGGAGGATAAGTTCATCCGAAAATGGAGGGTGCCTACAGTGGACGCAGCCATCTCTTGTGTGAACAAATCACTGACATGTCCAGTAGATAATGTTCAAATGTTCAAGGACCCAATAGATAAAAAATTGGAGTCCTTATTAAAATCTGCTTTTTCTACAGCAAGCTTGGTGACACAACCAGCAGTAGCAGCTATTGGGGTCTGCCAAGCGGTGAAGGATCAGTTAAAACAGGTCTTAAGGGACTTGCCGGATCAGCAGGCCCTTGCCCTAGCTGATCTACCTAGAGCCTTATGCTTTGCGGTTGACGCCATCAAGGATTCAATCCATCAGGCCTCCCGCCTTACGCTGTCTATAGTACATATGCGTAGGCTTCTATGGCTCAAGAACTGGTCTGCTGAAGCTCCCTGTAAAAAATTGCTGGTTAGCTTCCCATTTCATGGTGAGCGCTTATTCGGGGAAGACCTGGACAAATATATCCAGAAAATTTCCAGCCGTAAAAGTACACTCTTGCCGGTTAAAAACAGATTTAGAGGTCCCTCTTTTAAGAGGCCTGCCTCTCCAGTCCCTGGGACATCTGCTGTGAAGCAGTTCCGACGGCCTCCTCGGTCAAATCCCGGGGGTAAAAATCAGGGACAATCACAGGGTAACAAAAAACCCTGGGTCAGGAGAGGTACAAAACCTCCCCCCAAGTCAAATTTATGAAGGGTTGCCCCTACTCAATCGGGTGGGGGGAAGACTTCAGTTGTTCGCAGAGACCTGGCGGGACACGATCAGAGACAGATGGGTGCTCTCCGCAGTAAGTCTGGGATACAAGCTGGAGTTAAAAGACTCTCCTCCTTCCCATTTTATATGGTCAAACGTGCCAAGAGATCCCCGGAAGAGAGGATCCCTCCTGTTGGCACTAGAACAACTATTGCTCCAAGGAGTAATCATGGAGGTTCCCCTGGAAGAATGCGGGTTCGGGTTTTACTCAAACCTCTTTACAGTCCCGAAGCCAAACGGGGACGTGAGGCCCATATTAAATCTAAAAGGGCTAAACAAATTCCTACATATCAGGACTTTCCGGATGGAGTCGATCCGATTGGTGGCCACTGCCCTACAAGGGGAGGAATGGTTAGCCTCGATCGACATCAAAGATGCTTATTTGCACATTCCCATCTTTCCAGTCCACCAAAAATTTCTACGCTTTGCAGTAGAAGGGCGCCATTTTCAGTGCAGAGCCTTACCCTTCGGTCTGGCCACAGCACCACGAGTGTTCACAAAAATTCTGGCCCCACTATTGGCCAATCTAAGAACACGAGGTGTTACGATAATGGCATATCTAGACGACTTGTTGCTGATGGACCACTCAGTGGAAAAACTAGAAGTGGTTGTTCACGAGACAATCAAGTATCTGGAATCTCACGGTTGGATTATCAACCGAGACAAGTCAGCCCTAAAACCAGTCAAAAGTCTGGAATACTTGGGGCTAAGGCTGGATTCAGACCAGAGAAAAATTTTCTTGCCTCAAGAAAGGGTGTCGTCTTTGAGAGATTTGATCCACCTGGTGGGTACAAAAAGACAGCCGTCCATACGCCTGTGCATGAGGCTGCTGGGAAAAATGGTGGCATCATTCGAAGCAGTACCCTACGGTCAATTCCATTCAAGGAATTTGCAAAGGGCCATACTGTCAGCCTGGAACAAAAAAGTTCAGGCCCTAGACTTACCAATGTCCTTGTCCCCTTCTGTTCGCAAGAGCCTCCGTTGGTGGTTGGTTCCCCAGAATCTGGAAAAAGGGAAATCCTTCAGTCCGATTTCTTGGAAGGTGGTCACTACAGATGCCAGCCTTATAGGCTGGGGGGCAGTACTGGAGCAATGGTCTATCCAGGGCAGATGGTCGGATGCAGAGAAGGCCCTGCCCATCAATCTCTTAGAGATACGAGCAGCCCGGTATGCCCTAGTAGCATGGACATCCAAACTCCAAGGGTCCCCTGTCAGAATTCAATCAGACAATGCCACGGCAGTGGCATATATCAATCATCAGGGGGGCACCAGGAGTCGTGCAGCCCAGAGGGAAGTAAATTGCATCCTGAAATGGGCAGAAAGATATGTCCCAGCCATATCCGCGGTATTCATTCCAGGAGTGGAGAATTGGAAGGCGGACTTTCTAAGTCGCCAACAATTATGCCCAGGGGAATGGTCCCTTCACCCCGAGGTTTTCCGGGCAATATGTCAGCGGTGGGGAGCACCGGATGTAGATCTGCTAGCATCCAGATTCAACGCAAAGGTGGACAGATTTGTCTCTCGGACAAGGGATCCCCTAGCTTGCGGCTCGGATGCTCTAGTGTTCCCTTGGGATCAGTTCAAACTGATATATGCATTTCCACCGCCACAATTGTTGCCTCAATTACTCCGCAGAATCAGGGTAGAAAAGAAACCAGTGATTCTGGTGGCTCCAGCGTGGCCCCGAAGAGCATGGTACGCGGAGATTGTAAAAATGTCTGTGGGGAGTCCTTGGACCCTCCCACATCGTCCGGACCTGCTTTCGCAAGGACCGATATACCACCCTTCCTTACTAGCCTTAGGTTTGACGGCCTGGCTATTGAAGCCCACATTCTAAAAAAGAGAGGTCTCTCTAATCCTGTGGTATCTATCTACCATGATCAATGCCAGGAAGCCGGTATCCAGGCAGATTTACTATAGAATCTGGAAGGCGTACATCGCATGGTGTGAGGCCAAGAAATGGCATCCACGTAAATACGTAATAGGTAGGATTCTGGACTTCCTACAGTGGGCTGTAGATAGGAAGTTTGCCTTGAGTACTATCAAGGGTCAGATTTCGGCCTTGTCAATATTTTTTCAAAGGCCCTTGGCTTCGCATTCACTAGTCAAAACTTTTATACAAGGAGTGATGCATATTAGCCCTCCGGTTAAAATTCCCATATGTCCATGGGACCTAAACCTGGTTCTATCGGTTCTACAGAAACAACCATTTGAACCATTACAGCACATTTCCTTGGTTCTTCTCACCAGGAAATTGATTTTTTTAGTAGCCATTTGTTCGGCTAAAAGAGTGTCGGAATTGGCCGCTATGTCCTGTAGGTAGCCATATCTGGTTATCCATAAGGACAGAGTAGGGTTACGTCCGCATCCAGCCTTTCTTCCTAAGGTGGTATCGAGGTTTCATTTGAACCAAGATGTGGTTCTTCCTTCCTTTTTCCCCAAACCTAGTTCGGTAGAGGAAAAGTTATTACATTCTTTGGATGTAGTAAGAGCAGTTAAAGCTTATCTAAATGACTATGTCGCTCTGTGTCCCGTGATGTACAAGAAAGAAAATAGGATTTTTATAACAGCTTACCTGTAAAATCCTTTTCTTGGAGTACATCACGGGACACAGAGCTCCCACCCCGCTTTTGGGGACACTTATTGCTTTGCTACAAATCTGAGGTACTCCCGGATGGGAGGGGCTTATATAGGGGAGGGTACTTCCGGTTTTGGAAGTTGCCAGTGCCAGCACCTGAAGGTAATCTATATAACCCACATAGTAATGACTATGTCGCTCTGTGTCCCGTGATGTACTCCAAGAAAAGGATTTTACAGGTAAGCTGTTATAAAAATCCTATTATTGTAAAGAGCTTGACAATTAAAAGAACGAGGATTGCACTCACAAACATGTGCTTGTATTTAAGCATGTAGACAGGTCTCTTGGTTCCAAACCTCCTCTCTTGGTCTATACCAGGTGATTGGCTCGTGCGGCGGCGGCGGCGGCAGCGCTGTTATAGTTGGGTATGAAGGTAAGCGTTGTAGGTCTGCTTCCCTGTCTTCCCTGCTAACACACGCTTAGCACGGACCAGCCGGCCAGGCGTGACGTCACTCGTAGCCTTGGAGGGGGAGCCTAGCTGTACGTGCTATCTCCTCTAGCTGTGATTATTGCGGTTGCTATGACTATGACAACATGTTTCGGAGTTGCCTCCTCCTTCAGGTAATGCCCTCATCCTGTCTGCTATTCTTATGTGTAGCCCTCTGTGCCCCTCCTCCACTGCTGCCAAAAAGACTTGCAGCTGTAATTGCAGCAAAAGGTGGTTCTACAAAGTATTGACTCAGGGGGGCTGAATACAAATGCATGCCACACTTTTCACATATTTATTTGTAAAAATAAAATTAAAACCATTTATCCTTTTCCTTCCACTTCACAATTATGTGCCACTTTGTGTTGGTCTATCACATACAATCCCAATAAAATACATTTATGTTTTTGGTTGTAGCACAACAAAATGTTAAAAATTTTAAGGGGTAATAATACCTTTTCAAGGCACTGTATATTCGTACAAGTCAAATCCATACACATATAAATGGTACCAAAGTTCAGACAGACGCAAAGTCATAAATATAGCCAGTGGCAGGCAGATTTTAAACAAGCTGATGGAAAGGGAGGTCAACAACAAAGGTCATTCTGAGAAACAGAAAACCAGTGAAACCCACAAGCTAACAAACTCTATGATTGAGAACAGTGTGGAGTGAGCTCTCCTTAAATAGCCAGGTCAGTGCTCATTTCCATTTCCCAAAGTGCTCAGTGCAACAACAGATGGAGGGTGACCAGCAGTAGGAGCTGAAAGGGAAGCCACAGCAGGGAAAATGGAGGCATAAGGCAGATGCATCAGTGCATTACCTGTGGGACACCCAGATGTCCAATGGAGTTGTGGTTGACTGCCTGGCTAGATCCCCTGCTGCGGCTAAGTCCCTGAATAAAGTTTTAGGAAAGTGGAACAGGCATATCCCTTATACAGGCTTTTGTATATTTGTTGTACTCACTGTAAAATGTTGTTACTAGCATGGGTAACTGTAAATGATGAGCCTTAACAATTAGGTAAAATACAAACTGGAATGCACACTTGTTAATGTTTTTTCTTACAGAGCCCATTGATTGTAGATGGTAGATGTGGTGAAGACTTGGACTGTACGCCAGGAGAACATGTGGTAAATGGAAATGGTAATAGTTTGATATAAATAAACCAGGCAACCACAAATATAGCCATGGTCTATGTAAGTCTTCATTTATGGAGTAGTAAGGCAGCTTTCTGCTGGGGAAACCACGAGTGGGCTTTCTCCTCAATATAACAGAAAATTTATTATCAAATACTTACCGTAATTTTCCTTTCCTGATAGGCTCCATGGCAGCATACGTGTGGGTTGGCCCCGCCTCCATAACTACCCAATAGGACCCCTCCCTATAAATTTTGGCTCTGGGCTCTCACCCGTGTTCCGTAACTAGCCTACTCCAAGCATTGGGAGGGACTCCTGCTGCCATGGAGCCTATCAGGAAAGGAAAATTACAGTAAGTATTTGATAATAAATTTTCCGTTTTCCTGACATGCTCCATGGCAGCATACGTGTGGGAAATAACTCGCCAAACACACCCGGGCGGGCAAAATGCTGAGGCAAGAAAAAAAGATTTATTTAACACTGTCAACCAACAGAACTTGTAAACCAAAATTCAGTGATGATAAGGCAGCTGGTTCGACACAATAGTGGGAAACAAAAGTATTAATAGACGACCAAGAGGCTGCTCTGCATATAACGTCAGGTGCGACATGACGAGAGGCTGCCCAAGAAGTAGAGATGCTCCGGGTTGAGTGCGCAGTTACTGCCTCTGGAGGAGCTTTGTAAGCCCTTTGGATGGTCTGAAGTATCCATGCAGCAATAGATCTGATTGAGGCCCGTTTTCCTCTGTTCTTTCCGTGAAGAAGAATGAAAAGAAAGTCTGTTTGTGTGGCCCACATCAAGGGGATGAACATCTTGACCTTCAGAAGTTCCAAAAGTGGGCAATACAATTTCCTGATTTTCATGAAAGATAGATGTAACTTTCGGGTTTGAACCCAGCATGGGAATTAATACTGCTCTATCTGGGAAAAAGGTCAGGAAAGGCTCTTTTGAACCCAAGTTTCTGATATCAGACACTCTTTTAGCTGAGGTGACTGCTACTAGGAAGACGGTCTTGAGAGTAAGATCTTTTGCCGAAAGAGGTTTTTCAGGATCTGTGCTGAGTGTGGTAAGATAGTGCAGTACAAGAGGCAGGTCCCATTTGGGGAACCTCGGCTTTCTCTGTGGTCTAAGTCTGACAGCACCCTTAAAGAACTGGCGACTCAGGGGATGATTGGCCCAAGAGATTCCTGTAAATGCTGAGATGGCTGAGATTTGCACTCGAAGAGAGCTTACTGCTAAAGGCAAGTCCAAACCTGTTTGTAAGAAACTAAGTACATCCTGGACTTCTGGAGAATTACAGGAATTAGCCCTGGAAGACATATAATCTGTAATTTTGACCAGATATGCTCATAAACTTTGTTGGTGCTATTTCTTCTAGCGTTAAGGAGAGTCAACATGGCTTCTTCTGGACATCCTAAGGCTTCCAGCCTTCCCCTCTCAAGAACCATACCCTGAGGTGCAGATGAGCTGGGCATGGGTGCAACGTTGTGCCCTGAGATAGGAGATCCGGTCTGAGGGGTAGAGGGATTGAGTCCCGATAACTGAGTGAAGTCAAGAGGGAGAACCATGGCCTGTTGGGCCAAAACGGAATTACTGCTATGATTTCTACTCTCTCCACTCTGAGTCTGTGAAGGAATTGAAGTATCACAGGTACTGGAGGAAAGGCATAAGCCTGACTGAATTTCCACGGTCTGTGAGAGCATCTATCCCGTAGGCTTGGGGATCCCGAGACCTCGAGTAATACTTGATCAGCTTGTGGTTGCACGGGGATGCAAACAGATCCACTTCTGGAGACACTCCCAGAGTTAGAAGCCAATTGAATACCTCTATGTGTAGAGACCATTCGTTGTTGTTCATTTGAGTTTGTGATAGAAAGTCCGCTTGAACATTCTGGACCCCCGGAATGTACACTGCAGAGATGTTGCATAGGTACTTCTGGGGCCAATTCATGATTGGTTCTACTTCCCGGAGTAAGGACCAGCTGCGGGTACCACCGTGCTTCCTTATATAAGCAACTGCGGTTGTGTTGTCCATCCTGAACATCACAGAAGAATCTGTCAACAGATGACGGAAGGACATGAGCGCCTGGAAGGCAGCCCGCAACTCCAGTATGTTGGACACAATTCCTTGGGACGGTGTGTTCCACCTGCCCTGGGCTATTTCCGACAGGCAATGAGCGCCCCACCCCTGATTGCTGGCATCCGAAGTTACAGTAATCCAATTGATGGGACGGATTGTGTGACAGTTGTGGAGATTCTTCCCCTGAAGCCACCAAAGAAGAGATTCTCTCATGGATGAAGTGAGCCTGATGCGTTGACTCTTGCTGGGGGAGTCCCATTGCTGGAGGAACCCCTTCTGGAATGGGCGAGTGTGCCACTGAGCCCACCTCACCATAGGGATGGTGGTTGTCATGGTGCCGATTACCTTCAGGCATTGAAGAGCAGACAGGTGAGAGGAAGCAAGTGTTGCGCGGATCCTGTCCCGGATTGCTGCAATCTTTTCCTCGGGCAATGAAATGGTGCCGTCTATTGTGTTGAAGAGGGCACCTAGAAACACAAGAGACTGTGTTGGAATGAGATGACTCTTCTCCAAATTCAGGAGCCACCCGAATTCTTGGAGAGTGGGGATTACTAGATTCTTGTGTTCCAAGAGTTGACATCTGTCTTGAGCTAGAAGTAAGAGGTCGTCTAGGTAGTGATGAAGACAAACTCCTTTCACTCGGAGCAGAGCCACAATGGCTAACAGAACCTTGGAGACCAAAAGGTAGGCAGGTGAACTGTAAGTGTTGATCGCCTACAGCAAAGCGGAGGTACTTTTGATAGTCTGCAGCCACTGGAATGTGGAAATATGCGTCCTTCAGATCTATTGACACTAACCAATCTCCTGGATGGACTGACTGCTGGATTGTCAATAGTGACTCCATTTTGAATCTTTCTTTCCGTATAAATCGGTTGAGATGCGTTAGGTCTATTACTGGTACCGTTCTTTTTCTGTACCATGAACAACGGGGAGTACATGCCTTCTCCTCGTTCGCCCTCTGGAACAGTAATGGCTGCGCCTTGAGTTAATAAAGAGCTTACGTAACTTTAGTAAGACTTGTTTCTTTTCTTCTGCACTTGGAAGACTTGTGGGTATGTATCTGAGCCTGGGGGTTCTGTTGAAGACCCACGTGTGGCCTGAAGAGACCGTCTTGATGGTCCAGAAATCTTGAATTGAGGCTGCCTAAACATGCCGGAAGTGGAGGAGACGTGCCCCCACCTGACATGTTTGAATGGGCCCAATTTCAAAAAGACTTCGTAGACTCCCGACTACCAGACGGAGTACTTTTAGTTGGTTTCCTGAAAGAGGACTGTCTGGATTTCCAGGTCCTTGAAAATTCACGACCAGGTCTGTAGCTGCGTGCTTCCCTTGCACGATCTGTATTCTGTGCTCTTGAAAAGGTGCGTTTCTGGTTCTGCAAACGCCTGTCCTGAGGGAGGAACCCCCGACTTACCACCCGTGGCCCGGGAAATGGCATTATCGAGTTTTTTGCCAAAGAGAGAGGAGCCCTCAAAGGGAATGCGGCACCAAGCTTGCTTTGAAGCTGGATCCGCCGACCAGGGACGGAGCCATAAAGCACGGTGTGCGGTAACCGCTGACAACATTACTCAAGCCACTAGGCGAATAACATCAATAGAGGCCTCCCCCAAAAATGCAGATGCTAGCCAGATTTCCTGAATAGGAGAGCATTTCGCCATTTCTTCAGAGATGCTTCTGAGGGAATCATCCACATTGTCTGACCATGCTTCTAGGGCTTTTGAGATAGCTGCTAAAGCCAAAATTGGTTTACAGACTGAACCTGCTGTCAGATTTGCTTCAGGTCTGAGTCAATCCGTCTCTCTAGAGCAGGGGTCTCCAAACCCCGGCCCGCGGGCCACATCCGGCCCGCGGGTTTGATTTGTCCGGCCCGCAGCTTTCCCAGGCTCTGCCACATTGCCGTCTTTGGCCCTGCGCTGCCCGCCCCGTGCTGACCGCTGGAGTTCGGCCACCTCCGGTGCTGGTCGCATGCTGGCTGCGTGCTACTGTCACTTGGAAATACACAAGCTCTGCTTGTGTATTTCCAAGTGACAGTGCGCTCCTCTCCCCGCAGCCGCTCTGATCATCCTTGTGTACACACGCTCTATGAGAGCCCTCGGAGTCAGAGCAGAGGAGGAAGGGGGCGGGGAATCTGCAAACAGGAAGCTGCCTGTGGAACTGCTGCACGGAGATCGGAGGACAAAATGCTGTGAGTAAAATAAGGAAAACTTTGGCTGGAATGGGGGGGGGGAGCTTTGTGGGAGGAGAATCTTGCCTTGGAGTGGAGTGGAGTGTGGAGCTCTGACTGTACTGGAATGGGGGCTGGGGGGGGGGGGAGCCGTGCACGCTGCACCCATCTCACCCTCTGCACCCTCCCTCTGCACCCTGTGCCCACCTCACCCTCTGCACCCTGTACCCACCTCACCCTCTGCACCCACCCTTTGCACCCTGCTCCCACCTCACCCTCTACCCACCTCACCCTCTGCACCCTCCCTCTGCACCCTGCTCCCACCCTCTGTACCCTCCCTCTGCACCCTGCGCCCACCTCACCCTCTGCACCCTGTACCCACCTCACCCTCTGCACCCTGCACCCACCCTCTGCACCCTGTACCCACCTCACCCTCTGCACCCTGCACACACCTTCTGCACCCTCCCTCTGCACCCTGCGCCCACCTCACCCTCTGCACCCTCCCTCTGCACCCACCTCACCCTCTGCACCCTGCACACACCCTCTGCACCCTCCCTCTGCACCCTGCGCCCACCTCACCCTCTGCACCCTGCACCCACCTCACCCTCTGCACCCTGTACCCACCTCACCCTCTGCACCCACCCTCCCTCTGCACCCTGCGCCCACCTCACCCTCTGCACCCTGTACCCACCCTCTGCACCCTCCCTCTACCTCACCCTCTGCTACTGCACCCTCCCTCTGCACCCTGCGCCCACCTCACCCTCTGCACCCTGTACCCACCCTCTGCACCCTCCCTCTACCTCACCCTCTGCTACTGCACCCTCCCTCTGCACCCTGCGCCCACCTCACCCTCTGCACCCTGCATCCACCCTCTGCACCCTGCACCAACCTCACCCTCTGCACCCTGCACCACCTCACCCTCCGCACCCTGCACCCACCTCACCCTCTGCACCTACCTCACCCTCTGCATGTAGCGCACCCCTTAACCCTGCACTCTGTACATAGCTCACCCCTGAACCCTGTACATAGCTCACCCCTGAACCCTGGGGACACCGATGGGAAAAACTTTGCTGGGGACACCGATAAGGAAAAATTTGCTGGGGACACCGATGGGGAAAATTCTGCTGGGGACACCGATGGGGAAAATTCTGCTGGGGACACCGATGGGGGGGAAAATTCTGCTGGGGACACTGATGGGGAAAATTCTGCTGGGGACACCGATGGGGAAAATTCTGCTGGGGACACCGATGGGGAAAACTCTGCTGGGGACACCGATGGCGAAAACTCTGCCGGGGACACTGATAATGGGGAAAACTCTGCTGGGGACACTGATAATGGGGAAAACTCTGCTGGGGACACTGATGATGGGAATGACGATTCATTCATTTGTACATAACTGATTTTTTTCGGCCCCCGAATACTTGTAAAATCTACAATGTGGCCCCCGTATTGAAAAGTTTGGAGACCCCTGCTCTAGAGGATCTTTGAATGAGACCGTATCTTCCAGAGGAAGGGTTACATATCTAACCAAACGCATTAAAGCTGCATCAACCATGGGAGCTGAATCAAGGTGTTTTACCTCTTCTTCCTTGAAAGGATATAATTTTGCAATTTTTGACTGCATAGAACTTTTCTTGTCCATTTTACCCCATTCTTCTGAGATAATGGCACCCACTTCCGTGACAAACGGGAAATAATGTCGCTCTCTACTGAGCTGTTTAAAAAGTTTCCTTTGTTTGGGAGGAGATGTAACTGGATCTTCCCATTTCAGAACTTCTCTAACTGCTTTCACTAAAGCAGGAACTAAGGCATAATCAAACCCCATCCCAGGATCATCCACATCCGAACCACTTTCTGAGGGAGGAGCTGAGGGATGGCTGGGTGGAGAGATTTCCAGAGTCTCATTCACCTGTCCCTGTTCAAACGAGGGAATCAGTGGGTCTGGAGGAGAATCATGCTGTATTCTAGCATCTTTCTCTAGTAGCGACTCGTTTACGACCCGCTTAACCAATGCTTCCAGGTGTTTATCTGCACCTTCCCTCTCATTGGCTGCCTTTGAAAAACAATGATCACAAAGGGATTTGCTGGCAGGAATCGGAGCCCTGCACCCCCAACATGGTCTCTCTGACCTCTTGCTGTGAGATGAGGGGGGGGTGAGAAGTGCCTCTACTGGGACATCCGGATCTAGAAGAATCATGGTGTCTAGAGCCAGAGGAGGAGTGCCGGTGGTGTGATTTAGAGGTACCGCTACGTGTGCGGGAACTACTCTGTTGTTCAGACCTAGAAGGGCTGAAAGGAAAGAAAGTATAGAGAGAGAGAGAGACAAAAGGCACAAGGTCAAATAAAGCCCTACACTCCACTCTCATCCCCTCTCAGCAGGCAGTATAAAGGAAGAATACCAGCCTTACCTACTGCAAGAGGGTTGGCCACCAGGAGGCAGTGAAGAGTCCATGACTATTCAGGGAGACACTGCAGGTGGGAACAGCAAACAATCAGATTCCAGCAAAGGAACAAGTGAAACAAATTTTTTTTTTTTTTTTTTAACAATAGATTTTTATTGAATTTTCAAGTAGATGACATGAAAGGTATACATGTTGCGTTCCAATTCCATTTCAGGACATAACTAATATACAGCTCAAAGAGCACATTTAAATTTTTCAAAAGTATTTAGTACATACATATAATCAAAACAGCGTAGTCCACTTTCGTAATATGGCATAGGTGTAATTGACAGGTTTAGGGTTTACTATCTGGGTTGTTGGGTCATAGGAACATTTCTGCTCTATCCCAGTTAGACCAGGGATCCCATGCTTTTTTTGTTTTCATGAGTAGGCCTCTGCTGGATGCCATTGTAAGTTCATAATTAAAATGCAAATTTACTAGATCGAGAGTATTTTCCATCGTAGGTGTTTGGGTGTTCTTCCATAGTCTAGTCAAGCTTAGTCTAGCTGCAAGGAGGATGTTAGTTGTGACTAGTGATGAGCCGAACACCCCCGGGTTCGGTTCGCACCAGAACCCGCGAACGGACCGAAAGTTCCTACGAACATTAGAACCCTATTAAATTTAATGGATGCAAACGTTCGGATTCTAAAGTGCTAATTATAACGACTATTATCCATGTTATTGTCCGAAACAGAGTTTGGGAACCCGGGTTCTGCACCAGGGGACATGTATCAATGCAAAAAGAAGTTTTAAAAACTGACGTTTTCCGGGAGCAGTCATTTTAATGATGCATAAAGTGAAAAAAAAAAAGTCAAATATTCCTTTAAATATTGTACCTGGGGGGTGTCTAAAGTATGCCTGTGAAGTGCCACGTGTTTCCCGTGTTTAGAACTGTCCCTGCACAAAATAACATTTCTAAAGGAAAAAAAGCCATTTAAAACTGCTTGCGGCTTTAATGCAATGTCTGGTCCCGGTAATATGGATGAAAATCTTTAGGAAAAATGGCATAGCTACCCCATCAACCCCCCCCCCCTACCCCAGCCCATTACCAGCCCCTTTGGGTCTTGTATGGATATTAAGGGGAACCCCGCACACAAAATAAAAAAGGACCTATATACTCTGAACAGCCGTATACAGGCGGTGCATACAAGACAGGGACTGTAGGTTTGTTCTTATGTAGAATCTGTTTGTAATTTTGAACAGCTGCATTGTTTAAGTGGAGCTCCATGCCAAATTCCTTTTTTTTAGCTTTTTGTAAAACATAGGGAACGGTTATCACCCCTGTCACATTTTTTTTGCTGTCTGTGCCCCTGTTCAGAACATTTCACCTCACTTTGCGTCCCAATGACAACTGTTTTTGAAATGTGGTGTTTTTATTGAAACAAGGATTGGTGATAAAGCATCAGTAGAGAGGAGACACCTTTCTCCCATATTAATTCTTACAGGAGAGAATTTTCCTTCCAAGGGGTAGATTTCCTCTCACTTCCTGTTGTCTTCTTCCGTTTGCAAGTAGTAGTAGTTTGTAAGTTGGATGTTTGAAAGTAGGGACCTGCCGTATATACTCTGCAGAAATTGGCCCCTTAGTTGTTGGTGTTGGCACAACACTGAAAGCACTCACAGTTATTCTTGGTGGGTGCTGGAATGCCCTGCTGTCAACTATTATATCAGGAATTGTAATAACATATAATTGTTGATCAGTGGTAGTAAAAATTGGGCCTTTGATGGTGGTGCTGGTGCCACAACACTGTAAGGCCTGACAGTTACTCTTGGTGGGCGCAGCAATGGGCCCTGCTGTGAATTATTAGATCAATAATTATAATTGCATGCCCCTGTTGAATAGGGGCTGAAAAATTGGGCCTTTGGTGGTGGTGGTGGTGGTGGTGGTGGTGGTGATGGTGGTGCTGGTGCCACAACACTGTAAGGCCTGACAGTTACTCTTGGTGGGCGCAGCAATGGGCCCTGCTGTGAATTATTAGATCAATAATTATAATTGCATGCCCCTGTTGAACAGGGGCTGAAAAATTGGGCCTTAGGCACTGGTGGCACAACACTGCAACCCCTCACAGATACTGTGCTTGGAGCACAGCAATGAGGCCTGTTGCAAAGTATTGCATCAAAAATTTTAATTACACGCCCCTGTTAAACAGGGGCTGAAAAATTGGGCCTTAGCCACTGGTGGCGTCACCCATAAACCAAAATGATCTTCCAAGCTATCATAATTAATCGTATCATTGAGGAGGAGGAGGAGGATAGCCAGTCAACATAACAGCACAGGCACTCAGCATCAGCGTCAGTCTTGAAGGGATGTGACATTTTAAAATCAATTAGTCTGTTATATCAGCATCTGGTGTGTGGTAGCTGGTGGTGATCCAAGACTGGTTCATCTTGATGAAAGTCAGTCGATCAACCGAGTCGGTGGACAGGCGCACCCTGTGATCCGTGACAAATCCTCCAGCAGCACTGAATGTGCGTTCTGAAAGAACGCTGGATGCAGGACAGGCCAGTAGCTCAATTGCATACTGTGCAAGCTCTGGCCAGTGATCCATCCTCAAGACCCAATAAGCCAGAGGATTTTCGGTGGGGAAGGTGTCCAAGTCTGACCTTGCCCCTAGGTATTCCTGCACCATGTATATCAGACGCTGGCGATGGTTGCTGGAACCGATCATACTTTGGGGCTGCGGACTAAAGAATTGTCTGAACGCATCGGTCAGACGGCCACCTTCCCCACCGCTCCTTCTTTGACTGCCCGAAGCCTCAGCAACTCGTTGTCCAGGACCAGGAGTTTGTAACCTCCCAGTCTCTGGGAACGCGTTGCACAGACCTTTCTGCAAGGCCTCCCGGAGTTGTCTCATCCTCTGCTCCCTCTGCGACGGTACGATAAGGTCCGCAACCTTACCCTTGAACCGTGGATCAAGGAGAGTGGCCAGCCAGTAATGGTCCCTCTCCTTGATCCGAAGAATACGAGGATCCTTCCGCAGACTTTGCAGGATCAGGGAGGCCATGCAGCGTAGGTTAGTTGAGGCATTCAGTCCGGAGTCCTCTGGGTCACTAAGGACGACATGATCCGCAGCCACCTCCTCCCAGCCACGTACAAGTCCACTGGTTTCTTGGGACTGTAAATCATCCCTAAAAGACTGCTGCTGATGATGCTGAGTGCCAGCCTCCACCTCCATGCTGACACAATCCTCCTCCTCCTCCTCCTCTTCCTGTGCGATGGGTGGGACAGAAGGAACACTGTCTGGGTAAAGGGGGCCTTGAGAGGCAAGGAAGTCCTCCTCTTCCTGCCTCTGTTCTGCCTCAAGTGCCCTGTCCATTATTCCACGCAGCGTGTGCTCCAACAGGTGGACAAGAGGTACAGTGTCACTGATGCATGCACTGTCACTGCTCACCATCCTCGTGGCCTCCTCAAATGGTGCCAGGACAGTGCATGCATCCCTGATCATGCCCCACTGGCGTGGTGAAAAAAACCCGAGCTCCCCTGACCCTGTCCTGGTGCCGTAGTCGCACAGGTACTCATTGATGGCCCTCTGCTGCGTGTGCAGCCGCTGCAGCATGGCCAACGTTGAGTTCCACCTGGTGGGCATGTCACATATAAGGCGGTTCTTGGGCAGGTTCAACTCCTTTTGCAGCTCAGCCAGGCGAGCACTGGCATTATAAGATCTGCGGAAATGCACACAGACTTTCCTGGCCTGCCTCAGGACATCCTGTAAGCCCGGGTACCTGCCCAAGAACCGCTGCACCACCAGGTTAAGGACGTGAGCCATACAGGGCACATGGGTCAGTTGTCCCTGTCGGAGGGCGGAGAGGAGGTTGGTGCCATTGTCGCAAACCACCATTCCTGGCTTAAGCTGGCGTGGCGTCAACCACCTCTCGGCCTGCCCCTGCAGAGCAGACAGGACCTCTGCCCCAGTGTGGCTCCTGTCCCCCAAACACACCAGCGCAAGCACGGCATGGCATCTTTTTGCCTGCGTACTTGCGTAGCCCCTTGAACGCCTACGAAGCACCGCTGGTTCCGAAGACAAACCACAGGAAGAGGCCATGGAGGAAGAAGAAGAGGAGGGGTGGAGGAGAGAGGTGTGTCACAACCAGTAGTAGCATTTTGGAGGCGTGGCGGTGGAACAACCTCCAACACTACTGCACCTTGTCCTGCATCCTTCCCAGCTGCCAAAAGAGTGACCCAATGGGCCGTGAAAGAAAGGTAACGTCCCTGTCCATGCCTGCTGGACCATGAGTCAGCGGTAATATGCACCTTACCGCTGACCGCCCTGTCCAGCGAGGCCAAGACATTGCCTTCCACATGCCTGTAGAGAGCCGGAATCGCCTTCCGTGCGAAAAAGTGGCGTTTGGGAACCTGCCACTGAGGAACCGCACATTGCACAAACTCACGGAAGGGGGCCAAGTCTACCAACTGAAAAGGCAGCAGTTGAAGCGCTAGCAATTTAGCCAAGCTAGCATTCAACCGCTGGGCATGTGGATGGCTGGGAGTGAACTTCTTTCGACGGTCCAGCAGCTGGGGCAGGGAAATTTGCCTGCTAGAATCGGACGTTGGTGTACTGCTAGCAGAGTGCCCGCAAGTACTTGCCTGTGACACACCTAATTCTACACCTTCATTCCTCTCAGAGCAGGTTTCAGAGAGGAGTGAAGGTATAGTGGGGTTGGAGATCCCAGCTGATGCGGTGCAAGAAGAGGTCAGCTTTGTTCTTTGGTGTGGGTCTTTAAGGTAGGCTTGCCAACGAGCTGCATGGCAGGTCAACATATGTCTGATCAAGCATGTGGTGCCCAAGCGGCTGATGTTTTGGCCACGCGATATACGCTTGAGACATATGTTGCAAACAGCAGCTGTGCGATCTGATGCACTCGCCTCAAAAAAGGCCCACACCAAAGAACTTTTTGAATGACGGGCAGAGGCAGCGCCCTGCACAGGCGGAGCTCTGCGGTGTGATTCCGTCGGTGTGCTGCCCATACGCTGGCCACTCAAGGGCATCCTGCCTCGTTGGAGATGTGCCTCCTCCTCATCCTCCTCCTCCTCTCTCCTATTAGGCACCCACGTGGAGTCAGTGACCTCATCATCCCCTCCCTCCTCATCACTGGAGCCAATCTGGCAGTATGCTGCAGCTGCTGGAGCATGACTGACAGATTGGTGTCCTTCTTGAGCATCCCCTCTCTCTGCTCTCACGCTGCTGCCTTCCTCTAGCTGGGTATCATCATCAGATCCTTCCAAACGCTGGGCATCCTCCTGGAGCATGTACCCAACACTGGGCTCAAACAGTTCGGGGGACTCCTCAGGAGGAGGACATGGTGGGTCTAGGGAAGGATTGACTAATGAAGATAATGATACCAGAGAAGAGGACGCTTTGGCAGCTGCTTTGCCAGTACCCTGAGCCTGGGTGAGAGAGGATGAGGAGGATGAGGTGGGCTTGGTCATCCACTCTACCAAGTCTTCGGCATGATGTGGCTCAACATGTCCAGCTGCCGAAAAGAAGGACAAGCGTGTCCCATGGCCATGTGCTGATGACAATGCACCGCGTCCACGACCAGCACTGTTGCCCCCAGACACAGAGCCTGCTTGCCCTCTTTTTTTGCCTCCTGACTGTCTGCCTCTCCTTGGTTGCCTTCCAGACATTTTAATGGATGGCCTGCAGGGAGATGGGAAAAAGAGCAATAAGGGCTACCTTCAGGTGTATACTGTGCAGGAGGCTTAGCAACAATGACACTGACACTGTCCCCTGCCTATCCTTCTCTGTCCCTAAACACAAGGATTTGCAATATGCTTCAGCAAGATTGGTTTAGCACAGAACAGCACACTGACAGTTTCCCTCACTGTCCTTCTCTGTCCCTACAAACAAGATTTAGCACAGAATAGCACACTGATAGTTTCCACGAGTGTCCTTCTCTGTCCCTAAACTCAAGGATTTCAAATATGGAACAGCAAAATTGGTTTAGAACAGAATAGCACACTGACACTTTCCCTCACTGTCCTACTCTGTCCCTCCCTACAAACAAGATTTAGCACAGAATAGCACACTGATAACTTCCACGAGTGTCCTTCTCTGTCCCTAAACTCAAGGATTGAAAATATGGAACAGCAAAATTGGTTTAGAACAGAATAGCACACTGAAACTTTCCCTCACTGTCCTACTCTGTCCCTCCCTACAAACAAGATTTAGCACAGAATAGCACACTGATATTTTCCACGAGTGTCCTTCTCTGTCCCTAAATTCAAGGATTTGAAATATGGAACAGCAAAATTGGTTTAGAACAGAATAGCACACTGACACTTTCCCTCACTGTCCTACTCTGTCCCTCCCTACAAACAAGATTTAGCACAGAATAGCACACTGATAATTTCCACAAGTGTCCTTCTCTGTCCCTAAACTCAAGGATTTGAAATATGGAACAGCAAAATTGGTTTAGAACAGAATAGCACACTGACACTTTCCCTCACTGTCCTACTCTGTCCCTCCCTACAAACAAGATTTAGCACAGAATAGCACACTGATAATTTCCACGAGTGTCCTTCTCTGTCCCTAAACTCAAGGATTTGAAATATGGAACAGCAAAATTGGTTTAGAACAGAATAGCACACTGACACTTTCCCTCACTGTCCTACTCTGTCCCTCCCTACAAACAAGATTTAGCACAGAATAGCACACTGATAATTTCCACGAGTGTCCTTCTCTGTCCCTAAACTCAAGGATTTGAAATATGGAACAGCAAAATTGGTTTAGAACAGAATAGCACACTGACACTTTCCCTTACTGTACCTCTCTGTCCCTACAAACAAGGATTAGCACAGAATAGCACACTGACACTTTCCCTCACTGTACCTCTCTGTCCCTACAAACAAGGTTTAGCACAGAATAACACACTGTCACTGACACTCTCCCTACCTATCCTTATTTGTCCCTAAACACAAGGAATCCAGGATTAGTAAAGGAAAAAAAATGACACTGTCCCTGCCTATGCTTCTCTTTCCCTGCTCCGGAACACACTACACAAGGCCGCCGCGCTAGCGGCCTTTTATAGTGTGGGGCGTGTACTAAACCCCCTCAGCAATAATTGGCCACAGGCATCCTGCCTGTGGCCAATCATTGCTCTCCTCGCTGCCGGCGCTGTGATTGGCCAAGCATGCGGGGTCACAGTGCATGCTTGGCCAATCACAGCGCCTGGATGACACTGCGATGGCGTAGTGCATTGTGGGCCATTCGCGTCACTCGAATTTGGCGCGAACGGCCCAAATCGTTCGATCTTCGTCGAACGATCGAACAGCCGATGTTCGAGTCGAACGTATGTTCGACTCGAACACGAAGCTCATCCCTAGTTGTGACCAATCTCAACGGTCCTGGGATCAGCTCGATCGACAGATTGAGCAATGCCAGTGCCGGTGATGGTGTTATGTGTTCTTTTGTGATATCCGACAAGATGCGGAAGATAGTTGACCAATATGGTTTTATTAAGGGGCAGGACCAGAGGATGTGTAATAGGTCTCCCCTCTCTGAGTTGCATCTCCAGCATGTGTCCGAGGCAGTATTGTCGAATGAGACAAGTTTTGTGGGTGTGAGGTACCACCTCAGGGATATTTTTTGTGTGAGTTCCCAGAATGCTGAATTTTGGGTAGCTTTGTATATAGAGCGTAGAGCTGTGTGCCATTGTGTATCTGAGAAGGTTCGCCCGAGATCTGTGTCCCAGTGGATGTGAGGTTTGGTTTTAGTAAATTCCTGTTTCTGATGGAAAATGTTGTAAAAGAGGGATATTCCCCTTATTTTTGAGGTGGGATTTGTCAAAAATTACCACACCTTAGGGGGTAGTGTGTAAAATATGTGATTTGGTTGAGATAAGCAATGTTTGATTCGAATGTAGGTAAAGAGATCTGTATGGGGGAGGTTAAACTTTTGTTGTAATATTTGGAACGTCATTAAGGTGTCCCCTATGAATAGATCCTGTATATGGTTGATACCTTTAGCTAGCCAATGTGTCAAAGAAAGATCTGTAGTACAGTGACAAAGTATGTCCAACGGTAGAGGAGGAGAGAATGAGTATTCCATTGTTGTACCTAGGTTCAGTAGTTTCTTCCAGGCTTGGGCGGAGGCTCTGATTGTTGGGGGTAGAGCTTTGGGGATGGGAATGCCGTGGGGGATTCCCAGTAACCAACTTTTTAAGGTACAGTGTTTAATCATTGATGTTTCTAACTGTCCCCAAAGCGTGTGAGGAGATTTGTGGAACCAGTCTTGTAGTTGTGTTAGTAATGATGCCCAGTAGTAGTCTTCAAACTCAATTGACCCTGACCCACCTGCTAGTTTGTGTTTGATTAGAGTGTTTTTTGCGCATCTAGGTGTCTTTCCTTGCTAGAGAAATTTGTTTAGGAGTGTTTGGAGAGATTTAAAGTATGATACCGGGATAGGGATAGGTAAAGCAGTTGGGGAAGATGTAACATTTTGAATGCGGCAAGTCTACCTGACCACGAAAGTTCATGTTTAGCCAGTTTTTGGACCTCGGTTTGGAGTTTAGTAAGAAATGGTATAAAGTTGCTACTGTATAGATTTTTCGATGATCTTGTCAGCTGAATCCCTAGATACGTGATACTGTGTGTTGCCCACGTGAAGGGGAATTGGGATTGTAGTAGGTTTCTAGAGGTAGCGTCTAGGCCTAGATCTAGTATGTATGATTTAGTAGCGTTTACTCTGTAATATGAGACCTTGCTAAACCACTGAAGAATGTTTTGTACTTCTGCTAGGGAGGATGTCGGGTTCGTGATCATGAGTATTACATCGTCTGCGAACAGACTAATCTTGTGCGTTTGCCAGCCTATTTCAAATCCTGATATTTTAGGGTTCTGCCTAATGTGCTCGACTAGGGGCTCCATGAGTAGATTAAAGATCAGTGGCGACAGCGGGCACCCTTGTCTGGTGCCATTGGTGATATCAAACAGTTGGGATAGCATGTCTGCAGAAAACACTCTGGCCGAGGGGGTTGTGTATAAAGCTAGTATGGCGTTTAATATTTGACCTTTGAAGCCAAACTTTTGGAGGACCTGATATAAATAGTTCCAGTGGACTCTGTCGAACGCCTTCTCTGCGTCCAGTGCTAGGAGCAGAGAAGGCGTTCCACTAGACTCGGCGAAGTGAATGACGTCAATTAGTCTCCTCGTGGCGTCAGACGCTTGTCTACTTGACGTGAAGCCTGATTGATCTCTGTGGATCAGATTGAGCATAATATGCATCAGTCGTATAGCAATCATTTTTGCGTATATCTTCAAGTCTAAATTTAGAAGCGAAATTGGGCGGAAATTTTGAGGTGTAACTGGTTCTTTGCCTGGTTTCGGGAGTGTGATAATTAACGCTTGTAGGGATTCATGTGGAAAATTGGCGGAGGTGGCTGCGTCGTTGAATAGGTTTGTGAGATGGGGAGCTAGTTGGTGCACGAATAGCTTGAAGTATTCTCCCGTGAGGCCATCTGGGCCCGGAGATTTTCCTAAGGGGATATTATTAATAGTCTCTATTACTTCTTGTACCGTGAAAGGGTCGTTGAGACTGGATATTTGTTCAGTCGTCAACGAAGGGAGTCTAATGCGTGAAAGAAAGTCATTGATGTCGTCTGGGGAAGGTTGGTATGTATCTGGGTCCCTCTGTAGGTTATATAAATCACTGTAGTAAGCGCTGAATGCGTCTGCTATTTCCTGTGGGTTCCTGAGTGATTCATTGGTGTGGGGATGGGATAATCAATCAATTTTGTTTTTTATTCTCCTGCCTTTGATACGTTGTGCTAGAGCTTTACCTGCTTTATTGGACGTGGAATAGGAGGTGGCTTTTAATTTTCTTTTTATTTGTTCATATGATTGAAGGAGGAGGAGCCTGAGTTCTCTTCTAAGTGTCAAAATTTGCGCTGAACATGTTGGATTGTTTTTTTTTGTTTTTTTTTGCTGTTCAAGAGTGGCTATTTGGGACAGTAGAGCATCTACCCTCATCGATCTTTTTTTTTTGTGGCGAGAGCTAAGTTTAAGCAGTATTCCTCTAATGAACGCTTTGTGCGCGTTCCACAGCACGCCTGGATCAGATACAGAGCCTGAGTTAATTTGGAAATATTCAGTTATTTGTTCCTTTATCTCTGGAGAATAGGTTGGATGTTGCAAGATATAATTGTTTGCTCTCCATAGGAAAGTATTTGCTCGTTGTGAGGAATCTGATATAGTAATGGTGATAGGGGCATGATCTGACCAAGACGTACTGTGGATTTCAGCTGCGCTAATGTTTTGTAGTAACCACTTATCAGTGAAGAAATTGTCAATGCGAGAGTACGTTTTGTGGAGAGGAGAGAAATAAGTGTAGTCCCTCTCCTCTCCATGTAAGTATCTCCAAATGTCAAACAGGTCATGTGAAACAAGGACGTTTTTCAGAGGGGATTCTCTGCGTTTTGATGCAGAGGTTGAGTCTAAGATAATTTCAGGTACCAAGTTGAAGTCTCCACAGATAATTAGATGCCCTTGTTTGAGGGGGTTTATTGTACGCATGAGCCTGCGGAGGAAATGAACCTGTTTGGCATTTGGAGCGTATATATTTACCAAGGTATAGGTAGCATTGTTTATTTCACATACAAGAATAATATATCGCCCCTCTGGGTCGAGAGTAACACTTTTCGATTGGAACGTAACCGAGTTATTCACCGCTATCATCACCCCCCTTTTTTTTAGGTGAATGGGGCGGAAAATACCTGAGAGAAATGTCTGTTTGAACAGATAGGCACAGCTGTGGAAAGAAAGTGTGTCTCCTGAACACACAGGATGTCACACTTTAAGTCCATGGCTGTCTTCGAAAGTGAGTGTCTCTTTGCAGGATGGTTGAGCCCATTTGCATTTATAGATAGAACCGTGACCGGCATTGTAAGAGCTGTAAAGGAGCAACTGATAGGGTATAGACACTTACAGTTCGATGAGGACTTACGAGTTCCCTGGGTTTGAGGTGCGTTCAGATAGAACCAGAAGGATTATCTGGTCGCACGTTGTGTGCAGTGAAGTTGCTGTAATAACAAGAGAGTTAACCGAAAGAGCTAAACAAGTTAAAATTGGAACTAGTAGGCTAATCACGAACGGTGGGATGCCCACTCATTAAAACGGTAGGTGGAGTAGAGAATGTGGTATTCAGCTAAACCCCTAAGAGGGGTACCAATGTCAATAACTAACTGAAGAAACAAATCAAAAGGCTGGAAGCCAGGGAGAGCATCACTCTTGTAGATTTATAGGCCCAATAGAGTGTAAAGAAATTAGCTTGTTCAAGTGTCACGACCACTCTGGTTGCGGCGAGATGTGCGGTTGCTGCGTTGCTCCAATGGTGGAGCGGTTTCTTGCGGGAGGTCAGGTATGATTCCCCAGGAGTGTAGTAGTTGCATTCCTTTGTGGAGATTGTGTATCATGTGGGTTTCGCCATTCCTCGTGATAAGCAAAGATGCAGGGTATCTCCATTTAAACGGAATCTTGTGGTTGTGAAGGTCCTTGGTAATCGGATTGAGCTGTCTTCTCAGCTGCAAAGTGTACTTGGAGAGGTCTGGGAATAGGAGAACTCCAACGTACGGCTCAGGAAGCAATGGGTTGTTTCTCAGTGTCATAAGTAGTCTTTCTTTGATGTGAAAGAAGTGCACCCTCATTAAAACATCTCTAGGTACTGACGCTGCCAAGTGAGAGGGTTTAGCAATTCTATGGATTCGATACACAATCAGGTCTCTGGGTGATGCGTTAAGCAGGATTAGATGCATAAGTTCTTTAGCATATTTAGGGAGGTCTATTGGTAGGATGGTCTCAGGGACTCCTCTGATTTTCACATTATTCCTCCAGGACCTGTCCTCTAAATCTGCCAGCTTTGCTCTTACCCAGGACTGTTCATCTTTCATGTCAGCATAGGAGTCAACCAGGTCATTTACAGTGGATGTGCATTCCCCCATGCTGCTTTCCAGGTGCGCTACTCTGTCATCCATTACATGCATGTCAGCGGTCATTTTGGTGAATAGGGATGACAGGTCTGACATTAGTGAGGTCTGGAGGGATAGCAGCATGTCCTTTAAAGTAGTATCGATTACTGGTTGCCCTGAGGTGGGGAATGAGGCCATGGATGATTTCAGGGCCTGGTTAGCCTGGAGGTGGCTGAAAGCCTGGGCCTCGATTTGTGTCTGCGGCAGCAGCGGTGGCGGTTCCATCCACATGCGTGTTTTCGCTGGGCTTCCCGTGATGGGATTATCTCCCTCTCCTGAGGGTAGGTGATAAGGGAGGGCAAAGGGGTCCCTGGTCTCCTGGGATCTCGTCAGGGAGATCCGTGTAGGCCTCCGAGATCGCGGCCGCGCCGGCGCCATTTTGGGCCTGACTAACCTTACTAGTCGGCTTGGAGAAGGCAGTCAGCTTTTTGGGTTGAAAATCTGTCATCCTCTTTCTGAACATAGCTGGTCTTGTTGTCCGAGCTGTTGTGAGGCAGGATGGCCGTGGATTGTCTGCTGAATTGGGCCTGAGACGCTCCATTACTCTCCCTAGACTGACGAGCTCAGAGTCTAAGCAGCCATCACCAGCGCTGGCAGACCACGCCCCCACAAGTGAAACAAATTCAGACCCTTCTGAACAAACACTTACCTGGGGTAAGCTCTGCAGGTGCTCAGGGAAGTCGCCGCTATGCCCACGATCATTCCCGGCGTTTACAGGCTTCCCCAGGCTTTTAAAATTAGCGTTGTGTGACGTCGCGGCTGCGACAGGCCCGAGATACTCGCGCGCATGCGCGAACCAGGCCTCGCTTTCGTTCTGGGCCGCGCATGCGCAGACAGCGGATGAACCAGGAAGAGGGAGGGGCGGCTGGAACTCACAGGGAACCAGCCGCTTACTAGGGATATACTGACCACGAAGAAAACAATGCAGATACAATACAACAAACACAAACACTGCTGCCATGAAGGCGATACAGCTTACCACCACCTATGATCGATTCGGCCCGGGACACCGCATCCAAACACACACCGGGCTTTCAGCAGATAATGGCCACCTGCACACTGCTAGGTAATCAGGCCTGTGCGCGCTCATCTCTCCAATGGAAGATATAATCCAGCTCTTCAGCGCTACTCTGCCATGCACTCCATACCCTGCTTCACAGTCAAGGCTTATCGGAGGGATGAGACACCATATCGTCGGCCGATCTTGATCGTAGGAACAATCGTCTTCAGGTAGGAGAACTAAAACATATAGTCCTTCGGAGGAGGACAAAAAAGGAACACGGCTGAGAGCCCAGAGCCAAAATTTATAGGGAGGGGGTCCTATTGGGTTGTTATGGAGGCAGGGCCAACCCACACGTATGCTGCCATGAAGCATGTCAGGAAAACATATTTACACAGCAGGTATCAGCTATTAATAGCACTCCACTTACCTGAAGCAACTGTTATCATCCTTATTTTCTCTTTTGTTTAAATACTATTATTGAAAATTTTCCTGATAAATGTATGCGGTTAATACATGTAATGATAATATTCAGTATGTTATTTTTTTTCATATACCTTTTCACAAAGTTTTTAAGAGGCACCAGTGCCCTTCATAGGTTGGCACAGTGAGTTTAGTGTAAACACATAAGAAAGATTTTCAAGTTTAGGTTTGCTTTCAGAAATGTGTTCATAAATGCACAAAACATCCTCTTTTTGTAAGCAGGATGGAAAATCATTGCACAGATAAGGATTTATTCTTATGCCGCGTACACACGACCGTTTTTCATGACGAGAAATGTAAAAATTTTTAAATTGGTCATTAAAAACGATCGTGTGTAGGCTCCAGAGCGTTTTTCTCGATGAGAAAAATGGACATTAAAAATTTAGAACATGCTCTATTTTTTCACGTCGTCGTTTTGTTCGTAGTGAAAAACGGCCGTGTGTACGCTTTAATGGCGGGAAAAAACGCGCATGCTCAGAAGCAAGTTATGAGACGGGAGCGCTCGTTCTGGTAAAACTAGCGTTCGTAATGGAGATAGCACATTCGTCATGCTGTAACAGACTGAAAAGCACAGAGACTGAAAAGCGCGAATCGGCTAACACCAAACTTTTACTAACACACGGTAACACAAAATCAGCAAAAGCAGCCCAAAGGGTAGCGCCATCCGAATGGAACTTCCCATTTATAGTGCCGTCGTACGTGTTGTCGTACGTGTTGTACATCACCGCGATTTGCTCGAGCGTTTTTTTCCACGATAGTGTGTAGGCAAGGCAGGCTTGAGAAGAATCACGTCGAGAAAAACATCGTTTTTTTCCATGACATTAAAAACGGCATTAGTTCTCTATGGTAAAGGAAACCGTTGTGTAGAGATTTTCCAACATAATGTAAAAATTAATCTTTGTGCTGTAGAATAGTGATGAGCCGAACACCCCCGGGTTCGGTTCGCACCAGAACCCGCGAACGGACCGGAAGTTCGAACGAACATTAGAACCCTATTAAATACAATGGATGCGAACGTTCGAATTCTAAAGTGCTAATTATAACAACTATTATGCATGTTATTGTCCTAAAAAGGGTTTGGGAACCCGGGTTCTGCACCAGGGGACATGTATCAATGCAAAAAGAAGTTTTAAAAACGGTCGTTTTTCGGGAGCAGTCATTTTAATGATGCATAAAGTGAAAAAAAAAAAGTCAAATATTCCTTTAAATATCGTACCTGGGGGGTGTCTAAAGTATGCCTGTGAAGTGCCACGTGTTTCCCGTGTTTAGAACTGTCCCTGCACAAAATGACACTTCTAAAGGAAAAAGAAGCCATTTAAAACTGCTTGCGGCTTTAATGTAATGTCTGGTCCCGGTAATATGGATGAAATTCTTTAAGAAAAATGGCATAGCTACCCCATGACCCCCCCCCCCCTACCCCAGCCCATTACCAGCCCCTTTGGGTCTTGTATGGATATTAAGGGGAACCCCGCACATAAAATAAAAAAGGCCCTATATACTCTGAACAGCCGTATACAGGCGGTGCATACAAGACAGGGACTGTAGGTTTGTTCTTATGTAGAATCTGTTTGTAATTTTGAACAGGTACATTGTTGAAGTGTAGCTCCAGCCCAAAAATCTATTTTTAAACTTTTTGGAAAACATAGGTAAGGGTTATCACCCCTGTAACATTTGTTTTGCTGTCTGTGCCCCTGTTCAGAACATTTCACCTCACTTTCCGTCCCAATGACAACTGTTTTTGAAATGTGGTGTTTTTCTTGAAACAAGGATTGCTGATAAAGCATCAGTACAGAGGAGACACCTTTCTCCCATATTTATTCTTACAGGAGAGAATTTTCCTTCCTAGTGGTAGATTTCCTCTCACTTCCTGTTGTCTTCTTGCGTTTGCAAGTAGGAGTCGTTTGTAAGTTGGATGTTTGAAAGTAGGGACCTGCCGTATATACTCTGCAGAAATAGGCCCCTTAGTTGTTGGTGTTGGCACAACACTGTAAGCACTCACAGTTACTCTTGGTTGGTGCTGGAACGCCCTGCTGTCAACTATTATATCAGGAATTTTAATTACATATAATTGTTGAACAGTGGTAGTAAAAATTGGGCCTTTGATGGTGGTGCTGGTGCCACAACACTGTAAGCCCTGACAGTTACTCTTGGTGGGTGCAGCAATGGGCCCTGCTGTGAATTATTAGATCAAGAATTGTAATTACATGCCCCTGTTGAACAGGGGCTGAAAAATTGGGCCTTAGGCACTGGTGGCACAACACTGCAACCCCTCACAGATACTGTACTTGGAGCACAGCAATGAGCCCTGTTGCAAAGTATTGCTTCAAAAATTGTAATGACACGCCCCTGTTAAACAGGGGCTGAAAAATTGGGCCTTAGGCACTGGTGGCACAACACTGCAACTCCTCACAGATACTGTACTTGGAGCACAGCAATGAGCCCTGTTGCAAAGTATTGCTTCAAAAATTGTAATTACACGCCCCTGTTAAACAGGGGCTGAAAAATTGGGCGTTAGGCACTGGTGGCGGCACCCATAAACAAAAATGATCTTCCAAGCTATCATCATCAATCGTATCATTGAGGACTCGGAGGAGGAGGATAGCCAGTCAACATAACAGCACAGGCACTCAGCATCAGCATCAGTCTTGAAGGGATGTGACATTTTAAAATCAATTAGTCTGTTATATCAGCATCAGGTGTGTGGTAGCTGGTGGTGATCCAAGACTGGTTCATCTTGATGAAAGTCAGTCGATCAACCGAGTCGGTGGACAGGCGCACCCTGTGATCCGTGACAAATCCTCCAGCAGCACTGAATGTGCGTTCCGAAAGAACGCTGGATGCAGGACAGGCCAGTAGCTCAATTGCATACTGTGCAAGCTCTGGCCAGTGATCCATCCTCAAGACCCAGTAAGCCAGAGGATTTTCGGTGGGGAAGGTGTCCAAGTCTGACCTTGCCCCTAGATATTCCTGCACCATGTTTATCAGACGCTGGCGATGGTTGCTGGAACCAATCATACTTTGGGGCTGCGGACTAAAGAATTGTCTGAACGCATCGGTCAGACGGCCACCTTCCCCACCGCTCCTTCTTTGACTGGCCGAAGCCTCAGCAACTCGTTGTCCAGGACCAGGAGTTTGCAACCTCCCAGTCTCTGGGAACGCGTTGCACAGACCTTTCTGCAAGGCCTCCCGGAGTTGTCTCATCCTCTGCTCCCTCTGCGACGGTAACATAAGGTCCGCAACCTTACCCTTGTACCGTGGATCAAGGAGAGTGGCCAGCCAGTAATGGTCCCTCTCCTTGATCCGAAGAATACGAGGATCCTTCCGCAGACTTTGCAGGATCAGGGAGGCCATGCAGCGTAGGTTTGCTGAGGCATTCGCTCCGGAGTCCTCTGGGTCACTAAGGACGACATGATCCGCAGCCACCTCCTCCCAGCCACGTACAAGTCCACTGGTTTCTTGGGACTGTAAATCATCCCTAAAAGACTGCTGCTGATGATGCTGAGTGCCAGCCTCCACCTCCATGCTGACACAATCCTCCTCCTCCTCCTCCTCCTCCTCTTCCTGTGCGATGGGTGGGACAGAAGGAACACTGTCTGGGTAAAGGGGGCCTTGAGAGGCAAGGAAGTCCTCCTCTTCCTGCCTCTGTTCTGCCTCAAGTGCCCTGTCCATTATTCCACGCAGCGTGTGCTCCAACAGGTGGACAAGAGGTACAGTGTCACTGATGCATGCACTGTCACTGCTCACCATCCTCGTGGCCTCCTCAAATGGTGCCAGGACAGTGCATGCATCCCTGATCATGCCCCACTGGCGTGGAGAAAAAAAACCAAGCTCCCCTGACCCTGTCCTGGTGCCGTAGTCGCACAGGTACTCATTGATGGCCCTCTGCTGCGTGTGCAGCCGCTGCAGCATGGCCAACGTTGAGTTCCACCTGGTGGGCATGTCACATATAAGGCGGTTCTTGGGCAGGTTCAACTCCTTTTGCAGCTCAGCCAGGCGAGCACTGGCATTATAAGATCTGCGGAAATGCACACAGACTTTCCTGGCCTGCCTCAGGACATCCTGTAAGCCCGGGTACCTGCCCAAGAACCGCTGCACCACCAGGTTAAGGACGTGAGCCACACAGGGCACATGGGTCAGTTGTCCCTGTCGGAGGGCGGAGAGGAGGTTGGTGCCATTGTCGCAAACCACCATTCCTGGCTTAAGCTGGCGTGGCGTCAACCACCTCTCGGCCTGGCCCTGCAGAGCAGACAGGACCTCTGCCCCAGTGTGGCTTCTGTCCCCCAAACACACCAGCGCAAGCACGGCATGGCATCTTTTTGCCTGCGTACTTGCGTAGCCCCGTGAACGGCTACGGAGCACCGCTGGTTCATAGGACAAACCACAGGAAGAGGCCATGGAGGAAGAAGAAGAGGAGGGGGTGGAGGAGAGAGGTGTGTCACAACCAGTAGTAGCATTTTGGAGGCGTGGCGGTGGGACAACCTCCAACACTACTGCACCTTGTCCTGAATCCTTCCCAGCTGCCAAAAGAGTGACCCAATGGGCCGTGAAAGAAAGGTAACGTCCCTGTCCATGCCTGCTGGACCATGAGTCAGCGGTAATATGCACCTTACCGCTGACCGCCCTGTCCAGCGAGGCCAAGACATTGCCTTCCACATGCCGGTAGAGAGCCGGAATAGCCTTCCGTGAGAAAAAGTGGCGTTTGGGAACCTGCCACTGAGGAACCGCACATTGCACAAACTCACGGAAGGGGGCCGAGTCTACCAACTGAAAAGGCAGCAGTTGAAGCGCTAGCAATTTAGCCAAGCTAGCATTCAACCGCTGGGCATGTGGATGGCTGGGAGTGAACTTCTTTCGACGGTCCAGCAGCTGGGGCAGGGAAATTTGCCTGCTAGAATCGGACGTCGGTGTACTGCTAGCAGAGTGGGCGCAAGTACTTGGCTGTGACACACCTAATTCTACACCTTCATTCCTCTCAGTGCATGTTTCAGAGAGGACTGAAGTTATAGTGGGGTTGGAGATCCCAGCTGATGCGGTGCAAGGAGAGGTCCGCTTTGTTCTTTGGTGTGGGTCTTTGAGGTAGGCTTGCCAACGAGCTGCATGGCAGGTCAACATATGTCTGGTCAGGCATGTGGTACCCAAGCGGCTGATGTTTTGGCCACGCGATATACACTTGAGACATATGTTGCAAACAGCAGCTGTGCGATCTGATGCACTAGCCTCAAAAAAGGCCCACACCAAAGAACTTTTTGAATGACGGGCAGAGGCAGCGCCCTGCACAGGCGGAGCTCTGCGGTGTGATTCCGTCGGTGTACTGCCCTTACGCTGGCCACCAAAGGGCATCCTGCCTCGTTGGAGATGTGCCTCCTCCTCATCCTCCTCCTCCTCCTCTCTCCTATTAGGCACCCACGTGGAGTCATTGACCTCATCATCCCCTCCCTCCTCATCACTGGAGCCAATCTGGCAGTATGCTGCAGCTGCTGGAACATGACTGCCAGATTGGTGTCCTTCTTGAGCATCCCCTCTGTCTGCTCTCACGCTACTGCCTTCCTCTAGCTGGGTTTCATCATCAGACCCTTCGAAACGCTGGGCATCCTCCTGGAGCATGTACCCAACACTGTGCTGAAACAGTTCGGGGGACTCCTCAGGAGGAGGACATGGTGGGTCTAGGGAAGGAGTGACTGATGATTTGTCTGACATTGATACCAGGGAAGACGACGCTTTGGCAGCTGCTTTTCCAGTACCCTGAGCCTGGGTGAGAGAGGATGAGGAGGAGGAGGAGGGCTTGGTCATCCACTCTACCAAGTCTTCGGCATGATGTGGCTCAACATGTCCAGCTGCCGAAAAGAAGGACAAGCGTGTCCCATGGCCATGTGCTGATGACAATGCACCGCGTCCACGACCAGCACTGTTGCCCCCAGACACAGAGCCTGCTTGCCCTCTTTTATTGCCTCCTGACTGTCTGCCTCTCCTTGTTTGCCTTCCAGACATTCTAATAGATGGCCTGCAGGGAGATGGGAAAAAAGCAATAAGGGCTACCTTCAGGTGTCCTTCTCTGTCCCTGGAAACAAGGACTTGCAGAGTGAAAGAAAAAAAACACTCTCCCTACCTACAGTTTTCTGTCCCTAGAAAAAAATGTTTTTTTTAATCACAATATAGCAAAAGGACAATTCACTCACTGTCCTTCCAGGTCCCTGGAAACAAGGACTTGCAGAGTGAAAGAAACTGACACTGTCCCTACCTAGAGTTTTCTGTCCCTAGAATAAATGTTTTTTTTAATCACAATATAGCAAAAGGACAATTCACTCACTGTCCTTCCAGGTCCCTGGAAACAAGGACTTGCAGAGTGAAAGAAACTGACACTGTCCCTACCTAGAGTTTTCTGTCCCTAGAATAAATGTTTTTTTTAATCACAATATAGCAAAAGGACAATTCACTCACTGTCCTTCCAGGTCCCTGGAAACAAGGACTTGCAGAGTGAAAGAAACTGACACTGTCCCTACCTAGAGTTTTCTGTCCCTAGAATAAATGTTTTTTTTAATCACAATATAGCAAAAGGACAATTCACTCACTGTCCTTCCAGGTCCCTGGAAACAAGGACTTGCAGAGTGAAAGAAACTGACACTGTCCCTACCTAGAGTTTTCTGTCCCTAGAATAAATGTTTTTTTTAATCACAATATAGCACAAGGAAAATTAACTCACTGTCCTTACAGGTCCCTGGAAACAAGGACTTGCAGAGTGAAAGAAAAAAAATACTCTCCCTACCTACAGTTTTCTGTCCCTAGAAAAAAATGTTTTTTTTAATCACAATATAGCAAAAGGACAATTCACTCACTGTCCTTCCAGGTCCCTGGAAACAAGGACTTGCAGAGTGAAAGAAACTGACACTGTCCCTACCTAGAGTTTTCTGTCCCTAGAATAAATGTTTTTTTTAATCACAATATAGCAAAAGGACAATTCACTCACTGTCCTTCCAGGTCCCTGGAAACAAGGACTTGCAGAGTGAAAGAAACTGACACTGTCCCTACCTAGAGTTTTCTGTCCCTAGAAAAAAATGTTTTTTTTAATCACAATATAGCAAAAGGACAATTCACTCACTGTCCTTCCAGGTCCCTGGAAACAAGGACTTGCAGAGTGAAAGAAACTGACACTGTCCCTACCTAGAGTTTTCTGTCCCTGGAATAAATGTTTTTTTCAGCACAATATAGCACAAGGACAATTAACTCACTGTCCTTACAGGTCCCTGGAAACAAGGACTTGCAGAGTGAAAGAAAAAAAATACTCTCCCTACCTACAGTTTTCTGTCCCTAGAAAAAAATGTTTTTTTTAATCACAATATAGCAAAAGGACAATTCACTCACTGTCCTTCCAGGTCCCTGGAAACAAGGACTTGCAGAGTGAAAGAAACTGACACTGTCCCTACCTAGAGTTTTCTGTCCCTAGAATAAATGTTTTTTTTAATCACAATATAGCAAAAGGACAATTCACTCACTGTCCTTCCAGGTCCCTGGAAACAAGGACTTGCAGAGTGAAAGAAACTGACACTGTCCCTACCTAGAGTTTTCTGTCCCTAGAATAAATGTTTTTTTTAATCACAATATAGCAAAAGGACAATTCACTCACTGTCCTTCCAGGTCCCTGGAAACAAGGACTTGCAGAGTGAAAGAAACTGACACTGTCCCTACCTAGAGTTTTCTGTCCCTAGAATAAATGTTTTTTTTAATCACAATATAGCAAAAGGACAATTCACTCACTGTCCTTCCAGGTCCCTGGAAACAAGGACTTGCAGAGTGAAAGAAACTGACACTGTCCCTACCTAGAGTTTTCTGTCCCTAGAATAAATGTTTTTTTTAATCACAATATAGCAAAAGGACAATTCACTCACTGTCCTTCCAGGTCCCTGGAAACAAGGACTTGCAGAGTGAAAGAAACTGACACTGTCCCTACCTAGAGTTTTCTGTCCCTAGAATAAATGTTTTTTTTAATCACAATATAGCACAAGGAAAATTAACTCACTGTCCTTACAGGTCCCTGGAAACAAGGACTTGCAGAGTGAAAGAAAAAAAACACTCTCCCTACCTACAGTTTTCTGTCCCTAGAAAAAAATGTTTTTTTTAATCACAATATAGCAAAAGGACAATTCACTCACTGTCCTTCCAGGTCCCTGGAAACAAGGACTTGCAGAGTGAAAGAAACTGACACTGTCCCTACCTAGAGTTTTCTGTCCCTGGAATAAATGTTTTTTTCAGCACAATATAGCACAAGGACAATTAACTCACTGTCCTTACAGGTCCCTGGAAACAAGGACTTGCAGAGTGAAAGAAAAAAAATACTCTCCCTACCTACAGTTTTCTGTCCCTAGAAAAAAATGTTTTTTTTAATCACAATATAGCAAAAGGACAATTCACTCACTGTCCTTCCAGGTCCCTGGAAACAAGGACTTGCAGAGTGAAAGAAACTGACACTGTCCCTACCTAGAGTTTTCTGTCCCTAGAATAAATGTTTTTTTTAATCACAATATAGCAAAAGGACAATTCACTCACTGTCCTTCCAGGTCCCTGGAAACAAGGACTTGCAGAGTGAAAGAAACTGACACTGTCCCTACCTAGAGTTTTCTGTCCCTAGAATAAATGTTTTTTTTAATCACAATATAGCAAAAGGACAATTCACTCACTGTCCTTCCAGGTCCCTGGAAACAAGGACTTGCAGAGTGAAAGAAACTGACACTGTCCCTACCTAGAGTTTTCTGTCCCTAGAATAAATGTTTTTTTTAATCACAATATAGCAAAAGGACAATTCACTCACTGTCCTTCCAGGTCCCTGGAAACAAGGACTTGCAGAGTGAAAGAAACTGACACTGTCCCTACCTAGAGTTTTCTGTCCCTAGAATAAATGTTTTTTTTTAAGCACACTATAGCAGAAGCACAAAACACACTGACACTCTCCCTACCTATCCTTCTCTTTCCCTAAACTAAAGGAATCCAGGTTAAGCAAGAAAGAAATAACAGTCACTGTCCCTGCCTATGCTACTCTATCCCTGCTCCGGAACACACTACACTAGGCCGCCGTGCTGGCGGCCTTTTATAGTGTGGGGCGTGTACTAAACACCCTCAGCAATAATTGGCCACAGGCATCCTGCCTGTGGCCAATCATTGCTCTCCTCGCTGCCGGCGCTGTGATTGGCCAAGCATGCGGGGTCACAGTGCATGCTTGGCCAATCACAGCGCCTGGATGACACTGCGATGGCGTAGTGCATTGTGGGCCGTTCGCGTCACTCGAATTTGGCGCGAACGGCCCAAATCGTTCGATCTTCGTCGAACGATCGAACAGCCAATGTTCGAGTCGAACGTATGTTCGACTCGAACACGAAGCTCATCCCTACTGTAGAACTACTGTAGCATTTTTGTAAGCATATGTTTTTAAACAATTGGAAATCCAATAATCACCTTACTGTCATTAGCAATGTGTGTTTTACTTCCTATTATAGGGCCCTGATTGCCCTCTGTGATACCCTGTTGCATACCTGAAGAATTTAGAAGCACTTGTGAATCTATGATCAACTTGGATCTCTTTTCAACTCTCATGTGCTAAAGTTGGGTGGCTTCTGAAAAATGTTTTACTTTTGAGCATTCCATATTTTATCATTCAAATTTTGCTTAAATCGTAGAAAAGATATGTAGCATCTGTTACACTAAACATAGCCACTGTACAAGAAATTATGATGCTGAAAATTTTTATCAGCTGGCCTTTAAGATTCTTTTTAAACCTAGGGAAAATCTTGTCTGACAGGTGTGAAAACAGGACGATGTATATCACTGAACAGTACTCATTCCACCTGTGAGATATATTCCTGGTGTCCTGTTGAGAATGAATCATTGATAAGGTAATGTAGTTGCATCATGATCCTCTGTGGTTCTGCACATCACACAGACCATCTGTGATTAAGTGGTCAAAAAAAAGATATACTGGAGAGAGACAGGTACATGAATCTGTCTGTGCCCACAGTGAGGTTGGATTGTCCATAATGGATATTCCTTCCCGGGTGCACTCCCTCCCCGGTCACTATGCCCATCACACTGAAAGGCTTATGGCTGAGGAGTTTTGTTCTAGAAGTGGTCAGAGCCTGATGGGGAACTGAGAGACTAGTTCCCTTTATTTTTGATTGACAGCACATGTAATGGGTGTACCCGTACCTGTTATTCAGTCCAAAAGTGTTTTTCATATCCTTCCGCTGCCATACACTGTCAATAACAGGCAAGGCAGACCAGATTCAGAGATCTCTATCAGGCTTCACCCACCCAATAGCCACAGCAGCTATGAATTTGAGTTGTCGAGTAGGCAAAGCCTCATGGGGAACTCTGAGAGACTAGTTCCCCAACAGGTCCACCGAATTCCAAAGCCACCATTGGACTGAATAGGTGCTATGGATTCTGCCCACTGCCATTCACTGTCAATCACAGACAAAGTGGATCTGATGGACAACTAGTCTCTCAAAGTTTCCCATTAGGATCCGCCCACTCAGTTCAGTGTGGCTGTGTCATTGTTTGCTAGGATGCGGGCCGCCTTCGTCCTAGCAACCAATGAAGTAAATATAAAATACATTTACATATACAGTATTAATAAAGTAATGAACACACAACACTCCCTTCCCCCTGTACACCAACTTTAAGTTTGTCTTAATAACCCCCAGTTTGCTTATCTAGCAGTAATTCTTTTAGAATCTGTCACTGCCAAAACAAGAGGTTCGAAATGTGGCGGTAGTAAGAACTATCTAAATCTCGCACACATGTCGGTAACTGTACCAAAACTTGCGCAAGGCTTTCATGAGATAAGTGCAGGTCATATTAAAATGGCCATACGGACAAAAAAAGTGACATTACTGCTTTATTGAATTCCCCTGATCATCTCCAGCTTTTATTTATTTTTCCGTAAATTGCTCATCCCCCCCCCTTTTCTATTAAAAAACCTGCAAAGCAATTCTCAATCCCTTCATGCACCCATGCTGCCCTTTGCATCCTTCTCTGTCCTCATCCTCCTTATCCCCTATAGTTTGCAGGTTCCCTTACTATTTCAATGATGTCCAGAGTCATTTGGCCTGCTTTCTGTTATCCCAAGCTATCATGAACACACCCTTCTGGGAGCTTCATCATCTAAGCCAGGGATATGCAATTAGCGGACCTCCAACTACAAGTCCCATCATGCCTCTGCCTCTGGGTGTCATGCTTGTGGCTGTCAGAGTCTTGGAATGCCTCATAGGACTTGCAGTTCGGTAACAGCTGGAGGTCCGTTAATTGCATATCCCTTAACTAAGCCATAGTAGCGTTATTTGAGTATGGTGCTAGGGTGCAGCCATCATCCCTAAGATATATAGCGCAAAGAATAACCTCTAAACCCCCCCAAAAAAAGGGGGGGTCGAACTATTATAGGCTACCTTGATTATACAAAACACATTTGTAGTCAGAGTCTTCAAGTAAGAAATGTGATAACCCTAACAAACAAGGCCTGAGGTGTGCCTTGGCCTAGCTGGTCGGTATGCCTGAGAAGAGGGCATACCCTGAATGTAAGAATAAGAAAAATGTACAATGAGTATGTATGAAGGCTGGGGGAAACGGGTGGGTGGGAACCCTGAAAGAGACACCAACACTGGACCTGACAGGGGAGGAAGATTATATATACTCAGACTCCTCCCACAAACACAGCCTTTACACTTGTAGTCAGAGTCTTCAAGTAAGAAATTTGATAACCCTAACAACCAAGGCCTGAGGTGTGCCTTGGCCTAGCTTTTCGGTATGCCTGAGAGAAGGGCAAAAACACACATATTTAGGTGAAGAAGGGTAGGTAACCATCCGTCAAGTAGAGTAGCGTGCACCCAGATGCAACAGTATATGTATCCGGTAAGTATCCGCTATGACAGGAGAAACCCACCAACACATGACTTGTGATAGAAGGAACCCCTGATTGAACCTGCAAAGCAGCCCAGAACTCAACTAAACGTCCCGTGAGAGATTGGATTGAGCCTGATGCCCGAGACAACCCATACATGAGACTGAAGTGCTTGTGATGAGAGGATGCACAGGGGAAATGGAGCAAGGGCTGGCCCGAGGAGCCCCTGCAAAATAATGTCCGAGAAGAACAAAATACTTAAACGGACACCAGTGAAGTAGATGCGTGAAGAACCCCCCCAACCCCTGGCCTACCCATACTTGGTATGGGGAAGTGAGAGGGTGAGTTGCAAAAATGGACAAACTGGCAGGAGTCTGAAGGCTGGATACCTGATGGATATGTTGATGGAGCAGGTGGATAAGGCCAATGCGCTATGGCAACAAGCATCGTTAAACATGGAACAATGCCAGACACACAGAACACCGGTCCCACCTGATAGACTCGGTTGGCAGGTTACAGGCAGAAGCATTACGTAGATTGTGAGTCCTGAATGCACGAATTGTCTTAGCCTATCAACAGCAGGACCGATGGAATTGAGTGCAAGGATAGTTGATAACTCTGTGAATGCCAATACAACCCCGACCCCCCCAACTGTAGCAAGTGCTGAATCGCCAGACCACGGACGAGTACCTGATGAAAAAATGTCTTTGCAGGAAAGAGCAGCCAAAAGTAACAAACAATATTGAAACTAGCCACCTTGGAGGCCCGGCCCTCCATCTTCAGAATGACGGTAAAGAAACCAGACCAAGCACCCCTGGAAAATGCTGCCTCCAGTAACTTGATTGGTGATGAAAGCATGACTATCTGCTAAGCCAAGATACTTCAAACAAAATCTGACGATCTAGCGATGAGGCCCGCGTGCAGGCCTGGAAATACTTCCTGCAGGGCTGTCAGAGGACCGGGATGGGAGATTCCAACACTGCCCCTGACAAGGAACATACTTGGCTCAGACATAAACCAGAAGGCCTGATAGACCGGACCCAAGGGGATGCTGACCTAGCCTGCAGGAATGGAAGAAGAGCAGGAGCTGGGGGTGCGCTGACACCCTGCCTTTGAGTGCGCGAGCTTCAAGTACCTCCATCCTGACTTGCAACCGTACCAGGTAGCGGAGAGCATGCTTGGCCCACATGAATCTTGCATACAAGAAATGCCTAGAACATGTGCCATGCTGGTAGATGAGAGTAGCTGGGACGAAATTGGAAACAAACCGAAGCGTACCGCCGTTCCCTATGCCAAACTCCGCCGAGTGCTGAAGTATGGACTGACTCCTTAATGACGGGGAGCTACACTGCACTGAAACCCCCACGTGGTTGCAGGTATGAACGTGAACTAATAGTTTACAGAGATGTGCGGAAGGCCCAAGCTAAGGAAACACAAACTAGAAAATATGACAACAGACCACCAGACATGAAAACAACAACGCCCCTCTGCGCCTACCTAAGTACGAGAACATGAGCAGAAACGTCAAGACCACCACGCGCAAATTTACCTGATGACAGCCCCCCACCCTAGTGTGAGTGGTAAGTGAGCCAGAGTAACCTGCAGCGCAGAGACAGGCAATTAAACTTAACACTCAGGGTTGGTGTACCCACGGACCGTGGTGGGTAGTCGTACAGGTGTAGTGAATGAACGTGCATCGTATGACGTATGGTATACGGGCGAGAAGATTGTGGTCAACAATCATTAAAAACGAAACCTCAGCCGGTATGGATCTGTAGATGTGACAAACCCCGAGATGTGAGCCCTGGCTAACTAACCCAGGTTGCAACATGGATAAAGTACGATGAGACATGGCAACCAACGAAGACGACAACGCTATGACAGACAAACGCTATGACAGACAAACGCTGGGGCAGAAACACTATGACAGACAAACGCTATGACAGAAATGCTGGGGCAGAAACGTGAGACGACGCTGTGACAGAAATGCTGGGGCAGAATCGCTATGGCAGAAACGTTGAGACAGAAATGCTGGGGCAGAAACGTTGAGACAGAAATGCTGGGGCAGAAACGCTGAGACAGAAATGCTGGGGCAGAAACGCTGAGACAGAAATGCTGGGGCAGAAACGCTGAAACAGAAATGCTGGGGCAGAAACGCTGAAACAGAAATGCTGGGGCAGAAACGCTGAGACAGAAATGCTGGGGCAGAAACGCATGACAGAAATGCTGGGGCAGAAACGCCATGACAGAAATGCTGGGGCAGAAACGCCATGACAGAAATGCTGGGGCAGAAACGCCATGACAGAAATGCTGGGGCAGAAACGCCATGACAGAAATGCTGGGGCAGCAACGCAAAGAGACTGGAAACCGTGACACTGAAAAGGCAGAGATTACTGAAACGCAGAGACACTGAAAAACGCAGAGACAGAAATGCTGGGGCAGAGGCACTATGACCGAAACGCAGAGACAGGATACTTACAGCAAATTGCATGTGTCGCAAGGAAATACTGCCAGCGTGACCCGTGGAGACGTGGGTGGACAGCCCCCCCTCATGCTGCCAGCATGTGACCCCTGGAGAAATGGTGGACGACCCCCCCTGTGCTGCCAGCAAGACCCGTGGATGGACAGCCCCCCTAATACAGCCAGTGTGACCCCGGGAGAAATGGGTGGACAGCCGCCCCACCATGCCACCAGCGTGACCCCTGGAGATGCGGGTGGACAGCCCCCCCTCTGCAGCCAGCGTGTGACCCCTGCAGCAGTGAGGTGAACAAACCCCCCCCCCCCCTCATGCTGCCAGCGTGGGCCGGGGAAGAGTGGATGTATGGATGGATGCATGGGTGTCTGTTGAACTTTTTTCAGGGGGGGGGGGGCATCATTTTAAGGTCATCCATGTTCGGTCCCTTTTTGACAATGTCATGAAGGGGAGGGGCTTAGTCATTATCGCATAAAGCGCAGGCATGCAAAGGTTTGAGAAACCTGATGCAAAAGCTTAATAGAAGGATTAAGCTGCTATTGTCTGATTAGCAATTTCTAATTTGTTTTTATGTTTACACTAGTGACATTCATCAGTGATCGTGACCAGTAAATTCATTCATCTGTGACCAGTAAAATTATTCATCTGTGACCAGTAAATTCACTCATCAGTGACCGTGACCAGTGCAGGACATTAATAGGACATTAATACATGAGTTACTATGACCAGTGCAAGACACTTAACCCCCCCCCCCCCCCCCCCCGCTGCATATTAAAAAAATCACAGTCAGACAGTCATCAGTGTTAATAATCTTCAGACTGCAGCAGTCTGAAGATTATTAACTGTGATGACTGTCTGACTGTGATTTTTTTAATATGCAGCATGGCGGCGGGGGGGAGGGGGTAAATGTCCTGCACTGGTCATAGTAACTCATGTGTAGCACACGGACCTTTTTTCTCCCCTGGCTCACTTGTAAGACAAGGCACACCGTGCTATATGCCCATACTCTCCTATTTGAAAAGGTTGAGCGGTGTTCACAATTGTTGGGTTCCGCAGCGAGTTACATCCTCTAGGCTGGTTCCTTTCCCTAGAGTGTAGGGGAAAAGTCTGTTGCTTGTGTATCAACAAGGCCAATGTCCAGACAAGGTTAAACCTCAATGGCTGAAGGTTTTTTTTCTCAATGTTTGAAACCGGACAGGAAAGTTGAAGGTGAAGAATAGAATAACAGGAGGTGGGTTCAGGCACTCGATATCACCACTCAATCCCAAGTGGACTCTGCTCACCCGGATAGCTCCCTCTCACGGTCCTAGCAGCCGGAGTGATGCACAAACTTTACTTTACTGTCCTAGGGATACGATTGGAACCCCTTTTGCCTAGTTCCAAACTTCCCAGCACTTGTAGCATAAGGACCTAGGTGCAAGTTGAAGCACGCTACAGTGCCTGTGGCGGACTTGTGGAATCCCTCTGTAGGTGACCAGACCTCATCCGAGGCGGTGACTTCCTTCACTGGTAAACCTGGCTTCCTCTCCAGAACGGGTCACCCTCGAGTGCCCTGGAATTCCTCTTTAGATGGTAGGCCAGCTAAAGGTGCTGGGCCTACATGAACAGTTGCAGCCCCAGGCTAAAGGTGCCTGAGACTGATCTTCCCCTGCACACTCCCATGGCCTGGAGGGCCACGAGACGCAGGCAGTACTGCTCCTCAGTACTCCTCCTTCTCCCCCCTTAAGATGGCGTCTGCCCCTTATATATCCTCTCCCAGCATGCACAGTGAGCCGACCACGCCCCCCATACAGCTGCCTGGAGAGGACACCCAAAGGTACAGTAATTTCACCAGCGGTTCAACCCTGACCTGTTATGGCAGCACCACCCACAGGCCACAGGGAACTGTACACCAGCAACACCACTTGCAAAAGCAGAAGAACAAACCCTAACAATTGAAGCGATCTGGGTCTGGCTACCAACCCAGATCAACCCCTAAATTTAGGTACCTAGCTCCCCTGAAAGTAAAGGGGCGCTACACATGTATTAATGTCCTGCACTGCACTGGTCATAGTAACTCATGCATTTATGTCCTGCACAGTGCAGGACATTAATACATGAGTTACATAGTTAGTCAGGTTGAAAAAAGACAAAGTCAATCCAGTTCAACCATAAAAAAAAAAAAAATATCAATCCCATATACCCAATTCTATACCCACAGTTGATCCAGAGGAAGGCAAAAAACCCCAGCAGAGCATGATCCAATTTGCTACAGCAGGGGAAAAAATTCCTTCCTGATCCCCCGAGAGGCAATCGGATATTCCCCGGATCAACTTTACCTATAAATGTTAGTACTCAGTTATATTATGTACATTTAGGAAAGTATCCAGGCCTTTCTTAAAGCCATCTACCGAGCTGGCCAGAACCACCTCTGGAGGGAGTCTGTTCCACATTTTTACAGCTCTCACTGTGAAGAAACCTTTCCATATTTGGAGATGAAATCTTTTTTCCTCTAGACGTAAAGAGTTCCCCCTTGTCTTTTGTGTTGACCGTAAAGTGAATAACTCAACACCAAGTTCACTATATGGACCCCTTATATATTTGTACATGTTAATCATATCCCCCCTTATTCTCCTCTTCTCAAGAGTGAATAAATTCAGTTCCTCTAATCTTTCCTCATAGATGAGCTCCTCCATGCCTCTTATGAGTTTGGTTGCCCTTCTCTGCACTTTCTCCAGTTCCCCCGATATCCTTTTTGAGAACTGGTGCCCAAAACTGAACTGCATATTCCAGATGAGGTCTTACTATTGATTTGAACAGGGGCAAAATTATATCTCTCTCTCTGGAGTCCATACCTCTCTTAATACAAGAAAGGACTTTGCTCGCTTTGGAAACCGCAGCTTGGCATTGCATGCCATTATTGAGCTTATGATCTACCAAAACCCCCAGATCCTTCTCCACTACGGATCCCCCCAGTTGTACTCCCCCTAGTATGTATGATGCATTCATATTCTTAGCCCCCAAGCGCATAACTTTCCATTTATCAACATTAAACCTCATCTGCCACATAGTCGCCCAATTAGACAGAGCATTGAGGTCGGCTTGTAAATTGGCGACATCCTGTAAGGACGTTATTCCACTGCATAGCTTGGTGGACAGAAATGTTACTTTTGACCCCAGACCCAATATCATTTATAAACATATTAAAAAGTAAGGGTCCCAGCACTGAACCTTGGGGTACACTACTGAGAACCTTAGACCATTCAGAGTAAGAATCATTAACCACTACTCTCTGAATTCTGTCTTTTAGCCAGTTTTCTATCCATTTACAAACTGATATTTCCAATCCTGTAGACTTTACCTTACACATGAGCCGTGTGTGGGGAACTGTATCGAACGCTTTTGCAAAATCCAAGTATACCACGTCCACAGCCACCCCTTTGTCCAAGGTCTTACTTACCTCTTCATAAAAAGAAATCAGGTTTGTCTGACAACTTCTGTCTTTCATGAATCCATGCTGTCTGTTGCTTAAATAGTTTTTTTCCAGCAAGAACTCATCTATGTGGTCTTTTAATAATCTCTCCAGTATCTTCCCAACTATAGAAGTTAAACTAACAGGTCTATAGTTATTTGTTAAAGACTTTTTTCCCTTTTTAACTATAGGCACCACATTGGCCCTGCGCCAATCCAGTGGCACTATTCCTGTCATTAATGAGTCCCTAAAAATTAGATACAATGGCTTTGAAATTTCAGAGCTCGATTCTTTTAGGATCCGTGGGTGTATACCATCTGGTCCAGGTGCTTTATCCACCTTTATTCTGTCTAAATATTTCTGGACCATATCACTTTTGAGCCATTGTGGATTTGGGGCTGTGTCACTACCACCCCCATTATGGACATGATCTCCCCCATGTTCCTTTGTATACACAGAGCTGAAGAAAATATTTAATATATTAGCCTTCTCTTTGTCCCCAGTCACCCACTCTAGATTATTTTGTAAAGGGCCTACATGCTCAGACTTGAGTTACCATGACCAGTGCACTGTGCAGGACATTTACCCCCCTCCCCCCGCCGCCATGCTGCATATTAAAAAAATCAGTCATCACATTCACATACATTTTAATAATTTTCAAACTGCATGCATCATTCCGTATGGCATGCATGCCATCAGCTTAATTTAGCTTAGTGCTTACTTGCAGTGACACACTGACTGACTGATGCTGCACAGCGTCTGATTGAAATTGTAATTAAATGTACTTGTTGCTGGCCTGGTTGGTTCCTCCTCGGCAGTGCTGGCTCCTCTAGCAGGCAGCTCTCTACGCTCCTCCCATCAGCAGTCCCAGGCATGAATGATAATCCCCTCCCGCCGTGAGTGACGTCACGCCGCCAGGACGGGCGGGGCTGTAAACACTTAGGTGGAGCAGAGCAGCGCGATGATCGTATTGGCTGGTGCTGGCAAACTGGGGCGGGCCGCGGGAGCGCAGTAAATGTATGCAATGCAACACACTGTAGACATGAATGATGGCACTGGCAGTGACAATCGGCAGCCCTGGCCCACCGATGTGCGGGAGGCGGCGTGTGTGTCATTGTCACTCTTTTACGATTTCAGGGGGGGTCAAACGCCCCCCCTTGCCCTATGGAGCAAACACCCATGGATGGATGGATCAGCTTGAGCCCAGGAGGAGGAGTGGGTGGACAAGCGGGTGGCCCTGCAGATGCTGCTGGCGTGAACCCGGAGGAGAAGTGGGTAGATGGCCCCCCCTGATGCTCGGGGTGCGCATGGAAGAACGGGCGGGCGGTGCGGAAGGAGGAGCCAGATGAGCACCGGAGAAGCATGTGGACGGCGACCCTCCCTCTCTGATGCCAACATGGGACCAGGCGATGGATGGCTGGACAAACGGACGCCCCACCCTCGGAAGCCGACCCGGGAGGCGTGCGGGCATCTCCTCCATGATGCCCCATGTGAGTTTCAGAGAGGAGAGCTGAACTCCAGCAGCCAACCTGCCGCTCAGCCATGAACCGGAAGTGACGCGATCTCCCTGGCGGCCGGAAATTATGTCAAACCCTGAAAGAGACGCTGACACTGGCCCCGACAGGGGAGGAGGATTATATATCCTCAGACTCCTCCCACAAACAAGGGCTAGCCTTCCTTCGGCCAGTCTTTACACATATCATAAAAAGTAAAATTTTTTATTAATACAAAAATTGTACATGCTGCAGGGGACAGTGCTAGACTGAAGGTGAGTATTACAGTTTAAGGAAAAAAGTTAAAACTTGGAGCAGCTTTTAAATTTTTTCCTACTGCTGGTCTGTTTATTTTTTTTAAACCGGAGTTCTGAAATAAAATTTCCATGCCCATCTGTAAGTTGCCTTTATGCTTTAATGATGATTAATGCTTATTAAAGTATGCACCTGTTGGATTACTGTGTAAACATAACAGAGAAGATTTCCTTATTCACTGACGTAAATGCGTTTATGTACTTATTTATAATCCTATTTTATTAGTGTATCTTCATTAGTGCAGAAGTTAAACAAGAATAATAATTCAATTGTTAAGCAGGATATTGTTTTAAAGCAAGCATTTGTTGAGAAACACTAAACTTTAAAGCGGTATTAAACCCAAAGCCAAAAAGTTTTAATACAGTTGAACCTCGGATTACGAGCATAATCCGTTCCAGGAGTATGCTCGTAATCCAAAGTACTCGCATATCAAAGTGAGTTTTCCCATTGAAGTCAATGAAAACGAAAATAATTTGTTCCGCATTTACTTCAATGGGGTGCAATACCGAATGCGGCCAGAGGTGGGAGGGGGTGCCGGACAGTGGCGTCACTAGGGTTGGTGTCACCTGGTGCGGTATAACATGGTGTCACCCCCCCCCCCCAATAATTTTTTTCACCCTAATAACACTGCATATATTGGCAACAGTAGTGCCGTTAATAACTATCAATCAACTAGCAAATTTGAATAACAAAATCATATGAAAATAATAGAAATCAAAGCTTAAACTGTTAAAGAACTGTATTTATTTTAACTTTAAACTTTACTGAATTAATAAATAAATAACACAAAAACAGGAACAAATATGAAAGCATTTAGTTAACATCTAAATCAAAACTTTGCTTTTCTAGCCTTGACAGCTGCAAAATTGTGAACAACATCATCAAAATCAATACATTTCGCTAGTTCACTTTCAACTGATAATATTGCAAGATCAGAAAGCCTTGCCTGTCCCATCGTTGAACGCAAATAGTTTTTTATCAGCTTCAACTTTGAAAAGCTCCTCTCACATGAAGCCACAGACACACAGATTGTCAGAAATATTTTTAGACATAGTGAAAGGGTTGGAAGAGATTCAATGAAGTCCCATTCTGCTATGAAGGTCAAAACTTGTAAAGCCGACCAATCTTTGACTTCTTCTAGGTTGATCTTGGCTGCTTTGAGATGTCTCCTCAGTCTGGGTATTTCCATTAACAGCTCACTCTCAGATATTTCGTCATAAAAAGTGGTCAGTTTTGGAATGGACACCTTTAATGTTTCTTCAGTTTCATATATGAGACTCTTTGCTTGAACAGCCTCAAACATGGCTGCAACTTCCATGATGGCTCTTAATCTGATCTGGAGTTCAGAATGGAAGCGATCAATGCACTCAAGCATTGCCCTCTTGTTCTCGTCTTGTAGACTTATGCCTCCAGCATCACGTGCCTGTTCCCCTGCCATCCTCTTCTTAAACCTGGCTCTTCTCTCTATGGCAATTCCATATTCTTTAGATTTTAAATGTGCCTGCTTAATTGCATGTTCCACTAGGTGACTGCGCTCTTCAAACAGAAAAAGTCTTAGTGACTCTAGCTTTGTCACCACCTTGTCCAGACTTAAGCCTTTGGTCTGCAGGTACTGTTGTGTAACATCAACTTCTTGAAGTACATCACCCCAGAAGTATAGGTAGCACAAAAACGTAAAATCACAGACAGCAGGCAGTAGACATTCTGCTGCTCCTCTTGTGTCCATATTTTCAGAAGGATCACAAAGCGCTTCGATTGCAGACACAAACATATTCAATTTTTCTTTTACTGGCTTAACTGCAGCATGATGAGCACTCCAGCGTGTTGTTGATAATCTTTTCACTGACACTCCAGTGTGACACTACAGTGCAGTGTGATGATGTGACAGGCTGAGTCGCTCGCTGGCTCTGTAGGGTAGGGAGGAGGATTGGAATTTAGGAATAGGAAGAATAAGGAGCCGGAGGACACACACCAGGCGCGGCCGCGGCGCTGGAGGTGTTGTTCCAGGCTTCCAGCTCAGCGGGGTGAAATTAATCAATGAATGGGTCAGCTGTAAAAAAAAAAAAAAAAAAAGGGAGGGTGTCACCCCTCTAGCGGGTGTCACCCGGGGGCGGACCGCACCCCCCGCACCCCCCTAGCAACGCCTCTGGTGCCGGAGAGCCTCGGAAATGGGCGAAAAGGCCCGAGGACACTTCGGCTGACCTTGGCAAACATCGGAAAGGCACGGAAACTGAGTATTTCCGTATCTTTCCGAGCATTGCCGAATGGCGGCGATCGGCTGCGGTGGTCGCTATTCGGTTCTGCTCGGCTCCTGCGCCCCGTACCTCAGGCCAAATGCAGTACTGCAGGCCTATTTAGGCTCTTCTCGGCTCCTGCGTCCCCGTACCTCAGGCCAAATGCGGTACTGCAGGCCTATTTAGCTTGAATTCTGCTCGTTATCTTGTTAACAAATCGAGTCAGAATTAAAAAAAATGAATTGCTCGCAAATCAAATTGCTCTCAAACCAAGTAACTCTTAAACCGAGGTTCCACTGTATATTGTAGCTTACCAATCATTAGAGGTGGTGGCTGCATTAGTTTTATTTTTTATTCCCCCCCCCCCCCCACTTCCACTGTTTTCACCTGGTGATCTGACCAGTAACACACCTCTGCTGTAATAGAGTGCCTAAACTCTGGATGAAAGAGGACAGGGGGCAATTTTGAACAGCAGCATTGTCAGCCTAGTGGGAGGATAGTGTAAGATTCAGATACACTAACAAATTGAAGCCAAACTCCAACTGACACTTTATAAGAAGCTACAGCAAACAGTTTATTTTTCCCTATTGTGATACAGGGCTTACATAAATAAATAAAATGTGATCATTGCAAGCACCCCTGTCAGCGATACATGGTTTGCCTCATCCCTGTAACTGATTCATTCTACTGGAGAGCTTGTTCTTTTTGAAAAACTGGCTGGATCACCAGGTGAAAATAGAAGAAAGAGAGCCTAAAAAAAATGCAGCCATCACATCTAAGAATTGGTAATCTGCAATATAATAAATGTTTGCTTTTGGATTTAATATTGCTTTAAATAACTAAAGCCCAACTATAACTAAAACTTTTTTTTTTTTTTGAAGATTTAAATGCTGCCTATTTGGTCTGACCCTTAACTGGTCAGGAAGTGAGGGTAAGCAATAAAATCCTCACAGAGATAGTTAAAGTGGAGTTCCACCCAAAAATGGAACTTCCACTTTTTGTTATCCCCCCCTCCGGTGTCACATTTGGCACCTTTCGGGGGGAGGAGGGAGCAGATACCTGTGTAATCCAGATATTTGCTCCCACTTCCGAGCATAGGTCGCCTCGGCGATTGAGGTGACCTGCGTCACTTCCTGCGCCTACTCTGTCCTCCCCCACTGTCTTCTGGGAGACACACATGTCCCAGAAGACAGCAGGGACCAGTAAGGACGCGCAGCGCGACTCGCCCATGCGCAGTAGGGAACCAGGAAGTGAAGCCGCAGGGCTTCACTTCCTAAATCCCTTACGGAGGATGGCGGCGGCAGCAGCCGAGAGACAAGCGACAGATCGGCTTCGGCTGCCGACATCGTGGGCACCCTGGACAGGTAAGTGTCCATATATTAAAAGTCAGCAGCTGCAGTATTTGTAGCTGCTGGCTTTTAATATTTATTTTTTAGGCGGGCCTCCGCTTTAACTCTCATCCTCACTTTGTACATAGGGGTGTAGCGGGGTCTTTAAATCTATGTGGGACACCCAGGTGTGTAAGTATAGGGATAGTGGACCCCTTGTGTTCGTGGAGGATTGGATGGTGTAATAATCTCCTTGGCCTCTGGGTGGCGGGGTATCTGGAGGCTCAAGGTAGATTTGCCATTACAGTGCTAGCCTTTTTGTCCCTTTCCGGAGATGGTACGGCGAGGGCGGGGAACCTGCCGTGGTGTCGATGGGAGGAGATAAAAGGGGGAGACGCCCTAACCACGAGTCTTCTGGGCCTGGGTGCGGGCGGGTTCTGGATTCCGGCTCAGGTGCCAGTGCCAGGTGCCAGGCTCAGGTGCCAGTGACTTCGACTGGATCCCGCGAGGGTGGAGACGTCCGAGGGTCCCTGAGGTGGATGGGGCCCATGTCTGAGGTGAAGAGGCCGGGGAGGTTACCCGTCCGGAGAGTCTGGAGCAGCATCAACCCAGTGACGGATGGGCCTCTGGTAACTCCCTTGGAGGGACATCTTCCCGTGATAGGGGCCGCAGCGCAGCGAAGGTACTCCTATCTACGTTCTCTTGAGTCGCTGGTAGAGACTCTCAGATTCTAAGTCCTTTCTAGCTGAATGCTATAGTAACCACTGGCGAGATCACAGTGGTTTAGTTAATAACCAGGATAGTGCCTCGACCTGCTCACCCCCGTATCAAAATGTTATCAAGTCGCAACCAGATGGCTACTGAAGCACTGTTTATTGTGAGATGTACAATAAAACAAGAGTTGGACTGTGATCGGTGTGTGGAATTCTGGTTAATGGGAGCAGAGGGAAGTGTTGACACAGCAGGACTGTATTCTATAACAGAACACATAGGCCCGAGGAAATATCTGGTGCTGGCCTTCACCTCACCCACAGCTATGGGGAGGACATGGGCCGTAGCGCATCTCACCCTGTCGTGTGACATACCCCTAGACAAAGGAGATGGGGTGAGGCCGCTACAGGGGTTTATTTACTAAAGCTGGAGAGTGCATAATCAGGCTCACTTCTGCATAGAAACCAATCTGCTTCCAGATTTTATTGGCTAACCAAACCAGCTGAGGTTAGAAGCTGATTGGCTACCATGCACAGCTGCACCAGATTCTGAGTTCTCTAGCTTAAGGCCTGGTTCACACTGGGGCGACAAACGCTCCGACATTGGGAGCTCATGTCGCATGACGTGTGAAAATCAATGTTTCCCTATGAGAGCCGTCTTAACTGGTCCGACACATGTCGGTCCGACTTTGAGAATGCTCCCTGTACTACTTTGGTCCGACTTTGATCCGACTTCAGCCCATTGACTATCATTGAAGTCGGATCAAAGTCGGACCGCAGTCTTGCATGATCCGACTTTGGCATGCGACTTGTGCTGTACTGCTCTTGAGGGGGAACTCCAGGCCAAATTTTAAATAAAAAAACGGTGTAGGTTCCCCCTCCAGGAGCATACCAGGCCCTTGCATCTGGTCTGGATTTGAAGGGGAACCCCTACGCCGAAAAAATGGCGTGGGGGTCCCCCCAAGATCCAAACCAGACCCTTATCCGAGCACGCAACCTGGCAGGCCGCAGGGGAAGAGGGGGGGCGAGAGAGCGCCCCCCCTCCCTCCTGAACCGTACCAGGCCGCATGCCCTCAACATGGGGGGTTTGGTGCTCTGGGGCAGGGGGGCGACCTGCGGCCCCCCCACCCCAGAGCACCCTGCCCCCATGTTGATGAGGACAGGGCCTCTTCCCGACAACCCTGGCCGTTGGTTGTCGGGGTCTGCGGGCGGGGGGCTTATCGGAATCCGGGAGCCCCCTTTAATAAAGGGGCCCCCGGATCCCGGCCCCCCCACCCTATGTGAATGAGTATGGGGTACATCGTACCCCTACCCATTCACCTGGTGGAAAAAAATTGCAATAAAAAAAAAAAACACACAGCTTTTTAAAGTATTTTATAGCACAGCTCCGGGGGTCTCCGCGCTCTCCGGTTCTTTCTTCTGCCGTCGCCTTCTTCTTCTCCCGCTATCCGGTTCTTCTGTCGTCGCCTTCTTCTTCTCCCGCTATCCGGCCCCTCCACTAGCAAAAGAGCTAAAGAAGTTAGTGGAGGGGCCAGCGGAAGAAAGAACCGGAGAGCGGGAGAAGAAGAAGGCGACGGAGAAGACCAGGCCCCCTAGCAAAAGAGCTAAAGAAGTTAGCGGAGGCCCGGCAGAAGAAAGAACCGGAGAGCGGGAGAAGAAGAAGGCGACGGAGAAGACCAGGCCCCCTAGCAAAAGAGCTAAAGAAGTTAGCGGAGGCCCGGCAGAAGAAAGAACCGGAGAGCGTGGAGACCCCCGGAGCTGTGCAATAAAATACTTTAAAAAGCTGTGTGTTTTTTTTTTTATTGCAATTTTTTTCCACCAGGTGAATGGGTAGGGGTACGATGTACCCCATACTCATTCACATAGGGTGGGGGGCCGGGATCCGGGGGCCCCTTTATTAAAGGGGGCTCCCGGATTCCGATAAGCCCCCCGCCCGCAGACCCCGACAACCAACGGTCAGGGTTGTCGGGAAGAGGCCCTGTCCTCATCAACATGGGGGCAGGGTGCTCTGGGGTGGGGGGGCCGCAGGTCGCCCCCCTGCCCCAGAGCACCAAACCCCCCATGTTGAGGGCATGCGGCCTGGTACGGTTCAGGAGGGAGGGGGGGCGCTCTCTCGTCCCCCCCTCTTCCCCTGCGGCCTGCCAGGTTGTGTGCTCAGATAAGGGTCTGGTTTGGACTTTGGGGGGACCCCCACACCGTTTTTTCGGCGTAGGGGGTTCCCCTTTAAATCCAGACCAGACCCAAGGGCTTGGTATGCTCCTGGAGGGGAAACCCATGCCGGTTTTTTATTAAAAATTTGGCGTGGAGTTCCCCCTCAAGATTCATACCAAACACAGTGCCTGCTATTGGCGGGGATCCAAGTCGGATCCCCGTTCATTGAAAGTCGGACATATGTCGGCTTCATGTCGCAGGGCAAAGTCGGATCCAAAGTAGGACAGATGTCGTGTCGCACAAGTGTGAACCCAGCCTTAGTAAATCTACCCCAGAGTGTCTATATTGCTGCCTGTGTCCTTGAAGGATTTCCCTCACAACCTGTTTTGTCTTAAGCCTCGTAAACACGATCAGATTTTCTGACAACAAATGTGTGATGGTGGGGTTTTATCGGAAAATCGCTTGTATGCTCCATCGGACAATTGTTGTTGGATTTTCCGACAACAAATGTTTTATAGCATGCATTAAAATTGTCCGACAACAAATGTGTGCCTTCGGATTATCGGATCGTGTGTACACAAGTCCGTCGGAAAAAAATCCAAAGTACAAACACGCATGCTCAGAAGCAATGCTAACCATAGCACAACATTAGCAGAAGTTGCCCAAAGGGTGGCGTTAAGAGCAGAAAAACCACGTAGTTTCTGTTTGTTAGCCGACAAAAGTTTTGTCGTCTGTATGCAGAAGAAGTTCACGGCCAACACCCTTCGGACAAAATTCCATGGATCTGTCCGATGGAAATCCGATCGTGTGTATGAGGCTTTAGGCTGGCCATACATGTTTCAATTTTCTTGTACAATTTTCTTTTAGATTTACCAAAAAACATAAACTATGAGGTCAAACTAAACAACACTTTCAATTGCATGCAATCAGGCAGGCCCTAGTTGAAGGTAAATCTAAAGAAAATTGTACAGAAAATTGTATGAAAATTGTATAATGTATGGCCAGCCTTAGGGAGGAAAACTCTCCCAAAAGTGGACAGAGACAGCACTAAAAAGTTGTTAATTGTTCATAATATTCCCGTTTGTATCCCAAATAAAAAAAAAAAATCCGGAGTCAGGCTCTTAGTTTCCCCAATTTTTATAACTGGAGAGAAGCTATGTAAAGCCTCCCTTAAGGATATAGCATTGTAGAACATATTGGGCTTCATAACTAAAAAAGACCACAGCAGTGGATGCTCACTTTATGACTGCCTCTGTATAACTGAAAATTCACATGTGGGCAAATGAGAAAAACCAGAACCATTAGGCTGCTTTCACACTGAGGCGCTTTGCAGGTGCTATAGCGCTAAAAATGGTGCCTGCAATGCGCCCCGAAAGAGCCGCTCCTTTCTATCCAGTGTGAAAGCCTGAGGGCTTTCATTCTGGAGTGTTGCGCTGGTGGGATGCTAAAAAAAGTTCTGCCAGCCGCATCTTTGAGGCGTGGTAGGAGCGGTAAAAATACTGCTCCTATAGTGACCCTGCCCATTGAAATCAATGGGGTAGCGCCTCCAAAACGCCCGCAAAGCGGCGTTTTTGCGGGTGGGTTTAACCCTTTTTCGGCCGCTAGCAGGGGTTAAAATCTCCCCGCTAGCACCCGAAAATCGCGGCAAACACGACGGTAAAACGCCGCTAAAAATAGCGGCGCTTTACCGCCAGCGCACCAAGCACCTCAGGGTGAAAGTACCCCAAAAGTAAATATCTGTTAAATAAAATCATGATATCTATTTGGTGGCTAATTATAAATGTAACAGCAAAGTACAACCCACAACCTCTGTGTACATAAGTTAGTGGTACAAATAAATTATTTCATTTCAAGAAAGTCAGATGATGCAGTTTATAATGTCATTGGCAAGGGAAAAAAGCTAAGTAAACACACTGAGATCCCAAAGAAAATCAACTCTTTGTTCAAAACATCTAATCCAAAATCCCCCTTAGGTTTATGTACAAGTTCATTGACTGTGAAAGTCCTCTGAATGTCACCTGTGATTTGTTACAACAGAATGTCTTACATCAAGAGAACCAGAGAGTAGAGGGATGTACAAGTAGAATGCCCCTTTCAAATGGAGCGGATCCGTCCAAGTGGATCCCCTGCTCAGTGGGGGATCTGTCCGCTAATCCCCACTGAGAAAGCGGATGACAGGTCCGTGTCTGCTCCACTATGCAGAGTGGACATGGACACAGCCCACTCTCCTCTATGGGGAGGACTGCATATACCGCATGTCCGTTTCCATCCAATTGTAATCCGATCTGATCTGCCGGACAGATGGCGAACGTATCCCCATTTATCTGCTTTTAGCAGATTTTATTGAATCGGATGACGGCGGGTGTTAGCGGACACATGTCTGCTGACTTCCGCTACCCCATAGAGAACAATAGGTTGTCCAATCGGGTCTGCCTGAAAAACAGACAGGTCGGTCCGCTGGTGTACAAGGGGCTGAACGCCTTCAAGCTGGTCAGCCTAAAATAACCGTAACAAATAGTTGCAGTACATTAGGCTTTGCAAACAATTGAGTTTGGGCTGGCAGAGCAGGGATAAGAAGGACTGCAAGCAGGTATTTTACTAGTGTAGCAATACCCCTGAAGGGGCGGCTGGTTTAAGTTTTGGGCCTACCGTTACCTTTTCTGTTCACCACACTCGTCTCAGGGGTTCCCTCTTGAAGAGCTTCCATGAATGTTCACACCAACACTTGGTTTCCTTTTCTTCAAGAGTTTTATTAAAACAGTTCCAATAGAGGGATAGGGGAGGTTCAGGTACCTTGCTTTGCGGATCACGGGCACAATCTTAGATCCAGAGGACAAATCAGTTCCACGCTGGATTCAGCAACCACCGGATAGGCCTACTCTCACTGGCCTAGCAACCGGTGCGAAGCTCGTTAAAAGTCTCTGCCACAGACTTGATGAGTGCCGTTGAGTCGTTCCACAATCTTCCGCCACAAGATCGTGCAACCACACTGACACTTTGCAAAAGTTCCTTCAAAAGTACACAGGTCACGGTGCCAGAATCTTTCAGCCAGCTGGAAGCACCGTCCGTGAGGCAAACTGGCCAGGATGCGTCCTTCAATTGAGTCCCCAATTGTTCCGCTTCTTCCCGCAGGCAAGACCGCGTAGGCAGGGTCGATCCTAGGGTCACAGACGCCTGGGTGCAGAAATATTTATGGCGCCCCCACATGGGCGTGGTCATCTTACCAACTCCTCCCCTTTACAAATGTTTCTATGGCAACGACTCAAACACAGAGATGCTCCTCTAAGAAGTCTTCGTTACCCTGGGATCCTCCCATGATCCTTTAACAATAAAGAAAATACAGGAAGAGTGTACACTAATGAGACCTGGAGGGGAGTCTCTCTGATACACACAGAGAGGGCTTCTGTTAGAGAGTCTGTTAGAAAGTGCTCCAAAACATACTACAGGAGATGGTCAGAGACTGCAGACATGATACAGGAGACGGTCAGAGACTGCAGACATGATACAGGAGACGGTCAGAGACTGTAGACATGATACAAGAGACGGTCAGAGACTGCAATCATAGTACAGGAGATGGTCAGAGAGTGCAGACATATTACTGGAGACGGTCAGAGAGTGCAGCCATATTACAGGAGACAGTCAGAGAGTGTAGACATATTAAGGAGACGGTCCGAGAGTGCAGACATATTATAGGAGATGGTCAGAGACTGCAGACATATTACAGGAGATGGTCAGACTGCAGACATACTACAGGAGACGGTCAGAGACTGGAGATATAATACAGGAGATGGTCAGAGACTGCAGACATACTACAGGAGACGGTCAGAGACTGGAGATATAATACAGGAGACGGTCAGAGACTGCAGAAATAATACAGGAGATGGTCAGAGACTGCAGTTCCTATGGACGTTAGTAGATAATGGCCGATCGGCCCTCTTACCTGACCCAGCGATACAGCAACAACGGTTCCTCTGATCAGGAGTCAGCTCACTCTGAATTGCCCGTGGCGACTCCGCTGGGTAGAGCCCAGATCTGTATTCTGGCAATGACTCCATTCATTTTTCCACCAGGGATGGCGCTAGGCTGTGTGGCTTTCACTCTGGTGGCGCAGGGCAGCGGGGTTCTCTCTCTGATGGTGTTCTCTCAGCACTGTCCTTTCCCTCTGGAGTCCTGGGTGCACTTCCCTGAAAGCTTTCTCTGGCTCCTGGCTCTCTCTCTCCCATTCAGCTGGGCATGCTGTGTGGGCTGCAGTTTCTTTGTTACAGTGGGGCTGCCAGTCCTCGAACTACATGTCCCGCAATCCTCTTCTCTGCTCCTTTTTCTATTCTATTTCTTCCCTGGCCGATATGAAGGCGGGGGAAGAAACATAGTGGGCGGCTTTGCTGGCAAGCGCCGCTCACTAGTACAGCATATCGCGTGAGGGGGAGAGTAAGAGGGAGTGGGAGGAAGAGAGGGAGGGGGGAAAGAAGAGCCCGCAGCTGCAGTGGCGTCACTAGGGTTGGTGCCACCCGGTGTGGTAAAACATGGTGTCACCCCCCTTTCACCACCTATAGTCGCCCCTCAGTACAGACCCACTCCACTAAGTATAGACCCCCTCCGTCAGTGCAGACTCCCCACTAAGTATAAACCCCTCCCTCACTACAGCCCCCCCCAGGACAAACCACCCCCTCCATCAGTACAGACCCCCTCCATTAGTACAGACCACCCTCCTCCATTAGTACAGACCCCCCTCCAGTAGTAAAGACCCCCCAGGACAACCCCCCTCCATTAGTACAGACCCTTCAGGACAAACCAATCCCCCTCCATTAGTCCAGACTCCAGGACAAACCCCCCAATTAGCACAGACCCCCCAGGACAAACCCCCCCATTAGTAAAGACTCCCCATAGGACAACCCCCCCCCTCTATTAGTACAGACCCCTCCAGGACAACCCCCCCATTAGTACAGGCTCCCCCAGGACAAACCCCCCCATTAGTACAGACTCCCCCAGGACAAACCCCCCTTCCATTAGTACAGACCCCTCCAGGACAACCCCCCCTATTAGTACAGACTCCCCCAGGACAAACCCCCCCATTAGTACAGACTCCCTGCAGGACAAACCCACCCCCTCCATTAGTACAGACCCCCCAGGAAAACCCCCCTCTCCATTAGTACAGACCCCCAGGACAACCCCCCCATTAGTACAAACTCCCCCCAGGACAAACCCCACCTACATTAGTACAGACTCCCCCAGGACAAACCCCCCCATTAGTACAGACTCCCCCAGGACAAACCCCCCCATTAGTACAGATTCCCCAAGAACAAACCCCCCCATTAGTACAGACTCCCCCAGGACAAACCCCCCTCCATTAGTACAGACCCCAGGACAAACCCCCTCTCCATTAGTATAGACCCCCCCAGGACAACCTCCCCATTAGTACAGACTCCCCCAGGACAAACCCCGCCTCCATTAGTACAGACCCCTCCAGGACACCCCCCCTCCATTAGTACAGACTCCCCCAGGACAAACCCCCCCATTAATACAGACTCCCCCCAGGACAACCCCCCCATTAGTACAGACTCCCCTCCAGGACAAACCCCCCCCCATTAGTACAGACTCCCCCAGGACAAACCCCCCTCCATTAATACAGACCCCCCCAGGACAAACCCCCCCATTAGTCCAGACCCCTCCAGGACAAAAAAACCCCTATTAGTACAGATTCCCCCAGGACAAACCCCCCCCATTAATACAGACCCCCCCAGGACAAACCCCCCCATTAGTCCAGACCCCTCCAGGACAAAAAAAACCCCATTAGTACAGATTCCCCAGGGACAAACCCCCCCCATTAGTACAGACTCCCCCAGGACAAACCCCCCCTCCATTAATACAGACCCCCCAGGACAAACCCCCCCCCATTAGTCCAGACCCCTCCAGGACAAACCCCCCCATTAGTACAGACTCCCCCAGGACAAACCCCCCCTCCATTAATACAGACCCCCCCAGGACAAACCCCCCCATTAGTCCAGACCCCTCCAGGACAAACCCCCCCTCCAATACGGTACATTGTGGCAGCTGGAGAGGAGAGGACAATATGCAGCCACGCCGCCCGGGTGAAGCAGAGATCGCAGCAGCAGTAGGCAGGAGTTTCAGACACAGAGAGGAGGAGGAGAACACGTGTCAGGCACGGACCGCCCCCTCAGCGACGTCACTGCGCGGCTTGTCTCTCCCCACAGAGACAGCCGCTCTGATCTCCGGCGGCTGCTTCGCTCTCCTCCAGTGACAGGAGGAGGGAGGGGGGGACGCCAGGCTTAGTAAACACAGGGGTGGTGGCGACCGGCGGTGAGAGCCACCTCTCGACATGGACAAGGAGAGGAGGTGGAGGAGAATAAAAGGGAGCACTCTGGCACCATGGCGCCCCCACCTCTGTGGCGCCTGGGTGAACTGCACCCCCTGCACCCCGTCTAGGATCGGCCCTGCGCGTAGGACCATCCCTGGACTAGTAGGCCCCAGCAACTCCTAGGCCTACTTCTCAGTTGCAGAGCCTCGGGCCAGCAGGCCCCGAGGCCGAAAATGGCTTACACATCCCTGAGGCCAGGAGGGCCATCAGGTCAGGATCCAGGCAACGAACACCGATAGAGTGGTCTCTAACTCTTAAGTACCCCCTCCCAGAATGCACAGCGGGTTGACCACGCCCCCCAGAGCCACTTCTGAGAAAGGAATACCCAATACACCTAGCCTGCTGCATTTCCAACCCTGACCTGTGGTGACAGTGACCCCTACTGTCAGGTGGAAAACGCTCAACCCAGCTAGACTGAAACAGAGCCAACAATTTAGCATAATTCCTCTGAGCTAAACTACAGCTCAGATAACTAAATTTAACATATAGCGCCTACCCAACAGGAGTAGGGCGCTACACTAGGATATCAGGGAAACAGTCATAGCAATCAGAAGTCTTTAACTTTAATCTTTATTTCTGCTGATAACCTCAGACACTACTGTTTTAAAGTGGTTGTAAATCTTTAAAATGAAACATGAACAAGGCATATCCTTCCATATTGTGCACTTGCCTCAATCCACAGCAATGTGTGTGATTTATGTCTCCTCTCCCTTCCCTCTGCTATTTGTATGAGTCACTTTTGACAGGTTATCCGAAATCACAGAATCTTAGAAGATGGCCCCACCCCCTACCAGCACACAGAAGGTGATTGTTGGCCTCAGCTATGCATGTTTCCCTATGGGACTATGTAGAGGAGGGTTTCCTTTCCCTCCACTCCAGTCTCAGATTACACCACATAACCCCTCCCCCCGCCTTCTAGAGCTGAGAAATAGCCTTTGTTCTGTATATTGTAGGCAGCTGTAGAGGAGAGAGGGCTGCAGATAAACAGGTACAACCTTTTTAAGAGGATTTGTTTAATCTCTGTCTCTGAGCCATTAGATTAGCATCTCAGCCTGCAAACTAACATTCTGAAAGCTGAATAACGAAAATTTGGTAAGTCTATGGGGTAGAGGAAAAATATGTAATGCTTACCTTATTTCTTGCTGCCAGTGCCCGTCACTTCTCCAAGATGTAAGTGGGCACTATTAGTCCTGCATGGTATGTGATGATGCCTGCATGAATCTGCTGGCTGGAGCACTTTAGAGAGGAGGCTGCGGAGGGACCGGTCACACAGGGTGGAAGGCTCCCTTATCAAGGTTTAAGGTAGGCATTGCAGCTTATTCCTCAATTCCTGAAGTTAACACGCATTTAATCCTTGCAGTGCAGGAAGCCCCCCACTGAAAGGGGATTTGTTTTTTGATGCCCATAGTTGGGATTAAAAACTGAGGCTAGCAATGAGAGCCTACATAACTGTACTTTAAGCTCTATGTAACATGCATGCTTACTCATCTCCTCATACTACTCACATGTACATATATATACTAATTGAACACATGATCCTCATCTTACATTATCGCTCGTGCTGGATTGTATGATGTTGCTATTTTCGTTAAGCCATAGCGGGGTCTGTCAGACTTCTGACATTTTTTTCTCATTTAGTTTTTCACCTTTGTTGTTCTGGATACATTTGTCCCTCCTGTGCTTACTATGTTTCTGTATGCATTTGGTAATTACATTTTTGAGTCTGTTTATAACGGCTGGTTTTATATGTATATGTTCTGATACATATCCCCTCCTTCCTCTATTTGGTGATGCTCTGTCAGCGTCCAATCAGACAGCAGGGACGAGCGCCTGTCATCTGTTGCGGGGTACGCTGATTGGCCATCATAGTGAAGGCATGGTGATTTAAAGTCTGCATTAATGTCGTGGGGTCACGCTCTCTGTTGAAATTAGGCGACGAAACTCATCAGAGCGTGACCCACGACATTCTGCAACCCGGAAGTGACGTTTAGCGCTCCACCATACACCGCTCCTCATCCGGAAACCGCTGCAGTATCTGCAAGGAGACGTAGGCTTCCCTCTGGACGGCTGGATAACGTTGACAGCGCCCTCTGGGGTTACTTTTTATGCTTGTTTGATTGAAATTAATGTACGTAGATAGGTTTAAGGGGTCTGTTATTGTATGGGCAACTTTAGTTCAATAAACAGGATTACACTATTTGCTGCTGTTCTTGTTTTTATGACCTGGGTTGGAGCCCCTGCAACGGCTGATCCTGCTTGATGTTGATGAACCATTACAAAGTGGCTGATGTGACTTCTTGCTGAGGCTGGGTTCACACTAGTGCGACACGACATCTGTCCTACTTTGGATCCGACTTTGCCCTGCGACATGAAGTCGACATATGTCCGACTTTCAATAAACGGGGATCCGACTTGGATCCCCGCCAATATCAGGCACTGTGTTTGGTATGAATCTTGAGGGGGAACTCCAGGCCAAATTTTAAATAAAAAAACGGCATGGGTTCCCCCTCCAGAGGCATACCAGGCCCTTGGGTCTGGTCTGGATTTGAAGGGGCGCCCCAACGCCGAAAAAACGGCGTGGGGGTCCCCCCCAAGATCCAAACCAGACCCTTATCCGAGCACGTAACCTGGCAGGCCGCAGGGGAAGAGGGGGGGACGAGAGAGCGGCCCCCCTCCCTCCTGAACCGTACCAGGCCGCATGTCCTCAACATGGGGGGTTTGGTGCTCTGGGGCAGGGGGGCAACCTGCGGCCCCCCCTGCCCCAGAGCACCCTGCCCCCATGTTAATGAGGACAGGGCCTCTTCCCGACAACCCTGGCCGTTGGTTGTCGGGGTCTGCGGGCGGGGGGCTTATCGGAATCCGGGAGCCCCCTTTAATAAAGGGGCCCCCGGATCCCGGCCCCCCCACCCTATGTGAATGAGTATGGGGTACATCGTACCCCTACCCATTCACCTGGTGGAAAAAAATTGCAATAAAAAAAACACACAGCTTTTTAAAGTATTTTATTGCACAGCTCCGGGGGTCTTCTTCCGACTTCGGGGGTCTCCGGTGTCGTCGCCGCGCTCTCCGGTTCTTTCTTCTGCCGGGCCTCCGCTAACTTCTTTTTAGCTCGTTTGCTAGCGGAGGCCCGGTCTTCTCCGTCGCCTTCTTCTTCTCCCGCCCTCCGGTTCTTCTCCCGCTCTCCGGTTCTTCTCCCGCTCTCCGGTTCTTTCTTCCGCCGGGCCTCCGCTAACTTCTTTTTAGCTCTTTTGCTAGCGGAGGCCCGGTCTTCTCCGTCGCCTTCTTCTTCTCCCGCTCTCCGGTTCTTCTCCCGCTCTCCGTTTCTTCTCCCGCTCTCCGGTTCTTTCTTCCGCCGGGCCTCCGCTAACTTCTTTTTAGCTCTTTTGCTAACGGAGGCCCGGTCTTCTCCGTCGTCTCGTCCGGCTCTCCGTTGTCCTTCTGCTGGCCCCTCCACTAACTTCTTTAGCTCTTTTGCTAGTGGAGGGCCCGGTCTTCCCGTCGTCGCCGTCGGCGTCTTCTTCCCTCTTCTCCTTCTCGATGTTGACGCGTCGCTTCCTCCCGCTGTAATACTGGCTCTCCGCTCCGCTCCGCATTAATATAGGCTTCTCATGACGTCACAGTCACATGTTCCGGGGCACATGGCCCCGGAGCATGTGACTGTGACGTCATGGGAACATGTGACTATGACGTCATGAGAAGCCTATATTAATGCGGAGCGGAGCGGACAGCCAGTATTACAGCGGGAGGAAGCGACGCGTCAACATCGAGAAGGAGAAGAGGGAAGAAGACGCCGATGGCGACGACGGGAAGACCGGCTCCTCCACTAGCAAAAGAGCTAAAGAAGTTAGTGGAGGGGCCAGCAGAAGGACAACGGAGAGCCGGACGAGACGACGGAGAAGACCGGGCCTCCGTTAGCAAAAGAGCTAAAAAGAAGTTAGCGGAGGCCCGGCGGAAGAAAGAACCGGAGAGCGGGAGAAGAAACGGAGAGCGGGAGAAGAACCGGAGAGCGGGAGAAGAAGAAGGCGACGGAGAAGACCGGGCCTCCGCTAGCAAAAGAGCTAAAAAGAAGTTAGCGGAGGCCCGGCAGAAGAAAGAACCGGAGAGCGCGGCGACGACACCGGAGACCCCCGAAGTCGGAAGAAGACCCCCGGAGCTGTGCAATAAAATACTTTAAAAAGCTGTGTGGTTTTTTTATTGCAATATTTTTCCACCAGGTGAATGGGTAGGGGTACGATGTACCCCATACTCATTCACATAGGGTGGGGGGGCCGGGATCCGGGGGCCCCTTTATTGAAGGGGGCTCCCGGATTCCGATAAGCCCCCCGCCCGCAGACCCCGACAACCAACGGCCAGGGTTGTTGGGAAGAGGCCCTGTCCTCATCAACATGGGGGCAGGGTGCTCTGGGGTGGGGGGGCCGCAGGTCACCCCCCTGCCCCAGAGCACCAAACCCCCCATGTTGAGGGCATGCAGCCTGGTACAGTTCAGGAGGGAGGGGGGGCGCTCTCTCGTCCCCGCTCTTCCCCTGCGGCCTGCCAGGTTGCGTGCTCGGATAAGGGTCTGGTTTGGATTTTGAGGGGACCCCCACGCCGTTTTTTTGGCGTAGGGGCGCCCCTTCAAATCCAGACCAGACCTAAGGGCCTGGTATGCTCCTGGAGGGGGAACCCATGCCGGTTTTTTATTTAAAATTTGGCGTGGAGTTCCCCCTCAAGAGCAGTACAGCACAAGTCGCATGCCAAAGTCGGATCATGCAAGACTGCGGCCCGACTTTGATCCGACTTCAATGATAGTCAATGGGCTGAAGTCGGATCAAAGTCGGACCAAAGTAGTACAGGGAGCATTCTCAAAGTCGGACCGACATGTGTCGGACCAGTTAAGACGGCTCCCATAGGGAAACATTGATTTTCACACGTCATGCGACATGAGCTCCCAATGTCGGAGCGTTTGTCGCCCCAGTGTGAACCAGGCAAACCAGACCCTTATCCGAGCACGCAACCTGGCAGGCCGCAGGGGAAGAGGGGGGGACGAGAGAGCGGCCCCCCTCCCTCCTGAACCGTACCAGGCCGCATGCCCTCAACATGGGGGGGTTTGGTGCTCTGGGGCAGGGGGGCGACCTGCGGCCCCCCCACCCCAGAGCACCCTGCCCCCATGTTGATGAGGACAGGGCCTCTTCCCGACAACCCTGGCCGTTGGTTGTCGGGGTCTGCGGGCGGGGGGCTTATCGGAATCCGGGAGCCCCCTTCAATAAGGGGGCCCCCGGATCCCGGGCCCCCCACCCTATGTGATTGAGTATGGGGTACATCGTACCCCTACCCATTCACCTGGTGGAAAAAAATTGCAATAAAAAAAACACACAGCTTTTTAAAGTATTTTATTGCACAGCTCCGGGGGTCTTCTTCCGACTTCGGGGGTCTCCGGTGTCGTCGCCGCGCTCTCCGGTTCTTTCTTCTGCCGGGCCTCCGCTAACTTCTTTTTAGCTCTTTTGCTAGCGGAGGCCCGGTCTTCTCCGTCGCCTTCTTCTTCTCCCGCCCTCCGGTTCTTCTCCCGCTCTCCGGTTCTTTCTTCCGCTGGGCCTCCGCTAACTTCTTTTTAGCTCTTTTGCTAACGGAGGCCCGGTCTTCTCCGTCGTCTCGTCCGGCTCTCCGTTGTCCTTCTGCCGGCCCCTCCACTAACTTCTTTAGCTCTTTTGCTAGTGGAGGAGCCGGTCTTCCCGTCGGCGCCGTCGGCGTCTTCTTCCCTCTTCTCCTCCTCGATGTTGACGCGTCGCTTCCTCCCGCTGTAATACTGGCTCTCCGCTCCGCTCCGCATTAATATAGGCTTCTCATGACGTCACAGTCACATGTTCCCATGACGTCACAGTCACATGCTCCGGGCCATGTGCCCCGGAACATGTGACTGTGACGTCATGAGAAGCCTATATTAATGCGGAGCGGAGCGGAGAGCCAGTATTACAGCGGGAGGAAGCGACGCGTCAACATCGAGGAGGAGAAGAGGGAAGAAGATGCCGACGGCGACGACGGGAAGACCGGCTCCTCCACTAGCAAAAGAGCTAAAGAAGTTAGTGGAGGGGCCGGCAGAAGGACAACGGAGAGCCGGACGAGGCGACGGAGAAGACCGGGCCTCCGTTAGCAAAAGAGCTAAAAAGAAGTTAGCGGAGGCCCGGCGGAAGAAAGAACCGGAGAGCGGGAGAAGAACCGGAGAGCGGGAGAAGAAGAAGGCGACGGAGAAGACCGGGCCTCCACTAGCAAAAGAGCTAAAAAGAAGTTAGCGGAGGCCCGGCAGAAGAAAAGAACTGGAGAGTGCGGCAACGACACCGGAGACCCCCGAAGTCGGAAGAAGACCCCCGGAGCTGTGAAATAAAATACTTTAAAAAGCTGTGTGGTTTTTTTATTGCAATTTTTTTCCACCAGGTGAATGGGTAGGGGTACGATGTACCCCATACTCAATCACATAGGGTGGGGGGGCCGGGATCCGGGGGCCCCTTTATTAAAGGGGGCTCCCGGATTCCGATAAGCCCCCCGCCCGCAGACCCCGACAACCAACGGCCAGGGTTGTCGGGAAGAGGCCCTGTCCTCATCAACATGGGGGCAGGGTGCTCTGGGGTGGGGGGGCCGCAGGTCGCCCCCCTGCCCCAGAGCACCAAACCCCCCATGTTGAGGGCATGCGGCCGCTCTCTCGTCCCCCCCTCTTCCCCTGTGGCCGGCCAGGTTGTGTGCTCGGATAAGGGTCTGGTTTGGATTTTGGGGGGGACCCCCCCACGCCATTTTTTTGGCGTAGGGGCGCCCCTTCAAATCCAGACCAGACCCAAGGGCCTGGTATGCCTCTGGAGGGGGAACCCATGCCGGGTTTTTATTTAAAATTTGGCCTGGAGTTCCCCCTCAAGATTCATACCAAACACAGTGCCTGATATTGGCGGGGATCCAAGTCGGATCCCCGTTCATTGAAAGTCGGACATATGTCGGCTTCATGTCACAGGGCAAAGTCGGATCCAAAGTTGGACAGATGTCGTGTCGCACTAGTGTGAACCCAGCCTAAGGCCTGGTTCACACTGGGACGACAAACGCTCCGACATTAGGAGCTCATGTCGCATGACGTGTGAAAATCAATGAATCCCTATGAGAGCCGTCTTAACTGGTCCGACACAAGTCGGTCCGACATTAAAAATGCTCCCTGTACTACTTCTGTCCGACTTTGATCCTGCTTCAGCCCATTGACTATCATTGAAGTAGGATCAAAGTAGTATCCTGTTCATGAAAGTCGGACCAATGTCGGACCAATGTAGGACAGATGTCGCAGAGCAAAGTAGGATAAAAGTCGTGTCGTACAACTTTCGGACATTCGGAAGCATTCGAATTTCCGAACAGAGCAATTACGAATAAAACCGAATCCGAAATAAATTATACCGCAAAATAGCGAATGCCCGAAGGTCTTCGGCATAATTCGTTATGAAAAAAGTTACGAATGTACGAATCCATTCGAAGCACAATAACACTCACTCTGCTCTCTGCTTCTCCCTCACCATGCTGAACTCCCTCTCAAAATGGTGTACAGGGGCGGAGGCTATAGCCGCATGAAAAAACGAAAGTAAAATACGAGATTTCAAATCCATTCGAAGCACAATAACACTCACTCTGCTCTGCTCTCTGCTTCTCCCTCACCGTGCTGAACCCTCTCAAAATGGTGTACAGGGGCGGAGCCTATAGCCGCATGTAAAAAACAAAAGTAAAATACGAGATTTCGAATCGTTACAAATAACCGCTATGTATTTAGAAAAGTACAAATCCATTCGAAGCACATTAGGCATAATAGGCAGCGTCGTTGTGAGAGAGACACGGAAAATTACGAATCAACGAACCCAAAAAAAGTTACGAAAGTAGGAGTTGTGTCCAGAATCAACGAAAAACAACGTACTCTACCGAAAGTACGAATTATAAAGCAACAAAAAATTCAACGAAAAATGTCGCTTGCAAAAATACGAATGAGTCCGAACACGAAAAATCCCGTCTAGCAAAATTACGAATGATTACGAATCAACAGGACCGGAAAGAAACGAACCGAAACGGAACGAATTTTTCCGTTGTGCACAAGTCTAGCCCATATATCATTGGCTTCTGGTGAGTTTGACCCCCTGGGGGAGTGTGCATCACGCAGTGAATTGCGATTCTTGATTTTTCTGGTGGAAGGTGCACGCTAGGATTACTGCATATTGACACCATTCAATACTTTGAACTGTTTACATCATCTTGTGCTACGTTAAAGACTTTTATCAGTGGTTTCACCACGGGTCCATTATCATTAATTTTAATTTTAGCGCTGTTTTGTGTATTTTATTGCTTCAGTGACTGGACTGTTTTATTTTTATACTGCTTTATTTTATATATATATATATATATATATATATATATATATATATATATATATATATATATATATTTATTTATTCTGTAAAACTAGCAAAAGATCTGATTGGAACGTGCTTGCCTGAGTTTGGATACGTAAATCAAGAAGCAGTTTCAGTTTGCACGAAGTTTCATTTTAAACAATGGCCTCCTTTACACAATGTGTGTCTAAAGGCAAGGGCACTCTGTAAAGTAAAAGCTGCTTATGCTTATTCAACCCACAAATTCCTTAAAAGCTTAAAGGCTATAATTTTAGAGATTAGATAATCAAAGAGAATTGTATTGCATATGTAGCGGGTATGTACTTTTAAAACTGGTAAGGACACCAGTGATGCATAGTTCCCTGCGGCCCAGCAGGTGGCGCTGTCACTTTGGGCCGGGGTTGAACCATCGCTGCAGTGCCATACCCTTTGTGACCTCTCGCAGCGGTTGTACTGCGGGGCAGGGAACCCGCCGTGCTTGCTGGGAGAGGGTATAAAGGGGCGGACATCTTCGCCACGAGGTTCGAGTCCCGGGCACCTTCAGCCTGAGGGCTGTTGTTGCGGTCGGTGTCCAGGCGGCCTAGGCCATCTTCGCCACGAGGTTCCATCCCAAACACCTTCAGTCTGGGGTGAGGTACTCAGCCGAAGGCCTGGGGCCCAGTACCTTCCGCTGGGTCCCGCGAGGGAGAGATCGTCCTAGGGGGCCCCAGGAGTGGGGCACCCGAATCCAGAGGCGTAAGGGACCGGAGGAGGGACTCACCCGAAGACCTGGTGCAGCAGATTGCCAGTGCCGGGTGAACCTCTGGAGACCGCCCGGAGGGATATCTTTCCCGAACAGGGGCCAAGTTCAAAGAGGAAGTTCAGTCCACATTCAATGACCGGTGGCAGCGGCCCAACTATTCCAATCAGGTCAGTGGCAGAGACCTGCTATTAGGCCTGTGGCAGGGGCCTCAACAGTTCATCCGGTCGGTGGCAGCGACCAAAACTCACGGTCAGTGGCAGAGACCGTGCGCCAGGCCTATTCGCTAGCAAAGGAATAGGAGAGTTCAGTTGTGCCTGGGCCTACTTGTTCCCACACCCCCATGTTCGTCTGTTATTGGAAGTTCAACTGATTGTGTTCACCCTATTGTATGAGAAATAAAGGAGTGTTGGACTTTCGATTGGTGTGGGGCTCTATTATTGGCAGACACGTCTCCATGGAACAACTGAGGCTTCGTATGCAGTGGACAGACCCGGGAGGTAAATCAACTAACTTTGCTCAACCCTCCTATACACAGAGTGTTCCTGCACTCTCCTCTCCCATGTACCCCTAGACACAAGCCATTCACAATAGGTGAGAGGGAGAGTGAGGCTCCGCTACACATATAAACTGGGATCTCTTTCTATAGGAAAGGAATGAGCAAAGGGATCTCACTGCTATATAGTTCCTGTTGCCTATTGCCTATTATGCCATTATAGATTATCCAAATTCAGAACTAGTTTTGATATACCTGTGTCTCTACAATTCTGGCTCTATGTTGTGGGTGATACCTCAAAATGTACATTATATTGATATCATGGTTTATATTTTCATAGATATATCATCTGAAATGGTCCTACAAGAGCTGTGTAAAGTTGGCACTCCATGTTTGTAAAACCTGAATAAAAACATACCATTTGTTTGTGCCGCGTTTGTGCTTAATTGTGCCGCAAAAACTAGCATTTGTGCCGGTTTGGTTTCTGAGATATTAAACATTCAATTTAATGCAAGCCCTGCCCACTTTGCACCCTATGTTGCTGAATTTTAAAAACAAACACGCCATTCGTTTGTGCTGCAAAAATAAACGTTTGTGCCGATTTGGTTTCGGAGATATTGTGATATATGTTGCCAAACCACACTGACTTTACAGCTTGTTATTAAATCTTATATACAACTAGATTTGGTGGATACTGTACATGATGTTTTACTTCACATGCATAGTTTTGCTACCCCCTGCAGGGATCCCCCCTTCCGATCCTCTCCCGGCAGGGATGCGCCCCCCCTTCCGATCTTCCGATTCTCTAGCGATGACGGGGGAGGGGGCGGGCACAGCTAGCTCTGCCTCACAAAGCCAGCTATCAATCAAGCGGCAGGGTTGATCTCAACAGTATTGTTGGGATCTGTCCGAGCTGCAGCGCGGCTCTGCTCTGTCAGAATATAGTGTGCAATAGCCCGCCACGTGCTAAGTTTTTTTTTTTTTTGTCACAGGAGAACATACTATATGTCATCTTGTGAACAAAAAGAGAACACCATACTGTAACCTAAGTTTTACAATTTATTTTTTAAACACATTTTGCACAGAGTATACATGGAAAAAAAGGTGTTTAATGTACCCTAATGCCCTTGATTACCTTGTATGACCCACCCGGCATCAGGATCAAGAACATGCGGGCTCCTGTACCCGGCGATAAGTCAGCGGGGGCAGAGCCTTGGTGGGGGAATCGTGCTGCTACGGCGGCTGGGCCCTCTACCTCAGCGGCCGGCGGTTCTCCCTGGACCAGCCAGCACCAGGTGATGTTGGAGGTGCGAAGGAGCGGTGGTGTGAGACCAGCGGTGAGCACCCAGGGCCCTAGGGCGACCCGGAAATCGGTGGGCGGAGCCGGTGTGAGGAGACGGGGCCAGCAGACACACGATTCCTCGGCATCCAGGGCCACTACTCCTGGGGTGCGGCCAGAGAGGGGAGATGTGGAGATAGAGGAGAGATCGGAGGGCGAGCTGTCTGCTTCAGAGGGGGAGGAGTCGCATGGACACCCTGCATCGATGGAGTCAGGACCTGCGGCTGGTGGGATCCTTCCTAGGCAGCCTGATAAGTCTACTACTTCTTCTAACATGTCTGTGTTTTCTGCTGTTGATGATAATGTGGAGTTGGCGGCTTCGCAATCTGATTTGCCCATGCTTTCTGACCCTTCTAGTGCGGGCCATGGTCACGCCACATCTAGGTCAGATGGGGGGTTGCAGGGGTTCCCTTTGGGTTTGAGAGAGCTGGTCCAGCGATTTGAACCAGGAACGAGTGCCCCAGCCACGCCGTCATCGGCGTTGGTCCCCCGCCGGTGGGTGGGTCCGCGGCAACGTGGCTGGCTTCGGCGTCCGGGGTTGATCCCCCTGCGGCGGCGGTGCCTTGCAGTGGCAATCGCGGCATCAGCCCAGTCTGCAGCGGGGGACAAGCTGGCGTTGAGGGACAAGGCTGGGTCGTCGGATTCCAAACAGGATTCAGTCTGCAAAATGTGAGATTTATGTTTGTTTTGAGGGGCCTCTGGGTGTGCACCTGAAGCCGGAAGTCGGCGAAAAAATTTGGAAGGGTGAGTATGTGGAGATATTCTCTCTGCTACCCCTGGAAATTTTTTATCTGGATAGGGTCAAGCCAGAGGAGAGCAAAAAGGAAGATGAAGAAAAACGGTGGTACAGGTTTATCCCGTGGACTTTCCCTAATTGGCTGCAGGCTTTTGCCATTATGGCAAGTGTAGTTGGGGAGAAGAATCCGGAACACTGTTCGGCGCTCTTCTGTTATCTTGACGCCTTTGTTGAGGCCTACAGGGTCGACGGGGGATCCGCATGGTTGAGGTACGACGAGCAGTTTCGGCAGCGGAGATCTATCTGCCCGTCCTTGCGGATGTCCACAAGGACATTAGTTTGTGGATGCGATTTATGACCTTGGCGCGGGCCCCTTATCAGTTTTTTCCAGGGGTGGCCGGTGGCACATCTACCTCCGGACAACCGGCCGCAAAGAGGGGTGTCTGCTGGCAGTATAATGAGGGCTCCTGCAATATTTGGAGGGGCTTGCCGTTACAAGCACGAGTGCTCCGGCTGCGGAAGTTCGCATCCTAGATTGTAAGCTCTAACGAGCAGGGCCCTCTGATTCCTCCTGTATTGAATTGGATTGTAACTGTACTGTCTGCCTCCATGTTGTAAAGCGCTGCGAAAACTGTTGGCGCTATATAAATCCTGTATAATAATAATAATAATAAGGGCCGTGCCGGTGAGTCTGTTAACAAAAGGGATGACGCCAGTGAGGGTGGAAAGGATGCAGCCTTTGCTCGAAAGATATCCGGATCGGGAGGCTGCTCGGTTGTTAGGGGTGGGTTTCTCCAAAGGCTTTCGCAAACCTTGTTCCCTGGCCTCTCTTCCACCAGTGTCCCAGGAACTTGCGTTCAGCCTTGCAACATCCTGCAGTGGTTTCTGAGAAATTGTGGAAGGAAGTTGTGTTGGGTGGCCCTTCCCCCTCACAGACTTTAGCAGATTTGGTGATCTCACCCCTGAGGGTCATGTCTAAGAAGGAGCCCAATAAATTTTGTCTTATTCACCACCTTTCCTTCCCGAAGGGTGGGTCGGTCAATGATGCGATTGACTCAGAGGCGTGTACGGTATCTTACACTTCCTTTTGATGCTGCTGTTTTCTGGGTCCGACATTATGGGCAAGGGGCGTTACAGAGGATCCCCTGGACAACCTAATTCTCTTACGAAACACGTAGGGCAGAGCGAAGCGCTGACGTCAACTTGTGTTACTGTTCGTATACTCAGAAGGACGGGTTTGTCTGATCGTGTGCCGGCCAGCACATTAGACTTTAGGCTTTTATTGATGCGACCATTGTAAGTGCGATACTTTGTTTCTCTTTTAGATAAATCTAAAGGTTTTACACTATTGCAGCATTTATGTTTTATATATGCCACGTGTATCCATAAATCGGTCTGAATGCCAATGAGGCGATCTGAGGAGCTGTGAGTGTGCTCGCTGCGCATTGGAATCAAGCTGTGCTTTATACTACATGCGTTCCCTGATCCTCTGTAACGGGGGATCACGATCATCTGGTAAGAAGTGATTCCTTCTAAACTGGTGGTGGATTTAGCACGTTTTTCCATTAGCGTTTGGAGAGGCCATTACACATATGGATGGACTTTATTGATTAAGTTCTGCACGGGTGGATGTCACACGGATTTTTCAGTTTTGTTTTTGGACACTGAAGGACTCCATATATGTTTTTTCATAGATGTTTTTTCATAGAGTTTTTTCTATATATATATTTTTTCATTAATTTTATATGATTGGTTTATGATTCATACATCTGTTCAACACTGGTGTTTTCATTGATCAGTTTATGATTTCCCACTTTTGATTCACAGGTTTAGCGCGATTCTATTTGCTTTTAATTTATCTTACTGTGCTAATGTTATACAGGAGAATTACTGCTTCAGTCAAAAAACGTAGGAATATTTCTTATGTTTTTGCATGTTTTATTTAAGTCTCATAGCGCAGTTTCTTTCCCTTTTTTCAATAATGTTTACTATCACTTTAAATTGTTCGTTTGGATCAAGCTGATGCAAACAAACTATTTCCTTCACTAAGTGCTACACTGGCTTCAAACACTGTATGTACTGCATGTAGCTTCAGCTACATACAGTATACAGTGCTGATTGGCTGAGTCAGAAGGACAGGCTGATGACATCACGCTCTCCGACTCCAATCAGAAGAAGCTTTGTATTCATTCACAGAATACAAAGCTACCTAAGAATGTCTGAAAACCGTTCAGACCGACTCTGCATTGTTCAGGGTGTGAGACAGAAGTCTCACAGCCGGAACCCAGCATTGTGCACTGTATATAGCTGAAGCAACATACAGTACATATAGTGCTTAGAGCCAGTGCAGCACTTACTGAAGGTAATCGTTTTTTGGACCAGCTTGGTCCAAACAAACTATTTAAAGTGACGGAAAACATGGAAATCAGCTTTAAGATGAACATCTTCCCTAATCCTAATAAAAAAACTGTCCACATTTATCTAGAAACAGTTTAACCACTTGCCCTCCAGAAGATTTACACCCTTCAAAACCAGATTTTTTTGGGGGATACGGCACTTCGTTATTTTAACTGACAATCGTGCAGTTGTGTGACGCTGTACCCAAATAAAATGTATGTATTTTTTTTCCAACAAATAGCTTTTTTTTGGTGGTATTTGATCACCTCTGTGTTTTTTATTTTTTGTGCTATAAACAAAAAAAGACCGACAACTAAAAATTTAGTGGGGTCCCCAAATTTAACCCCGCTATACCTAAATTTGGGGGTGACCAGAGCAATAGTTGGTTTGGGTCTTTTGATTATTTTGGACTCTGCCTTACTGCTGTGTCACCTGTCGTGCAGTTCCCCTTTGGGAGTATAGGTGGTGTTGTCACCTATACCCAGGGTTGAACCACAGGTGATGGAGTAGGTATTGGATGTCCTTTTTTGGCTGCCGTTGGTGGGCGGTTCTGGCCTGCTGTGCATGCCGGGAGAGGATATATAAGGGGCAAACGCCATTACACGGAGAGCCAATTCCCGGGGCCCATGCCCGGAGAGACAATTCCCGGGGGCCCATGCCCGGAGAGACAATTCCGGGGCCCACTGCCTGGAGGGAGCTACCCCTCAGAGGGGGGTGCGCAGCCATCTTGATCGAGGAGTCTCAGGCACCTTCAGCCTGAGACTACGGAGTTCCAGGTGGGCCCAGTACCTTTGACTGGGTCTACAACCGAGAGGAGTCCCAGTGAACCCGTGTGAGGGTAACCACTCTGACACAGAGGAAACCAGGGGAGGATTGATCCCATAACAAGAGGGCGAGTAATAGAGTATTGCTGACTCGGGAAAGGCCTGGTGACCTGTGGGAGGGAAGGATTCCTCGCTTCGCAGACTGCCTCTGCGGAGTGTTTAAAGTTCAGGAGGGATCTCCTTGACTTGGTCCTTGGAGGGGACTGAGCCATTGTTCCAGCATCCCGCCGGCTGCTAGTTCTATTGAGAGACTATCCGGGTAAGCTGTACCCACTCGGGATCGAGAGGCGACGAAGCCAAGAGTGTGCCTGAATCCACTTCTAACTGCTAACTTCTTTTTCTCACTTCAACTCTCTGGTTCCTGGAAGCAAGATAAAATAAACTCACGTTGGAGTTGATATGTTGTGTGGACATTGACCTCATTTGGGAAAGATAAAGACTCGCCTCTATAAACATAGAGGGGAGAACCAGAAGAAGGGAGCTACTAACTGCAGGACCCAAGTATGTAACACCGCCTAACCTTTATAATCTAGAGGACACGGGCATGTGGCATGGTGTGTCTTATCCCCCTGCTTGAGGAGGAAAAAGGGGGAAAAAGATCCGTGTGCTACAAAAAAAACAAAAAAAACCCAATATTTCTTACTTTCTGCTATAAAACATATCTAATAAAAAAAATGGAAAAAAATCGAATTTCTTCATCAATTTAGGCCAATATGTATTTTGCTACATATTTTTGGTAAAAAAAATTCTAATAAGCTTACATTGATTGCTTTGCGCAAAAGTTATACCGTCTACAGACGGGATATAGTTATGGAAATTAAAAAAAATATGTTTTTAATAGTAATGGCAGCGATCAGCGTCTTATAACAGGGCTGCAACATTGCGGCAGACAAATCAGACACTAAGTGACACTTTTTTGAGACCAGTGACTAATACAGTTTTTGGTGCTAAAAATATGCACTGTTACTGTACCAATGACACTGGCTGGGAAGGGGTTAACATCAGGGGTGATCAAAGGGTTAAATGTGTGTCTAGGGAGTGCTTGCAAACTCTGGGGGAAGTGCTTTTACTATGGGAAAGCAGAGATCCATGTTCCTGCTTTGTAGGAACACAGGATCACAGCCTTCCCTTCTCACAGAACTGCGGTCTGCCTTGTTTACATAAGCAGACCGCTGTTCTGCCTGTCTCCCAAATGATCGGTGGGTCCCAGTGTACATCGCGTCCATCAGACCCACCGATTAGCACGTGATGTGTCTAATCACAGTGGGAGCGGGTCACCGGCGCCGCACGTGCGCACCCCAGACCCGGAAGTGCAGGATCCAGTACAGGTACTTTGCCGCCATATATTTACTGTATGCAGTCAGCAAGCAGTTAAAGCTAACAATGATGATTTTTGCTTTGGGTAGAAAAATAAGGGGAAAGCATAAATTCTATTTTCCACATGCTGCAAATTAAAAGATGTTTATCTTCCCTTGTCCTTACCTCCCCTCCATCATTCTCCCCTTTCCTTTTTCCCTTCCTCCCCCTCCAACCCCCCCACTTTATTTTTTTAAACCCCCTGCCATGTTTGGTACAACCCGACGGTAGTCGGGAGAGTTTTATTAGTTTATCCACCTAAAACAAAAAGCTTAAGGGAGGTGAATACTGCCATTTGAAAGATCATATCATTGTTATTGTTATGACATGCTACAGGATGTTTACCCCTGCTTACATATAGAGTATAAGTAGAGAATACTCAAAATGTAAGTATGTCTGTTACTTTTCATGTGGTACCTGATATAATACATGTGAATTTCTCAGCTGTTGATTGCGAGCTACCTGCTACACGCTGTATAACTTGTTATGTACATCCCTTATTTATAAATAAAGAATTAAAAAATAAGATGTTTATCTGAACTTTTTTAATATTTCTTTCTTTTATCTAGGAAAATGCCTTTAAATGAAGCAAAAGACTTTACACTGTTCATTAAAAATTCAGTTTATTTTCGAAAATTTCGATTTTCAGGGTAAGTGATTAAGGAAAATATTTTAGGTATAGTCTTGAAAAGGCCCACCTTGTCACATTTGTAATCTTTTCACATTGCAATAAACTATGATGTCCACCATACTTGTCAACAGTACCATATCCAATCCAAAGTAAGCTCTAAACAAGATTTGTACAGCCCCTGCTCATCAGGTGTTGGTTTTATTACATACTGCAGTCAGGGAGAAGAGACATTGCTTTTGCTTTGTATGTGTTTTTCTCAGGATGCCTATGTGTTCATGTAGAGTTCTGGTACAGGGCAGAAAACATAAAATGGGAAGTGTGTCAAGGTGGCCAGGGGACAACTTACAAAGTAAACTTAGAGGGGGAAATTTATTGAAAAAAAAATATGGTTACATAGTTAGTCTGGTTGAAAAAGGACACAAGTCTATCTACTTCAACCAATAAAAGGGAAAAAAATAACATATTCACAATCCTATACCCACAGTTGATCCAGAGGAAGGCAAAAAACCCAGCAAAGCACGATCCAATTTGCTACAGCAGGGGAAAAAAAAACTCTTTCCTGATCCCTAGAGAGACACAATCAGATATTCACTGGATCAACTTTACCTATAAATGTTGGTATGTTGGTATATTATGTATTTAGGAAAGAATACGGACCTTTTTGTAAGCAATCTACTGAGCTGGACAGAACCAGCTCTGGAGGGAGTCTATTCCACCTTTTCACAGCTCTTACTGTGAAGAAACCTTTCTGAATTTGGAGATTAAATCTCTTTTTCTCCAGACGTAAAGAGTGCCCCCTTGTCTTCTGGGATGACCCTAAAGTGAATAACTCAACAAGTTTACTATATGGACCACTTATGAATTTATACATGTTGATCATATCCCCCCTTAATCTCCACTTCTCAAGAGAGAATACACTCAGTTCCTCTATTCTTTCCTCTATCCTTTTTGTGAACTGGTGCCCAAAACTGAACTCTATATTCCAAATGAGATCTTACTAATGATTTGTACTGGTGCAAAATGATATCTCTCTCTCTGCACTCTGTGCCTCTATTAATCCAAGAAAGGATTTTGCTCGCTTTGGAAATGGAAGCTTGGCATTGTATGCTATTATTAAGCTTATGATCTACCAGAACACCCAGATCCACCACGAATTCCCCAGTTATACTCCCCCTAGTATGTATGATACATGCATATTCTTAGCCACCAAGTGCATAACTTTACATTTATCAACATTACAACTCATTTGCCACATACTGTAGTTGCCCAATTAGACAGAGCATTGAGGTTGGCTTGTAAGTTGGAGACATCCTGTAAGGACTTTATTCCACTGCATAGCTTGGTGTCATCTGCAAAGACAGAAATGGTACCAGACCCAATATCATTTATAAATATATTAAAAAGTAAGGGTCCCAACACTGAACCTTGGGTTACTCCACTAACAACCTTAGACCATTTAGAGTATGAATCATTAACCACTACTCTCTGAATATGGACCTTTAGCCAATTTTTTATCCATTTGCAAACTGATTTTTCCAAGCCTGTAGACTTTACTTTACACATTAGCTGCGTGTGGGCAACTGTGTCAAACGCTTTTGCAAAATCCAAGTATATACTACTTCCACAGCCACCCTTCTGTCCAAGATTTTACTTACCTCCTCATAAAAAGAAATCAGGTTTGTCTGACAACTTCTGTCTTTCATGAATCCATGTGGTCCTAAATTAAACTCTCCAGTATCTTCCCAACTATAGAAATTAAACTAACAGGTCTACAGTTACTTGGTAAAGACTTTGATCCCTCTTTAAAAATAGGCACCACATTGGCCTTACACCTATCCAGTGGTACTATTCCAGTTATTAAGAGTCAAAAAAAATTAAAACAATGGCTTTGAAATGACAGAGCTCAATTATTTTAGGATCCGTGGGTGTATGCCATCTGGTCCAGGTGCTTTATTCACCTTTTATTCTGTCTAAATATCTAGACCAGGGATCCTCAAACTACGGCCCTCCAGGTGTTGCAGAACTACACATCCCATGAGGCAATGTAAAACTCTGACATTCACAGACATGACTAGGCATGATGGGAATTGTAGTTCCTGAACAGCTGGAGGGCCGTAGTTTGAAGACCCCTGATCTAGACCATATAAATGTTGAGCCATTGTGGATCATTTGGGGCTGTGTCAATACCATCTCCATTATGGACATGAGCTCTCCCATTTTCCTTTGTATACACAGAGCTGAAGAACTTATTAAATACATTTGCCTTCTCTTTGTCCCCAGTCACCCACTCTAGATTATTTTGTAAAGGGCCTACATGCTCAGACCTGACTTTTTTATTATTAATATATTTGAAGAATTTTTGGGGTTTGTCCTACTATCGTTTGCAATATGTCGGTCTTTTTGAATTTTTGCGGCCTTGATTTCCTTTTTACACATTCTGTTATATTCCTTGTAACATTTAAATGATGATAGTGTTCCTTAATTTTTAGATTTTTTTAAAAGCTCTTTTCTTAAAATTTGTAGCTTTTTTAACTTTGGCCATGAGCCACGTAGGTATTTTTTTTAGTCATTTAAATTTTTTGTCCATGGGAATATACTTTGCAGTGAGTTCACATACAGTCTTTTTGAAGAATTCCCATTTCTGTTCTGTGATCATTAATGCCAATACAGTATTACCTCCAAGTCTAAATCTTGGAGAACAGCCCTCATCTTTGGAAAATTTGCTCTCTTATGCCGCGTACACACGATCGGAAAATCCGACAAGAAAACAGTGGATCTTTTCTGACGGAATGTTGCCTCAAACTTGTGTTGCATACACATGGTCACACAAATCTTGTCGGAATTTCCAACCGTCAAGAAGGCGTTGACATAAAAGACGTACGACGAGCTGAGATCAATAAAGTTCAATAGGCAGTTCGGCTCTTCTGCTTGATTCTGAGCATGCGTTTTTTTTTGCGCGTCGGAATTGCATACAGACGAGCGGATTTTCCGTCGGAAAAATAGAGAACCTGCTCTCAATCTTTTGTTGGCGTAAATTCCGACAGAAAAAGTCTGATGGAGCTTACACACGGTCGGAATTTCCGACAAAAAGCACACATCAGACTTTTCTTGTCGGAATTTCCGATCGTGTGTACGCGGCATAAGAGTTAAGTGTTTTTTTATCTTTCCAGTATGTGTTTATTGTTCACAGCTAACATTAAATGAAATCATGTTATGGTCACTGCTACTCAAATGTTCTTTTATATGAACATTAGTAAAAAATCTCTGCATGGTTTGAGGTTACCAGGTCCAGCAGAGCATCATTCATAGTTGGGGCCGGTATGAATTGTACCATAAAATTGTCTTGTAATAGGTTTATAAATTTTTGCCCTTTAACTGTTCCCGCAGTGCCATTACTCCAGTCAATTTCCTGGGTAGTTAAAATCCCCTATTATTATCACTGTGCCACCCCTTGCAGCCCTTTTCTATCTGTGCAAGGAGCTGAGTCTCCACCTCCTCATTAACACTGGGTGGCCTATAACAAACTCCAATGATTACCTGTGTAGTACGCACCCCCATGTTTGACCTGTCTGTCACATTAAAATCAAATCCTCCCTTCCCCCTCAATCCTAGTTTAAATACTCCTCCAGCCTTTGCATAAACCTCTCCCCCAGCACAGCAGACCCCCTTCAACTTAGGTGAAAAGTCAGCCCAAGGCTCTAGATAGAAACCCAAATCTTTCCCTCTTACACCAGGTCTTTAGCCATGCATTCAGTTCTCTAATCTCACTCTGTCTTTCCTGACAGAGTGAGCGGGTTGGGCGCCAAGTGGTTAAATAGTGTGTGAATGTTTATCAAAATTATATTTTTAATAAAAATACTCAAATAAATTTTTGAAGCCATGCAGCTGTGAACTTGTTTTAATCTGTTGACTGGGATGACATATTGCATTTCCTACTTAATTTTACACAGTCATTTCTTATAGACCAAATCCTTGACTTTCTTATAACTTTTAGCAAGTTTTTTTATTTTAAATATAGTTTGTCACAACTGTTTATTACAGCCATTCTCAACTAAGGTTCCTCAAGAGGTTGCTAGATGTTCCTTGGGTTGTAACTAATTTATATTCCATTGCTGTATGGCAAAACAAGCAGCATGACACAGTTATATTTTTAAAGCGGAGCTCCACCCTAAAGTGGAACTTCCGCTCATCGGATTCCTTCCCCCCCTCCGGTGCCACAATTGGCACCTTTCAGGGGGGAGGGGGTGCAGATACTTGTATAATACAGGTATTTGCACCCACTTCCGGGCATAGATAGCCGCAGAATATTCGGGTAGCTACGCCACTTCCCGTCCCCCTCGCTGTGTTCTGGGAAACACACAGTTCCCAGAACACAGCGGGGGGACCAGTGAAAGACGCGCAGCGCGACTCGCGCATGCGCAGTAGGGAACCTGGCAGTGAAGCCGCAACGCTTCACTTCCTGATTCCCTCACCGAGGATGGTGGCGGGGGCAGCCGAGAGACGAGCGATTGCTCGTCTTCTGCTGCCGACATCGCGGCCACCCTGGACAGGTAAGTGTCCATTTATTAAAAGTCAGCAGCTGCAGTATTTGTAGCTGCTAGCTTTTAATAAAAAAAATTTAAGGTGGAGCTCCGCTTTAAATATAAAGGTATCATTCTGACCACCAGTAAGGGTTGGATTTTTCATACTCACAATCAATGTAAAGGACATTTTCTCCATTGAGCTCCAATTAACTGGCTTTGGTAAGGATTCTCGGAAACCTGAATATTATGTTAAGGGTCCCTTTGGGGTAAGAAGGCTGAGAAAGGCTGTATAATGTACACATAAATACCATTCAGATTTAAATGTCCAAGCCATTCTGTCTTTTTTTTTTTTTTTCAAAAGGGAAAACACACTGAAGACATTGGATGATACTTATTTTAAGAGCTGTAGATATGATCCAGTCTCCAGCCCGTACTGTCCAGTTTTCACAATCAAGAATATCATAACAAAGACTAAAAATAGCTTTGAAGAACTGTCTCTTCTGGTATATTTTCACTTTTATTTTAAACTTACCTGTAATTAAGATGCAAATAAGTGCCATCACTGGGAATATTCAGGAAGGTGGACACTGTTCTAGGGTCTTCCAGTGATGAATGTTTTACATTTATTGCAATTAATATGTTCAAATGCGGTAATACATATACTTGTTTATAAAAAGTTCTCCTGTGTTGGCAGCACGCTGGAGAGCTGTACCTCTGCTCTTAGGCCCCTTTCACACTGAGGCGTTTTTACAGCGTTTTGGCGCTAAAAATAGCGCTGTAATAACGCCTGAAATAATCTTGCCCCAGCATTCTCAATGTGAAATCACTGAGGGCTTTCACATTGAGGCGTTTTACTGGCTGGGCGTTGAAAAAAATCCTGCCAACAGCTTTTTTACAGCAACTTTAGGGCGCATAAAATAGTGCTGTAAAAACGCCTATCCCCATTGAAATGAATGGGAACCGCGGTAAAAACGCGGTAAAAACGCGGTAAAACGCGGTAAAAAATAACAGAAGCTGTGGGGAAGGTCACATGACCGCAGTACAGTAGAGGATTGTGGGATATCAGGAAATCCTGTTGAGAACAGGAGAAGGATGGCAGAGCATAGTGAAATGCAGGCCACATCTGCAGAAGCATGTGGAGAATCAAATGAAAGAACCTCTGATCCGGAGGAGTTCATTGACAGTATGAGGAGGCACCCTGAACTATGGGACAAAAGAAGCCCTCACTATGCAAACCGTCTAAAAAAACGAGCAGGATGGAATGATGTTGCTGCCCAGCACATTGAAAAGTGGACATCTTTATCAAGCATGTCAAAAACTGAGAAAAGTAAGTAGCTGCAATCCCAATCTAGTCCCTACTCTAGTCCTTCATTACCCTATTCAGTATGCTGTTAGTCCCAAACCCCCATCCCCATATGACCAAAACCAGCAAACTTTAATCCCACCCCTCATAGAACCATACCCCCTACCCTAACCTAATAGAGCTCTCTCATAGTCCTAAACCACCCACCTATTATAGTCCCAAACCACCCACCACAACCTTAATCCCACCCATCATAGTCCCAAACCACCCACCACAACCTTAATCCCACCCATCATAGTCCCAAACCACCCACCACAACCTTAATCCCACCCATCATAGTCCCAAACCACCCACCGCAACCTTAATCCCACCCATCATAGTCCCAAACCACCCACCACAACCATAATCCCACCCATCATAGTCCCAAACCACCCACCACAACCATAATCCCACCTATCATAGTCCCAAACCACCCACCACAACCTTAATCCCACCCATCATAGTCCCAAACCACCCACCACAACCTTAATCCCACCCATCATAGTCCCACACCACCCACCACAACCTTAATCCCACCCATCATAGTCCAGATTAACCCACTGTAACCATAATCCCACATATAATAGTCCCAAAACACCTACTGTAACCATAATCCCACCTCTCCTAATGTCAAACTCCCCCACCGTAACCATAATCCCACCCTTCAAAGTCCAGATTAACCCAATGTAACCATAATCCCATCCCCAAAAAAGTATACCCCATGTTCTTTTGAACTTTTATTTTGCAATATAGTAATTAAATCTAATTGACACAAAGACACATTGTTAGAATAAGCATTTATTTTTGCATTTAACATTACAGAATGAAAAAAAGATTTTACTTAACATACATGAAACATTCTGCATGAAATATCTAATTAGAAAGAAAGTGAAGGCTGTATACAGAATTTTTATATCATATTTTCTTGCCAGCTTAGTGCACCAGCCGGACTCATAAAATAGTCTGCAAAAGTATCACGAATTGTAAATCCTACTATGGGCCCACGAACATGAAGGAAATTTGCCGGTTCAATGCTGTTTGACAGTGTATCTTGAAAATTAACTCCATCCCTTTCTCTCACCAAAATGTGTAGTATACACGCGGCTTTGATTAACTTGCATGCATTGTCCACACTGAGGTTAATTGGTTTCAGTAAAATTTGCCACTTGTTAGCCAGTATTCCAAACGCGCATTCGACAAGTCTACGTGCCCGACACAGCCTGTAGTTGAAAATCCTCTTTCGGGTATCCAGATTTCTTAACGAATGCGGCTTCATCAAATGTTCGTGAATGGCAAACGCATCGTCCGCTACAAACACAAACGGCATTTCGGGTCCTTCTGTTCCAGGCAGAGGTCTGTTTTCGGGTAAATCCAACTGGTTATAGGCAAGTCTTTTTCCAAATTTGGTTTGCTGGAAAACAGCGGAGTCTGCACTGCTCCCAAATGATCCTATATCTACAAAAATAAATTTATAGTCTGCATCCACCACAGCCATTAAAACTACCGAAAAGTATTTTTTGTAATTGTAGTACTGACTACCGCTATGGCATGGTTTTATAAGTCGAATATGCTTCCCGTCAATAGCTCCTAGACAGTGTGGAAAATTAGTTTTATTCAAAAACCGCTGGGCTACATCTTCCCATTTATCCTTATTCGGGACAGGCATAAATGTAGTTTTGAGATTCCAAATGGCATCACATGTTTCCTTCACAATGTTGCTTATGGTCGATATACCAATCCTAAATTCATATTGCAGTGATGTGTATGTATTTCCAGTGGCAAGATATCTGCAAAATAAAATAATTTTATTCAATTTCAGTAAAACTAATAAAAAAGCGATGGAAGACGCTTCGCGACAACTTGAAGCGGGAACTAATAAAACAAAATCATGTCCAAAGTGGATCTGGATCAAGAAAAGGCAGAATCTACTGCCATTTCCAAGAATTGGACTTTCTGCGACCGGTGATGCAAGAGAGACAGTATGTATTAAAATGTTCTATGTGTTTATTTTTTTTATAAATGTATATAAATAAGAGCATTACTAATTTTGCACTTTCTATTCATTTTTATTGTATACAGAACTGAAAATAATTTCAGCAGTACTGAGGAGGAGGACAGTCAACCGGCAGGACCAGCGGCAAATGAAGAACAAATAGAACAGCAGCAGGAGGGGGACATTTGTGCTCCAGAGCCTCCAAGACGAATCGCAAGAACACCAACAACAAAGGCAAAGGAAAGCCAACAGTTTATAGATGTGGTGAAAAAATTAATGGATTCACAAAGAAGTGACCACCCCGAAATTGAAGCCTTTACTAAGAGTTTAGTTCCCCAGATCGCAGAAATCCCTAAAGAGCATCAATGCGATTTGCGTATAGATATTTTAAAAGTAATAAAATCGTAGCAAGTTAAAAATAATCCCCCCCTTTTCCCGTGGCCAACCCTTTGAACTGAGCACCCAAACAACAAATACAAGTTATAGACACCAGTGGGAAGATGCTCCAACACCATCTTACAATCCCTATGGCCCAAATCCCCATATCAGTCCCAGATTTCCATCCCAATACGGTATGGGCCAAAATTATTTCCCTCGCTGTCAAACTCCTCATCCTCCTCCGCCTACTCCTCCTCCTGCTCCTACTCCTACTCCTCAGGGAAACACTAGAGATGATTTACACCCTCACCCCCAATTTTATCATGATTTGTAACTACTGTATGTTTTTCAGAGTAAATTAGTTTTAAAAAAAAAAAATTGTTTAGATAAGATTTATATTATATATATATTTTTGTGTTTTATAAAAAAAATTGATTACGGTAACTGTTCAAAAAAAAATATATTTCTAGTTCAATATTTACTGTTCAAAATAAATATATTTCTTGTTCGAAATTTAATATTTCTGATTTTGTTTTCAAAAAAATGTTTTATTTTTACACATGTTGTGTAAATTGACCAATAAAATATATTTTTTCCCCAAAAATTTTGTAAGATGTTTTTTAATTCAGAATGATTAAAAAAAATTGTCATTTCTAAAATTACTCACCTCAGCGTTACAAGTAAGCGTTCACATGGCGGTATTGCTTCCCTACAATTAGTATCTTGTCTCAACAACGCAGGTGTCAGCAGGTCAAGAAGAAAGTCAAATCTATGGAAATACATAGATTTTAAGTTAAAGAGACGATAAAAGTAAGGTAAGGGTAGGGGAAAGGTTATGTTTTAAAGTTTTAATCATACAGGTGTGGGATTATGGTTTGGATTTTGGGACTAGGAGTGGAGGGATTAGGGTTGGGAGTGTGGGATGGGATTAAGGATTTTGGGACTAGGAGTGGAGGGATTAGGGTTGGGAGGATGGGATGGGATGGGATTAAGGATTTTGGGACTAGGAGTGGAGGGATTAGGGTTGGGAGTGTGGGATGGGATGGGATTAAGGATTTTGGGACTAGGAGTGGAGGGATTAGGGTTGGGAGGATGGGATGGGATGGGATTAAGGATTTTGGGACTAGGAGTGGAGGGATTAGGGTTCGGAGTGTGGGATGGGATTAAGGATTTTGGGACTAGGAGTGGAGGGATTAGGGTTGGGAGGATGGGATGGGATGGGATTAAGGATTTTGGGACTAGGAGTGGAGGGATTAGGGTTGGGAGGATGGGATGGGATGGGATTAAGGATTTTGGGACTAGGAGTGGAGGGATTAGGGTTGGGAGGATGGGATGGGATGGGATTAAGGATTTTGGGACTAGGAGTGGAGGGATTAGGGTTGGGAGTGTGGGATGGGATGGGATTAAGGATTTTGGGACTAGGAGTGGAGGGATTAGGGTTGGGAGGATGGGATGGGATTAAGGTTTTTGGGACTAGGAGTGGAGGGATTAGGGTTGGGAGTGTGGGATAGGATGGGTGTAGTTTAGGGACTGCCGAGACAGGCATTAGGGGTTTAGGGACTACTAGGTGTGGGTTTAGAGAACTGGCATATACTTACGTTGCAATGCTCATCCGAGTGTAATTTCGGAACTTGTCAGGGTGCTCTCTCAGATCATGATAGAGAATGGCAAATTGTCCTCTGTCAGAGTGCCTTTGTTGGATTGGATGCACCCAAAATCGACGTTGTGATCTCTGCTGTTGCAGAAAATGTTCCCAAACATGGAGCACAAACAACAACAGTAGCTCATGAAACTCCATCTTCTCCACGTTCTGTACAAAACCAGGAAGTACACAGGATATGATGCAAGGGGGTAGGGTTATTAACAGACGCTAACGCAGTAAAAACGCGTTAAAAACGCGCTAAAAACGCATATGCGTTAGCGCTATTTTTACCGCAAACGCGGTAAAAACGCGGTAAAATCGCGGTAAAAAAAGTCATATTTTTGACACGTTTTTTCAACGCCTCAGTGTGAAAGGGGCCTTATGCACAATTCAGAGATCCAGGTCTGACACACTGAGGTTAATTTACTAAAATTGGAGAGTGCAACATCTGGTGCAGCGCTGTATACAAACCAATCAGCTTCCATTTTTTTTTCCAAAGCTTAACCACTTCAATACCATGCACTTACCACGCCCCTTCCTGCCCAGTGCAATTCACACTTTGAATGACAATTGCGCGGTCATACAACGCTGTACCCAAACTACATTTTTGTTATTTTCTTCCCACAAATAGAGCTTTCTTTTGGTGGTATTTGATCACCTCTGCGGTTTTTATTTTTTTATTTTTATTTTTGCTAAACAAACTAAAAAAGACCAAATTTTTGGGAAAAAATCTTTTTTTTAGTTTCTGTTGTGCGGGTATATACTTTTAAAACTGGTGAAGACGCCAGTGATGCATAGTTCCCTGCGGCCCAGCAGGTGGCGCTGTCACTTTGGGCCGGGGTTGAACCATCGCTGCAGTGCCGTACCCTTTGTGACCTCTCGCAGCGGTTGTACGGCGGGGCGGGGAACCCGCCGTGCTTGCTGGGAGAGGGTATAAAGGGGGCGGACATCTTCGCCACGAGGGAGGAGTCCCAGGCACCTTCAGCCTGAGGGCTGCTGTTCGCGGTCGGTGTCCAGGCGGCCTAGGCCTGGGCGCCGGGAGTTCGTGTTCCATCCCTTCAGTCTGGGGTGAGGTACTCGGTTGGAGGCCTGGGGCCCAGTACCTTCCGCTGGGTCCCGCGAGGGAGGGATTGTCCTAGGGGGGCCTCAGGAGTGGGGCACCCGAATCCAGAGGCGTAAGGGACCGGAGGAGGGACTCATCCGAAGACCTGGTGCAGCAGATTGCCAGTGCCGGGTGAACCTCTGGAGACCGCCCAGAGGGATATCTTTCCCGAACAGGGGCCAAGTTCAAACAGGAATTGGTTCATGTTCAATGACTGGTGGCAGCGGTCCAACTATTCAACTCAGGTCAGTGGCAGAGACATGCTATTAGGCCTGTGGCAGGGGCCTCAACGGTTTATCCGGTCGGTGGCAGCAAACAAAACTCACGGTCGGTGGCAGAGACCGTGCGCCAGGCCTATTCGCTAGCAAAGGAATAGGAGAGCTCAGTTGTGCTTGGGCCTACTCGTACCTACACCCCTGTCTGTCTGTTACTGAAAGTTCAACTGATTGTGTTCACCCTGAAAGTAGAGAAATAAAGGAGTGTTGGACTTTCGATTGGTGTGGGGCTCTATGTTATTGGCAGACACATCTCCACGGAACAGCTCAAGGCTTCGTACGCAGTGAACAGACCCGGAGGTAATTCAAGTAACTCTGCTCAACCCTCATACACATACGAGGGGAGAGCTTGGCGTAGTGTTCCTGCACTCTCCTCTCCCAGGTACCCCTAGACACAAGCCAATCTCCACGAGAAAACCTGAGAGGGAGAGTGAGGCTCCGCTACACTGTCATAAAATGTTGTTTTCCCCTTCACTGAAGGGCACTGATGAGGCAGCACTGAGGAGGCAGCACTGATGAGGCGGCACTGATGAGTTGGCACTGATAAAGTGGCCCTGATGGGCACTGATGAGAAGGCACTGATATGTAGAATTGATGGGCACTGATAGGCGGCACTGATATGCAGCACTGATGGGCACCAATAGGCAGCACTGATATGCAGCACTGATGGACACTGATAGGCGCCACTGATCGACACTGATAGGTGGCACTGATGGGCACTGACAGGCGGCACTGAAGGGCACTGACAGGCAGCACTGATGGGCACTGACAGGCGGCTGTGATGGGCACTGACAGGCGGCTGTGATGGGCACTGACAGGTGGCTGTGATGGGCACTGACAGGTGGCACTGATTGGCGGTACTGATTGGCACTGACAGGTGGCACTGACAGGTGGCACTGATGGGCAGCACTGAGGATGAGGTACTGGCAGGTGTTACTGCTGGGCAGTGATTGGCACTGTGGTGGGCAGTGATTGGCACTGTGGTGGGCACTGGCATTCTTTATTATGGGGGAACTTTTTGGCAGGTGATCTTTTACATTTAAGGGGGCTGTGCTGATAATCAATGTGCTGATTATCAGCACAGACCCCCCCCCCCCCCTCTGACAGGGAGAGCCGCCGATCGGCTCTCTCTGTCAGCGTGAACCGAGAAATGCTGTTTACCGGCACTTCCTGGTTCACGCGATGATCAGCTGTGATTGGTCACAGCTGATCACGTGGTAATAAGCCTCTGACAGAGGCTTCTTATCACGATCAGAGATGCGGGGTGTCAGACTGACACGCCGCACTCGCGATCGCCGCAATGCGTGCCCCCACGCGCGTGCGCCGGCATGTTATCCTGCTAGACGTCCATTCAGGATAACAGAACCACTTCCCGGACGTCAATTCCCTATTGACCGGACGGGAAGTGGTTAATTGAACAAGCTGAAGTTAGAAGCTGATTTGCTACCATGCACAGCTGCACCAAGTTTTGTAATCTGCAGTTTTGGTAAATCAACCCCACTACTCCAATTAACACTAATTATTATTTAAGAATGTAAGATTTTGTCTAGAGCTTTCTTTCAAGCCTGCACATTAAAAAATATACACTAGCAATTTGCATTATGTAGGTACATTTTTGAGGAGGTAACAGGATGATATACTTTTTTATTTTAGGGTGGAGTTGTTAGAATTGATATTGAGTGGAAATGCAATTTGGATCAAGCAAAAGTCTGCATACCACAATACTCCTTTGGATTGCAAGATAAAAACAACAACTTCAGGTTAGGTTCCTATGTTGCTGATCATTTTATATTTACTGTATTTGTCACAAAAAATATATTTACATTGGAATTCCTGCCCAGAACTATTTCTAGTTCTGAATTGGGAAGTGTTCCATTTTTAATTTCTTCCTAGTGGAAGATATCTCTCACTTGGTCACAGTCATCTTAATTTCTACTGTGTAGTCCGGGCAATAAAGACAATCTCCCCAGCAGTGATACAGACACCAATAAAAGCACATTTAATAGTAGTGCAGTTTAGACCCTCTGTCTTAAATTGTTGCAATCAGTGACCCCCTCCATTGGGGAATTCTTCTGATGTGTCACCATGTCAGGAATCTCGAGCAGGGGCGTACCTAGAGCATTTGGCACCCGAGGCGGCTCTCATATCTGGTACCCCCCCACTTTAAAATGTAAAAACACCCCACAGTGCCCCCTGCATACCTCTGCATCCTTCAATATCTTTGTCACTACTTTGTACCCCCTCTCCACAACTGGTCCCCTTTACATTACACAGCCCTCCCCTGCCGCTCTGGACCCCTTTACATTACACAGCACCCTGCAACTCTGGACCCCCTTTACATTACACAGCACCCTGCACCTCTGGACCCCTTTACATTACACAGCAGCCTGCACCTCTGGACCCCCTTTACATTACACAGCACCCTGCAACTCTAGACCCCCTTTACATTACACAGCACCTTGCACCTCTGGACCCCTTTACATTACACAGCACCCTGCACCTCTGGACCCCCTTTACATTACACAACCCCCTGCACCTCTGGACTCCTTTACATTACACAGCACCCTGCACCTCTGGACCCCTTTACATTACAAAACCCCCTGCACCTCTGGACTCCTTTACATTACACAGCCCTCCCCTGCACCTCTGGACCCCTTTACATTACACAGCACCCTGCACCTCTGGACCCCTTTACATTACACAGCACCCTGCACCTCTGGACTCCTTTACATTACAAAACCCCCTGCACCTCTGGACTCCTTTACATTACAAAACCCCCTGCACTACACTTGGTGATCTTCATTGTGTTACCCCAAATGTTGATTGTGACTGTACAATGTTATGTGGCGACTTTTATACATTTTGTATGACAAAACTTGAATAAAAAGATTGAAACACAAAACCCCCTGCACCTCTGGACTCCTTTACATTACAAACCCCCTGCACCTCTGGACCCCTTTACATTACACAGCACCCTGCACCTCTGGACCCCTTTACATTACACAGCACCCTGCACCTCTGGACCCCTTTACATTACACAGCCCCCCACCCTGCAGCTCTGGACCCCTGCACATTACACAGCCCCCACAGCTCTGGACCCCCTGCACATTACTCCCCCTACAGCTCTGGACCCCCTGCACATTACCTCCCTACAGCTCTGGACCCCTGCACATTACACAGCCCCCCACAGCTCTGAACCCCCTGCACATTACCCCCCCTACAGCTCTGGACCCCCTGCATATTACCCCCTACAGCTCTGGACCCCCTGTACATTACCCCCTACAGCTCTGGACCCCCTGCACATTACCCCCCTACAGCTCTAGACCCCCTGCACATTACCCCCCTACAGCTCTGTACCCCCTGCACATTACCCCCCTACAGCTCTGGACCCCCTGCACATTACCCCCCTACAGCTCTAGACCCCCTGCACATTACCCCCCTACAGCTCTGGACCCCCTACACATTACCCCCCTACAGCTCTGGACCCCCTGCACATTACTCCCTCTACAGCTCTGGACCCCTGCATATTACCCCCCTACAGCTCTGGACCCCTGCACATTACCCCCCCACAGCTCTGGACCCCCTGCACATTACCCCCTACAGCTCTGGACCCTTTACACAATACCCCCCACACAGCTCTGGACCCCTTACACAATACCCCCCCCCACACAGCTATGGACCCTCTGCACAATATCCCCCCGACACACAGCTCTGGACCCACATTACCCACCCCCTGCAGCTCTGGACCCCCTGCACATTACCCTCCCTACAGCTCTGGACCCCCTGCACATTACCCCTCCTACAGCTCTGGACCCCCTGCACATTACCCCCTACAGCTCTGGACCCCCTGCACATTACCCCTTACAGCTCTGGACCCCCTGCACATTACCCCCCTACAGCTCTGGACTCCCTGCACATTACCCCCCCTTACAGCTCTGGACCCCCTGCACATTACCCCCCTACAGCTCTGCACCCCATGCACATTACCCCCTACAGCTCTGGACCCCTGCACATTACCCCCCTACAGCTCTGGACCCCCTGCACACTACCCCCCTACAGCAATGGACCCCCTGCACATTACCCCTCTACAGCTCTGGACCCCTTGCACATTACCTGCCTACAGCCCTGGACCCCCTGCACACTACCCCCTACAGCTCTGGACCCCCTGCACATTACCCCCTACAGCTCTGGACGCCCTGCACATTACCCCTCCTACAGCTCTGGACCCCCTGCACATTACTCCCTCTACAGCTCTGGACCCCCTGCATATTACCCCCCTACAGCTCTGGACCCCTACACATTACCCCCCCCACAGCTCTGGACCCCCTGCACATTACCCCCTACAGCTCTGGACCCTTTACACAATACCCCCCACACAGCTCTGGACCCCCCCCCCACACAGCTCTGTACCCCCTGCACATTACTAACCCCCCTACAGCTCTGGACCCCTGCACATTACCCCCCCTACAGCTCTGGACCCCCTGCACTGTGCACATTACCCCCCTACAGCTCTGGGCCCCCTGCACATTACCCCCCTACAACTCTGGACCCCCTGCACATTACCCCCCCCTACAGCTCTGGACCCCCGCATGTTGCATAGCTCTGTGTTCGTTCCTACTTTGCACTTTCCTATTCACAAGATAATGATTGGTTGCTAGGACCACCTAGCAACCAATCACCTGCTACTCCTCCGGCATTTCCTGTCCTCTATTCAACGCTGCCTTACCGTCTGTTTTTTTTTCTCCTGCTCGCGGTGGCCGGTCCTATGTGTCTCCTGGGTAGCAGTACAGCCCGCACCCGACTCGGGCACCCCCAAACCCTGTCACAGCTGGGCTCTCCCTGCACTGTCAGGGTTCCATGCCGCGCTGTCACTGATTCATACAGGGGACTTGGAGGACAGGGGTGCTGCCCAACACCCCCCCCCCAGTGTGTGACACCCAGAGTGGAACATCCCCCCCCACCCCCTAGTTAGTACGCCACTGATCTGGAGGAAATATTCCCACTTGGTTTACAAACCTAACGAAGGTCCCTCACCCTTCCCCACTGCCCACTCTATCCAAAACTAAAAATAATTAAACTGAGGGTCTACTATAATGCTCATGGTCTGACCAAACAATTTTTGGATGAAGAGGAGAAGGGTTATACTCTTTGTTAGGTGTTTGTTTATTGCTATTTGTGGTTCACTTTGGACAGTTCACATTAAGTCCTCTCCCTGTTGCAGGCTGTTAAAGGGATAAGAATTGATGAGAACTCTATTCTCCGAAGGTGACAGAGACCGTAAGATTTATTTTTTATTACCATGCTTGTCTTACGATCACAGTGACCTCCATTAAATTTTTTATTCCTGGTGCTACTGGGATAAAAAGGAGGTAAAATCTTGCTAATGGAGATACAGAAAGCAATAAAAACTTGACAAAAGAGCTAACTTTTGACCACTCTTTCCAAAATTAAGTATAAAAAAGAAATAGTGGGGATCTGGACTTCGATGGTTAGGACAATAATATCACTTTACAAATAACTCTTCACTGATTACAGCACAAACAACTCCCATTTATGTTTTATTTGCAGAACAGCTACTTATTATTGGGATAAAGAAAGACGTGAAAACAGAGACCTCCTTAAACTCTATGGGATCCGATTTGAAATATCAGTGACAGGAGAGGTTGGTTTTCAATGAGCACATATCTCACTGCATTGATTTAGTATTTGCTGTTGGGTGACCTTCAACCCTCTATGTCCAGGCAAGAAGATTTAGTATTATCCCAACAGCTGTAAGCCTTGGAACTGGGTGTGCCTTCTTGGGTAGTGTAAGTAATACATTGTTCTTTGATGATTTTGTGTTGTACTGGAAGGATAAATGCAATAAATGTTATTGTTAAGTGACTTTGCAAATATACCACTTAATTCCAAGACCTGTCATCACAGGCAGAGCCCAGTGTAAACTAGACATGTGCGATTCATTTTGTTATGAATCAAAATTTGGATGAAATTTGTAACAAATTTCAACTAATATGAAATAAATTATAACAAAAACAACAAATTAATTTGTTTAATTCGGATGACATGCTGCGATAGTTTCTGCATTTTGTTAATGTTTGAAGCATCTGAAATAATTGAACGACATAACGAACGATCCGAATTGATTTAGGTCCATTTGTTTTTTGTTCTAGTGAGAGTAGCATGAATATTCTAATAAGATCCTTTTTGGATTGGGGTTGAGAGACCATTTGTTTAATTTGTATGTGCATGGCCCAACAAACAAAGTCAATTGGGAATGGGGAAATTAATTCAATTTAATAATTTAACGAATAAAAACAGAACTTCCAAACATACAAATCGATTTGGAACAACGAATATATCCTCTCCCGAAATAATTAACCTTTCCAAAAATGAATCATTCTAATGTAACGATTATGACAAAACTAAATGATTTACTTAATGAGTGAATCCAAAACTGAGCAAAACAAATTTTTCCATTGCGCATATCTCTAGTGTAAACATTAAATTGTTTGCATTCTGTCTGTCTGCACTATACAGTGAAGATAGCAACATGACCGCAGATTAGGATTGTTAGAAACAAAAAAGAGACATGTTCTCTATATATGTGCTTGATTCAAAATCTGCAATACCAGGAAACAAACATGGTGATTTATAAGCATTACTGCACCAATACAATCACAGGAGAAACGGATGACAAAACTGTTTGTAAGCAGGTTCAGTTTACTTTCTCCACTGCATGTGGTCCTATTCCACGGGTGCTGTTCCTCTATGCTGGCACACCATGTGACGTTGGTGGCCATCTTGGGTCAGGCAGAGTCTATTTAAGAACCTGGCTCCCAGGTTTGGCACGCATTTCACGTGTGGGTGGAATAGGAACAGGTCACCCATCTGTCAGGGACAGTGCTTAGCAGCAAGGAGAGGTTCAAGATGAGTAGAGATAGGCCATCCTACTTGGAACCTCCCCATTTCGGTACGGATCGGCCAGGCTGTATTCCACCCCTCAAAACACCTGAGACAGTGCTAATAGCCGGTTTGCCTTCCTGCAGGGCTTGTTGTGTATTGCCGATTTTCAATTTCAATACAGTTCTGTTTTCTGTACCTGGACTTTGAGTGTTTTCTGCCGCCGCACCAATCTGCACCTACCCACATGTTGATAAAAGGAAACCATTGCATAAATTTAAGGAGTTGTACAGGCAGAAAGTTTTTTATCTTAATGCATTCTATGCACCAAGTTTTTAAAGCGCTCTGTGTGCAGCGGCCCCCCTCAGCCCCCCTCACACTGACCTGAGGTCCCTCTCTGTTCAGCGATGTCCACGAGTGTCTCAGCCATCCGAGATTCTCCCTCCTGATTGGCTGAGACACAGCAGCAGCGCCATTGGCTGCCGCTGCTGTCAATCAGTCAGCTAACCAATCAGGGGAAAGAGGGGGCAGGGCTGGGGCTCTGTGCCTGAATGGACACAGGGAGCTGTGACTCGTCTCGGGGTGCCCCCATAGTAAGCTGCTTGCTGTGGGGGCACTGAACAGGAGGGAGGGGCCAGGATCTCAGAAGAGGGACCCAAGAAGAGGAGGATCTGGGCTGCTCTGTGCAAATCCACTGCAACAGAGCAGGTAAGTATAACATGTTTGTTATTCTTAAGCCTTATACACACGATCGGAATTCCATCTGACTTTTCCGTGGATTTTGGTCTCAAGGGCGTTGGCCGTGAACTTGTTCTGCATACACACGGCAGAACATTTTCAGCCAACTTTCAACAAATCACGTGGTTTTTCAGCTCTTTACCGCCATCCTTTGGGCAACTTCTGCTATTGTTGTCTGATCTTTAGTATTGGTTCTGAGCATGCGTGTTTGTACTTTGGACTTTAGTCCTATGGACTTGTGTACACACGATCGGATTATCCTCCATCGGACATTTGTTGCCGGAAAGTTTTAGAGCATGCGCAGCGAACATTTGTTCGTTGAAAAAATGCAAACAATTGTCCGATGGAGCATACACACAGTCGAATTGTCCGATAAAACAGGTCCGTCGGATCGTGTGTATGGACCTTAACAGCGAAAAAAAGAGACTTTACAATCACTTTAAACTGCTCTGCACTGCTCATTTCCCTATCCTATGTGATACCAGTCAGCCAGTTACAGAAAGCAGAACACTCATCAGGAACTATTTCTGATGCCTTCCTTGTTTTACAGTATATCCCAGTCTACAATCATACTGCTGTAGAGTGCAGACTGCATGCAGGCTGAATGTAAACACTAGAATATTTACACTGGTGTGGACTTTTGAAGGTAGCAGTGAAAGAACAAGGTCAGAAAAGGATGATGTTATAAGGTTATTTGTTACCCCTAAATGTATTAAAAGCTAATTCTATACACATAAACCTGCAGAAAATATGACTGAAGAATTGTGAAGTGAGAAGATGCAGAATAAAGGAACATGGCTTGGCTGCAATTGGGCTACTTTCACACTAAGGCGTTTTTCAGGCGCTAAAGGGCTAAAAATAGTGCCTGTAAAGCCCCTGAAAAACGCCTCCTCTGCCTCTCCAGTGTGAAAGCCCGAGTGGGGAAAAAAGTCCTGCAAACAGCATCTTTGGGGCGTTGCGGGAACGGTATATACACCGCTCCTAAAGCGCCACTGCCATTGAAGTCAATGACCAGCGCTGCCGAAGCGCCCGCTTATCCCCCTCGGCAACGGCACTTTGCGGGTGCTATTAACCCTTATTTGGCCACTAGCGGGGGTTAAAAGCGCCCCGCTAGTGGCCCAAAAGTGTCGCTAAAAATAGCGGCGCTTTACCACTGACGCCCCCCACCCCAGTGTGAAAGTGCTGCAATACATTACTAAAAAAACAATGTATAGACATCTAAATGGACAGACTACACACAGAAGTGTAATTCTTTTCAGCCACACCTCTTACATTTATCTAAAGGTCAACACCCAAGTCCATACCTCCCAACCTGCACGGATTCTGCAGGATTATCCCGCACAGCCACTTACCTCCCGCATTCCCGCGATAGAGGCAGTATTCCCGCACAGAAGAGGAGCCAGTGAGTGGAGGTGGAGGCAGCACAGGAGGAGGAGGAGGTAAGCAAGTGCCAACCAATGTGTGGATTTCTTCTGTTTCTCCGGTCGGGAACTAGTCTCTTAGCCGTGCCGCGGGCAGCACCCATCCCCCCCTCAACAACCATAATGTCGGGAAATACGTTTCTTAGCCATCCCGCGGCAGCGCATCGTCCCCCCACTCAACAACTTCGATGTCTGATTCATTTGTCCCGCAGTGTCATTTTCAAAAGTTGGGAGGTATGCCCAAGTCTGATATGTTAATTTTCCATGATTTCTAGTAGCTGAATCACATGCTGGCTCATTGTTCCTGCCATGAAAACTCTATTGTGAAATCCGTTCACCAAATTTTCATTTCTAATACTATAACCAGACTTTATAAAGTCTAGTGACTTCAAAGTGCTTCCAAATAGATTTGTCACCTCGATAAAGTTTGCTCCCCGATGTGCCAACTTTCTACCACTAACCAGCTAGTCTTTTTACAAGCATGCTAACCTGCAATGTTTAGTTCCTGGATATATGTGTTTTACTCTCTATCACTTCCACTTCTTTCCAGTAGTTGAAATGTCAAATGACAGAATCTTGTGTGTTCTCTGTTGTAGGCAACACTTTTATGTGACCTGATTCTCCTATACCTGGACAGTAAAGCCAGTTTCTATTGGGAGTGTAAATATGAAGAGGTATGAAGAAATCAGCATACAAAAAAAATATATTGTAGAATAAAGGCTAAAGCTGGCCATACTTGGATTGTTTTTTTGTTTTTTGACCAGCCAGCCGGCTGATCAAAAAAAGTATGCATTTCTCCATCCACACAAGGTGGATGAAGGACTCCTCTCCACTGCGCTATTGTATTCTGATACTGATAGGTGCTGCTTATGCTGATCGAACACCTATTTTCCAACAGAGCAGTTCCAGCGGAGTCGATCACTAGGTGGACTCTTCTCAAATGGGAAAGGCCGTAGATGGATCAAGACTTGGCCAGTCCCTGCTGAACTGGCTGATCCATCTTTGACCAGCTTTAGGCAACCTAAACTGAAATTTATTTATGGATGATGAATGGATAAAAATAAAAAAATTTAAAAGAAGGATCCTTATCCTGGTATCTTAGCTCTGTGAATTAGACCTTGTGTATTATATAGCCCCTATAATCCTATCCTTTCCTATAGTACTAAAATGAAAGAGAACAGAAAAAAAAGCCTACTCCAGAAACAGTGACATGTACATGCCAGTGCAGGCTGTCTTTCCGGCCACTGTCCTCCACCTCACCAATAATCACCAGCCCACCAACCCTTCCACCGCCAGGCTCCAGCACCTCTCTCAATAGAATGTGCTCATTCCACGCTCCATACAGACTTCTGATTAGCACCGTGCCTGGTCAATAGCCCCAGGGAAACATCCAATCTTTAAAAAAAAGCAAACAAAACAAAATATACTTTATATCCCAGAACACTTACCACCAGCTAAAAAAAAAAAGAAGAAAGTTACAGTATCCAACAATTTGTGTTAAAAACAGAGCTTGTAGTTGCACAACTATGTGGAAGCTGCACTGCTTTGTCAATGTCCCTTTGTATAGCGCAGTCCTAAAGCCAGCCATACATGGATCGAAATTCAGCTGGTTTAGTAGGGACCAGACAAATTTCGGTCTATGTATGGGCATGCTGGTTCAACTTGTGTACAATCAGCCTATTGGAAAATCTTCTCTCAATCAGTGCCACCGGCAGTGTTGATCAGTGTAGTCTGATGGCGGCAAGTCTTCCCGCTATCAAAATACAATGTAGGTATACCTGGTGCGAGCCCATTCCCCATAAAAGACAAAAGGACACCTCAGAAGCCTAGTAGAGTACGATGGCATCTGAAGGTGTCAAGTGTGTCCCTGCGCTAATTTCAGCAAACTAAATAAAAATGGTAACCTCCCCAATTTATAAGTAAGTGTTAGAGCAAAGTGCACATGGAAGAGTTTTGCACAGCGCAAACAAAACAAAATGTATTTCCCAGCACACTAACCAGCTACTGTAGCTAGCAAAAAAAAAAAAAAAAAACCCCAACAAAAACAGAAAATAGGCCACAAGAAACTTGATGGCAAATTTATTAGATGTAGTAGGGAAATGCAGTTAAACAATGTGTAAATCAGTGAACAGGCAATCAAACCGATTTAAAGATACGGTACTAGATAAACAATCATTGACCTATAAACTGGCAATCAATAGAACTGTAGTAATGTTAAATTAGACTATAACGGCTGAAAATCAGGGTGAAGTATTGGCATGAACTGGACCAGGAAATAAATGGTCTTGTGTGCAGCCCCAATAGTGGGTGGGTGTATGGGTTTCTGAGGCAGGAGTACCCCTGAAGGTGGCTGCAAAGTACCTGGCGCTTAAGTGTCAGTGTTGACTGGCTTAGGTTGGGGCCCTTCTGTAGTTAGTAGATGTGTAGCTGTCCCTTTAAGAGTGTGCAGTAGAGGGCTAGCAGTCTGCTTAACCAGGAGTAGTCTTGTCTTAACTGTGTCAGAGTTAAGATAAGCATGTCAGGTCCCTGTGGCTCAGTCTCTCTGCTATTGTGTGGGCTCACACAGGTGCAGGTCTCAAAATGCAGCGACATGCTGTGGCTCGGTCCTCAGACTCCAAAGGTGCTCACAAGGGCTTAACCTCTCGCAGGCTCAGACAGGCACTGCAGCAGGTCTGGACGTTCTGGATCCCCAGCCACAAAAGACCCTGATCTCTCTCAGAATGCCCGTGAAAACTCATCAGCTCTATATGCAGGGAATCCAGGTCCCTCTAGTTTATGGCTCCGTTAGCCTGCATTGTACAGCGCCCTTAAAAGACTATATATTCCATGATCCAATGCTGCACAGCATTTCCTCATTCTGATGCTCTAGTTGGCTGCAGCTCACCAATTGACTCAAATTCGCTGCCAGGGGGAAGTGGGGGCAGGAGTAAGCAAGAGAATAACACATGACCACTCTGATACAATACAGCGGCAGCAGGGAAGCTTGGGGTGAGAGGTGGCTGATTCACACACACACACACTCTGCTCTGTAACACAGATCTCAGCAGAGGGTAGGGTGGGGGTAGACCACACAGAGCCTGTAGCACACAGTTTCCAGCAGTGGGGAGTAGTGACGGCAACTCCATTAGGGGCGCCGCCCCCCTAATCCATGCGCCGGCGCCAGATGCTTGGATTTCAGAGGGTTGTTTTTTTTGTTTTTTTTAAGTACGATTAGAGCCTGAGGCTCTAATTGGCTTAAAAAAAGGGTGGGCTCGGGGCACAGAGCACTGTGCCCCGAGCCCATCCAGTTGTGTGACAATAGCAAATTTGTTTGTGGCCCCCCCCCAAAAAAATGGAGCATCAGCCTCCACTGGTGGGAAGGTGAGGGGGGAAATCACACAGTCGGCTACATATGTTTCTTCTGCAATAAATAGCCTGCCTGCTTGTAACCTGTTAAATGTTAGCGCAGGGACACACCAGAGGCCTAACAGAGCACAATAGAAGATGAAGGCACTCAATACGTCCCTGCGCCAATTCCAGCAAGCTAAACACAAATGGGAATTGCCCCAATTTATAACTAGCTTTTAGAGTAAGGTGAACATAGACAGACTTTGCATCCAGTCCTGAACTCCCCTTATTAATTTAATGGCATGTCACACTTCCCTGTATCTGCAGTGGGTGTTGCTGGCCGGTAAGTTTCACTGCTGACAATGTTCACTTCTCAAAGCGATCCACGATCATGCCAAAATTATGTTCGTGACAAACACCTTATTAATATTAAAACATTTTTTTTTTCATGCAGGCCAAACCACCAAAAGGCCCACAAGCTGAACAACCTACTATCAACAGTGATGAAACATCTACTAACAATGATTGAATCAAAAAGCCAAAAATCTACTCTATGCAAAGTTAAAATGTTTTTCCCTAACATTCTAACATTTTCTTGTCCGACATAACAGAAAAATGCACTTAGGATTTACATTAATAAGATAATAAAAGCACACTTGTTTTCATAAAAAAGTATCTGAAGTTTTTTTTGTTTTTAATGATGAAAATGTAATGCTTCACAAAAAAATTAAAATATCAACAAATGATTAGTGCATATAATATACTGTACTTACTATAGCTCTCAAATATGGTACAATACTTAAAGTAGAACTATAGGCAAAACTTTTTTGTTACTCCAGCCTTGCCTTCAGTTTTGCACAGTTGTACAGGCTCCTCTGGTGTACGGAAATTGCTTACTGATTTCACTGCATACGGCAAGCTTCTCACAGTATGCACAAGAAGCTGCAGTAAGTCAGTAAGAACACTTGGTGAGGCAGGCCAAATTTATCCTGTAATTCCGTAAAAGGTAATAATTTACCAGATCGAGGGTCTACCAAATGGCCAAAGTGGAACAGATTCCTTGACGTCCAAGGAGAGGACATGGAGTAGGTGAAGCTAGCGGGCATCTTGGGGTTATACATGAAGGAGGTCAGTAATGATTTTTCCGAGGAAAGGGCACATTGGCGAGACAGGGTGCGCCAATGCATTCTGAGATGGGACATCGTCCCTAACATCTGGCTAGGTGCTACCTCTGCATTTGCTTTCCAGTAAGTAAGCTATTAGGGTGTATGGGGGCTAACCACAGTTTTTCAGTTTCCGTCCACCTATTAAACGAACGCTGTGTAAACCAGGATGAAATTGCCCGAAGTTGGGTCGCTTGATAATACTTGATGAGATTGGGAAACGCTAGGCCCCCACTCACTTTTGTTGCCAGCGGTTTAGACATTAATGGCTGTGTTTTGAGTTATTTTGAGGGGACAGCAAATTTACACTGTTATACAAGCTGTACACCTACTACTTTACATTGTAGCAAAGTGTCATTTCTTCAATATTGTCACTTAATAAGATATAATAAAATATTTACAAAAATGTCAGGGGTGCACTCACTTCTGCGCATATATTTATATATATATATATATATATATATATATATATATATGTGTAGCGGGGTCTTCAAAGTTAGTGGGATACACCTGGGGGTAGAGTGACCCAGGTGTGTAATTATGGCAGGGTTTAGACCCCTTTTTGTTATTCGTGGAGGATTGGGTGGTGCAATATTCTCCTTTGCCTGTGGGTGGCGGAGTACCTACAGGCTCGAGGTAGAATCACTACCATAGTGCTACCCTTCTTTGTCCCTTTCTGGAGATGGTACGGCGGGGGCGGGGAACCCGCCGTGGTATCGACGGGAGGAGATAAAAGGGGGAGACGCCCTCGCCATGAGGTCTGTCTTCGGGGATCATCTCTTCACGCACCCAGGCACCTTCAGCCTGGGTGCGGGCGATTCAAGGTTCCCGGCCTAGGCGCCCTAGGCCTGGCCGGGATGAAGTTGGGGTTCCATCCCAGGCACCTTCAGCCTGGGGTGAGGTACTATTGAGGAGGCCTGGGGCCCGGTGACTTCGACCGGGTCCCGCAAGGGTGAAGAGGTTCCAGGGCGCCCCTTGCGAGGGGACCCGCATCTGAGGTGAGGAGGCTGGGGAGGTCACTCGTTCGAAGACCCGGTGTAGTGTCAACCCGGTGACGGATGGGCCTTCGGTAACTCCCTTGGAGGACATCTTCCCCTGATAGGGGCCGCAACGCAACGGAGGTATTCATGTCAAGACTCCTACAACCCTTGGTCATAGCACAGGGGGTGTAGGGACCCAGATCAGTATAGTGCCTCGACCTGCTTATCCCACCGTATCATGCCATCGCATTGCCTGTATGTGGAGATACGAAATAAACCAACAGTTGGACTGTGATCGGTGTATGGACTCTGTTAATGGGAGCAAAGGGTGGTTTGGTGGTTTCTGCACAACAGACTCGGTACATGCCCAGGACACACCGGCCTGAGGAAACATCAGGTATTGGCCTTCACCTCACCCACAGTTGTGGGGAGGACATGGGCCGTAGCGCACCTCACTCTGTCGCGTGACATACCCCTGGGCTAAAGAGGACGGGTGAGGCCGCTACACGTGGGGGCTCGTCCGGGATTGTGTGTGTCTTGGCGATGGAACTGAGAACGTCTGTGTTTGAACTTTGCTACCCGGAGGAGTTCCGAGCAGGTCGGCCATGTGATTGGCCAAAGTGCATCCCTGCTCGGAGTTGTGGACATGACCCTAAGTCGGGAAAGGCCCACGCGGAGGAGCGTAAAAAAGGAGAGGTCCAGCCGTGTGAAGTACTACATGTGGGGACTGTTAATGCACTGCGCCACGAGGCACCCCATGACTGTGCAATTCGTGGGCGGAGGCTGGCGGAAGCCCGCGAAAACGTACAAGTCGTGGGAGGAGTCTGGCCACGTGTGGAGATACACGTGGTGACTCCGGCGCGTGGTCAGCGCGTGATGGAACAGAAAGTGGTCGGAATGAATTCAAGCTCTCCGTGGATGCCGGTATCTTACCCTATGAAGATGACTGCATTTGCTGCTCCCCTGACAGACACGGGGATAAGACTTAGGCCCCGAGGACAGTTGGCTCTGTATTCATGCAGAGACACGGAGGCCCTCGGTGTGATCTGTCCCGGATGCTCGGGACTGGTGGTCCAACTAAAGCCATTCGGGCGATGTGAGGCATGCAAGGAGTTCCTTTTTGAGGTTGAACCATACACGGAAAGGCCCCGGGCCCTACGCCTCAACTGCATCACAGGAACCGCCACTCCGGAGGGAGAGATCAAAGCGATCTGCGGAGGTCCCCGTACGCGCTGACCAGGGCGACGTGACTGCCCAACCAGAGACTGAGAGAGAAAAATCCGAGGACACTGCTTCGGTCACCACAGACTCCCTGCTGCCACCCCCGAAGAGGAAGATAGGCCTGGTGCAGGCCTCCTGTGGTCGTGGTCGAGCTTCGCCCCGCTGCTTGCTGGACCTGGATGGATCCGGTCGGAAGAATCCTGGACATCCCAGTGCTGAAGAAGGTCTAGGTGAGCCAGGGGCTGGGACTGTGGTGTTGGTTGGAGGTGTCGGGAGTTCACATCTGGTGGAGCCCGAAAGGGAGGGTAGCCTTCCGTCTACTAGAGACTACCTTCCCGCCGAGATGTATGACACCTCCGACCTAGAGTCGCTGTCAGACTGTGGGGATGACGGGGAAATAGACGAGCTGTTTCACCGGAAGGGCTGGGACAGACGCCCGCTACCTGTGCTGAGTAAACCACAGGATTCCCCCATGTCCATAGAAGACAGTACGCTCCGGGCGCAGGCCCCGGAGTTCCCGAGGAAATCTAATCCTCCGACCAACTTTCCTCATTCAACTACATCACCCGCTCTGATGGAGGGGACGCAGCGTGCTTCGTTGCGGGCACCAAAGACAAAGCAACCCGAGATGGTGAAGGTACCTCGGCACCCGGAGGCCATCGTACAGCCAGGAGAAGGTGAGCGAGATGTGATGCCGCCTCTAGCCAGATTGCAGAGACTTTTCTCTCAGAGAGTCGCCCGTGAATATGGGTGGGAGTACCCCTACTTGCCTCGGGACTTATTGTATGAAGTCGAGGTCCTGCGACCAAGGTGGTATGACGAGTTTGTATGGGAAAAGCTTAAAGTACCCCATGCCAGGCGATACCTGTCATGTTCGCCGCCTGTGTCTAAAAAGTTCAAGGACTGCAGAGCTGATTGGAGACTTGGGCGCCATATTCATGCCGATAAGGTGCTCATCTGCAGGAAAGAAGGAGAGGATGTCGAGTATTCGGTGGAAGTGTTTGACGGGCACCTGAAGCCTCTGTTTCTGCCGGATCCAAGATTCTACTTATAGGAGAAGTGAGCTCCTATCTTGTTGCTGTTGAAACTTTCTGGAAGAGACATTCCCAGACGCCTAGAACTGTGCCCTACTTTTGTTTTGATTTGGGCTTTTCTTTTACTCATTGGAGACTTGGGAGCTGTTGTTTTTTTTCTCCCTTTTCTTCATGTGCCAAAGGCAGAGACTTTTGGGGTAGAGTCAGAGTAGGAAAGCAGGAAGAATGAAGATCTCACCAAGTGTCATTACAGCAGCTCTGTCACCAGGTGGCAGTGTTGTGCAACGGTTGTTCGAAATGCTACACATGCATTACTTACTTATTGGAGTGAGCGGGTCTCTCGGCTGACGGACCCACTCATGCCAAGTTAACACAGAGTGTTAGGATGTGTTTTCTTTTTGTTGTTTCCCTTCTGCAGGAGATTCATCGGTCAAGACTACTGAGAGTGGCGTGGTTCTTAGACAACGATGGGAGGGATTGTACATGTGTACAGAATAGATGTCTTATGCAAAAGTTTATCGTTTTATATTTTCCCTTTTCCTTTTGAGCAGGTCTTGGCACACTTAGTATCCAAAAATTTGAGGGATAGCTTCTGGGGCCCACTTCATGTCACCACTCCTTGGGAGACATGGGTGTGCACCTGACGCTGGGGACCAGCGTCAAATCACCAGGGGGAGTGTGTAGCGGGGTCTTCAAAGTTAGTGGGATACACCTGGGGGTAGAGTGACCCAGGTGTGTAATTATGGCAGGGTTTAGACCCCTTTTTGTTATTCGTGGAGGATTGGGTGGTGCAATATTCTCCTTTGCCTGTGGGTGGCGGAGTACCTACAGGCTCGAGGTAGAATCACTACCATAGTGCTACCCTTCTTTGTCCCTTTCTGGAGATGGTACGGCGGGGGCGGGGAACCCGCCGTGGTATCGACGGGAGGAGATAAAAGGGGGAGACGCCCTCGCCACGAGGTCTGTCTTCGGGGATCATCTCTTCACGCACCCAGGCACCTTCAGCCTGGGTGCGGGCGATTCAAGGTTCCCGGCCTAGGCGCCCTAGGCCTGGCCGGGATGAAGTTGGGGTTCCATCCCAGGCACCTTCAGCCTGGGGTGAGGTACTATTGAGGAGGCCTGGGGCCCGGTGACTTCGACCGGGTCCCGCAAGGGTGAAGAGGTTCCAGGGCGCCCCTTGCGAGGGGACCCGCATCTGAGGTGAGGAGGCTGGGGAGGTCACTCGTTCGAAGACCCGGTGTAGTGTCAACCCGGTGACGGATGGGCCTTCGGTAACTCCCTTGGAGGACATCTTCCCCTGATAGGGGCCGCAACGCAACGGAGATATTCATGTCAAGACTCCTACAACCCTTGGTCATAGCACAGGGGGTGTAGGGACCCAGATCAGTATAGTGCCTCGACCTGCTCATCCCACCGTATCATGCCTCATGCCATCGCATTGCCTGTATGTGGAGATACGAAATAAACCAACAGTTGGACTGTGATCGGTGTATGGACTCTGTTAATGGGAGCAAAGGGTGGTTTGGTGGTTTCTGCACAACAGACTCGGTACATGCCCAGGACACACCGGCCCGAGGAAACATCAGGTATTGGCCTTCACCTCACCCACAGTTGTGGGGAGGACATGGGCCGTAGCGCACCTCACTCTGTCGCGTGACATACCCCTAGCTAAAGAGGACGGGGTGAGGCCACTACATATATATATATATATATATATATATATATATATATATATAAACACACACACACGCATGTGTGTTTGAGCTTTGGGGTGCAATAGAATGCGCACGCCTATGATGACGTGACATCACTTCTGGTTTATCCCAATGTCATCTGCACCATTTTCAAACAAATCAAAAGTATTCAAAAACACCAATCTTGGTGTTTTAAATGCTTTTAAGTGTTGAGGAGGGATTTGGGGTTTTATTGACCCCAGATCCCTCCATAAAGAGGACCTGTCATGTGCTTATTTTCCTACTCCTGTCACATTCCTTGTGATAGCAATAAAAGTGATCACATTTTTTTTAAAGCAAAACAGTGTAACTGGCGAACTGAGCGGAAATGGGAACAGGTACCTGTAAAAAAACAGGTACCCCCCCCCCCCCCAATAAGGTGCCAAATGTGACAGCGGAGTGGGGGAAGAGGCAGACAAATGGAGCTTCCCTTTTTGGGTGGAGGTCGGCTTTAAGTATATCTATAGCCAAAACCTATTTTCTCCCATTTTGGATAAATGTAGGATATGATTAAAACCCTATTTTTTTTAAATGTATTTATTAATTTATTTTTACATGTGTCCTTTGGCATATTTTCTTTTTGCTTCTTGTCTAATACACATACAAATACCAGCAAGTTTTTTTTAAAGATATTTTTATTAGGTTTTTCAACAAAAAAATAAAGATATTACAGCAAGTTAAAGGAAATCTCTCCAAAGTGGGAGAAATCCTCTCTAATGCCGCGTTCACACGATCATTTTTCCTGACGGAAAAACCTTGGATGGTTTTTCTGACGGAATTCCACTGAAGCTTGTCTTGCATACACACGGTCACACAAATCCTGTCGGAAATTCCGACCGTCAAGAACGCGGCGACGTACAACACGTACGACGAGCCGAAATCAATGAAGTTCAATAGGCAGTTCCGCTCCTCTGCTTGATTCTGAGCATGCGTGTTTTTTTTGCGCATCGGAATTGCATCCAGACGAACGTTTTTTCCGCTAGGAATTTTTTCCATTGGGAAAATAGAGAACCTGCTCTCAAACTTTTGCTGGCGGAAATTCCGACAGAAAAAGTCAAATGGAGCATACACGCGGTCAGAATTTCCGTCCAAAAGCTCACATCTGACTTTTTCCGAAGGGGAAATCCGATCGTGTGTACGTGGCATTAGAGCTGGTTTACACTAGCATTGCTCTCTGAAGAGCGATCCGTGTTCCTTGCAAGTTTGGGGCTGCATTTTTGCAAATTAGGATTTGGAGATTTGGTCTGGATCAATGGTGTCCTCAATGCTGAGAAATACAGACAGATACTTATCAATCATGTCATACCATCAGGAAGATGCGTGATTGGCCTCAAATGTATTCTGCAACAGGACAATGACCCCCAAACATACAGCCAATGTCATTAACCACTTAACGACCGCCCACTGTATATATACATCGGGACTTTAAAGATGGATATCTCGGTAACGACAGCAGCTGCTGCCACAACTGAGGTATCCATCTTTTCAGTGGGCGGTTCGGTTTACGATAATGGTGGTCTCTGCAGCGGATTCGCTGCGAGATCACGTTCTCAACGGCGGGAGAGGGCCCCCCCTCCCGCCGCTCTCCCGCGCCCTCCGCCGCTTACCGGAGCCGTCGGTAGCGGCGGAGGCGATCGGGTCCTTCTTCCTTGGTATGGATACGAGTGAGGGCAAGATGGCCCCCACCCGTCTCCATACCATAGCAGGGCGGAAGCGAAGTCAAAACGTCACTTCCGCCCATACCTCTTAAAGGGACATTTTTTTGTTGTAATTTTTTCAAATGGGGACAGTGATCTCTGTCATGTCCCTGGCAGCCCATCCCCCCTACAGTTAGAACACACCCAGGGAACACATTTAACCCCTTTTATAGCCCCCTAGTGTTAACCCCTTCCCTGCCAGTGAATTTACACAGTAATCAGTGGCTATTTATAGCTCTGATCGCTGTATAAATGTCAATGGTCGCAAAAAAGTGTCAAAAGTGTAAGTTCTGTCCTCCGCAATATCTCAGTCCAGATAAGAATCGCAGATCTTTAACAAAAATTTGAAGAAGAATATATATCGGCCTAGACTGTTGAATATATATATTTTTTTTTTGGGGATATGTATTATAGCAAAAAGTTAAATGGGCTGTAGTGCAAATCTGCAAAATGCAAAAAGCACTAAAAAAGCATAGGTGTGAATCAAGCCTTATGCCGTGTACACACGGTCGAAATTTCCGAAACAAATGTTCGATGTGTCCGTGTGTATGTTCCATCGGACATTTGCTGTCGGAATTTCCGACAACAAAAATTTGAGAGCTGGTTCTCAAATTTTCCGACAAAACAAAAGTTGTTGTCGGAAATTACGACTGTGTGTACACATGCTCAGAATCAATTCGACGCATGCTCAAAATCATTGAACTTCACCGTCACCGCGTTCTTGACGTTCGCAATTTCCGACAACATTTGTGTGACCGTGTGTATGCAAGACAAGTTTGAGCGAACCTCCGTTGGAAAAAAATCCACGGTTTTGTTGTCGGAATGTCCGATCGTGTGTACGCAGCATAACTTACCATTGTACCACGATGCAGTGGTTTTATATGCTGTGAACCTATATTGTTTGTGAGTATGTTTTTATCTACTTCTATTAAATTACTCTTGGGATAATACACTAGGCTGGTTCGCCCCCTGTTGTTTTGTCTTTTACAGTTGCTATTTAAGCTACCCTGTTGCTGTCACTAGAGGGCAACAAGGCCTGACTTATCCCTTGGTGGTGTCTTAAAGTGGTTGTACCCACTTAGACAACTTGCACCTACAGGTAAGTGTAGATTTAGGCTTACATGTAGGTGCAAGAAATATCTCCTTAACCTACATGGTTAAGGAGATATTTACTATAAAGCGCTGCACCGATGACGTTACGCGCATGCGCACTAGCGGGCCGGCTTCATTGCCGGTTTTCTGAATGGGCTCTTGCCGACCCGAGCGCGCATGTGTGTGACGTCATTGCTGCTCCGGCCAATCACAGCGCCGGAGCGCCGATACACTGACGGCGGTGACGGGACATCGAGTCAAGATGGCGGCGGCGGCGGAGGTGACTGAGGACCGCTGCGGGTGCTTCGATCTCGGTAAGTCATTCATAATGAGCTAGTATGCTATGCATACTAGCTCATTATGCCTTTCTTTTGCAGGGTTTTTTTTTTTTTTAAATGGCTTTACTTCCTCTTTAAAGTTAAGATAAACGTCTCCTGTTTCTTTGCAATTTTTTTTAGTTTTATCCTTTGCAGTTATGAAAAACCAGGTTAAATGGTTGTGAGGAAGTGATAAAAGTGTATCAGAAAACTGTAGATGAGAAGAGTCCAGAATGGTCCAAATACCTTGGCTTGATCAAGATGTGTGTCACGGACTCCAATGCTGTTGCCCAACTAAGGCTACTTTCACACTGCTGCAGGGATGCGTAACCATCGTTTTAGCAGCGTTTTTCGGCTGCTAGTGAGGCGCTTTTAACCCCCACTAGCGGCCAAAGAAAGGGTTAAAAGCGCCCATGTTGCGGCAGCGCTGCCTATTAATTTCAATGGGCAGGGCATTTTGTGAGTGGTGTATACACCGCTCCCAAACCGCCCCAAAGGTGCTGCTTGCAGGTCTTTTTTCCCATCCTGTAAGCGCAGCTCCCCAGTGTGTAAGCACTCAGGCTTTCACTTTGGGGAGGCATGAGAGGCGCTTTTCAGGTGCTATTTTTTGCGCTGAAAAGCGCCTCAGTGTGAAAGGGGTCTTAAAGGCTTATGCCGCGTACACACGGCCATTTTTAATGTTATTGAAAAAAACGTCATTTTTCTCAACGTGATTTTTCGTGTTTCCTCTCAAGCCTGCCTTGCCTACACTCTATCGTGAAAAAAAATGCTTGAGCAAAGCGCGGTGACGTACAACACGTACGACGGCATTATAAAGGGGAAGTTCTATTCGGATGGCGCCACCCTTTGGGCTGCTTTTTCTGATCCTCGTATTAGTAAAGTTTGGTGAGAGCCGATTTGCGCTTTTCAGCCTCATGCTCTTCAGTCTGTTACAGCGTGATGAATGTGCTATCTCCATTACGAACGTTAGTTTTACCAGAAGGAGCGCTCCCGTCTCATACTTGATTCTGAGCATGCGCATTTTTTCCCCTCGTAAAAGCATACACACTACCGTTTTTCATGACGTTAAAAAGAACGACGTGAAAAAATAGAGCAGGTTCTGGAGCCTACACACGATCGTTTTTAATGACCAATTTAAAAAATGCCATTTTTCACGCCATGTTTTTTAAATACAGTTTTTATTACGTTTTACAAAAATATGAGCACGGCTTATGTCAAAGACCCAATTAATTAGCTATAACAAGTTGAGTAAATTGTCTACCAAGATAGAAATATCCATTGTAAGGTTTCTGCTTTATAAAACAAGCACTGATAGTCCATATATCTGAAGTTCAGTTTTAACCACTTCCTTACTGGGCACTTAAACCCCCTTCGTACCCAGACCAATTTTCAGCTTTCAGCGCTGACGCACTTTGAATGACAATTGCGCGGTCATACAACACTGTACCCAAATTATATTTTTATTATTTTTTTCCCACAAATAGAGCTTTCTTTTGGTGGTATTTGATCACCTCTGCGGTTTTTATTTTTTGCGCTATAAACAAAAAAAGACAGAAAATTTTGAAAAAAAACTCAATATTTTTTTACTTTTTGTTATAATAATATCCCAATTTTTATTTATTTTTTTATATTTTTTTTCTCAGTTTAGGCCGATCCGTATTCTTCTATTTATATTTGGTAAAAAAAAATTGCAATAAGCGTATAGTGATTGGTTTACGCAAAAGTTATAGCGCCTACAAAATAGGAGATAAAATTCTGACATTTTTATAATATATATTTTTTTTTACTAGTAATGGCGGCGATCTGCGATTTTTGTCAGGCCTGCGATATTGCGGCGGACACATCGGACATCGGACACAAATGCACTGATTACTGTATAAATGTGACTGGCAGGGAAGGGGTTAACATTAGGGGGCGATCAAGGGGTTAAATATGTTCCCTATTAGTGTTTCTTACTGTGTGGGGGAGGGGACTGACTGGGGGAGGTGACCAATCTGTGTCCCTATGTACAAGGGACACAGCATCGGTCTCCTCTCTCCCTGACAGGACGTGGATCTCTGTGTTTACACACAGAGATCCACGTCCTGCCTCTGTAAAAGCCGATCGCATGTACCTGGCGGACATCGCGGCTGCCAGGCATGCGCATCGGCATCACGTGATGCGGCGCGCACAGCTGTTCCCCTCGGAGGCGCGCGGCGGGATGTAAACAAACCAGGACGTCCACCCGGCACTTGAGAACCGCGCTGCAGCCGTCTTTCGGCTATAGCGTGGGTCTCAAGTGGTTAAAGGCTGCACATTTTTAGCCAGGTCAGAGGTTCAATGGGAAGTAGAATCAGGGTCTGTAAAGCACTATGGTGTATAAATTAACACCGTTACATAAGGGTTAACTCAGCAAGAAGGGGAGTATACAGTAGTTGCTAAGATTAACCAAGCACAAGTTCAATACACAAGGCAACCAGTCATTAGGCGGTTTACCTGGTAAGGGGACAGGTCCTCCGGTAGCAAAGGGAGTTGATGTTCTGGCTCTCTCTCTAGCGGTCGGTATTCAATAGTAACCAGATCCAAATCCATGCCATGGAGATTTATGGCCTAGTCACGAGGTAGTGAAGAAAGGAGTTAAGTGAGAGCAGGCATGAGGTCAGTGCTAGGTGCATGGCGGGATACCATTCTCTTACTGGGAGTGATGTAGCAGAGGTATGCTGCACTGGTATTGTGGGTGCAGGCACAGCATGTCCCTCCTAATGAAACATAAATCAAGGGACAGTGTGTAGTGACATGAACTGCTGCGGGTGTCAATGTATTCCGAACAACCCCTCAAATGCAGTGCATTTGCTAGCACCGGATCGCATGGTGTCAAAGTGGTGTCCAGTTGCAGTGCGTTTTTTCAAGTAGTGCATGCACTCGTTTTGGTGCGATCCAGTGTGACATCAGCCTCTTCATTTGAATGGGCTTAAAATCGCACAGGAATGTGGAGCAAGTTCTTGTGCGGTTCCCGTGTGAACCAACACTCACATGAAAAAGGAACTGAGTCCAGAAACAGCAAGCAGAAGGAAGTGGACTAGTCACCATTTATTGTCTGTGGTCTTCCTGCAGCTGATCCATTCCCATTACTGCTATACTGCGCCTTGTCCTTTAGGCTGCATTTAATCCTGGGTGTTTTAGAATCGCAGGCACAATGGCTAAATTGTGCTGCAATTGCAGCAAACCACATTGCGTGAAGCTTGTCACCCAAAAATGAACCAGGAGCTTCTTTCGGATGACTAGCTGTGCGCGATGTGGTTTTATCGCGTGAAAACCGCGGCAGAACTGCACCACTTTTTAGGTGCCATTAAAATAAAATAAAATGAAATTTGAGTTGTGTGATATGTAATTTTAGCAGAGAGTTTGGAAATTGCGGATAGAATCGCAGCGATTCAACCCGCAATTCCAAACACCCAGGTGTGAATGCAGCCTTACTGCGTCTCTGTTTGGAGGTGGCCATCTTGGTAGAGGCAAGGTTTTGCTTTTCTTTGTCAGAGTCTCCAGCTGAAAAGTGAGCAGCAGAGAAGGGACATCACCAAATGTCCTGAGACTAGCAGTCAGAGGCAGCAGTGCCTGAGATCTCACATTGCAGATAGATAGCTTTGAGACTGTAGGCACAGGGGTAGGCACCCCCACATATCTAGAATTTAAGACAAAAAAGTAAACCTTTCAGGGTACTGGTTAGGCTCCATTAAAGTGTAGTTCCACCCAAAAATTTAACTTCAGATTTAAGTGCTCGTGACCCCCTGACATGCAACATTTGGCATGTCATTTTTTTGGGGGGGGGGGAGCGGGTACCTGGTTTTGACAGGTACCCAGCTCCCACTTCCTCTCCTGGCGCTGCAGTGCCGAGCAGAAGTTCACCTCTCCCGCCTCCCTCCCTGCAGTCTTCTGGGACACGTCACAGGTCCCAGAAGATTGCCCGGCCATTCAAGACAGCGCAGCGTGACATGCGCAGTGCACACCCGGCTATGAAGCCACAAGCTGTCACACCCGGGCGCCAATACTAGCAAAGCTGGCGCCGTGCAGAGGAGGGGGAGAGGAGTGAGGCTTCGAGCAGCTGCATCGCTGGACCGTGGGACAGGTGAGTGTCTGTTTATTAAAATGTCAGCAGCTACCCCAACAAAGGAATGGTTAGAAGAGGTTCATCTACACAAAATGGAAGAGATAAGGGCAACAGCTCATGAAACGACCAAAGATTTCAATAAAACTTGCCAACCCTGGGTCACCTTCAAATATTCTAAAGTATATGAGACCTTGATATAAAAACAACTTTAGATTGCCTTGGGTCCTGGGCCTACCTATACCCTCACCTACTCATCTCTCTTTCCTACTTTCCTCTTTCCTTTCCTGAATGCTACCCTCTCTTGGATCTGTTTACCTTCTATTCAAAGCAGATTTTTGTGCATGATATACAAAAATAGAGCACGAGCCCAATACATACATTGGAGTACTGATCGGCCGATCATACCACATCATTCTGTTAGTTCGAAAAGGGATTTTATATATATATCCCTCACACAAATTTTTGAGAAGACAAGTTTCTAGTTATGGTTTGACCGATACCATCTCTATTGAAATGAGCTCTACTGCAGGGGTGTCCAAACTTTTTTCAAAGAGGGCCAGATTTGATGAAGTGAACATGCGCGAGGGCCGACCATTTTGCCTGACATTCTTTGAACCATTAAAATTGGGTCAAAGGCCTCGTACACACGACCGTTTTTCTCGTCCAAAACAGTCAAGAAAAGTGCCGCGAGAGTTTTTTTGTCTAGAAAAACGTTCGTGTGTATGGTTTTACGACGAGAAACTTGCCGAGAATCTCGACGAGAAAATAGAGAACCTGCTCTCTATTTTCTCGTCAGGATTCCAGATTTCCTCGTCGTGTTTCTCGTCGGCCTGTTTTGTGACGAGAAAATGGTTCGTGTGTATGCTTTTACGACTCTTCCAAAAGCGCGCATGCTCACAAGCAACTATGAGACGGGAGCGCATCTTCTGGTAAAACAAGCCTTCATAATGGAGAGAGCATATTCGTCACGCTCATAAATATTTCATCGTTTAAATGTTCTGCATTGAAATCTTCGTTAGAATGTTACATTAATCAAAACGAGTGACCTTCTTTTGCTGCTGATATTCACACAGAGTTATGCCTTATTTTTAACCTTTTTCATGCTGCTCTTTATAAGATTTATGTGTATTATATCGTGCAAGTTTTTAGGAATAATTTAAATGGTTTGATTTTTCAAAATGATGTTAATTCTAATTTCTCAATGTTTTGATAGCGATCTCCCATTTAATTTTGGAATCTATATTATTTAAATTTCACATCGTGTTTTTGTGCTAATCAGATTTAGTTATTCTTTTGGGGGGGGGGGGGTGATATCTGTGCCTTTTATTGTCAGTCAAATGTATCTGCTTACTCCAAAGCTTGATTTTGTTTATTTAAAAATACACATAGTCAAGTATGAACTTAAACAAAAAACACATTTATTCATGTTTTTAAATTAAATAAAGAGAAGGCAGCGCTGGAGAAGCTGCTGCCATTTGTGCATCCCAGGGACCCCAGAGCACACAGCAACCCTGTGTGGACACTAAAATTGGGAGCTTGAGAAGGCCCACATTTCTGAACACAATCTGATGCTGGCCTCCCAGAGGTCAGGAACAGCAGCAGGTGAGATATATGTCCCAAGTGTGTGGTACTACAACAGGCTGCCTTCTGTCCGACCACAATGAAGCAAGGCCATCACTTCCTCTTCTTCCTGGCAACCTTCCCTGCAGCCTTTCCTGAAGCCTTTCCTGAAGCCTTTCCTGCAGCCTTTCCTGCAGCCTTCCTTCTTCGTTTGGCTGGAGGCTGGCCCACTGGAGGGGTACTCCTGTCAGGAGGAGGAGGTGGAGGTGTAGCAGAAGGGGGTGGGGCAGAAGAAGAAGGTGGAGGTGTAGCAGAAGGGGGTGGGGCAGAAGAAGAAGGTGTAGCAGAAGGGGGTGGGGCAGAAGAAGAAGGTGTAGCAGAAGGGGGTGGGGCAGAAGGTGGAGGTGTAGCAGAAGGGGGTGGGGCAGAAGGTGGAGGTGTAGCAGAAGGGGGTGGGGCAGAAGGTGGAGGTGTAGCAGAAGGGGGTGGGGCAGAAGGTGGAGGTGTAGCAGAAGGGGGTGGGGCAGAAGGTGGAGGTGTAGCAGACTATTTACCACACAATTAAGTGCAGAATAATGTCTACAGATCTTGATTTCACTTGTGGAATACAAAATAATGTATGTTTCTCATCCTGACATATTTGGGAAACATTAATTTTATCCCAATACATTTTCAGTTAATACTATACCTGGCTCCAGATGGACAAATCAGGATCATCCAGGATGGCTGCCTCCTCTTGCTCCAAAGAAGGCTCAGGTTGGCTGCAGGGAAGTCTGGGGGGAAGAGTGGAGAGTGATGGCCTTGTCTCAATGTGGTCATCCAGGAAGGACATCCTGTTGTAGTACCACAAAATCGGGACATAAACATCATCTGCTGCTGCTCCTGACCTCTGAGAAGCCAGCACCTTAGAGCGTTCAGTCCTGTAGGTACCTCTCAAGCTCCCAATTTTAGTGTCCACTTGTTTTGCTGTGGCTGTGGGCACCTTGGTATGCACAAATGGGAGCAGCTTCTCCAGCGCTGCTTTTCTCACCCTTTTTTTTTTATGGATGGGGTTTTTCGTCTCCCACAGAGCCGGCAGCTCCCTTACCCGGTCAATAAATTCCGCCAGGAACTCTTTGTCGCTAATAAAGACATTCATATTGTATCTGCAAGTAAAATAAATTATATTTAAATAATGTGAGGCAAACAGTCTAACCTCCTTAACATCCTAGTCACCATATATATCCTCCAACAATCTCAAGACAGTATAGGCCAACAATTTTTACAAGTCACAAAATCACATACCTTCGTTCGCACGTCCGTCACTTGAACTCCTCTTTACGCACACCGAACGTACTATAGTCACATGTGTGTTTGCTATATACACACCACGCATGCGTCAAAATTCGAACACGTCGCTCCGCACACGTCGCCCGCCCATGACGTTCTAACTTACATCTTTTCCCCGCCCCTTCTCTTTCGGCGCGCAGACAGATATGGCGGAGTTACAGCAGGTGTCTGATAATTCCGCAACTAGCGAGGAGACAAGCCCGGAGACCGAGGACACGTCACGATCAAGGAGGAGATTCAAGGCATCGAATATGTCTTTGGCGGAGATGGCGGAGATGGTGGACATCTTGGTCAAGGCTGATTATGATGCCAAGCATGGGCCGTATAGCAAACCAAATAGAAGGAAGGCCAAAATCCTCACTAAAGTTGTGAAGAGTCTGAGGGCGAAGTTCGGGGTGAAACGCTCAAATGAGCAGCTCAGAAAGAGGTGGTCAGACCTCAAACTGAGGGAGCCAGACCAGTTGAGGATCATAAAGAGGATGCTCGCTAAAAGTAAGTAAAATGACGACGTTTCTGCTATTAATATTTTTAGAAACTGAAAATGTAATATTTTGAACTAGGTTGGGCACAGTAATCGTTCGTTACGTTACCGACACTTCGTTCGGCCACTATCCGCGGTTTTGGCTTATTTAAGAGCCACAAAAGTAATTAGACATCTGCCATTTTTGATCAAGTATTGTGGATAATTTTTAAGTCTAGATGATGTGTTTGTAAAGAGAATGAAATGCAAACTTTAATCAGTGTAAAGGAGAGGACACTCAGCAGCTGCTTCCACATCTGTACTTTGGAGCACTATAGTGTGGGCCAACAGACCCGCCTTTTTTGGGTGTCCCACACAGGTGCATCAGAGATTTTTTGTGGTGCCTACATGTCCAAAAAATTACATCCAAATGTGAATACTAAACATATTTGGGGTCATAAATAATGCATTCTTCTTTAAATTCCGCACAAACACACACTTGTACCCCACTTCCAAACAATTTAGCCTGTTTTTAGTTTAACAAGGAGATTTACAGTGTGATAAATAGACCTTTGGTTTTATTCTCATAGGGGAGAGAAGACTGGGAGGAGGACACTCCAGGGAGCACATGCACCCCACAACTTCCAAACAACACCAAACTCCCAAAGACCCACAACCGAAAGATGTGCAGGAAGTTGAGGTGGAGGAAGGAGAAGTGCAGGAAGGAGAGGTGGATGACGTTGTGGATCTGGTCACCACAACAGGTCAGTATCTGACACCACAGCTTAAGGTAAGCGAGGTAGGCCTGCAGAGTTTTATTAATTTTTTTTTTGGGTTTTTAGGGGATGTAAATGTTGTGAAGGATAGCACACGGTTCTCTGCTGACAGTGCCCTCCGCCTCATCCAGCAAGTGATGGAATGTAGCACGGAACTGGACCTAATTAAACAAAGAATCCATGTGATGGAACAAACATTTAAAGACATTCTCGATGTTTTGGGGAGAATTCAATAAGCCATCCAAACACATTTGTTTTTACATGTTTGTTTTTATAATTTTTTCTAATTTTTTGAGTAACAAACCAGCCAAAAATTGAATATGCACACAGTGTGTGAACATGTGCTATCTGCCATCAGGGGATATCCATGTACGTCTTTTGTGGGTGCAACCCCTTCCTCGTATCAAAAGTCGGTGAACTGAGGAAGGGGATGCACCCCCAAAACACGTCCATTGATCACCCCTGATGGCAGATAGCACATGTTGACAATAGGGATCAGGATTGTAAACTTCCTATATGAAAAAAAAAAAAAATGTGTGCATATTCAATTTTTGGCTGGGCAAGGGGTGGCAGGACCCCATATTAGGACGGGCACATAGAGACATAGTTTGTGTAAGTGAATGTCTCTGATTGCTCAGAGGTATCCAATGTTGTAATTTTTGAAATGCAACTGATATTTTTGTATTTTCATAAGCCAAAAATTGCCAGGTTGTGGCCAGGCCAACCCCAAAGTAAAAAAAAATAAAAAAAATTAAGAGAATGTGCACAGAGTAAAATATTTGACCACAAACAACGTGTAGCTTCCTTTTATAATACCCTCTAATAGACTTGTGCACAACGGAAAAATTTGTTCCGTTTCGGTTCGTTTCTTTCCGGTCCTGTTGATTCGTAATCATTCGTAATTTTGCTAGACGGGATTTTTCGTGTTCGGACTCATTCGTATTTTTGCAAGCGACATTTTTCGTTGAATTTTTTGTTGCTTTATAATTCGTACTTTCGGTAGAGTACGTTGTTTTTCATTGATTCTGGACACAACTCCTACTTTCGTAACTTTTTTTGGGTTCGTTGATTCGTAATTTTCCGTGTCTCTCTCACAACGACGCTGCCTATTATGCCTAATGTGCTTCGAATGGATTTGTACTTTTCTAAATACATAGCGGTTATTTGTAACGATTCGAAATCTCGTATTTTACTTTCGTTTTTTACATGCGGCTATAGGCTCCGCCCCTGTACACCATTTTGAGAGGGTTCAGCACGGTGAGGGAGAAGCAGAGAGCAGAGCAGAGTGTTATTGTGCTTCGAATGGATTCGAAATCTCGTATTTTACTTTCGTTTTTTACATGCGGCTATAACCTCCGCCCCTGTACACCATTTTGAGAGGGAGTTCAGCACGGTGTGGGAGAAGCAGAGAGCAGAGCAGAGTGAGTGTTATTGTGCTTCGTATGGATTCGTACATTCGTAACTTTTTCATAACGAATTATGCCGAAGACATTCGGGCATTCGCTATTTGCGGTATAATTTATTTCGGATTCGGTCTTATTCGTAATTGCTTTGTTTGGAAATTCGAATGCTTCCGAATGTCCGAAAGTTGCTAAATTCGGACGAATTTCAATTCGTTACGAAACGAATTGCACAAGCCTACCCTCTAAGCTTATTTGGTTCTTTTGTAAGGTAACATAGTGAAATGGTTGTTATTTACTAAAGTAAAATACACTTGCCACTACAAATGCACAAAGACAAACTAGGAGACAGGAAAGAACAAATAATTAAAGGTTTAAACAAGATTTTTATTGGGATACTTAGACATAGGCTGGCATAGGAATTGCCCCCCTACCCGTGAAATACTCCATGTATTTGTCCCGAACCACACGGGCATTTTGGGGGGGCAAGCCAAGACGGGCAGATTCCAGGCCCGGAAGGGGATTTGCAGGGGAAAGTCCAGCCTCTGGCAAAACTGAGGCCATATATGAATTCAATTTGCGGCAAAGAAAATTGTGTAGCACACAGCAGCATAACACTACATAGTTTATTTTGTAGTCCGCCAAGTGGATGGAAGTCATAAAAAGGCGGAACCGGCTGGCCATTATGCCGAAGGCATTTTCAACGACTCTTCGGCCCCTGGCCAGCCGGTAATTGAACACACTCTTCTCTGGGGTCAGGGTCCTCTGTGGAAATGGCCTCATAAGATGCCGTCCGAGTCCGAAGGCTTCATCAGCCAAGAAAACAAAGGGGAGTCCTTCAATATTCCCTGCATCCGGTGGCAATGCAAGGTCGTCACTCTGGAGACGGAGGGCAAACTCCGTCTGGATGAAGGATCCCCCATCGGACATCAGGCCATTCTTCCCTACATCAACATAGAGGAATTCATACCGTGCTGACACCACCGCCATCAGCACAATGCTATGAAACCCCTTGTAGTTGTAGTAGTAGGACCCAGAACGGGGTGGCGGCACGATGCGGACGTGCTTCCCGTCTATGGCACCACCGCAGTTGGGGAAGTCCCACCGCGTGGCAAACTCCGATGCCACAGTCTGCCATTTCTGTGGCGTGGAAGGAAGCTGTGGAGTGAAACAAGATGAAATAATATTAGAAAAACAAAGTCATACATTACAAGGAAATTCTATCCCAAAAAATTAGAGACCAACATCAATCTAATTATACGTTTATTAAGGTGTGTAAAAAAAGGATAATGGAAGGCTCATTTATCATATTCATCACCCCCTCTGATGGGCCATTACTAAATTATTTTGGGGGGGGGGAGATGTGTTTGGCCACAGGATAGCATTGCAGTGGCGGTGCGTCCAGAGTGGGCGCTGGAGCACTGTCCCCTCTCTCCTGTGCCCATCACTCAGAACAATACATAGGTTCATGCGTTGCATGAACCTATGTATTGTCTATGCCGCACACTATTCAGGTGGATGGCCTCTTGTAAAGCGACCGACATATGAATCATTGCGGCATTTAGGGGGTTAAAATTGCAGAGCAGAAACAGGTATTAAAATAGTCTTTCAAATTACAACCTGAGGGATGTAATTGGCTTCCTCAAAGAAAAATCGGGGACGCAGGGAGGGGGGCATTCCTTGTGTAAACACTGACAGGCTGCTCTGCCAATCATGTTCACCAAGTCTGTTTAATGGTAACATGATTGGCTGATGCAACATGAAGGGAAGGAGAAGACATCAAGGACAGAAGAAGGATGGCGCTGACCACAAGAAGGTAAGTGCAGGGCTGGGGGGAAACTGGCTGCATTAGAGGGGACTAAATGGCTGCATTTGAGGGAACAAAATGGCTGCATTGGAGGGGACAACTGGGGGCGTTTATTAGGCAACAGAGCAAAAAAGGAGGAAGTTTATTTCCTAAATTGGGGTTTGAACCCCCCAACATTTGGAGCAACAGGCGCCCCTGCTGGAAAAGTAAGTGAAGGGAAATATTTAGGGAGGAGAAAAAAGGGGCAATCTAAAGCTTCCAACATGCATGGGGACAAAGGGGACATTCTCAGCATATTACAATCATGGTAATTAGGGAAGGATGAAAGAAATACAATACATTAGCAGACATGTAATACCTAAAATGTGATGTTAAGGGAGCAAACTTACCCTAATATAGTCCTCCTGCAGGACTTGGATGATGGCAGAACAGGTGTCTGGGATTATGAGGCCCAGAGCCTGGGGGGAGATGCCTGTGGTGAACTTCAAGTCCTGAAGACTTCTCCCTGTCGCCAGGTAACGCAACGTGGCGATGAGCCTCTGCTCAGCACTGATGGCTTCCCGCATAACGGTGTCCTTCCTGGTAATATAGGGGGACACGAAAGCCAACAGTTCCTGAAAAACCGGGTCAGACATCCTCAGAAAATTCCTGTAGTCCTCAGGATTATTCTCGACGATCTCCCGCAGCAGAGACATGTGGCAGAATTGGTCCCGCTGGAGCAACCAATTCTTGGTCCATGAACTCCTCCTCACACCATTCATGGACTGGTCTTGGTCCAAAACAAGCAGACCAACACCAAGCGCACGCACAGCACGAACTCGACAACGAGAACGTCCAGGCGACATGGCTAGGAAACGGTCGTCTAATCAGAACGTACAGAACAGAACGCACTTTAGAACAGCAAGGCCTATGAATAACGAACTGAAAATCAGAAACGAACAGGCAAGAACGCACTGTAAAACAGATACGGCCTGCCTAGACGCCCTGAAAGTCAAGATACGAACCCACAAGCACAAACTGAACGGCAGAAAACGATCTGAAAAGTACGAAGACTGAAAAGCGCGAATCGTCTCTTCCCAAACTTTTACTTCACACGCGGTAATACGAGATCAGCAAAAGCAGCCCAAGGGGTGGCGCCAAGAAAAAATATCTTCCCCTTTATAGTGCCGTCGTACGTGCTGGACGTGAGCGCAGAGAACAACGAGGAAATTGGGAAATGACAGTGTGTACGCATAGAAAGCTTGACGAGAAAATCGACAAGCTTAACAAGAATCTCGTCGAAAAAAACGACGTGTTTTTTACGACGAGAAAATCGGTTGTGTGTACGAGGCCTAAATGTGTTCGTTCGAGCACTAATACACTGCCCAACAAGAATTCTCTTGCCTTTGTGGCTGTGTGTGAGTAAAGAGATGAGCTCAGGTGTATTATTTGGATATACCGTATTTATTGGCGTATAACATGCACCTTCACTTTAAGAGGGAAGTTTCCAGAAAAAAACTTAAAATTTTAAATAAAGAACTGTGAAGCAAAATAAGGGTCAGTGCCCATCTGCAGGCCCCCAGTTGCCATGAATGCAGCACCCCAACTTGCCAGGAATGCAGCACCCACCATTGCTTGGAATGCAGCACACACCATTGCTAGGAATGCAGTACACACCATTGCCAGGAAGGCAGCACCCACCATTGCCAGGAATGCACTCACCATTGCCAGGAATGCAGCACCCATCATTGCCAGTAATGCTCTCACCATTGCCAGGAATGTAGCACCCACCATTGCCAGGAATGCAGCACCCATCATTGCCAGGAATGCAGCACCCATCATTGCCAGGAATGCAGCACCCATCATTGCCAGGAATGCAGCACCCACCATTGCCAGGAATGCAGCACCCATCATTGCCAGGAATGCACTCACCATTGCCAGGAATGCAGCACCCATCATTGCCAGGAATGCACTCACCATTGCCAGGAATGCACTCACCATTGCCAGGAATGCAGAACCCATCATTGCCAGGAATGCACTCACCATTGGCAGGAATGCACTCACCATTGCCAGGAATGAAGCACCCATCATTGCCAGGAATGCACTCACCATTGCCAGGAATGCAGCACCCATCATTGCCAGGAATGCACTCACCATTGCCAGGAATGATCAGTGTCCATCTGCAGCCATGCCCAAGTGTCCATCTGCAGCAAGCCGTACCCAAGTGTCCATCTGCAGCCGTGCCCAAAAATTAAGCTTTATTATTTTTAAATGTTGCCGCTGACATAGAGCCGAATGTCCTGTGTACTCGGCTGTACTCGGCTCCTCTCACAGTCCCGCCCCTTGACCCTAGTTCTATGATGGACATAACACACGTCCAATGGTGGGACTGGGCGTGACTGCGAGTGGAGCCGAGCCTAGCCGAGTACACAGTACACTCGGCTTGGGCTATTTCGGTGGCGCTCGCTCCTCTTCCCCTCACAGGCAGCAGGAATCGGCGTATAACACGCACCCCTGATTTTAAGGGGAAAAAAGTGCGTGTTATACGCTGATAAATATCTTTTGTGGTCCCGGCGCTGGGAGATCGTCGGGGGCCACAAAAGATATATATGTTTATATAACCAGGCGGGCCGTTTAAAACCGGACCGCGGGCCGCGATTGGCCCACGGGCCGGACTTTGGACATGCCTGCTCTACCGTTATAACATAGTATAGTTACTGTTGAACTCACTATGTACAAGCTATATGTACAAATGTTAATATGATTGTACAATTGTATAATGTAAACAATCCGCGCTACCCCTAAAGAAAAAATGATGGTGCATACAAAGTGCAAAGATGCAAAAAACCAACCTTGGTGGTATAAACAAGATCAATGTCCTAAAAAGGACAACTATCTGTATACTGAGAAATTTATATATGTGATGGTGCTGCAATTATTGGAATTAGTTTGAATAGTAAACTAAGATAATTGTTATAAAGAAAAAATAATGCGCAACCTTACAAAAGCAATAAAGTGCATATAGGTGGATATACACAAGCCTAAAAACTTGCATAAAGTGATACCAAAGAAAGAAAAAGACACATAAAATGGTCCATTGAACGACTACACAGGTGGATATACACAAGCCTAAAACTTGCAAAAAAAAAGGTTTAACAAAAAAAAATTGGATTGAAAGAAAAAGACACATAAAAATTGTTCATATAAGCAGCTACACAAGACTTGGCTAAATCATATGAGCAAGGGTGCCAATCTTCGTCCTACGTTTTCTTCAAGCAGGCAAATATAAATGACAGCAGGTATAAATTGGCCGCTTACCGGATCTGATGGACCCCTATTACAGAGATCAAATGGGCTCAGTATATGGGGTTAATCCGGACATCTGCGGCTGGAATCATGCAATCATCTGGGTCCTTCACTCCTCAGAAGCGCTGCAAACAAAATCTTCCAAGGCTTTGCAACCAATGAACACCGCTCAGAGCGCATGATATGACATGTTAAAAAATGAAAAAAGAAGGCTTCATGGTGCAGAAAATTCTTAAAAAGAATACCCTTTATTGGTTACCGGGTAACTGACATCCAGAGATAAAAGAAGCGGTTTGTCAAAAAATACAAACATCCGAATCTAACAAGCAGCCAGCCGCGGCTCACGCCAGTCAGCTGGAGTGTGGTGACGTCAGGATCCTTAGCTCCACCCGACGCTACATTTCTCCATACAAGGCATCCACTGGGAAAGGAGGCTAAGGGTGAGACATCACTCACCACATTAAATAAGCTGTGCAGGAGAGTGACACCGGAAACGAAAGGAGAAAATAATCCTCTGCTAGTTGCCCGTGTGGGAACCTAAAAGCTATACGGTACAAAGACAGAATAATTAACTATCTTTTATATGCCGCTAGCCCAAGGCCTAACATGCAATGCTCTAAACATAAATACATAACCTTATTAATAATAATACCAATCCTTTAGCCATTGCTAATAAAAGAATATGTTGTAAAAGACAATATTAAATGCTAAATACCTGTCTTTAATCCCCAAGCCCGGCTTGCTTACCACCCGGGTGTCAGTTATAGAAAACGGGCTCCCCTGGATGGCACTACGGGAGCAACATATATATAAAACAACAGCATTTGAAATAACATTTATAATAATAATAAACCAACCATTATCAAAAAAATTCCTAAGGTGGTTCAGAAAATTATTCTGCAAAACTACCTAGGATATGGTTATATAAAATAAAAAATACGGTAATAATATTTAAAAATATATATATGAAAATAAAAATTAAAAATGTATAAAAATATATTCTTTCTGAAAGGTGTTCCCCCAATCCTATTGCTAACTAACCCCATGTATCCTATTGTTGTCCAAAGATGGAGAGGATAGGGGGGAAAAAGGGGGACACTGGGAAGGAGGGGAGAGGAAGGAAAGAGGATGAAAAGAAGGTTTCCCCTATTTACTGGGATGTTATACCAACTACACTGAGATGAGGATACGAAACAGATAGGTGTTCTGATCTACCTGTTATTAATGTAGCAATTTATATCCCACTCAATGTTGAGGCCCACAGGCTATAACATTTGACATCATAGATCAGTCGAGTCTCCCTACGTGATATATGACGTTTGAGATCACTTCCTCTCCAGTGGGGGGTATATTTCTCAATACCTATAACTTCCAACACAGATGGGTCACGGATATGGTATTGACGGAAATGCCATGACACACTGTGTTTAGTGAACCCCCTACGTATATTGGACAGATGTTCTCCTATTCTGACTTTCAACGCACGGGTGGTCCTCCCTATATATTAGAGACCACAGAGGCAACGTAATAAATAAATCATGGTACTGCCAGTGATGAAATCTGATATGGAATGTTCCTTGGAGGTGGCATGTGAAGTAAAGTAGGAAGTTTTAATTGTTTGAGATGATCTGCAAACCTTACACCTTTTGCAAGGGTAAAAGCCTTTCATATGTCCAAACATAGCAGTTTTGGGAGGAGGGTCCACAACACTGGGTGCCACAAGATCTTTAAGATTTTGGTTCCTTCTAAATAGGATCTTAGGATGGTCAGGAAGTGTGGGTCCCAAAACCTTATCACACTTGAGCACCGGCCAGTGCTTACGAATGATCCTATTAACCCACCAAAAGTGGGACGAAAAAGTGGTCACAAATGACCATTGTAGGTCCATTGATGTACTATCCTTCTCTTTAATTCTTGGAACCAATAACGTCTGTCTATCCAGTGTGGCAACTTCTCGTAGTTCTTTGTCCAAAGTGGATAATTGATACCCCTTCTCCACAAAACGGTTCTTCAGAACTGCTGCTTGGGATTCAAAATCTTCCAGGTGTGAGAAATTACATCTCATCCGTTGAAATTGCCCCTTAGGGATTGCCTTAAGCCAATTTGGATGGTGTCCACTATCTATGGGAATGTACCCATTCCTGTCCGTATTTTTAAAAAATGTTTTAGTCAGGAGGGCACCTTCTTCCTTACAAATTACTAGGTCCAGAAAATTAACAGAAGTGGCACTATACTCATATGTAAATTTAATGCCCCACTCATTGATATTCAAGTTGGTCATAAAATCACATAATGACTTCTCATCCCCCTTCCACAGAAAAAAAGCATTGTCAATATATTGACGCCACAGAAGGAGGCGGGGCTCTCCGAGGGGAAAAAGTTTATCATTTTCCCATAAGGCCATGAATAGGCCAGCAAGGCTGAGGGCAAATTTCGCCCCCATTGCTACACCTGTGCTTTGAAGAAAAACTGGCCGTTATAATAAATATAGTTGTGTTCCATGGCAAAACAAAGTAACTTCAAAACAAATTCCAAGGTGGAAGATTTTATTGACAATTCCTTACGGAGGAAAAATTCAGCCGCCTTATATCCCAAGTGGTGGGGTATAATGGTATACAGTGAGGCGACGTCTGCTGTGACTAACAAGACGTCCCCATCCACTGTATACTCGAACATCTCCCTAATCATTTGCATAGAGTCCTTAAGGTAGGCTGGTGTTTTGGTTACTACTGGCTGGAGAAAGACATCCACGAACTTGCCGATCCTGGAAGTAAGGGAATCGTTACCGCTCACTATCGGGCGGCCAGGGGGCTTGATGGGATTTTTGTGGACCTTCGGTATATAGTATATGATGGGGGTACGAGGAGCCAATGGAACCAGAAAATCGAAATCTTTATCATTTATGACCCCTTTGCGATGTCCATCCAAAACAATACTGTTAAGAGATTTTTCATATTTCTCAATTGGATCCTTGATAAGAACTGTATATGTATCCCTATCTGATAATAGTGCATCCATTTATTTTAGATGGTCCACTTTGTTTAGAACCGCAATCCCCCCCCCCTTTGTTCGCTGGTCTTATAACCAAGTTTTTCCTTTCACACAGAGAACCTATTCCCTCCTCGGAGTCCTTCTGTTTTTCCTTCTTGAACCAGACTTGCAACAAGTCCTGTAAAACGAGATCTTTAAACACTGAAATACTAGGGGCTGGTTTCCCCGAGAGGTTAAACAAGGAAGCATTCCTGTTCCTCCTTCCGTTTCGCTGCCCACTGAAGTGCTATTCCTAATAATCGGATTAGATAGAAAATGGCGTTTAATACTAAATTTTCTAGCGTGAGTCCTTGATTTAAAGTACATTTTTCAGACCTAGTAAACTCCTCTCCACTAAGATTAAAAACTCCTTCACATACTACCTCCTTCTGGACTTCTTGGGAGCTGTTCCGCTTCCCTCCTCTGTATCCTCTCTTTGTCTTCCTTTTTTGCCTTGGCCCCTTCCTAAAAAATTGTCCGTCTTATTCCTTAGAGGTGCTGCTCCAGAAGGACCTTCAAAACCACGAGCCTGAGGTTGCCCTGAAGTTCTTGGTCCGGTATTGAAAGGATCTCCTTCTTCTTTGCTGTCCCCATATCCTTGTAGTGGTCCGTATTGGTTCCTGACAGGTATATCATGTCTCCACGGCACTTGTGGGGAAATGGGTGGACCCTCCCTATGTCCATCATTGGAATAACTTCTATATGATGGATCCTCATATGGACCATAATGATCTCTATAAGGTGATCTATCAGGAGGATATGCGTATGAATTGGACTGGTATTGATAAGACCCTTGGGGTTGTCTATTACCCCTGTTCCCCCCAGGGTTAGGGAACCTGCCTTGATTTCTAGGATGTTGGTAAGGTGGGAGATAATGATTATTAGGTCCATTTTCTGGAGGTCTGCCAGTGTTATGGTTACCCTTTTTCCTGACTTGTTGGGGTGTCCTATTTCCCGCTGTCCTTCTTGGTCCCTGTTCTCTATATCCTGGGGTAGTGGGAGGGGGGGACCCAAAGAGGGTCTAGGGTAATCCAAGTTGGGTAGTGTAGATACACTATCATCAGCCTCACCCTCCTCCATATTAATAACTTCAGGCTGTTTGGGAAAACTGTCACTGTGACTCTCCTGCCACTTAAAGACGTTATGGGATTTGTAGTCCTCTATGTCTCCAAGATATTTCTTCCGCTTTTTTATTCATTGCTCCTCTTCTTCTTCTATTAAAATATCCCGCAACTCCTTAGTGTATACCTGATACAAACCCTCTTTGCTCAGAGGGATTCGTTTTTCTTTTATGTCATTAATTTCCTGCTGTAGTTTAGCTACCTTAGCTTTTTTTCTGATAAGCAAAAACTCAAGAAAGGCCAGTCCCACACCATTAAAGTAGAGGAACCACTCATTGAGTTCAACATCCCCTCTATCTGGATATACATGCCACCGTAGGATCCTAGGGATAATTTTTTCTTTTAGGTAACGCTCCAAGAAAACTATGTCCCAAGTGGCATGCAATTCAGATATGAGTATATTTTTCAACCTCATAAATATTCCCTGTATCCCATCAACCTCTGAGCTGGTTTGATCAAACACCTCATCAGGGTTTATTTTTCTGCTCCTATGGAAATCAAAAATGTCCATTTTCTAAGAAGTGTTAACAATTACGTGAGAAAGGTGACTTAATACTACAGTATATGTTCACAAGGGAGCTGGTGTATTCAGCAATGGTAATGTATAATGTAAACAATCCGCTCTACCCCTAAAGAAAAAAATGAAAAAATGCAATGGTGCATACAAAGTGCAAAGGTGCAAAAAACGAACCTTGGTGGTATAAACAAGATCAATGTCCTAAAAAGGACAAGTATCTGTATACCGAGAAATTAATATATGTGATTGTGCTGCAATTATTGGAATTAGTTTGAATAGTAAACTAAGATAATTGTTATAAATAAAAAATAATACGCAACCTTACAAAAGCAATAAAGTGCATATAGGTGGATATACACAAGCCTAAAAACTTGCATAAAGTGATACCAAAGAAAGAAAAAGACACATAATCTGTTTCGTATTCTCATCTCAGTGTAGTTGGTATAACATCCCAGTAAATAGGGGAAACCTTCTTTTCATCCTCTTTCCTTCCTCTCCCTTCCTTCCTCTCCCCTCCTTCCCAGTGTCCCCCTTTTTCCCCCCTATCCTCTCCATCTTTGGACGATAGGATACATGAGGTTAGTTACCAATAGGATTGGGGGGAACACCTTTCAGAAAGAATATATTTTTATACATTTTTAATTTTTATTTTCATATATATATATTTTTAAATATAATTTTTTATTTTATTTTATATACCGTCTATACTCGAGTATAAGCTGACCCAAGTATAAGCCGAGGTACCTAATATTACCCCAATAAACTGGGAAAACGTATTGACTCGAGTATAAGCCTAGGGGGGAAATGTGCCCATTGCCACCTCACTGTGCCAATTGCCCAACCTTACTGTGCCCATTGCCACCTCACTGTGCCACCTCACTGTGCCCATTGCCACCTTAATGTGCCCATCCTCACTGTGTCCATTGCAGCCTCCCTGTGCCTGAGTGTACCTGAAAATCTTCTTATACTGCGGCCGGCGTCCATTGTTTAAATATTGCGCCTTTCTCCTGGTCCCTTCCGTGATAGGCGTTTCCAGCAAACACTGTGTTGAGTGTTCCGCCTATCACGGAGATCCTCTCATTCTCGGACTCCGTTTCCCAGCAGGCACTGTGTTCAGTGTTCCGCCAATCACGGACGTCTTTTCATCCTCGGACAAGAGAACGTCCATGATAGGCGGAACACTGAACACAGTGTCTACTGGGAAACAGAGTCCGAGAATGAGAGGACCTCCATGATAGGCGGAACACTCAACACAGTGTTTGCTGGAAACGCCTATCACAGAAGGGACCAGGAGAAAGCCGCGAGATTTAAACAATGGACGCCGGACACAGTATATGAAGATTTTCAGGTACTGACTCGAGTATAAGCCGAGGGGTGTACCTTCAGCCCTTAAAAAAGGGCTGAAAAACTCGGCTTATACTCGAGTATATACGGTAACCATATCCTAGGTAGTTTTGCAGAATAATTTTCTGAACCACCTTAGGAATTTTTTTTGATAATGGTTGGTTTATTATTATTATAGATGTTGTTATTTCAAATGCTGTCGTTTTATATATATGTTGCTCCCATAGTGCCACCCAGGGGAGCCCGTTTTCTATAATTGACACCCGAGTGGTAAACAGGCTGGGCTTGGGGATTAAAGACAGGTATTTAGCATTTAATATTGTCTTTTGCGACATATTATTTTATTAGCAATGGCTAAAGGATTGGCATTATTATTAATAAGGTTATGTATTTATGTTTATAGCATTGCATGTTAGGCCTTGGGCTAGCGGCATACAAGATAGTTAATTATTCTGTCTTTGTGCCGTATGGCTTTTAGGTTCCCACACGGGCAACTAGCGGAGGATTATTTTCTCCTTTCGTTTCCGGTGTCACTCTCCTGCACGGCTTGTTTAATGTAGTGAGTGACGTCTCACCCTTAGCCTCCTTTCCCAGTGGATGCCTTGTATGGAGAAAAGCAGCGTCGGGTGGAGCTAAGGATCCTGACGTCGCCACACTCCAGCTGACTGGCGCAAGCCGCGACTGGCTGCTTGTTAGATTTGGATGTTTGTATTTTTTGACAAACCGCTACTTTTATCTCTGGATGTCAGTTACCCGGTAACCAATAAAGGGTATTCTTTTTAAGAATTTTCTGCACCATGAAGCCTTCTTTTTTCATTTTTTAACATGTCATATCATGCGCTCTGAGCGGTGTTCATTGGTTGCAAAGCCTTGGAAGATTTTGTTTGCAGCGCTTCTGAGGAGTGGAGGACCCAGATGATTGCATGATTCCTGCCGCAGATGTCCGGATTAACCCCATATACTGAGCCCATTTGATCTCTGTAAGGGCTCTTTCACACGGAGGTCCGTTCAGGTCCGCCTGTCAGTTTTTTAGGCGGACCTGAAACGGATCCTCCATGTACCCCTATGGAAGCACGGATGTCAGCGGAGACATGTCCGCTGACATCCGCTCCGCTCCGCCAAAGTGTGACGGAGGAAAACCCTATTTTTCCTTCCGTCGGCGGAGCGGATCGGATGACAACGGACTCTACGGTCCGTCGTCATCCGATTCCCCATAGGGGAGAGCGGCGCTCTGACAGGGCGGTCCCTGCACAGTGTGCGGGGACCGCCCAGTCATCCGTCGGCTCAGCGGGGATCAAGGGAGCGATCCCCGCTGAGCAAGCGGAGCTTCACGGGGCGGATCTTCATGGATCCGCCCCGTGTGAAAGGACCCTAATAGGGGTCCATCAGATCCGGTAAGTGACCAATTTATATCTGCTGTCATTTATATTTGCCTGCTTGAAGAAAACGTAGGACGAAGATTGGCACCCTTGCTCATATGATTTAGCCAAGTCTTGTGTAGCTGCTTATATGGACAATTTTATGTCTTTTTCTTTCAATCCATTTTTTTTGCAAGTTTTAGGCTTGTGTATAAACACCTGTGTAGTTGTTCAATAGACCATTTTTAGTGTCTTTTTCTTTCTTTGGTATCACTTTATGCAAGATTTTAGTCTTGTGTATATCCACCTATATGCACTTTATTGCTTTTGTAAGGTTGCGCATTATTTTTTCTTTATAACAATTATCTTAGTTTACTATTCAAACTAATTCCAATAATTGCAGCACCATCACATATATAAATTTCTCGGTATACAGATACTTGTCCTTTTTAGGACATTGATCTTGTTTATACCACCAAGGTTCATTTTTTGCACCTTTGCACTTTGTATGCACCATTGCATTTTTTAATTTTTTCTTTGGGGTAGCGCAGATTGTTTACATTATACATAACCATTGCTGAATACACCATATCTCGCAGCTCCCTTGTGAACATATACTGTAGTATTAATTCACCTTTCTCACGTAATTGTGAACACTTCTTAGAAAATGGACATTTTTGATTTCCATAGGAGCAGAAAAATAAACCCTGATGAGGTGTTTTATCAAACCAGCTCAGAGGTTGATGGGATACAGGGAATATTTATGAGGTTGAAAAATATAGTCATATCTGAATTGCATGCCACTTGGGACATAGTTTTCTTGGAGCTTTACCTAAAAGAAAAAATGATCCCTAGGAGCCTACAGTGGCATGTATATCCAGATAGAGTGGATGTTGAACTCAATGAGTGGTTCCTCTACTTTAATGGTGTGGGACTGGCCTTTATTGAGTTTTTGCTTACCAGAAAAAAAGCTAAGGTAGCTAAACTACAGCAGGAAATTAATGACATAAAAGAAAAACAAATCCCTCTGAGCAAAGAGGGTTTGCATCAGGTATACACTAAGGAGTTGCGGGAAATTTTAATAGAAGAAGAAGAGGAGCAACGAATAAAAAAGCGGAAGAAATATCTTAGAGACATAGAGGACTACAAATCCCATAAAGTCTAAGTGGCAGGAGAGTCACCGTGACAGTTTTCCCAAACAGCCTGAAGTTATTAATATGGAGGAGGGTGAGGCTGGTGATAGTGTATCGACACTACCCAACTTGGATTACCCTAGACCCTCTTTGGGTCCCCCCCTCCCACTACCCCAGTATATAGAGAACAGGGACCAAGAAGGACAGGGGGAAATAGGACACCCCAACAAGTCAGGAAAAAAGGGTAACCATAACACTGGCAGACCTCCAGAAAATGGACCTAATAATCATTATCCCCCACCTTACCAACATCCTAGAAATCAAGGCAGGTTCCCTAACCCTGGGGGGAACAGGGGCAATAGACAACCCCAAGGGTCTTATCAATACCAGTCCAATTCATACGCATATCCTCCTGATAGATCACCTTATAGGGATCATTATGGTCCATATGAGGATCCATCATATAGAAATTATTCCAATGATGGACATAGGGAGGGTCCACCCGTTTCCTCACAAGTGCCGTGGAGACATGATATACCTGTCAGGAACCAATACAGACCACTACAAGGATATGGGGACAGCAAAGAAGCAGGAGATCCTTTCAATACCGGACCAAGAACTTCAGGGTAACCTCAGGCTCGTGGTTTTGAAGGTCCTCCTGGAGCAGCACCTCTAAGGAATAAGACAGACAATTTTTTAGGAAGTGGCCAAGGCAAAAAAGGAAGACTGAGGCCTCGTACACACAACCGAGTTTCTCGGCAAGAACCAGCAAGAAACTTGCTGGCAGAGATGTCTTGCCGAGAAATTCGTTCGTGTGTATGGTTTCTCGTCAAGAAAACCGACAAGTAATCTCGACGAGAAAATAGAGAACCTGCTCTCTATTTTCTCGTCGAGATTCTCGTCGGCATTTTTTTCGACGAGAAAAGTGAGTGTGTGTACACTTACCTGTCCTCCGGGAAGCCCGCGCATGTTTGAAATGAATTCAACGCATGCGCGGTAGCTTCCTAGGCATAGATCTGGTATACCAAGATGGCGGCGACGGCATCGAATGTGACGAGCACATGCTCGTCGTAGTCGATGACGTCACCGCGTACGCTCCATTCAAAGAACCGCGGGTTCTTTGAATCGAGCGTCTGTACACTCGGCCGGGACAAGTTTCTTGTCCAAGAATCTCGTCGAAAAAAACGACATGTTTTTTTCGACGAGAATCTCGGCCGTGTGTACGAGGCTTAAGAGAGGATGAAGAGGAGGGAAGCGGAACAACTCCCAAGAAGTCCAGAAGGAGGTAGTATGTGAAGGAGTTTTTAATCTTAGTGGAGAGGAGTTGACTAGGTCTGAAAAAATTTACTTTAAATCAAGGACTCAAATATGCACCCAGGAAACGGCTAAACAAATTCCAAATGTTTCTAGACGTTCAAAAATACGCTAGAAAATTGAGTATTAAACGCCATTTTCTATCTAATCCGATTATTAGGAATAGCACTTCAGTGGGCAGCGAAACGGAAGGAGGAACAGGACTCAGGAATGCTTCCTTGTTCAACCCTCCGGGGAAACCAGCCCCTAGTATTTCAGTGTTTAAAGATCTCGTTTTACAGGACTTGTTGCAAGTCAGGTTCAAGAAGGAAAAACAGAAGGACTCAGAGGAGGGAATAGTTTCTCTGTGTGAAAGGAATAACTTGGTTATAAGACCAGCGGACAAAGTGGGGGGGGGGGGGGAATTGTGGTTCTAAACAAAGTGGACTATCTAAAATAAATGGATGCACTATTATCAGATAGGGATACATATACAGTTCTTATCAAGGATCCAATTGAGAAATATGAAAAATCTCTTAACAGTATTATTTTGGATGGACATCGCAAAGGGGTCATAAATGATAAAGAATTCGATTTTCTGGTTCCATTGGCTCCTCGTACCCCCATCATATACTATATACCGAAGGTCCACAAAAATCCCATCAAGCCCCCTGGCCACCCGATAGTGAGCGGTATCGATTCCCTTACTTCCAGGATCGGCAAGTTCATGGATGTCTTTCTCCAGCCAGTAGTAACCAAAACACCAGCCTACCTTAAGGACTCTATGCAAATGATTAGGGAGATGTCCGAGTATACAGTGGATGGGGACGTCTTGTTAGTCACAGCAGACGTCGCCTCCCTGTATACCATTATACCCCACCACTTAGGATATAAGGCGGCTGAATTTTTCCTCCGTAAGGAATTGTCAATAAAATCCTCCACCTTGGAATTTGTTTTGAAGTTACTTTGTTTTGCCATGGAACACAACTATATTTATTATAATGGCCAGTTTTTTCTTCAAAGCACAGGTGTAGCGATGGGGGCGAAATTTACATATGAGTATAGTGCCACTTCTGTTAATTTTCTAGACCTAGTAATTTTTAAGGAAGAAGGTGCCCTCCTGACTGAATTTTTTTTTAAAAATACGGACAGGAATGGGTACATTCCCATAGATAGTGGACACTATCCAAATTGGCTTAAGGCAATCCCTAAGGGGCAATTTTAACGGATGAGACGTAATCGCTCACGCCTGGAAGATTTTGAATCCCAAGCAGCAGTTCTGAAGAACCATTTTGTGGAGAAGGGGTATCAATTATCCACTCTGGACAAAGAACTACGAGAAGTTGCCACACTGGATAGACAGACGTAATTGGTTCCAAGAATTAAAGAGAAGGATAGTACATCAATGGTCCTACAATGATCATTTGTGACCACTTTTTTGTCCCACTTTTGGTGGGTTAATAGGATCATTCGTAAGCACTGGCCGGTGCTCAAAAGTGTGATAAGGTTTTGGGACCCACATTTCCTGACCGTCCTAAGATCCTCTTTAGAAGGAACCAAAATCTTAAAGATCTTGTGGCACCCAGTGTTGTGGACCCTCCTCCCAAAACTGCTATGTTTGGACATATGAATTTTTTTTAACCTTTCAAAAGGTGTAAGGTTTGCAGATCATCTCAAACAATTAAAAACTTCCTCCTTTACTTCACATGCCACCTCCAAGGAACATTCCATATCAGATTTCATCACTTGCAGTACCATAGGGGTGATTTATTTATTACGTTGCCCCTGTGGTCTCCAATATATAGGGAGGACCACCCGTGCGTTGAAAGTCAGAATAGGAGAACATCTGTCCAATATACGTAGGGGGTTCATTAAACACAGTGTGTCATGGCATATCCGTCAATACCATAACCGTGACCCATCTGTGTTGGAAGTTATAGGTATTGAGAAATATACCCCCCACTGGAGAGGAAGTGATCTCAAACGTCAGGGAGACTCGACTGATCTATGACGTCAAATGATATAGCCCGTGGGGCCTCAACATTGAGTGGGATATAAATTGCTACATTAATAACAGGTAGATCAGAACACCTATCTGTTTCGTATCCTCATCTCAGTGTAGTTGGTATAACATCCCAGTAAATAGGGGAAACCTTCATTATCTTTCCTTCCTCTCCCCTCCTTCCCAGTGTCCCCCTTATTCCCCCCTATCCTCTCCATCTTTGGACAACAATAGGATACATGGGGCTAGTTACCAATAGGATTGGGGGGGGGGGGGGGGGACACCTTTCAGGAAGAATATATATTTTTATACATTTTTTAATTTTTATTTTCATAATATATATATATATATATATATATATATATATAAAATTTTAAATATTAATTTTATTTTTATTTTATATAACCATATCCTAGGTTGTTTTGCAGAATCATTTTCTGAACCACCTTAGTAATTTTTTTGATAATGGTTGGTTTATTATTATTATAAATGTTGTTATTTCAAATGCTGTTGTTTTATATATATATGTTGCTCCCGTAGTGCCACCCAGGGGAGCCCGTTTTCTATAACTGACACCCGGGTGGTAAGCAGGCTGGGCTTGGGGATTAAAGACAGGCATTTAATATTGTCTTTTGCAACATATTCTTTTATTAGCAATGGCTAAAGGATTGGTATTATTATTAATAAGGTTATGTATTTATGTTTATAGCATTGCATGTTAGGCCTTGGGCTAGCGGCATATAAAAGATAGTTAATTATTCTGTCTTTGTGCCGTATGGCTTTTAGGTTCCCACACGGGCAACTAGCAGAGGATTATTTTCTCCTTTCGCTTCCGGTGTTACTCTCCTGCACGGCTTGTTTAATGTGGTGAGTGACGTCTCACCCTTAGCCTCCTTTCCCAGTGGATGCCTTGTATGGAGAAACGCAGCGTCGGGTGGAGCTAAGGATCCTGACGTCACCACACTCCAGCTGACTGGCGCGAGCCGCAGCTGGCTGCTTGTTAGATTCGGATGTTTGTATTTTTTGACAAACGCTTCTTTTATCTCTGGATGTCAGTTACCCCCGTAACCAATAAAGGGTATTCTTTTTAAGAATTTTCTGCACCATGAAGCCTTCTTTTTTCATTTTTTAACATGTCATATCATGCGCTCTGAGCGGTGTTCATTGGTTGCAAAGCCTTGGAAGATTTTGTTTGCAGCGCTTCTGAGGAGTGAAGGACCCAGATGATTGCATGATTCCAGCCGCAGATGTCCGGATTAACCCCATATACTGAGCCCATTTGATCTCTGTAATAGGGGTCCATCAGATCCGGTAAGCGGCCAATTTATACCTGCTGTCATTTATATTTGCCTGCTTGAAGAAAACGCAGGACGAAGATTGGCACCCTTGCTCATATGATTTAGCCAAGTCTTGTGTAGCTGCTTATATGGAAAATTTTATGTGTCTTTTTCTTTCAATCCAATATTATTATTTTTTTACTTTTTTTTTGCAAGTTTTAGGCTTGTGTATATCCACCTGTGTAGTTGTTCAATGGACCATTTTATGTGTCTTTTTCTTTCTTTGGTATCACTTTATGCAAGTTTTTAGGCTTGTGTATATCCACCTATATGCACTTTATTGCTTTTGTAAGGTTGTGCATTATTTTTTCTTTATAATGATTGTACAATTGCATTTTAATCTTTAATCTTCTAATCTTTAACCTTCAATAAATTTTTTATTTTTTTTGTCAATAAAGTCAGCAGCTACACTTTTTGTAGCTGCTGACTTTTAAATGGGTGGAACTCCGCTTTAACACTTGTAGATGTTTGCTACTAGACAAATATTCACTTTTTGAGTTCAGTTCAAATTAAAAATAATAAAAACATAAAATGCTTATTTTCTTTAGAATGGCAAATTTATTCACAGCCAGTTTTGTAAATGTAGTAATTACAGTTTAAATAATACTATGTTAAAAAGCATTAGTCCAGTCATTAGTTCTGTGCTATACGTTTTTCAGAGCTTTGATTTTCAGTGCACACTTCAGCGGTCAGTGTCATTCTCAGTGTTGTGAGAAGCCTACATATGGGAGAACCACTACAGTCCTTATTTAAATCAACGTCCTGAAAGAATAGCATTCGGCTTATAAGGAAAGGTTCTTTATCAGACACAAAGGGCAGCATTGATGTGAAAAGTAGTCATAACAATTAAGAGTCCAGTTGATGCTTTGCCAGCAGTTAAATCGTGATTGCAATGGCTTGATGATGCTTGCACATTGCATATTGGCTCATTAAATGGGACACACATGTCTTTTGATCAGATAAAGGCATCATTATGACTGACTGGAACCAACTTCCTTTCCGGGACAGTTCATAATTTTACTACAAAACCAATCTAATCATATTTTATGGTTGTAAATCAAGTTAGTTATTAAAAAGCAAATGACCAAAATGGTTTCGGTAAGTAACACTGCTGTTCCTCTGTTAGTTTGTTCAGAAATCTGTATTTTGCAGCTTCGGGGCTCTGCAAATTACACTTTTTTAAATTGAATCAAGCCCATTAATTAATACTGTTTAAACGATTACAGTGCTGATCCAATGCATATCTGTGTTTTATCAAAGTTATTTGGCAAATACTGTAGGAAATCTAAAATTCGAAAAAGTGAGGCCAGTTTCCCTCGTATCTGATGACAACAGGTCATTCTAGTGGTCTTTGTTGCTTATTGTGCGTTAAAACGTAGGATGATCTTCTCTCTGTCTTCAGGCTTGTAGTCAGCAATGCCTAAAAAACAAACGCAAAAAGTCAGCAAAATGAACTCGCACAATCAGCAGCTGATTATTGTTTTGTAGGATAATGGTTTATGTAAAAGACTGTGGAGCCTTTACAGGTAACATATTACACGTGTCAGTTTACTAGCACAAGATATAAAATTATGGAGATCAAGTGACTGGTCACTTTGGGCCTTTCTACAAATTCTACATACAGTGCCTTGAAAAAGTATTCATACCCCTTGAAATTTTCCACATTTTGTCATGTTACAACCAAAATCGTAAATATGTATTTTATTGGGATTTTATGTCATAGACCAACACAAAGTGGTGCATAAAAGTGAAAATACAGTAAATGTAGTAGTGTTAAAGCCTGGACATTTTTTTACCCTAATGCATTACCTGCATTAAAGAGTAACTCCACGTATGTTGAGAAAAACATTCCCCTCTGGGTGTTCAATATACTGTACATTACTGTACAAGGATTTTAACAAACTGTTTCAGCTTCCTATCTTTTGTTATTCTGAAGATATCCCTGTATGTGTTTGTCTGTGCCCATGTGGTAAGTACATCTAATAGGAGTGATTTCATAATTTTTAATTGGCTGCAGCAGCTGCGGGGCTCTAATGAGGAAAAATTGCAGGGTCTGCATCCCTTTAGACGTAATTTCCTACTGGAAATATCTCACCAAAAATTACATTTTTGTTGCAGGGGATGCCGGAAATCCGACTTGCATCTTAGTGCAGACTTCTAGGAAAACCAGTAGCCAAATCCCACAAGCAGGAAATGACATTTCTGGGGGGTGGTCAGTACACATTCTATGTACAGAACACCTCCAGGTAGCCATATTGCATTTACCGAAAATGATAGAGCTGCAGATTAAAATGGAAAGGTCACTTTTAATAACATTCAATTACAATATGACTTGTGTTGCAAATGTATATGCTATATTATTATTTTTTTATTATTTGCTACTTTTTTCTCCCCACGAAAGTGGAGTTACACTTTAAGGTAAAAAATGTCCCTGTATTCGTATCACCTCGTCACCCCTCTGTATACTTGAGCCTGATCTAGATCCAGCACTGTACCTGTCTGTAGCGGCTTTCTGCTCATAGAGGCAGCAGTGGGAACGTTTGGCTTCTGCTGCTGTCGATCAAAAGCATGTGAGCAGAGAAGGGGGGGGGGGGCTAATTTACGCTGTATATGTCAATAGACACACGCGACCCAGCTCAGGATCGAGCCTGCGGGTGTGCCCCCATAGAATGCTGCTTGCTATGGGGCACAGAAAGAAGAGGAGGAGCCAAGAGCGCTGGCGGGGGACCTAAGAAGAAGAGGTTCCGGGCCGCTCTGTGCACCATTACACAGAGCAGGTAAGTATAACATGTTTTTTTTTTTAATGAAAATAACAAAGTACCTTTTTTAAACGCTAAAAGTTCCACCATTCAAAAGCAAATTGACTAGTTCACTTCATGGCTAAAGGTAACAATACATTGATTGAAATTTGTCTGGTTCGTCAGGAATGGGTTGAATACCTATCAGTCTGTTGCTGTCGCTGCTCAATAGAAGTCAATAGTTTGAACAACTCCTGCCGAAGCGTCATGGTGGAAAACTTTTCTCAAACAAGAGCTGCAACCGCCGATCACCATATTCTCATTTGTGTGGATGGAGGAAAAAAGTGTATGGCCAGCTTAAGTTTATCAAAACTAATCTTTACTGACTGGATGCTGGAGGCTTGATCCCTCACTATATCAGGGTAGAGGGATACAATTATCTCTCTGGAGTGTCTACCAAACTCCCTGCTGTCTTTTCTCTATGCTTTGGTTATGCTCCCACAGCCATGTTTCCAGTGATTTCAGTGGAGAGATCTCATTGTTGGGCTCCTGGTGTGGTATAAGAAGTTGAAACCAGTCCCCTCTGTATACTTTAATATTGTTATCTCCTTACTGGACTTCTCTTTACATTTTTAACCATAGCAATCATTTAGGGTCCATTTATATAAAAATGTGTTGGACAAATGTCACAAGCATTTACCCAACCATTTTCTAAATGTATTTTGTGTAAAGTGGTTGTAAACCTCAGACATGAAATATGAACAAAACATATCCCTATATACTTGTCTCACTCCAGAGCACAAAGTGTCATTTCTGTATGCGGTCTCCTTCCTCTGCTATCAGCATAAATCACTTCTGACAAGTTTTCCTGACACCAAGAGAAAAAGGGTGACAGGGAAGGGATCTCCAGCTGGTTGACAGCCTCAGCTGTGTTCCTGTGTGCTTTGCGTACGGGTGTGTCCCTTCCCTCCAATCAGCTTTCAGAGCTCTTCTCACTGAAGTAACTTCAGCTCTCCCCCCCCCCCCCCTGCTTTTCAGAGCTGAGAGATCCTGTGTAATTTCTGTACTTTGGAAGCATGTAGGGGAAAGATGACTGTAGATAAATAGGTACAACTAATTTAGCAGGATTTGTTTCATCTCCCTGTATCACCTGAGGCCAGTCACTTCACTGGATATATGTAAGGGTTTACAACCACTTTTTTATGTTGACTGTGAGCTCCATCTAGTGGTCATAATGTGGTTCTTATCAGATGGTATTTCAGAAAGAAAAAAGGAATTAAGGACACTAGATGGAGATGACAATAATAAATTAAAACAAAATTTAGTGATAGTTGTTTGAGACATTCTCTCAACAAATATTTTTATTATTTGACCCCTTAGAGTTGATAGATATCACTGAAAGAAAAAGTCTGACTGTTTGCCATTTCATGTGAGCAAATTCAAAATCCAATCTGCTAAGAATTTGCTGTGTTCCACTCCACCAATAAATAAGGATAAAAAAGAAGTTCCTCCTGCCCCCAAACATTTAACAGCTGAGCACACCAATACTGGAGGGTAATCCCGTGGCTGGAGGGCTAATCGTTTTTCATGCCATTTTTTAAACCAACGTTTTTTTCGTAGTTTTTTTTCATGCTTCCTCTCAAGCCTGTCTTGCGTACACACAATCATTTTAAAAAACGTTCAAGCAAAGTGCAGTGGCATACAACACGTACGACGGCACTATAAAGGGGAAGTTCCGTTCGGATGGCGCCACCCTTCATGTTAGTAAAGTTTGTTGAGCGACGATTCGTGCTTTTCAGCCTCGTGCTTTTCAGTCCGTTACAGCGTGACGAATGTGCCATCTCCATTACGAACGCTAGTTTTACCAGAACGAGCGCTCCCGTCTCATACTTGATTCTGAGCATGCGCGTTTTTTTTCACCTCGTAAAAGCACACACACTATCGTTTTTCACGTCTTAAAAAAAAGACATGAAAAACGACGTGAAAAAATAGAGCATGTTCGAAATTTTTAATGGCCATTTTTCACGTCGTTAAAAATGCTCTGGAGCATACACACAATCGGTTTTAATGCCCATTTTTAAAAATGGCATTTTTAACGGCATGAAAAACGATCGTGTGTATGGGGCATTAGAGTGTGCAGGCACCATGTATACTTTTCTACACCAGGTGGGCACTACTCCTATTTAAGAATGAGTATAGGTGTTCATTGGACCCCCTCCCTATCCACCAAGGTGTGTAATAGGCCTGAGTGTTAGCTGGAAAACAAATCATATCCTCTCAGTATTTACTATGCACTCGCAATGCGTGTGTACATGCATGGACAGCCTACAGTGTACCTAAAATAATTAGAAACACAAGTGTGGTTTACTATGGACTGTACACTCCAGCACCTGAACTTATGTTGACCTAAAATAAAAAAAAGTTAGATCTTTTCTAGTACATAGCTCCCAACTGTCCTTGATTTAGAGGGACTGTCCCTGATTTGGAACAATGTCCCTCTTTCCTCCTCATGTGTCCCTCATTTTGGTCTGATCCATATAGTTGTATATAAAATGCACTTTTTATCTTTCAAAAAGTGTTTACCAGTGCTAAACCTTTCACCCAATTTCTAAATTGTTGCATTTGTACATTTTAAAAACCAATACAAAGAAATAGTGGTAAAAAAAAAAAAAGTCCTTGTGGATATAATTAACCTTTTTTTTTTTTGGTTAATTCTCCTTTATGGGGGTGTGACAGGGGGCATGTCCTATGTCTACATACATGTGTTAGTAGGTGTCCCTCATTCCCATCTTAAAATGTTGGGAGGTATGCTAGTGCCAAGATTCTCTTCAACTCCCCCTCTCTGGTAACAACCTTATTTATTTGATTACAATGCAACTGCAATCATTACTGCTGAACTACACTGTACCACACAAGTAAATCTCAGTATTAGCCATAAATCAATATAGTATTATCATATTGTGAGAAATACATTTCCACAGGTAATTAAAGAGAACTCAAGGGGAAGGGTGGGGGGGGGGGGGTAAATGAGATGGAATATATATTAGCTAAGCAAACCCTTGGATTATTTCTATTTTTTTTATTTTTATGAATTGGTTACTGTGTAGTTCTCATTCTCTAGATGAAATTTACTAAAATAGGTGTTATGTGTGTTTACTTGTACAATTTAATCCTCTATATTTTAATGGTGTAGCGGCCTCACCCCTCTCTCTTGCTTTATCGGTTATATGGCTGTTGTCTAGGGGTACCTGGGAGAGAGGGATGATACACACCATGGCCCAGGTCCTCCCGTAACTGGGAGGTGAAGGCCAGAGTTTGGGCTTTTGTGTAGGTGTCCTAGAGCCAAGTCCAGTCCTTCGTCCCTGACTCCTTTGCTTAGTAACCCAAGTTCCACACAGTGAATAGGTCCAACTCAGTTTTATTCTTCTTGCCAAGCAATAAAACAATCTTTCTCCTTTTGAATAATGGGGGGGACAGATCGAGGCACAATCCTTTCCCTTCTGTTGCTGCCCACTGTGCTGTCACCAGTGGTGAATAGTCACTGCCACTGACTAGGTAATATAGAACGTGAATTACCTTCGCTCACTTTGCCCCTGTCAGAGGAAGAAATCCGTCCAAGGGAGAAGTGGAGGCCTCTCCGTCACCAGCGATGCAGCGCCGGACTCTTCGGAGAAGTTACTGCGCACCAGTCCTCACGAACTCAGACACGGGCACCCAAGGAGTTAGGGCCCCCTCGGATTCCTCCACCCTCGCGGAACTCAGTCGAAGGTACTGAGCCCCAAGCATCCGCCATAGTACCTCACCCCAGGATTAAAGGTGCCTGAGATGGACTCCATCCTCGCTCCAGCTAGGCCAAGGGCGCCTAGGCCCGGAACACCGGAACGCCAGCACCCAAGCTGAAGGTGCCTGGGTTCTGCCGCGTCCTCCATCTCTCTTCCCAAGGTCAGGGCGTCCGCCCCTTTTATGACCTCTCTCTTTGCGTCACAGCGGGTTCCCCGCCCCGCTGTACCAGCTCCAGGGGAGGACAAAAAGGCACGGTTCGCAGTGCGAGTTCAACTTCGGCCCAGGGCAACAGCGCCACCCAGGGACCCCAAGGAACTTCACACCACCAGAGTCCTCACATAATTCAAATACCCGCTACAATGGCAAGGAGTCCAACAGGGGTACAAAAGCTTCACAACACCTGTCCCCAAATTCCACATCATTATCACAGGCACCCATGGTGGGGAAAAGCCAGATTTCAGTAACAAACTGGTACTTAACCACTTGCAGACGGCTCACGGTATATATACGTCGGCAGAATGGCTCGTACAGGCACAATCACGTACCTGTACGTGGCCCTTTAACTGTCGGGGTCGCCCGCGCCGCCGGCGCCACGCTCGCGACCCCCCTGCCTTCCCCGTGAGTGGGACTGCGGGTCCCGCGGACTCGATCGCCGCGGGGATCCCCGCGATCGTCTCACGGAGGCTCGGAGCGGGGAGATGTGTGTGTAAACACAACATCTCCCCGCTCCTCTACTGACAATGTCAGCGATCTCCGCTCTGTGTAATCAGAGCGGAGATCGGTGACGTGTCAGTCGTAGCCACGCCCCCACACAGTAGTAAACACTCCCCTAGGCACACTTAACCCCTCCAGCGCCCCTAGTGGTTAAACCCTTCACTGCCAGTGTCATTTTCACAGTAACCAGTGCATTTTTATATGGTCCCAAAAATTTGTCAAAAGTGTCCGATGTGTCCACCATAATGTCGCAGTCATGAAAAAATAAATAAATAAAAATAAAAAAATCGCTGATCGCCGCCATTACTAGTAAAAAAAAAAAAAAAAAATTATAAAAATGCCTTAAAACTATACCCGATTTTGTAAACGCTATAATTTTTGCGCAAACCAATCAATAAACGCTGATTGTGATTTTTTTTTACCAAAAATATGTAGAAGAATACGTATCGGCCTAAACTGAGGAAAAAAAAAAGTTTTTTTATATATTTTTGGGGATATTTATTATAGCAAAAAGTAAAAAAGTGAATTTTTTTTCAAAATTTTCGCTCTATTTTTGTTTATAGCGCAAAAAATAAAAACCGCAGAGGTGATCAAATACCACCAAAAGAAAGCTCTATTTGTGGGAAAAAAAAGGACGCCAATTTTGTTTGGGAGCCACGTCGCACGACCGCGCAATTGTCAGTTAAAGCGACGCAGTGCCGAATCGCAAAAAGGGGCCTGGTCATAATGGCCCGTATTGGTCCGGGGCTTAAGTGGTTATAGGGGCCACTTTCTTTTGGGACCCTTGACATAAGATGGGTGGGCTGCACTACTTTTGATAAATAACTCAACAAGCTTTGTATTATCCAAGTCTGTGTCAAGTCTCTAACTTTTTAAATTTACTCATAGACAATTGCTGTTGATTATTGCAGTTTCTCTTAAAAAAAAAAAAAATAATAAGTAATTTCTCTTAAAAACATATCTTATGGAACACAAACCCCTTTCAGAAAACGTACCTTCTGACAAAGAGATATCAGGATTCTTAAGAAGCTGCCAATGGCCTACTACATTGTTGACAGTTGTCAGGTAAGGTCCATGCAGGGAAATTTTAGTTTCAAATCTAACATGGGCAAAAGGAAAAAAGATATTCAAATAAACAACGCTGAATTAAAAAAAAAAATGGCAAATTTACATTACACACAATTTGACAACATTTTAGTTTACTGAAGTTAGAGAAGTAAAAGATGAAGTACAATTGGGTAAGCATAAGATTGTTAGGGGCTTTTTTAGTGAAAGCTCATCACAGGTACTCATATAAAGGGAACTTAAGATTTACCTATAGGCAAAGTCAGGGAGATCACTCCACCGGATCCTAGCAGGATGGTGATTAAAGACAGGCAGATGTCTATTAGATTGTAAGCTCTTCTGAGCAGGGCCCTCTTAATCCTTGTGTATTTTATTGTATTGTAACTGTATTGTATCCCTTTTATATTATAAAAGCGCTGCGTAAACTGTTGGCGCTATATAAATCCTGTATAATAATAATAATAATAATAATAATGTCTCACCCTCCATAGTTAACATCTCATTTGTAGCTATAGGATTGTTTACATTTGTATTTTTATAAAAAAAAATCCACAAGAAGAATTAAAGTGGATGTAAACCCGCACATATACCCAGTGAAGTGAGCAGCCTCCGATGATACACAGAGATTAAACAAATCCTCCTACATAGGTTTTACATGTATATCAGCCCTCTTCAGCCTTATATACTGTTTACAAAGTGCAGTTCCTGTTAGAATTTTCTCTTCCCGATTCATCTATGGGTGTGGATTCTTGCCATACACTGAGAAAGCTGATTGGAGGAAGGACACACACCCCCTCTCCACATAGGCAGAGACTCGCAGAGCTGTGCTGTGAATAGACCAGCTCTATGCTAATTTATAGCACCCACCGACACAAAATTCAGCCTGTTTTTTCACAGTTGACAGAGAACTTGTCAAACGTTATCAGGCTGATAACAGAGGAATGGAGCAAGAGACAGCCACAGGACAAAGTGCTTTGAAGAGAGATAACAAAACGCTGCAGATATATGTGCCCAGCTCAAATGGGAAATCGGGTTTACATCCACTTTAAGAAAACGTATTTCAATTCCTTTACCAATGTTGCGTTGACTACTCTTAGGCCCCTTTCACACGGAGGGTCCGTTCAGGTCCGCCTGTCAGTTTTTTGGGCGGACCTGGACGGACGCTCCATGTAGCCCTATGGAGCCACGGATGTCAGCGGTGACATGTCCGCTGACATCCGCTCCGCCAAAGTGTGACGGAGGAAAACCCTATTTTTCCTTCCGTCGGCGGAGCGGATCGGATGAACGCGGACAGACTGTCCGTGTTCATCCAATCTCCCCATAGGGGAGAGCGGCGCTCTGACAGGGCGGTCCCTGCACAGTGTGCGGGGACCGCCCAGTCATCCGCCGGCTCAGCGGGGATCAACTGAGCGATCCCCGCTGAGCAAGCGGAGCTTCACGGGGCGGATCATGACTGATCCGCCCCGTGTGAAAGAGCCCTTACTGAAGGTTTATGAAAATACTTTTCCATCAGTGAAACAAAAGCCCTATACACACGGTCAGACTACGGTGAAAAGTCCTGCCGTGTGTACAGAAATCCATCGGACTTTAGTCCAAAGTACAAATACGCATGCTCAGAACCAATGTTAAAATCAACCAACAATAGCAGAAGTTGACCAAAGGGTGGCGGTAAAGAGCAGAAAAACCATGTGATTTTGGGAAAGTTTGCTGAAAAAGTCCTATCGTGTGTATGCTATGCAAGTTCACGGCCAACGCCCTTCAAACAAAAATCCACGGAAAAGTTTGTTTGAAGTCCGACCGTGTGTATGAGGCTAAAGGCTTCTCCTGCCAGCACTACCATTTAAGGCAACAAGTAAAATCTTACTGTAGCGGCCACCTCCACTCCCCTCTTTCTCTCAGCTAGTCTTTCTCTTGGCTAGGGGTATCTTAGAGGGGAGAGAGCGGGGACACCACGCCTGGCTTGCACCACATGTGTCAGTGCGGTATAAGCAACGTTCTTGTATTCCTTTCGGGTCAGTGCTGTGCACCTGGATCCTCCCTCCAAGAGTCACCTTGAACAATGTCTGTTAGGAAATGAGCTCCACACCATTAAAGTTCAACACTCCTTTATTCTTCTCGAATGAACACAATCAGTTGAACTCCCTTGGTAGAACAGAACAGAACAGAACAGAAAAGGAGGTGTGGATGCGAATAGGCCCAGACACAATGTATTCTCCACTTTCCTTCCTGAAAGTGGGTTGCAGTCTCCGAACGAGGGGGAATTTCCTTCCAGGCGGTCTCCGATGAGAGGCTCACCCGTCACTGGCAATATGCTGCACCGGGTCTTCAAGTGAGGAGCTCCCCCCAGTCCATTGCGCTTTCGCGGATTCGGGTACCCACTCCCGGGGTTCCCTAGGATCTCCTTCCCTCGCGGAACTCAGTGTTGGGCACTGAGCTCCGGACCTCCATCCGAGTACCTCACCCCAGGCTAAAGGTGCCTGGGATGGAACACGACCTCCGGCTGTCCAATAGGCCTAGGCCGCCTAGAGGACCGACACGAACCACCGTCCGCAAGCTGAAGGTGCCTGGGACTTCGACACCCCGTGACAAAGATGGCCGGCCCCTTTATACCCTCTCCCAGCAAGCACGGCGGGTTCCCCGCCCCACCATACCGCTGCCGAGGGAGGACAAAAAGGAGGCACGACACACAGCAATGATTCAACCCCAGGGCAACAGCGCCGCCTACTGGGCTGCAGGGAATTACACATCACCAATGTCTCTGTCAAATTCAAATTTACACCCGGGAAAGTACATACCCGCTACATTACATTGCATTGCCATGGTATTAGGTACTTCAGCTTGTTAATCCAGAAAGCCAAATACTGACAAATTGTGCATCTGCAGATCAATACATTAAACATGTGGATATGAAAATGTGGTTTGTCATCCAAACAATGGAATGGACAAGACGCATCAATATCTGGTTGGATGGATGTAGAAGACATTCTCAATTAATTCTGAAGGTGCTCCTCAGATATTTTGGTTCTAATTTTGCCCTGTGTGTGCTTCATGCCTGAAAATAGTTACTAACAAATATAAATGCTGACAAAAACTGATGACATGAGTAAGGCGTGATTGTGAAGAGTAGGATATTTTTTTCTTTAAGAAGATAAAACTTAAGTCCAGTAAAAGAGACACTGTCAAGTTTTTCTTCTGCCACATGTGTTCCCTAAGTGTAAGCGGCACATTTTTACAAACAAAAAAAACATTTTTTAAGTAGACTTACTATTATGTGTTGAGCCGCATTCATAACTGTACAGCAGGGGTGTCTAACCTGCAGCATCAGAGCATTAGTTCAGCCTAATAGCCTAATCCCTTTAGTCAGTGATCTGCTGACCTGAGAATGCAGGAAATCGATTCCCAAACACACCCACTGCAAGGTTGCACGATGCCTCTCCCTTACAGAAAGCTGATGTCTGTGATAAGAAAGTTTCCCTCAGCCACCAATAAGCTTCAACCTGCCTTAGAAGTTGGTGATACCAGAAGGAAAGAGAGAATTCACACAGCACAGCCCTTAGGGGGTTACAAACACAGTGACCCTGTTAAGTGCTCTCTAGATTCTTGCTACAGTGATCAAAGCAGAGTTCCAGGCTTTTTTTAGTTTATTAAAATTCAGCAGCTACAAAAAGTGTAACTTCTGAATTTTAATAAAACAGACACTCGCCTGTCCAGCGATGAGGCTGCACGAATCCTCGCTCCTCTCCCCCTCCTCTCGGTGGCGCCGCCATAAAAACTGTGGGCACCCGACCGTGACAGCTTGAAACTTCACGGCCAGGCGCGCACTGCGCATGCGCGACTCACGCTGAGCTCTCCAAGTAGACAGGCAATCTCCTGGGACCTGTGACATGTCCCAGAAGATTGCAGAGAGGGAGGGGCCACCTAGGGGGAGAGGAGTCGCCGCCCAGGTGGCCTGAAGTCGAAAGCAGGAAGTGGGACAGGAAGTCCCACTCAAAACTAGGCACCCCCCCAAAAAAAACAAACTACATGCCAAATGTGGGGGGGGGGGCAAGGAGTGTGATGAGGTCACCGATACTTTAGCAAGCTAATCTTTTGGGTTCAAAAAGGCATTTGGGGCACACTGTCGATTTATATCCCTTGTGACTTATGTTAAATAAATTAGAATGAGAGTTTTTTTTTGTTTTTTTATGTGTCCGATGTTTTCCTTTTAATAATTCCATAGCATCTTGCGCGTGGTTTTGTGTTTTTTTGTTTGTTTTACCAACAAGTTTCATGCTGCAAATGCCAAATTCTGGCTACCATATGTATGTTGCAATCGAAAGTCCGACCAGACAATATGTTCAGTATGGCAATCTGAGCACTGTACACCAATTTTTCTGCTCTTGGCAAACAGGAGTGGATTTTTGCTGCACTGGCACATGGTCTTCAAAGTCCAATGTGTTGTGCATGAGTAGATGCCATTATGCTTACAGAGTGAGTTTTTTTTGGGCACTTGTGCACTTCTGGCTGGATATTCTCCTCTGATCTTTCTCTTTAAAGGACCATAATTAAAAAAATTCTCATATTGTGATAACTTTATGTAGTTTATACATATTGATATATTAAAACACATGTATTTATGTTACTCAGATTGCCATACTGAACATATTGTCTGGTCGGACTTTCGATTGCAACATACATATGGTAGCCAGAATTTGGCATTTGCAGCATAAAACTTGTTGGTAAAACAACGAAAAAAAAATAAATAAAAAAATAAAAAACACAAAAACAACGAACAAGATGCTATGGAATTATTAAAAGGAAAACATGAGACACATAAAAATTAAAAATAAAAATAAATCATTTTAATTTATTTAGCATAAGTCACAAGGGATATAAATCGACAGTGTGCCCCAAATGCCTTTTTGAACCCAAAAAATTAGCTTGCTCAAGTATTGGTGACATCAACACACTGAATTACTGCATAGGATCTGGAAGAAATACACAAAGCACACCAAAAAGGAAGAATAGACAAGCCTCTTGTATTTAGACAGTATTTGCTTATACCAGAATTCAGCTTTAAAGGGACAAATTCCCTTAGAAATATAAAAAATATGTTGAAATTAGGTCATTATTGAGAGCTTACGAAAAATTGTAATTCTCTTGTGCAGCGTTGAGGACATCCAGAAGTGATGATTTTGAAGGGACATCAATGACTTCTTCGAAATTATGACCTTCCACTACTAGTCGGACATGAATTGGCTTAGCATCAATGGCAACTTCAGGAAGGGCAGGAAGAGGGGTAGGGATGGACAACGGCTTATCTAAAGGAAAGAACAGGTTTACAAACAATGTATATCGTTACAGATATTATAATTTAATATTAAGGCCAAATGAAAGAGTTGGAATAGACAGCACAACAATTACTGGCAATGGTCATGATTTCAACAATTGGTGACAATTATCAGGACTTTTCTGAGCTCTGAGAGGGTAATAACACTCACCGCTGAATGAAAGATCAAGCATTGCTGGCAAAAAAATAAAAAAGACCCGTGCATGCTGGGTCAGTAACACAAGGGGGCAGTGCCACCCAGTGATGTCGCCGGGTGGCCCTGCCCCTTACCTATTTAAGAAATGTCAGGTGGCGGAGCAGATAGACAGGCGGGAGCCTTTGGCGTGAGCAAAGCTTTTTTTTATTTTTTTGGGCTCGGCGGTGGCGACGGGCGTCGCGATTGACGTTGGATCTGCACTGGGGGACATTGTTTTTTATTTTTAATAAAATAAATTGACAAAAGAACTGTGTGTGTTTTTTTATTCCTTTTTGACACTTTTTTTGGGTGAATGGGTAGGGGTTCGATATACCCCATACTCATTCACATGGGGGCCAGGATCTGGGGCCTTCTTGGTATAGGGGGCTTCAAGATTCAGATAAGCCCACTCCCTGCAGATCCCCACAACCACAGCCCAGGATTGTGGAGAAGAGGACCTTCTCCCCAAAGCACCAGCCCCTCATGTTGAGGGCATGTTGCCTGGTACGGTTCAAGAGGGGTGCGCGCTCGTTCCTTTCCTTTCCTGACCTGCCGGGCTCCATGCTCAGGTATGGATTTGGGGGGCCCCATGCCATTTTTTTTATAAATTTGTCATGGGGTTCCCCTCAAATCCATACCAGACTCAAAGGGCTTGTTGGGGGGGACCCCAGGCCGTTTTTTTTTATTGCCAGAAATGCTTGTTTTTACATTTAACTGTCAGCGGGGAGGCCCGCTGGTGACTCATTGGTTGTTAAGGATGCAACAGCTGGCTTCCCGGCCCGCTCCTTAACAAGCTATTGTAGGCGTTTGTGGTGCGGTTTTAACGAGCCAAAAGTGCTTGTCAAATGCGCCGCAAATGTGCATAGGGCATTTGGGGGAGTGTTTTTAATGCTCATTAAACTCCTTATCAACCACATCTATTAACGTGGATTGACACTATAGGAATGTTTGAGAAGCGCCAGTATTTTGAGCAAGTGTGAATAAACCCTTAGAGACCTACAGCTCCCCAATTAGCAGTGCTTTCTTTCCTACAATGAATATGAAAGCTGTAGGTCTGCCACAAAGCAAAGGGGTCCTCTCTTCAGCATACAGTACTGCAAAAAATTTCTTTTCTGCTGGGGCTGGTTTATGGAAATAAAATAAAAAAAGGGACAGAGCTGTTACCGTTTTGCTGCACCCTATTTTTATTTAAACCATTTGGACCAAAGCTTAAAATAGGATTAAACTTACATATTCACAGGAAGTTATGCAACACTAAATTGGTTTGAAGCCTCATACACACGGCCGGTTTTCTAGGCAAGAAAGCTGCTGGGAGAGCTTTTTGCAGAGAAAACAGGCCGTGTGTATGGTTTCTTGGCAAGAAAACTGCCCATGAATCCCGACGAGAAAAATAGAGAACCTGCTCTCTATTTTCTCATCTGGATTCTCGGCAGAGTTCTCGATGAGACTTTGATGCATGTGCGGTAGCTTACAAGGGTATTGCAGGGTGTAGCAAGATGGCAGCGACGGCATTGAATGTGACGAGCGCATGCTCGTCGTAGTCGATGACGTCACCGCGTTCTTGCCATTCAAAAGAACGGTGGTTCTTTTGAATGGCCCTGTGTACACTTGGCAAGCAAGGAAAGCTTGCCAGGAATCCCGTCAACGCTTTTTTCCTGACGGGATTTCCGGCCGTGTGTACGAGGCTTGAGTGTTTGAAAGTGAAACTCCTATTTAAGTATCTACATTTTAAATAAAACATTAACAATTTGCAAATTTTATATGACTTTAATTCAACCCTGGGTCACTCACGTACTTGTGGATGTGTCGCACTTTATAATTGCCAGATTTAGGTAGGTCTTTTGATGGAACACAGGTAATAACTGGGACATCATCATTGGATTGGAGAACTTCCCTTGGACCACTGCTTCGAGTAAGGCTCTTATTGCTTTGGAAGAAGGTTCTCTGCCGCTTTGACCACCAAGTGCTAAGAGGAACTTGGAAAGAACATATTTTACTGATGTTACTAAGTTCTTAATAAACTGTCTTCAGTGTTTTGAAAGGGGCTTTCTACTGTGGGATGGGACACTGCTTTCTTTGTTGTATGTGTCAGTACATCTACCCCTTCGCAAACATGATTTGTAATGTTTCATGTATTTTTTCCATTCATTTATCCGAATATATGGAAATCCCAGGCTTATATGTCTAAGCAAGGCTTAAAGCATAAGTTCAAAAAATAACAAAATGCACTTTTTTTGCAGGTAAAAAAAATATGTCCATTTGTTATTTTTTGTATTGCTAATGCCATGCAGGTCTCCTGCAGATCTGTCAGTGTATCGGCTTGCTTGTACCTTGTATGAGCAAGCTGATACATTCAGACAGGAAGACTCAATGAACTATCACAGAGCTCACAGCGCCGTAGTGGTAGACTTGGGCAGAGTGATTAATTTTAGTGAGTCGAATCATTTGGATCAGTTCAGTGAAATGATTCGACTCACTGAATCGACTCACGACTCGTTTCTTCAAAGCTAAGATTAAGGATCATAACTGCAGTCCTGTGATACACTCAGTCAGTACAGTAAGCATATTAGATGTTAAGTAACTTTATTTTGCTGCAATAACTAATTCTATAAACTCTGCAATACAGCAAAAAGAAAAAAAACACAACAGATACCTTTATGCAAAAATATTAACATAACCAAAAATACAAATTATAGCTTGTTCTGTAACATTATCTGCTCCTATTTTAAGTTAAAATTTAAAAACAGAATTTTTGAAACTTTGTTACTGGAAAGTTGAGTACGTCTTTCAGTTATTGTTTGTCCCTGCTATGCACAGCACATTTTTAAATACAGAATGATTGTGTGCTCTCTGTGACTTAGGCTGAGTTCACAGTGCTGCGTTCAGTGCGCTGTGCGACATCTGTGCAAAAATCGCATGCGATGTCTGTGTGATGCAAATTCAGCCATACAGATTTGTATGGCTGAATTTGCCTCACATTTGGATCAAAGTCGTGCATGACCCTTTTTTTGGTCCACACCAGAATTTAATCGAATGCATGCGATTCGATTCCTGTCCGAATTGACAGTTTGCACTGCGATATGCAAACCGATCTGGGGGTGTCATTAACTTTGCATTGGCACTTCTAGCAGTTCGCAATCGCATAGGGCAGTGTAAAATGCCTGCGTGTCAGGTGCGATGCGCAAACTGCAGGGTTTCCCGCATGATCGCACCAATGTGAACTGAGCCTCATTCAAAGACTTCTCACAGCAGCGCATGAATGTAATGTGACCTGGTGAGTCACTGGCTCACCCACAACTCATGAACCTAATGTGCTCAGATTAATCACTCATACATTCAGGAGTTATATGGCTCTACCAACTCACTAACTCAATGTGCTCAGATGAATCACTCACTCAGTAGTTATACTGCTGGCTCACACGTTACAAAACATAATATTGATACTTGTGTGCTCTCTTCCTGAGTGAGACATCACAGACTGGACTTAAAGCGGAGGTTCTCCCAAATTATTGACTTAAAGCGGTTGTATAGTCTTTTTTTTAACTTTTACCTACAGGTAAGCCTATACTAAGGCTTACCTGTAGGTAAAAGAAATATCTCCTAAACCTTTACGGTTTAGGAGATATTCCCCTTGCACTGCGCCGCTGACTGCAGCGGCGCATGTGCACAGGGGTTTCTCGGCTGAAGGCCCGGCGGACGCCGGACCTTGCCGGAAAATGGTCTCCCACACGCATGCGCGGGAGTGACGAATCGCGGCTCAAGCCACTCACAGCGCTGGAGCCGCGATACCTGGAAGACACGCCGAGGCAGAATGTCAGCTGCCTCGGCGTGGACCGGGAGGGACACCGACGCCTCGTTCTAAGGTAAGTATTTCATAATGAGCTTGTACGCTGTGCATACAAGCTCATTATGCCTTTTCCTTTACAGGTGTAAAAAATAAAAATAAAATGCGGGTATACAACCGCTTTAATGCTATCCCCTTCTGTGCATTGCATAGATGCGCAAACGGCAATTTTATTTTTATTTTTTAAATGCTGTATTTACCTTCTAATTTGTCTTTATTGGGGAACTTCCTGTCTGTTCCTCCCGCGGGAGTAGGCGTGTACATTCCTTTTCCCCAGCGGCGCAGTCTCCTGAGAGCTAAGTGTCAGCATTCCCAGGAGTCAGTGAGGATCGCCTTTGCGAAATCTCGCGAGATCGTCTACGCTCCCTCCCCTTACTGTGTATATTTTTGGTTGCCATCACAACAGGGTGGGAACTTCTGACGCCTCCGCCCGTTGGGATGGCAACCTGCTCAGTTCGCGGCGCTCCGCTGGGAAGTTATTGCAGACACATACAGAGCCTGTTCTAAGCAGTGGCTGATTCTTTTTATTTGAATGCCGTCACAACGAGGCGTGTACTTTGAACGACGCCGCCCGTTGTGATGGCAACCAGGAAGTGTCGCCGTCAACACTGCTCACGCGAGAGAGCGGTGAATGCCGGGAGACGCGCATTCACCGCTTCCTGGAAGTCCGAGGTTGTGGGCTTCACTATGCCCACAAGCAAAATGGAAAATCCATAGATCGATTTATTTAAGTGTTTATTTTATACGAAAATGGACGGGGGATGCTTTTAATCGCCAGAGGAGTGAGTACTAAACTCTTAACTTTAACCACATTGAATGCAGCAAAAAACAAAAAAAAAAAAAAACAATCGGCTGCAGAACCTCCGCTTTAACTAGCTGCTGCCTGCTTCACACAGACATCATACAAAAGAGAACCTTTTACTCCGTGATTTATTCAGAAACTTGAAGTCTTGATGGCTGACATAATCATGTTATAGCTAATTTTATAAATCATGAGCGGAGGCTGCTGTTTTTTCAGCTCCCTACACATCCTGAAAAGGGGAGGATCTTTGACAATGAATTGAATCAGATTTAACTTTCATGATTCGATTCATTCAAACTCTGTAGTGAGTTGATTCACTGATTTGATTCAGTAATTCAGTAGCCAAGCCTATGTAGTAGTTCATTGAAAGCTACAAGCCGACAGCCGCAAAGGCTGCCGAACCTTTTTTTTTTTAATTGTGGCAGCAGACATGGGGAGAGGATTCCGGCCTGCTGTCACAGTGAGGATTGGGAGTGAGGGGGGGGGGGGTGGTTGTGGGGTATTGGGGTCAGTGCATTCATAACATTTTACACCCTTAACCATTTGTCCACCGCCCACCGTCAAATGACGGCGGGCTGTAGACTCTCTTGTTCTGACAGGACGTCATATGACGTTGCGCCTTTAAGAGCCACTAGGGGGCGCGCGACCGCCGCCGGACGCGTCACTGGGGACCCGATGCACCCGCGATTGCCAAGTAACCGAGCAGGACCGTGGATCTGTGTGTGTGTGTAAAAACACAGATCCACGTCCTGTCAGGGAGAGGAGACTGATGTGTGTCCCTTGTACATAGGGACAACCATCGGTCTCCTCCCCCAGTCAGTCCCCTCCCCCCACAGTAAAAATCACTTCCACGGAATACATTTAACCCCTTCCTCGCCCCCTAGTGTTAAATCCTTCCCTGCCAGTCATGTTTATACAGTAATCAATGCATTTTTATAGCAGGGATCGCTGTATAAATGTGAATGGTCCCAAAAATGTGTCAAAAGTGTCCGATGTGTGCACCGCAATATCGCAGTTACGATAAAAATCCCTGATCGCCGCCATTACTAGTATAATAAAAAAATAAATAATAATCTATCCCCTATTTTGTATCTGCTATAACTTTTGCGCAAACCAATCAATATATGCTTATTGCGATTTTTTTTTTACCAAAAATATGTAGAAGAATACGTATCGTCCTAAACTGAGGAAAAAAAAAAAAAAAAAAAAAAAAAAAAAAAAGGGAGAGTTATTATAGCAAAAAAATACTGTGTTTTTTTCCCCAACTTAACGCTCTACTTTTGTTTATAGCGCAAAAAATAAAAAAAACGCAGAGGTGATCAAATACCACCAAAAGAAAGCTCTATTTGTGGGAAAAAAAGGACGCAAATTTTGTTTGGGTACAGCGTCGCACGACCGCGCAATTGTCATTCAAAGTGTGACAGCGCTGAAAGCTAAAAATTGGCCTGGGCAGGAAGGGGGTGAAAGTGCCCAGTAGGCAGGTGATTAATATAGGTGTAACACGGTAACATGTTATGAAAGGGGAAATTATCCATTAAAGTTAAAATTCAGGCAAAATATACATATAAAAGAGAGAAACCCCCCCACAAATTTCTACGCTTTTTAAAATTTTAACCACTTCAATACTGGGCACTCTTACCGCCTTCTTTAAATGACAATTGCGCAATCATGCAGCACTGTACCTATATGAAATTTTCATCATTTTTTTAAAATAGATCAAGCTTTCTTTTGGTGGTATTTACAGTAATCACCATTGGGTTTTTTAATTTTTGCTAAACAAACGAAAAAATACCACAAAACCCCCCCCCCCCCCCGCCAAAAAAAAAAAAAAAAAAAATGATTTTAGTTTCTGTCCAAAGGACTAAGTGATCACAGAGTGCACCTGAGACATGCGGTTCTGGGGGGGGCGGCCATGGACACCCTCCAAAATTAGAAAACCGTGCTGTAGCCATCTTTTTGCTATAGCCCTGCAAACGGCCAATTCGGCAGGAACGGGCCAACTTTCGGCCTGTGTGTAGAGCTCCCTGTCCAACAGAAGCCGGTCTCAGAAGCAGTCCCCCTGTCAGAACACAATCAGGTGTGTTGTGAGCCAACAGGGAATATGGAGACAGGAGGAGAGAGCAGAGTGATGGCCCCGTCAGTATACAGCTTTTCCTTCACTATCCAATCACTGGGCAGAGGTAGGAAGGTGACCTAGCTGCCTTGCTTAACCATAATAGAAACAAAAGTCAGGTCACCTGCCTGGCTGTGCAGTCTGGCAGGGCTGTGCAAATGTTAGGACTGCATGGACAGAAATAGAAATCCCTTCACAGATAAAACAGCCACCATGTAAAAGGATTTTTGACTTACCCATAAAATATGTTTCCTGGAGAAACTGTGCACGTACACAGTGCACTCTCTCCTACTACTTTAGCTGAGCTCAATCACTCAAGTAATCGAAACAGCTTGGGGTGGCCGCTATTCAGCTCAGATGGAGCAGTGCAAGTACGCAGTTTAGTTGGCCTGGAGCGGCTGCTAAAAGGTGCATTATTGTATTGTTCAGCTCATCCAGAAAACAGCTGAATGGAGGGGGATGAGAGATCAATGTTTTTTGTGGAGAGCCCCCCAAACAGCTGGATCACTAATGGGAGGGGGTTCAACATTTAAAAACAGGAGTAGTGCTGGTATGTGCAATTTACAGGATATGGACTTTCATAGGGGGGGGGTTGGAAAATGTTGCTTAAGATGAACTTACACTTTAACAAATGTGTGAACAGAAGCCCAGGTGATAATGTGCAAATTTGGAGCATGAGGAGCTAGCCTTAAAGAGGGTAGAGAGAACAGTATAAAAAAGAAGGCTCTTTTCCCTCAGGACCCTAGCATCAACAGCCATGCTGTTAAAGCCAGCATCTGAGAAGTAGGATGGAACACTGGCCCATGGGACAGAAGGTCTGTATAAGCCACAACTTCCCATGGAGCGTCTGCCAGGAGCCTGGTTAAGTACCAGGTCCTCTTGGGCCAATTTGGTGTGATGTGAATCACCAGGGTACCCTCAATAGCCATCCTGCAATGTAGGTGAGGGAGACTCTGGAGGGGTAGAAAGACATAGATCAGGCTAAATGGATACCATGAAGGCAACAGAGTGTCCACTGCAAATGCTCCATGTCCCAGAACCTGGCGACAAACCAGTTCAGTTTGTTTTTGAAGGAGTGCCATGTCTTGTGTCCCCCAGTTGTGGCAAAGTGCTTGAAAATTGCATGCACAAAGGACTCATTCTTCTTGTTCCAGATGCCGACAACTGAGAAAGTCCACTAGCCAGTTTTTGATGCCTGGTATAACAGACAGGGCCAAGACATGAAGTTCTGCCAATGAGGGAATCGAGTCTACTTCTTTTATAGCAGTGGGGCTCCTAGTTCATTCTTGATAACTGATGTAGGCCACAGCTTTCTCTAACAACCATGTCGCCTGCACCAAGAGGGTGTACAGCACCCCACCCCAGCCTGACAGGTTGTAACTGCAAATTTTCCAGGATTAAAATGCAAAAGAGTTCCATAATTCCAGCCCTGGAGGGGTACTCCCAATCCTCCGCAGTAATGGGGTGGGAGGAGGGGTGCCTCATTGCAAGCACATGTAGGCTGCAAGCCAGGAGTATGGAGCATCACTGCTAATATTGTGCCCATGAGACCAGGGCATGTGCCTGCCCAGCATCCAAAGTCTAAAAGGGTAGGGACAGACTGCACTGGTGCAGAAACTGCCTCTGACATAACACGGCAAAGGCATAGTATGTGCCAAAGGCTGCCCAGGCACCATTGCACCCAGCCGCAGTAGAGTGCCACTCTAAAATTAGAACAGGTGCAACAGTGCGATTGCAAGTGCCCTTCAATACTAAATGGTTCCATACTGCACTCCACAGGGGAACAGCAGTGGAAAATACCCCTAAGGAAACAAACAATTATGGCACCCTGTACTCACCAACCAGCTGCAGGAATAAAGGGGATTTACCCTTTCCTAGTTTCGCCAACCACAATGGGCATACCCTCAAGGGATCTTTGCAGTGATTATGGTGCAACCAAGCATTGTTAGAAGAATCCTCATGAAAAAAGAAATACAGAGAAAGATGGATAAAGAAACTCCATATAAGAAGGTAAGCTTCTCTCAGCATCCCCTTAGGATGCTAGCAAAAAATAAATAAAACTGAGGCCAGCTCGGAGTGGAAAGTATATACGGGGGGCGGGGGAATGGGGACGTCCCACCAGCTCCTTTTTTGTCAGTGTCCAATCACTTGAAGGAAGCTACCTGTGACCCAGTTGTAAAGATTTCAAGAAGCTAAATTAAAGAAGGAAATTTTGTCTGTGTATTTCGCAGTTTGTCTGGAGTTAAGCTTTAAAACCTTGTGACTGCTTCGAGAATTTACTGCTAAAACTACACAAGCTCTATGTAACCACAAAATTGTCAGGAATGTAAAATTTCAAATGTTGAGCAGTATAATGCATTAAAAATATAGTATGACCGAAACTATTTTTCAAGTGATCTGGATGGCAAGCTGTTAGAGCGAAACAATCTCTGCAGGCTTACCTGTACAGCAAGAGGTGTGCTATAGATGTTTCCTAATTGCCCATCAGTGCCCTGTGAGGTCAAAATTTTTTCTTTAATACTTTTTATAGCCTTCTTCATGTAGACGACCTCTTCACGAGGATACTTATTTGAATTTTTTAAACATAGGAGTGCTAAACCAGCCATGGCTTCGGTGTCTGTAATGGTATAACATAAGGAGGCATGTTACATGTTACATAGTAGTAGTTACATAGTAGGTGAGGTTGAAAATAGACACAAGTCCATCAAGTCCAACCTGTGTGTGATTATATGTCAGTATTACCTTGTAAGCAAATTTCCAAAATTCGGACGAATTTGGTTACGTTATTCGAAACATTCGGTAAAATGTGTTTATATTGTAATTCGGGTATTCGGATATATCCGAATAACGAAAAATGTGTCCAAATATTAATTCGGAACGAAACGAACCGCACATGTCTACTGAGCCATGTTTGCTAAAACCGTAACATAACGCACAAGAAATTAATGAAACCTTTCTTTGTGTCTTACCAACAGTTCATGCTTTGTGGATGTCCACACAAAACATACCGGAGACAATAAATGTGCATATATAGTGACAATTACAGAACATGCACGATAGCAGGAGTTGAGGACTGGTTTGGGAGAATTCTGTGCTAGTGAAGGTAAATCGGAAGCCTATTTTCATGCATTCTACATGGTCCCTGTATCTTACCTATAGAGATGGTTTTTCCATGGATAAACTGATTCCTTTCTTCAGCATAGGTGATCTTGTTGATAAAATGTTTATCGATTAACTTATCATTGACACACAATCCCAGAATACCAAGGCTGTATTGATAATAGCTGGTTAATGGTTTACCATATAGCGCTGTTAAGTGGAAAAATAAAGAAATTAATTAACCACAAGTACAGAGTTAGCAACATTAGCATTTGAAGCTGTTGGAATTACAGGAAAGTAGGCAGGCAAGACAAAAATTGTAGTTTTGATTAGAGTGGTGTGGGATTAGAACCTCTGCTGCCTGTGTTCCCACTGGGGGAGTACTTTGTGCTAGAAGGATAGCGAGGAATAATCCAACATTTTGGAGTTGTCGCCTGAACAGGAATAGAGGGGGAAATATTCCAATGAGGATAGATGTTCTGGTGACAACTTTGAATAGATCTTCTATCACTTCCTTTTGTGTGTACAAAACGGGAAGTGAATGAAGGTCTTCCAAATGGAACACAGATGAAAAGAATCAGGCAAGGGGGTTTAACCATTCCACACTCCATCCAAAATGGCAAAAAATTAGTTTCAATATACTTTAAATAGGAAAACCACACCAAATAGGGAAACTATTTAAAATGTATATATTCGGTATGAATATTTTAAAGTTTAAAGTAGAAGTATGGGATGGATTAAATAACTAGTACATATCACATTAGTCACATATCAGCCAATCTTTTTTTCCTACCTCTTTTCGTTTTTACAGCATGTGCACATGAACTTTCCTTCTGCTGGCAAAAACGGTCCATTTTCAGTTTGAAAAGTTCTCAGGGGGTGTGAACATCTCCACCAACACACCCCCTGCCTCTGTCCCCACTCCCCTAAGAGACGTGGCTGTGCTGATAGATAGGGAGGGGAGGAGGGAGGAGGGAAAGGGAGGGGGGGAGCAGCTAGCTCTATGAAGTCTCAGAAACAAGCAGAGGGAGGAGAGCCGACATCAATCAAGCAAAATGACAGGAAAGGGGGTGTATCCAGACTTTATATTCACACCATTGTCTGGATGATGCTGTATGAAAGACTGTAGAACCTCCCACAGGTATTTATCTCGATTTTAACAGAATGGGGGCACTTCTGAGAGGGTTTATAGATATCGGCAGCTCAAATAGAATAGATGTAAGCAAAAAAAAGGAAACCCATACTTCTCTTTTAAATATATGTATATGTTTTAATGTAAAGTTTACACGGTTAAATGCTTGGTTCTGGCATAATCTGAGGAAGGTATTTCATAAACTGATATTTAATTCTCAGGACTTTGGTTTTCACTACAAGGGAGACTTAAAACTTATTTTGGTAGTGAAAAGTATCCCTCTCATGACCTGACCCCTTAGCAAAATCCAGTACTTAGACTGATCCCAATACCTATTCATCCCCTTACTTAAACTCCTCTAAAACCTAACCACCCCAACTTAAAATTTTACCTACCCGTTACTTAAATTGGTTGTAAACAAAATAAAAAAATACTCTGCAAGACAAAGGCATAATGAGCTAGTATGCATAGCATACTAGCTCATTATGAATTACTTACCTGAGATCGAAGCCCCCGCAGCTGTCCTTGTTCACCCCCTCCGGCGGCGACATGTCGTCCCGGAGTGACTTACAGGTATCGCGGACTCCGGCGCTGTGATTGGCCGGAGCCGCGATGACGTCACTCCCACGCATGCGCACGGGAGCCGCCGGTAAGGACACATCTAACTGAAGCAACAGCACGGCGTGCCATTTCTTCAGTGCGCATGTGCCGATGACTTTGGCACATGCAGACACAAGGGGATATCTCCTAAACCGAGCAGGTTTAAGAGATATCCAGGGTAGCTACAGGTAAGTCTTAATATAGGCTTACCTGTAGCATAAAGTGTTGTAAGGGTTTACAACCACTTTAATGTAACCCTGATACCTAACCCCTAACTTTTAACTTGACTCTAAAACTTAAGAGTCACAAAACGCACATCATACAAAAACTATCTATAAATGCTGGATTATATGCTGTTCATACTCAGTCACTTTCAGATACATTTTCTGTAAAAAAATCTGGTTGATACTGCTGCTCTCTATCTCCCCCTTCTGTTTATGCCCCCAATTCAGCTAGCCATTTTGCAACCGTGTTGGCAACTCTGCGCATGCTAAGTTTTCAATGAGTTTCTATGCTGAGCATTTCCTCCCTATACCATCCTCCATTCCCACTAACCAGGCTAAACACAATGGGGGGGGGGGGGGTGGATTACATGTAGGTAAATGGAGGCTTCACTCCCCTTTTATTCCAAGACACAAGCTGGAGGGGCGTGACACAGAAATTTGTCTACACCATGTTATTGCAAAAAAAATAAAGATTTAATTTCAAATATATATTTGTATGACAATGTAAAACCGTTTATTGATATTATTTATTTTTACTCTGTATTCCAAAGACTGTTTTTTTTTTTGAACATGTGACCAGCAGCAGATGACTAGAAGCTCCTCCTGCTTATGTTTCCCTGCAGACAGGCTGGGAAAGATCTGGGTCATGTGATAGCTGTATATTGATTGGGAAAAGGGTACTTAGATGTCCATATACAGAAATAGATAGGACAATGTAAATTCAACAGTATGTGTTCAGTATCACTTTAACCCAGTCTTCACCCTAACACTAATATAAAACGATTTCGCCATCCTGAAACTTGACTCTAAACATCTAAAATGTAACCCTTAACACTAAAGCCCCGTACACACGATCGGTTTGACTGATAAAAACCGTCCGATGGACGGTTTTCATCAGACCAACCGATCGTGTATGGTACCCATCGGTCTTTTTTCCATCGGTTGTAAAAAATAGAACTTGTTTTAAAATTTTCCGATGGGAATTTCTGATCGTCTATGGGCAAGTCCATCGGCTCATCGGAGTGTTTTACGTCACCGCGTTTGGAACGGTCGGTTTTTTGACTGATGGTGTGTGGCCAAGACTGATGAAAAACAGTTTCATCGGATTTCCGATGGACAAATCCATCGGACGAAAATCCATAGGTTATCCGATCGTGTGTACGGGGCTTAAGGCTCGGTTCACACCAATGCATTTTTTATTGCTTTTTGCAGAAATCCACAGTCCATTTAACATGGTTTCGTATGGGACACGTTAACACCTATGCTTTTTTCAGCCGATACGTTTTTGGAAAGGGTCAGACTTTTTTTAAAGCAAAACGGTGTGTTTTTGGTTCAATAGACTTCAATAGAGAAGCTGCAGAAAAGCATGTAGTGTGTTATTGCTGCGATTTCTTGTTTTTTAATCCACACAACAATTTGCGCAAAAAGCGTAAAAAAAACAAGAAAAAAAACGCATCAAAAAAACACATGAAAAATGCGTCAAAAATGCGTGTGCAAAATGCAACCACAAAAAGCATTGCAGATACGGTTCAAAAGCAAACTGCATGGGTGTAAACCAAGCCTTAAAGTTGAAGTCTAGGCTAAACCTAACTAGTCTTAAAATGTTCCCTCCTTTCCCCCCTGCTATCTATGATGGCTAAAGTGTGTAAGAAAGATGTATATACTTTATTAACTTTCAGTCAGCTCTGGTCCAGTCACACAATCCAGCTCCCCTGTGTCCGCGCAAGTGCAGGAGAGGAGGGAGCACCAACGTTGGATGGGCCATAAGAGCCTATGGGTGACATCACAGGTTCCAGACATTCCCAGCCGTTGTCAAGTACCCTCTTCTCTCCCCTTAAGCTGACACGGGGGGGGGGGGAGATCATGTGACCAGTCATCTTTCTTACACAGGTTAAATTAGTATAGGTGTTAGGAGGGGAGAGGGAGCATTTTTAAGATTAGTTAGGTTTATACTCAAATTCTGCTTTAACCCAACCTTAACCCATTTCTCCACCTAACCTTAAAGTGGTTCTAAAGTCTAAACATTTTTTCATTGCCTGCATTAAGATAAAAGATGTCCCACTATATGTATAAAAAAGCTATGTGTGGCAGAAAACTAAACACTGCACATTACCCTGAACACACCATCTCCACCATGAAACATGGTGATGGCAGCATCATGTTGTAGGGATGCTTTTCTTTACCAGGGACAGGGAAGTTGGTCAGAATTGATGGGAAGATGGATGGAGCCAAATACAGGGTAATCTTAAAAGAAAACCTGTTAGTCTGCAGAAGACTTGAGACTGGGGCGGAGGTTCACCTTCCAGCAGGACAACAACCCTAAACATACAGCCAGAGCTACAATGGAGTGGTTTAAATCAAATCATATTCATGTGTTAGAATGGCCCAGTCAAAGTCCAGACCTAAATCCAATTGAGAATCTTTGGCAAGACTAGAAAATTGCTGTTTACAGACGCTCTCCATCCAATATGACAGAGCTTGAGCTATTTTGCAAAGAAGAATGGGCAAAAATTTCACTCTAGATGTGCAAAGCTGGTAGTGACATCCCCAAAAAGACTTGCAGCTGTAATTGCAGTGAAAGGTGGTTCTATAAAGTATTGACTCAGGGGGGATGATTACAAACGCACGCCACACTTTTCAGATATTTGTAAAAAAAAAAATGAAAACCATTTATCATTTTCCATCCACTTCACAATTATGTGCCACTTTGTGTTGGTCTATCACATAAAATCCCAATAAAATAAGTTTTTGGTTGTAACATGACAAAATGTGGAAAATTTCAAGGGGATATGAATACTTTTTCAAGGCACTGTATGTATCTATTCTGCCTTTCCCTTTCTTCTTGCAGTTTTATATTTTTTGTTTGTACACTGCTTGCGGTGCATGTGTAAGGCAGTGACACACTTGGGCCATTCCCAAGCATCTGTAATGGTGATTATACATGCAAATATTTTATATAAGATTGTATTGCCAATAGATTTAGTGTCCGATTAAAAATATGATCAATAAAACGGTTTAAAGTGGTTGTAAACCCACTTTTTCAACTTGCACCTACAGGTAAGCCTAGATTAGGGCTTACCTGTAGGTGCAAGAAATATCTCCTAAACCTACATGGTTTAGGAGATATTTACTAAAAATGACAGGCGCTGCTGTCTACGGCGCATGCGCGCTGTAGACAACGGCGCATTCATGGGGTTAATCCCATTCACAAAATCGGCTACTTCCCAGCAATAGCTGGGCGTAATGTGCGGAGCCCGCAATCCCGGAAGAAAGGATGGGAGAAGATGTCAGCCCTCTCAGCGGTGACTGGGCACCGCTGAGAGGGCTTCGTTCTAAGGTAATTCATAATGTGCTAGTATGCGATGCATACTAGCACATTATGCCTTTATCCTGCTGGGTTTCTTTTTTTTCCAGCGGTTTACTGGATTAAAAATCACTTACAAGAAACCTTCTTGTTTACAGCACATAGATAATGTATAAAATCTGCAGCGGTAGATCGCCTCCTCACCGCTGCTTCCGGTTGAAGCAATGGCGAGGAGGTGATCTACCGCTGTGGATTTAGATCTATGTGCATTAAACAAGAAGGTTTTTTGTAAGTTATTTTTAATCCATTAAAAAGGAGGAGGTCTTATATATTGCCGCGTACACGATCGATTTTTTCGACGGTGAAAACACTGTCTAAAAATCGACGTGAAAAACGAGGAACAGCTTGTTCCCCCCACACACTCCCGTTTTAAATTACATATTTTTTTTGGTCGAAAAAAACGACCGTGTGTGGGCTCCGCGGCAGTGTTTCCCTATGGGAAAACTGCCGCGGAAAAAAAACTAAGGGAATCACGACGAGAAAAATTAGAGCATGTTCTAATTTTTCTCGTCGTGATTAATGCCGTTTTTCCCGTCGAGAAAAACGACGAAAAGTCCACAGACGATCGTTTTTCTCGTCCAAAAGGAAAAAAATTCATTTTTCTCGACGGGAAAAACGGTCGTGTGTACGCGGCTTAAGGCATAATACGCTATGAACATATGTATTCTTTTTACATATCCAGAGAACTTGTCCTCAAGTGGAGCTGGTCTAGTTTGAAAGCTTGGCATAAGAGGAGGCCCACTAGGAAAACAACATAAGTGTTTCAAAGGCACAGCAAGACCTGTAATGACTAATGAGTCAAAATTTAGGGTGAGCAGACACTGCACCCAGAGGCGTCGGGTGATGGCTTTATGGTACACAGTCATTGCCACATTGATGGACATCACATTTTTTTGCTTTTCCACTTTTGAAAGATTATAGTCCACTATATAAAAAACGAAATAATTTTTTGGATGTCCATTATCACTAATATATCTCACTGTATTGTATATGGTATCATATGGACTAGTACAAGTTATATATTTGTGTATTTATTTTTATTTGTATCTGTTTGATCGATGCGCCTGAATTTTTTTTTTTCTATTTAATCACTCACTTGCACATTTATATAATATACATAGCAGTGCATAAGTAATTATATAATATTTGAACAAACCTGTTATACTTACCTGCTCTGTGCAAAGATTTTGCACAGAGCAGCAGCGGTCCTCCTCTTCTGTGCTCCTGGCTCCCCCCCCCCGTTAAGTGCCCTTAAAGTGATTGTAAAGTCTCTTTTTTTTTTTTTGGTTGGTTTTGCACAGAGCAGCCTGGATCTTCCTCTTCTCTGGTCCCTCTTTGGCTCTCCTGGCCCCTCTCTCTTGTTGAGTGCCCCCACAGCAAGCAGCTTGCTATGGGGGCACCCGAGCCGCAGCTCCCTGTGTCCATTCAGACATGGAGCCCCAACCCGATCATGCTCCCTTTCTCTCCTCATTGGCTGACTGACTTTGATTGACAGCAGCAGGAGCCAATGGCGCCGCGCTGCTGTTTTAGCCAATGAGGAGGGGAGTCCCAGGCAGATGAGACACTGCTGTAACATTGCTGGATAGAGATGTGCTCAGGTAAGTATTAGGGGGTGCTGAGTGGGGGGCTGCTTCACATAGAAGGCTTTTTAGCTTAATGCATTAAGATGAAAAAAACTTTCTGCCTTTACAACCCCTTTAAGCAAGTGGTTTGCTTTGTGGGCACTTGTGCGAGCTTGACAAAACACACACACGAGAATACATTAAGGTAAAAAAAATAAAAAAACAAAAAAAAACACACACCAACCTTTACAACCACTTGAAATCATATGCAATTATCTAAATTTCTGCGGTCAGATTTTCCATCCAGCCATTGGATCAGAATAATTTTGATTAAACTGATCAGTCTTGCTAAAAAAAAAAAAACAAAAAAAAAAAAACCTGCCAAACTATGCATATTTTCTGTGAAGAAATGGCTGATCAGATTGTTACATGTATGGCACCATTAGATGATGAGAAAGGAGACTGGTGACAGGATAGTGTAACTCCAACTATTATGAGTGCCTGGATAATGTAACTCCAGCTAGGCAATCTAACTTACTATACATGTATGGCCATACACTGTGCAAAATTCGCTATGCAGGTGGCTAGGTCAGCCTCTCCTGCTCGACATCCCAGCGGAACATTGTCAGCCGTTGTTCAGGTTTTCTGACAACCACCGGAAGCAGCTCCCAGAATACAGCCCGACAGGAGGGATTCATCCCTATGCACTTTTAGCGCAGGTGGAGGAATCTGTTAGAAATTTTCCTTCAGCCTGAACAAAAAAAATGATCTAAAAATGTATGATCAGCTTTACAGGTTTGATCACTACCCCGTTTTTGAATAACCGCTTGGATAATAGGATTCACCACACAGAGTCTGGGTTCTTTTCAATCAATGTCAATATGTCCAGTAATATTTTTACAGTACAACAAACAATTCTAACCCATACTACCCAGAACTGAAAAACCCAATTCTATAGTATCATGTATACATGATAGAAGAGAAGGCTAGAGAGGGCTGAGCCTAGTCATTACCTAAACTTTCCTTTTCTTTGAGGAGATGATGTTTCAGACATGTGATTAACTTGATTCTATGTGTGATATCACAGGAAGCCTTCTGAGCCATCAAGTGAAGAGCGATTAGTCCCGTCTTTGGCTCAACATCCTTGGTATTTAAGCTGCTACAAAGACAAATATGGTTCTCAGTTTATTTTGTATCAGAAAAAAAAACAGATACAAGAAAAAAAAAAAAAAAAAATGTATAAGTTAGCAAGTCACAATTTGGATTTAGCTGCAAAAGAACACAATTAGGGATGAGCTTTGAGTTCGAGTCAAACTCATGTTCGACTCGAACATTGCCTGTTCACCCGTTCGGCGAACAGCGAACAATTTAGGGTGTTCGCGGCAAATTCGAAAAGCCACGGAACACCCTGTAAAAGTCTATGGGAGAAATCTAAAGTGCTAATGTTAAAGGCTTTTATGCAAGTTATTGTCATAAAAAGTGTTTGGGGACCCGGGATCTGCCCCAGGGGACATGTATCAATGCAAAAAAAAAGTTTTAAAAACCGGACGTTTTTTCGGGAGCAGCGATTTTAATAATGCTTAAAGTGAAACAATAAAAGTGAAATAATAGGATTTTTATAACAGCTTACCTGTAAAATCCTTTTCTTGGAGTACACCACGGGACACAGAGCTAGTCATTACATAATGGGTTAAGGGTCACCAGCGGTGATTGGACACTGGCACAACCAATGGAAGACAGTTCCCCTCCATATAACCCCTCCCATCAGGGAAGTACCTCAGTTTTGTAGCAAAGCAGTAAGGTTCCCATAAGAAGGGTGGGACCTCTGTGTCCCGTGGTGTACTCCAAGAAAAGGATTTTACAGGTAAGCTGTTATAAAAATCCTATTTTCTTTATCGTACACCACGGGACACAGAGCTAGTCATTACATAATGGGACGTCCCAGAGCAATGCTCATATGAAGGGGGGGAGACACAGATCAAAACAGGCCGCTTGCGGACCAGAAGCCCTATACTGCTGCCTGCAGCACACTTCGCCCAAAGGCGGAATCCTCATGTCCTTTCACATCTATTTGATAGAATTTGGAAAATGTATGGACTGAGGACCAAGTTGCAGCCTTACAGATCTGAGCCATCGAAGCCTGGTGGTGCACTGCCCATGAAGCACTTATCGCCCTGGTAGAGTGCGCCTTAACAGGAAAAGGAGGAGTCCTGTTCTTTAAACCATAAGCTTGAATAATTACTTGTCTAATCCACCTGGAAATGGTGGATCTTGATACCGCTTGGCCCTTCTTGGGCCCATCTGGTAAAATAAACAAAACATCTGTTTTACGTATCTGAGCGGTTGCTTGCAGATACACCTTTACCGCTCTCCCTAGATCTAGAGAGTGTAATAATTTTCCCCCGCCGTCCGCGGGTTTGGAAAAAAGGAAGGCAGAACAATGTCTTGATTCAAGTGAAAAGCCGACACCACCTTAGGTAGAAAAGCCGGATGGGGTCGTAGTACGATTTTGTCCTTGTGACAAATTAGACAAGGCTCTTTACAAGAAAGAGCTGCTAGCTCGGATACTCTCCTAGCAGAAGCTATAGCAATCAGAAAAGCCAACTTCCTACTTAATATAATTAAAGGAATATGGCGAATAGGTTCAAAAGGTTGCTTTTGCAACACTGACAATACCAAATTCAAATCCCATGGACACAAGGGAGTCCTAACTGGAGGATTTATCCTCAGTACCCCCTTAATGAATGTCCGAACTAGGGAGTGAGATGCCAATGGTCTCTGAAAGAAGACTGATAGAGCCGATATTTGCCCTTTGATGGTGCTAAGGGCTAAATTCATATCCACTCCTAACTGGCAAAAAGCAAGAATCCTGCTTATTTCATATTTCTGAGGATTCCAACTTCTGGATTCACACCAGGAAACGTATGCTCTCCAGACTCTCTGATAGATGAGTCTGGAGGCTGGCTTTCTAGCATTAATGAGCGTAGAAAGAGCCGGACCAGAGACCCCTCTCTTTTTAAAAATGTGGGTCTCAGCAGCCAGGCCGTCAACTTTAGCCTTTGTAAGGAAGGGTGGAATACTGGACCCTGTGACAGCAGGTCGTGTCGGAGTGGAAACTTCCAGGGCCTTCCTATCGCCGTTTTTACAATCTCGGCATACCAAGGCCTCCTGGGCCAGTTTGGGGCCACTAGGATTACTGGTATTCCCTCCTCCTTGATCCTGCGAAGCAGTCTTTGTAGAAGAGGGATCGGAGGGAATGCCTAGATCAGTGAGAACTGATTCCATGGAGTTATTAGAGCGTCTGTATTATTAGAGCGTCTGTCCCGTAGGCTAGAGGATCCCTCGTTCTGGACACAAAGTTGTCCAATTTCTTGTTGAACCTGGCAGCTAGCAGGTCTACATCTGGGTTTCCCCATCTCAGACATATGGCCTGAAAGATCTCGGGGTGAAGAGACCACTCCCTGGTAGCAGCTGCTGACGACTCAGGTAGTCTACTTGCCAATTTTCCATCCCTGGAATGAAGATTGCAGAAAGGCAAGGTACATGCTCTTCTGCCCATGCCAGGATCCGGTTCACCTCTCTTTGGGCTGCCCGACTGCGGGTGCCTCCTTGGTGATTGATGTAAGCTACTGCAGTAGCATTGTCGGATTGAACCCGAACTGGGTAGCCCTGTAACCTGTATGTCCAGGTTTTGAGGGCTAGATATACCGCCCGGATCTCTAGCACATTGATGGGCAGGATCCCCTGAGTCTTGGCCCAGGTTCCCTGGGTAGAAGCCTCCTCGAATACTGCACCCCAGTCCGATAGGCTGGTATTCCTAGATACCACCTTCCAGGCCACTGGGAGGAAGGACTTTCCCTTCCGTAAATTCCTGGCTTCTAGCCACCAATCGAAGTTGTGGCGTACTTGTGAGGACAGGCGCATGGGTATATCCAGAGCTTGGCTCTTCCTGTTCCAGGAAGCTAAAATATTGCCTTGAAGTAGTCTCGAATGAAACTGGGCGTAAGGAACCGCCTCGAAGGAGGCTACCATCCTTCCCAATAGTCTCATGCAAAGGCGAATAGACGGCCTCTTGTTTGCTTTGACCTTGTGGATCAGGTCTTTCAGAGACTGTATCTTCGGTTCTGGCAGGTATACCTCGTTTTGGGCTGTATCTATGATCATGCCCAGGTACCCTATCCTTCTTTGGGCCTGGAGAGAGGATTTTTGTAAATTTATAATCCATCCTAAATGCTCCAGGTATCCTACTGTAGTGTGTACAGCGTGACCCAATCCGTCCTTTGACTGATCTATTACTAGTAGATCGTCCAGATAGGCTGTTACCGCAATGCCCCGTGTTCTTAGGTTACTAACAGAGGAGCTAGCACCTTTGTGAATACTATGGGCGCGGTGGCTACACCAAACGGCAGAGCCACAAATTGAAAGTGGCGATCTTCTACCGCAAACCTTAGGAATCTTTGGTGAGCGGGGAGGATGGGTATGTGTAAATGTGCGTCCTTGATATCTATGGACGCCATGAATTTTCCGCCCTTTAAAGTGGCGGCCACGGATCGGATCGTTTCCATTCGAAAAATGGCGATCGTTCAGGAACCGATTTAGGGATTTTAGATCCAGGATGGGTCTGACATCTCCATTTGGCTTTGGAATCACAAAGAGGTTTGAGTAAAAACCTGAACCTCGCTCTTTTTGGGGTACGTCTGTAACTACCCCTTGAGCCCTTAAGTGATTCAAACCTTTGAAGAAGGATTCTCTTTTTTGTGGATCCTTGGAGAGTCTTGAACCTCGGAATTGAGAAGATGGGATCTCTCGAAATTCCAGTTTGTACCCTGAGGATATTGTGGATACTACCCAATTGACCTGGATTTCTGACCACCAAGTTGCTCAGAACTGACAAAGCCTTCCTCCCACTCGGCCGAGCGGGGGCGCCCCTTCACTGAGAGGCTTTGGGGGCTTGCTTATTAGCTCTTGCACCCCACGGCTTTTTGTTCTTCTGAGCTTGCCCCTTGGCTTTTGTGGGCGGCTAAAACAGGCCGCCGCCACTGGTTGGAGTCAGATTTCCCGGGAGCTGGGGAGAGAGCGTTTAAAACAAGATCTCTTGTTTTTCTTTCTCTCAGGTAAAAGTCATTTTACCACTTGATCTTCTGTATATATTTTTCTAAATCTTCCCCAAATAGGCGTTCGCCATGGAACGGGAACTTGCCAACAGCTTTTTGCATGGGGTCTCCGCTGACCAATGCTTAAGCCAAAGTACTCTGCGCATCTGTACCAGCTGGAGTGTAAGGCGTGATGCCTGTATGATAGAATCTCTCATGGCATCCACTGTGAAGCATAAGGCTTTTAGGCAAATTTTTCCCAATTTCTAGCCTGCTCTGAAGACAGTTCCTTCAGCCCCTGCTTTACCTGTTGGCTGATGACCTGACCCATACCGACTGCTGCTACTGCAGGTTGGGTAAATGAGCCGGCCAAAAGGAAGGAGGATTTCAACTTCCTCTCAGAAGGATCTTTTAAACCCTTGTACATTATCCACCGGACATGTCAGGTTTTTATTTACACAAGAAATAGCCGCAACTACCGCAGGCAGGCTCCATTTCTTAAAAAAAAATTTTTTCCCCCATAGGATAAAGAATGTTAAACCTTTTTGGAGGTGAGAAACGCTTATCTGGATGTTGCCAGTTTGCGTATATTAGATCCTGTAGTAACGGATGAACCGGGAAGGAGCATGCACCTTGCAGGGATCTTAATGACCCTAGGGAGGAGACAGGTAATTCCGTTACCTCCGCAGAGGTTAACTTAAATGCACTGCTATAGCATTGTACCTGTGACCTTAAAATCTGGCTCCTCATCCTCTGCTGATGTAGCCTCCTCCTCCTCATCCTCATCCTCCTCCCTCAGGTACTTCTGAAGGGAGGTCCAATACTGGAAGAGACCTGCTTCGCTTATTGTTCCTTTTTAGAGGACTTAGCGATTAAGGTAGCAATTTTTTCCCTCCAGATTATTTAGGGCAGCTGATAAAGTGTCCTCAGTGACATATACAGGCCCAAGCTCCACTGGGGAAGCCGCCATACCTGACAGAGGTAATGGCTCATCCTGAACAGGTGCATTTAGCAACACAGGAGAGAAAGGTACCGAGTCAGCACAGTTAGAGCCTCCTCTCAGGCGGTGGTGCTTTCTTATCTCTTTTTGTCCGTATTACTTCCCCTGGAAGGCTTACCGTTTAGACAAAATACAAGGTACCTAAATGCATATACTACCGTGTTCAGTTTAGCAAATACATTAAGTATGCAACTTTTAACACATAACTATGCATAACATGGATGTCTTCTAGGAAGTACCCAATCCAACCACATGGAGTCTTACGTCCCTGTATAGCTGCTGTGTTTCTCTGCCAGGAATAAGAGAACTAACGAGCTTGCTTGCTGCTGCAGTGCTTCTCACACTGACAGTCTTTTAAAATTGGCGCCGTTTCTGTGCCTGCGCGCGCCACGTGCCCGCGCACGCCTTCGCCCCCCCCCCTCCGATAAAGCGCGCTCCCGCGCGCGCTGCGCGCGGCCCTTAGCGCTATGGCGGTGGCCATAGTGAGAGAGGACTCTCATCAGCCCTTGTTCCCACTTACCTGCATCTGCAGGTGTCTGGTCGGCCACCGAAAGGAGGATCGGGGTGCCCCAGCAAGCTCAGCAGCGGAGGTGACGAGCAGTGTACTTCGCCGAAGCCGACACTGAACAGAGTGAGGTGAGTATATTCAGCTCTTTACTCCCCCCAGTGGTGGAAAAAAAGAAGACATCCACTTTTTGAAAAAGGTCCCAACCTAGTTATGGACCTTCTAATCTCACCTTATCCACGCCGCAGGTTTTTCTGCTGAAAAATTTCAGACAGATACCAAACTTCACCCTTCACGGTGGGCTATGTGTGCCAACCTTCAGGGATATGGGTTCCTATTTAAAGGATACCTCTCCCCTGGGCCTTGTACAAGACTCTTACCAGGACTTTATAGCGAAATAGCGAAAGTGCTGGATCTTAGAGCCCAGTCCTCCGAAGAGAGACATTACAGGCGACGCCTCATGGATGAGGCCCGGATCCCATCCAGATTCAGCTCATTTGTAGGCGTCTTGGATGGATCCGAAAGCATAGCTCTTTTACCCCCAGAGGGTCTCTTTGGTAGAGCTTTCCTTTAGCACCTCCTAACGCGTCCAACACCTTTCGACACTGGCGAAAAAACTGAGGTACTTCCCTGATGGGAGGGGTTATATGGAGGGGAACTGTCTTCCATTGGTTGTGCCAGTGTCCAATCACCGCTGGTGACCCTTAACCCATTATGTAATGACTAGCTCTGTGTCCCGTGGTGTACGATAAAGAAATTCCTTTAAATTTTGTACCTGGGGGGTGTGTATAGTATGCCTGTAAAGCAGCACTAGTTTCCAATGCTTAGAACAGTCCCTGCACAAAGTGTCATTTCTGAAGGAAAAAAATTCATTTAAAAGCACTCGCGGCTGTAATGAATTGCCGGTCCCGGCAATACAAAGAAAAGTAATTGAAAGTCATTGATTTAAAAAATAAATAAATGCATGGGGGTCCCCAAACACTTTTTATGACAATAACTTGCATATAAGCCTTTAAAATTAGCACTTTTGATTTTTCATGTTAGTGTCCCATAGACTAACGGGGTTCAGATGTTCGAACAAATTTATTGCCAGTTCACATGTTCTGGTGCAAACCGAACTGGGGGGTGTTCGGCTCATCCCTACACACAATGGTTTGAATCATGCATCCATAAATCATAAAACATGGTGTAGAATAATTACTCTGTGTTACCTGCTGCAAAGATCCTCAGGCTTTAATTTTTGAACGTATTCATTCTCTTTTTCCAGATTGTGCTCTTCAGAAAGACGAAGTCCAATATACACACTGGGATTGGCCTCTTTATCATGTGTTACCATCAAAAGTTTTTGATTTATTTCTCTAACCAAATGTTTTTGGTTTTCTGGTATTTCTTTATAGAAAAATGAAGAAAAAAAATAAAGTCAGGTCAAGAACCAGTGCAAATTAGTAAAACCTCAATCACAAAGAACATATCTACAAGTTAATTGAAATTGTAAGGCAACCTAAAGAGATCCTGTTAGCTTGCCCATTCAGGAAAAAGTGACAATGTTTGCTTACAGTGGTTCAAAAGTCTACACATGGTCGGAATTTCCGACAACAAATGTTCAAAGTGAGCTTGTTGTCAGAAAATTTGAGAGCTGGTTCTCAATTTTTCCGACAACAAAAGTTGTGGTGGGAATTCCGATCGTGTGTACACAATACAACGCACAAAAGTTCTACGCATGCTCGGAATCATTGAACTTAATTTTTCTCGGCTCGTCGTAGTGTTGTACGTCACCGCGTTCTTGACGTTTGTAATTTCCGACAACATTTGCGTGACCGTGTGTATGCAAGACAAGTTTGAGCCAACATCCACGGTTTTGTTGTCGGAATGTCCGATCGTGTGTAAGCAGCATAACAGTTTACCTTATTGCATTCCTTGAATTAAGATAAAAAACTCCCCACTAACTGTTTCCTCTACTCCACACCCTCCCAAACACTTACCCGAGTCCTGACAGTGATCGAGAGCTGTCCTGGCTTCACTTCCTGGTCTCACAGGAGACACAGGTAGCCATAGGCTCCTGCTGCTGTCAGTCAAATACTGTGAGGGAGCAGTCGATCTGCCCTGTGTGCATCTATGGATGCACACAATTCGGCTTGGGAGCGTGCCCGTATGGGTGCTTGCTATGGGGGAGACTAAGGAGCGGTCCCACAAGAATAAAGAGCGGTCAGCGCCAACTGGGGACTCCAGAAAAGGAGGTAATAGACTGCTTAGTGCCATTGCAGACGTTAATATCTTGAATTCCACCCCAGACCACCTTATGCTCACCCAGCTGCTGAAGTGTGCCAAGGGTCAGCTTAGAGTGAGCTGTGAAGACACCCCTTCCTCCTGTGACAGTTGTACCTTGACTAAGCATGGTATCACGAGAAGACTACATGCTCCTTCATACCTGAAAGCACTCGTTATTTTGTGGTGGCTGCGATGGAAGGAGCAGTAGGGTAGCTGAAGGTGAAAGTAAGTGTACTGAGATGGCGTTTATGACATTTTATTTTGCTAAAGCACTATGTAACATAACCAGCTACCTTATATATTTTTTTAAAGTACCGTATATGCTCGGAGTATAAGCCGACCCGAATATAAGCCGAGGCACCTAATTTTACCACAAAAAAAAATAAAAAAAAAAAAAAAAATAATGGGAAAACGTATTGACTCGAGTATAAGCCTAGGGTGTCCATCTGCATGCCCCACTGTGCCTCACTTTGCCTCACTGTGCCCATGCCTAGACTGATGTTTAACATGGGAGTCTATGGAAGGGGTGCCCGACTTTGAAAAATGGGTGCTCCCAGGCCGTAGGTCCCCCAGACATCAACCTTTGCACACTTTTAAAGGAAGAGTGGGGCTACATGTGTACCAAGTTTGGGGTCCAGGGGACCTACGGCCGGCTGATACCGGTTCCCCAAAATCCAAGACATCAGGCGCAAAAAGGTGATTCGAGTATAAGCTGAGGGGGGCATTTTCTGCACAAAAAAAAATCTGCTGAAAAACTCGGCTTATACGCGAGTATATACGGTACTTGTTTTTACTTAATACATCCTCTGTTGCATATTAGCACTGCTAATCTCCTGTAGCTTCTAAGCAGCTACTTTCTGTCTACATGGATGCACTCCAGCATTGGCTGCATGGCATTTTTACAGGATGAGTTTCCTGGTGGTGACAACATTGGACAAATGACTGTGAAATGAGTAGGGAAAGAGAACAGCGCCCTCTAAGTGCAGTAATTTACATTTTAATAAAAGAAAGGAAAATTGATTGCATGATAGGTTTTCATCCGCTCCGACTACCGGGTGGAAGGGGAGAGAGAGAGAACACAGGTCCAGCATCACTGTTGAGGATCGGGTGTCCGTGGTCAGGTCCATCCCCTGGCAACAAAGCTGGTGACGATGCTTCCGGATAGATGGGACTCGATCAGCGGTGCACTTCGGACGACGTCACTTCCGGGTCGGGTCAGCGGGGCGGTGCTCGCGTTCGGAATATGCGTATTCCTTCCTCAGTCTTGGGTAGTGGCCATATTTGGTAGTGGAATTTTTATACACAGGCATGTCTTGCTTGCATAGCAATCACCATGGTAACAGTACAACAATCGTATTCAAAAATCATGGATTGTTGTACCGTTACCATGGTGATTGCTATGCAAGCAAGACATGCCCGTGTATAAAAATTCCACTACCCAATATGGCCGCTACCCAAGCCTGAGGAAGGAATACGCATATTCCAAACGCGAGCACTGCCCCGACCCAGGAGAGACGTTGTCGGAAGTGCACCGTTGATCGAGTCCCATCTATCCGGAGGCATCGTCACCAGCTTTGTTGCCGGAGGACGGACCTGACCACGGACACCCGTCCACAACAGTGACGCCGGACCTGTGTTCTCTCGCTCTCCCCTTCCACCCAGCAGTCGGAGCGGATGAAAACCTATCATGCCTGTTATGACCACAACCCTGTGAGTGCAATCCATTTCCCTTCTTTTATTAAAACGTAAATTACTGCACTCAGAGGGCACTGTTCTCTTTTCCCCTTTTTATTTCAATGTTCTTTTCACTTCTATAACTTTTTGAACTGGCAGCCTTCTTTGGACAGTTATCCACTTATTATATTGAACCTTACATGGATTAATATCCCAACACAGTACTGTTGCAATTTCCCTGGTCCCCCCACCCCAATCCATTTTCACTTGAATCGAGCCTTAACCAGAGTGCGCCATATCACCCAATTTTCGTATATGTTCGTGAAATGAGTGTCAGAACATGCGAGATTTTAACAACTAGATTTACGTGTACTTTAAAGCAGCTTAGAAGTAGAACAGAAGCAGCTGAGATGGTGGTTAAAGCAGGTCAGAAACACTTCAAAATGGAACTCAGAAACATCTAAAATACATCTGATTCCACCTGAAATCACACTCAGCATATCAGTACTATGTAACCATTCTATTAGCTGAACAATAGGGATGAGCCGAACACCCCCCAGTTCAGTTCGCACCAGAACTTGCGAACAGGCAATAAATTTGTTCGAACATCCGAACACCGTTAAAGTCTACTCGAACATGAAAAATCGAAAGTCTTAATTTTAAAGGCTTATATGCAAGTTATTGTCATAAAAAATGTTTGGGGACCTGGGTCCTGCCCCAGGGGACATGTATCAATGCAAAAAAAAGTTTTAAAAAACGGCCGTTTTTTTGGGAGCAGTGATTTTAATAATGCTTAAAGTGAAACAATAAAAGTGAAATATTCCTTTAAATTTTGTACCTAGGGGTTGTGTATAGTATGCCTGTAAAGCAGCACTTGTTTCCCTTGCTTAGAACTGTCCCTGCACAAAGTGTCATTTCTGAAGGAAAAAAAAGTCATTTAAAAGCACTCGCGGCTATAATGAATTGTCGGCTCCCAGCAATACAGAGAAAAGTCATTGATATAATAAAAAAAAATAAAAAATAAAAAATGCGTGGGGGTCCCCCCAAATTCAATTACCAGGCCCTTCTGGTCTGGTATGGATATGAAGGTTAACCCTGCTTCAAAAAAACACGTGGGGTTCCCCCTAAATATCCATACCAGACCCTTTATCCGAGCACGCAACCTGGCAGGCCAAGAGGGGGGGGGGACGAGAGAGCGCCCCCCCTCCTGAACCATACCAGCCACATGCCCTCAACATGGGGAGGATGCTTTGGGGGTCTGTGACCCCTCAAAGCACCATGTCCCCATGTTGATGGGGACAAGGGCCTCATCCCCACAACCCTTGCCCGGTTTTTGTGGGGGTCTGTGGGCAGGGGGCTTATTGGAATCTGGAAGACCCCCTATGTGAATTGGTAAGGGGTACATTGTACCATTTCACAAAGAAAGTGTAAAAAAAAACAAAAAAAACACACAGACACCTTTGGGAAAAGTCCTTTATTAAAAATAAAAAGATTCCAGCGGTGGTAATCCATTCTCGGTATCCTGCGATGGGTGATCTCCTCTCCGGGGTCCAGCGATAGATGATCTCACCTCTCCGGGGTCCAGGCTCCAACGATGATGTCCAGCGCAGCGAGGAACAGCACACGGTCCTCTCTTCACCGGAGCGGAGACACCCAGGGAATGACGCGGCTTTAGACAGTGACAGCTCTTAAGTAGCTGAGGGCGGGGCCACCCGTCACGTGACCCCGTCCCCCTCTGACGCAAGGGGAAACCTGGGCTTCCCCAGTGACGTGCGGGTGACCCCGCCCCCCCTCTGATGTAACGCAGGTTTCCGTTGCCCCTTACCAGTTCACATGGGGGGGGGCGGGATCTGGGGGTCCCCTTTGTTAAAGGGGTCTTCCAGATTCCGATAAGCCCCCCGCCAAAAGACCCCCACAACCACCGGGCAAGGGTTGTGGGGATGAGGCCCTTGTCCCCATCAACATGGGGACATGGTGCTTTGAGGGGTCACAGACCTGAAGGGTCTGGTATGGATATTTGGGGGGAACCCCATGTAATTTTTTTTCAATTTGACACAGGGTTCCCCTTAATGTCCATACCAGACCTGAAGGGCCTGGTAATTGAATTTGGGGGGACCCCTACGCAATTTATTTATTTTTATCAATCACTTTTCTCTGTATTGCCGGGAGCCGACAATTCATTATAGCCGCGAGTGCTTTTAAATTACTTTTTTTCCCTTCAGAAATGACATTTTGTGCAGGGACAGTTCTAAGCACGGGAAACAAGCCCTGCTTTACAGGCATACTATACACACCCCCTAGGTACGAAATTTAAAGGAATATTTCCCTTTTATTGTTTCACTTTAAGCATTTTTTTTTGCATTGATACATGTCCCCTGGGGCAGGACCCGGGTCCCCAAACACTTTTTATGACAATAACTTGCATATAAGCCTTTAAAATTAGCACTTTAGATTTCTCCCATAGACTTTTACGTGGTGTTCCGCAGCTTTTCAAATTTTCCACGAACACCCCAAATTGTTTGCCTGTTCGCCCATTCACCGAACAGCGATGTTCGAGTCGAACATGAGTTTGACTCAAACTCAAAGCTCATCCCTCAACCCTTTAATGAGTCCTGATTTTCTGTAACCACACAGATGGACTTGGAGTACGGACTTTTATGGTTTAAGGTATGGGCAGCACCACAAGGAGGACAGTGCAACAATCAGAGTACAGCCAATCATAGTACATCCAATTGAATGTAAAGAATAGCCCTGTATGTGACAGCGTTATGTCTACTTCAACCTGTATTCGACATTTATACAAGTAAACCAAGCCCTTGAAAAGGAGAAGTTGTCTGGTCCCATTTATGAAGTAAAGGGGAGTCCAAAGCCCTTTGGGTTATGAAGAAGATGGAAACCTGACAGTTAACCTTTATGATTAAGGAGGAATCAGCAGTTAGGAGAAGCAGCCAGCTGGGAGTGGGCCAGAACATTAATATGGTACAATGAGTCAAGTCACGTTGATGGAGACACGTGGTTGCTTTTTGCCGCTTTCTCAAAATGACTTTGGAATTTATGTGTCGGGACAGGTAGAAAAAAGACCATGTCACTGGTTGAGGAGAAATGCGGTCCTTCTGGATGTGAGAGTGCAGGGCTCTGAAGTGTAATGCAGCCTTGAGTCTGACAGTGTGGTCTACTCACACTGAAAGTTAAAGCTGAACTCCAACTTTTTCACTAGAACTGAATGGAATGGTCAATCCCAGCATAGATCTGTACCATGATACCATGTTGCTCTTTTGTCTGCAGATACCCTGATGTTCTGGGGTTAGTTTGTGGCTTTGTACCGTGTGACACTCTGTATATCCTGCTGATAGACTCTAGCTGCTGCAGGAAGTGGCTGTGAAATAGGCAGAGTCTAACACTCCCCTTTGTAGTCTTTCCGATTCAATCTCACCCTACACACCTACAAGAAGAGTCCAAACCTCCCAATTCCCGCCTTACAGTTCACAGCATTATTCAAGAAGGAAACACCCTTATACACAGCCTGTTCTGAAAGCTAGCTGTGCTAGTGCTGGGCAGGATTGAATAAATCACAATTCGAATTCAATCCTCCCCAGTTAAAAATGCCGACCAGTGTGAACAGGGAGAGTCCCACCTCTCAGATGCCACCTCTCACCGACCGGATCCTATGCAGAGCTGTTAGCCTCGGCTTCTCTGTGTAGGCGGGAGCAGAGGAGACAGAGGACAACGGACGCCCCATAGTAACTCTATGGGTGACGTCACTTCCCATTCATTTCACAGCCGTTGTCCTCCGTGTCCTCTGCAGAGCTTCCGGCATTGGAGATTGGGTCAGAGCGAGTCAGATCGGCTTCCAAAAGGGTATGGTTAGCATTAGATCCCTGGTGTCTATCGATGTAGGGATTTTAGATTTTGTATGGACTTCCACATTAAGTTAATAGTGTACTGTAATGGCTTGTAGTACTCCCCATTGGTCACTAGGGAATAACCTACTAACAAGTTCACCAAAATAAAATTATCTATTTTACTCACCAAACACTTTCCCTTGAACAATAAAAACTTGCATGGAGATCACCAGGACCAGCCAACTGAGAGCCATTATCTGCAAAAAGGGCTACATTATTAAATCAAAATACTTGTACACAGAATTTTCTGCATTTATTAATGTGGCCTTGTCAACACAGAATCACTTGTATTTAAAGCATACCTGCTAAGAAAACAACATCTCCGGCAGCCTGCTGCTTCGCTGCTCCCCTGCAGCTGCAAGTTTTCTAAACTTCCAGGTGTATGAAATATCTGCTCCTGCACTGCATGCTGTGGTTCCTTCTGATGACTCATACATCACTACAGGCCATGCAGTTGGGGGAAACCCTTTTTCTACCCATCCAACCAGCGGAATACTTGCAGTGGCTGGGGAACAGCAAAAGGGCAGTGTTTCACGACACATACTGCTGGAAAAGTAAGTATATTCCTACTTGTTTTAGTAAGAATGCTTTGAAATATGAGTGAGCCTGTGCTGACAGCACCACTTTAGTGGCAAAACTTAGTTAAAGAGCAGATTACTTTAAAACTAGACCTGTAAAATCAACCAACAGCTTTAACGATTAAACTTTATTTTCTCCCAACAGGAGTAAAGCTAATATATAGTCCAGTTTTTGACACCCTATATAAAATGCATTCTTACCACTGAATCTTTATTTTTGATAGGATATAGCTTATATACACAGAACAGCAGGAGATGCATATGGCTTCTGTTTTTTCAGTATTTTTTCTGTGTTCATGGCTGTTTGAGAAGTATGGACTTTAATAATTATTTCTTATTTATTTTTAAAGTTGCTTAGGTTTGATGCAAGCCCAAGAGGTGTGTCCATGACAACTTTTGCTCACATAAAGTGGTTGATTACAATGGGCACCATTCAGTCAAGAAGAGTAGCAACCACAACTGGACATGTCTGTGGGGCACAGGACAAGTATTGCAAAAAAAAAAAAAAGATTTTTTTTTAATACCAAAAGAAAGGTTTTATTTGGACATAAGAAAAATTGTTACATGTGGAAAATGCCCAAGTGTACAGAAACAAGGGGCAAAACGCAAGAATATACCAAAGTCAAGTGTGCACAGAGCAGTATTATGCCAAAGTTCCCTTGAACGAGGTGAAATTGACAGACACAAAGACATTCAGAACTTAGCTAATAGGGATATATAAATCAAGAACATATAAACTGATACTTGTCAGATAAGCTGGTATTCAATGTTTCAGCCACGGGGTGCATGGTAGTACCTGAAGAGCCCTATCAAAGTAGTTGGCTATGTGTGATCAAACAGGAGGGAGGAGAATGCTGAAACAGAAAGGAAGAGAACATAACAAAAAAAAAGAAAAAAGAAGAAGGAAAGGAGTGGGTCCTTGGAGGCAGCCTTATAGAGTCAGCATAAAGATGTACAGGTACTAGCACAGGATGATCAACGCAACTATCAAAGTTGCAGGAGGCCTGAAGTGTTGGAGAGGGAGGTAAGTAATCTAGCCACAGTTGCCAGATGGATAGGAGTTTAGGGAAATATTTCCCTGCCGGGGGCTTTAAAGGATTCTTGTAATTGTGCGAACAAGCAGGAGCCCTTATCTGTTAACAGGTAGTATATTGTAGTGAACCCTTGGAAAACCCACCATCTAAAGGAGGGTGTGTCATCCATCCCCGGTGGGAACAGAGGACAATGATAAAGATGCAGTAACGGAAGTTGGGGGTGTTGCAATTAAGCCGAGAAGCCTATGGAGTCCCAGATTGACAGGGTGCGAGAAAGGATTGGGCAAGAGGTTTAGGGCATAGTTGTGGTGGAATTGGCTGAAATTTTAGAACATCCAGGAGGGCTTATAGTGGCAAGTCTAGGTTAGAGTGAAGTTGGGCCAATATTTGGCACACTTTAGATTTTAAAAAATATTTTTGTTCAGTCTGATAACTGGGCCCCAGATAAATTTTAAACCGGTTGTAGGAGTTAAATCTTTTTCTAAAATAAGAAATATGGTAGTCTGACCTGCTGTGTGCAATGAATTGCACAAAGAGGCCTCAATCCTTCTCTTCTGGGGTCCCCTGCAGGTGCTCTTGGCTCCTCCTCTGTGTTTGCCCCCATCAAGCCACTTGCTATTGGGGCAGTCATGCGGGTTCGAACCAGAGCGGCCATAGACTCACACATTGTTGCTTGACCCCATTCCCCTGTCTCTGATCATAGGATTTGATTGACAGGAGCGGGAGCCAGTGGCTCCAGCTGCTGCCTCACTGTCCTGTGAATCCGAGAGGATGTGGATTGGCAGGACAAATCAAAAAGATACAGAAACTTATGCCGCGTACACACGATCGATTTTCTCGACGGTGAAAACACCGTCGAGAAAAATCGAGGAGCGGCTTTTTCCCCTACACACGACCGTTTTTCCCATTATTTTTTCTATTAGTCGAGAAAATCGACCATGTGTAGGCTCCCCGGCAGTGTTTCCCTATGGGAAAACTGCCGCGGAAAAAAATGCCGTGAATCACGACGAGAAAAATTAGAGCATGTTCTAATTTTTCTCGTCGTGATTAATGCCGTTTTTCTCGTCAGGAAAAATGACTAAAAGCCCCCACACGGTCGTTTTCTCGTCAAAGAGAAAAAATGACATTTTTCCCGACGAGAAAAATGGTCGTGTGTACGCGGCATTAGGAAAGTAAGTCAGTTTGATAACATGAATGCAGCCTAACCAAGATATATGGGCATGCATGATCCCATGTTATGAGCAGGTCTTTAAAGTATTTTAAAAGGGGTGGTATATTGGCTCTATAAAGTGATTCCTAAGTGCAGGTGAGTTCAATAACCAGATATGGAAGGGAAGAGGTCCATTTAAAGGAATAATAAGTTTGAAGGAAATAGTAAAGTCCACAGAAAAAGAGAAAAAGTTAGTGCCACAGATGGATGGGTTCACATAGAGTCTAGACAGGGCTGCAAACTGGGAGAGGAGTGTTGGCAGATTGGGGAGGGAGGTGTGGTTATGTATAGAAGCATATAATTAGCAAATAGAGCGATCTTATATTGGATGCAGGATATTCCCAGTCCTTTAATATCTGCATGCTGGAGGATGTGCACAACTAAGGGATTCAGGGACAAAATGAATAACAGAGGGAATAGGGGGCATTGAGAACAGCATGGACATGAAACCATGGTATCTGATAGTTGTGCAAGTACATTCATAGATTGCAGCTATTCACTGTAGGAATTGCTCTCCGAAGCCTAATGCTGCGTACACACGATCGGAATTTCCGACAACAAATGTTTCAGAGCTGGTTCTCAACTTTTCTGACAACAAAAGTTCTTGTCGGAAATTCCGATCGTGTGTATCCAATTCTGACGCACAAAAATACTACGCATGCTCGAAATCATTGAACTTCCTTTTTCTCGGCTCGTTGTAGTGTTGTACGTCACCGCGTTCGTTCTTGGCGATCGGAGTTTCCGACAACATTTGTGTGACCGTGTGTATGCAAGACAAGTTTGAGCGAACATCCGTCGGAAAAAAAATCAACGGTTTTGTTGTCGGAATGTCCGATCGTGTGTATGCGGCATAAGTGTTGCAGTACCAAATTGCAGAACGCCTTGTACACATCCAACGAAAGCAACATCATTGCCCAAGAGAGTCTATATGCCAGGTGGTTGAGAATTGCGTACCTAATCAGAGGCTTGGCGGTGAGGTACAAACCCGACTTGGATTTTGTGGATTAGGATATTGAGTAGAGAGTTTAACTATTTTACTAACATTCGGGTTAGTATTATAAAGTGAACATTTAATAGCGAGATTGGGTGGTAGTTTACCCAAGTTTATGGGTCCTCGCCAGGTTTGGGGAACATGATTGCCTTTGAACATAATAGGGAAGAGGTGGTTGCTCGGTTTGAGTTGGTTGAATAATTTGATGAGGAAAGGTGCCACCACATCGCTCAATTTATTATAAAAAAAAAAAAAAACAGGGCGGAGAACCCGTCAGGAGCGGGATGTTTTTGGGGGAGATAGCGATAGAAAGGGGTGAAAGAGCATAGAACTGATTTTATTGCATAAAATTAAATAAAAGATCTGGCACATCAAGCGCATGTGACGTTCTTTATGGTCTGGAAAACACAAGTATAAGTCCGTACAGATACGTTCCACTCTTTGCCTATTACTAGTTGGTGAGTGTTTGAATAGTCTAGAGGCCACATCTAATTCTCCTTCAAAGAGTGCTATGTGTTCTTTATTCCAACGCAACAAGTGTTTTGCTTTGATGAGATGGCGCAAATTACCGTTTTATAAGCTTCCTATAGTGTAAAAGAAAAAAAAGAAACTAAATGTTCATTTAGGTGAAAATAGTAAATCGAGTGCAGCCTAAATGGTTGTAAAGGCAGGTGGTTTTTTACCTTGCTGTATTCTGCATGCAGCTTCCCCTTCCCCTAGCCCCGCCTATACATATCCGAGCCCAATCGCAATCCACAATGTGCATGAGAGCAGAGGCTCTCTCTCTCTGCTTTCTCCCTCCTCATTGGCTCAGATACCAATCATAACCAATCACCGCCAATCAGAACCAGTGACAAGGGAGCAGGACCAAGTCCCGCTCTGTGTCTCTTATGAACACATGGCAGGGCTCTCAGGAGTGAGGAGGCATGAGTGCCCTCATAGCAAGCATCTTGCTATGGGAGCACTCGGCAGGAGGAAGAGCCAAAAGCGCCAGCGGGGGACCCAAGAAGAGGAGGATCGGGGCTGATCTGTGCACGACCACTGCACAGAACAGGTAAATAGAACAGGTTTGTAATTTTAAAGAAAAAAAAAACAAAAAAAAAAACAACCTTTACAATCACTTTAAGATCTTCCAAATTATAGGAAAATGAAACAAGGGAGTCATTTAAGTTCCAGGACGAGGTGCGTGGCTTATGTACCAATGAATTGCACCAGATGAGAATAGGATTGTTGTCGGACCACGGGACTGTCAATATAGGAGATGGAAGAAAGATGGGGAAGAAAAGAAATAGGAAAAAAAAGATGTGACCGATTCTAGAGAGGTGAGAATGAGGGTGGGAGAAATGTGTGTAATCACAAGAAGTAAGGTGGAATTCACTCCATGCGTCGATGAGCCTGTGTGACTGTAGTGGGGCAGCAAAAGTCTGAGAAGTTAATGTTGAGGAAGTATGCAAGGAAGACAAAGTTATAATAAAGTGAAACTTTACCCATACGAGTTTGATAACAATTAATGCTCTTAAAAGAACATACATTTCACATGAATAATTAGGCTACTAAAATTACTATGTGCTGTAAATTGCCTCCAGCATTTCTCCCGTTTCTTCTGAATAAAGACCACCATTTTGTTGAAGCCCAGAGCAGTCACTTCCTTAATGGAAACTCTCTCCATCTCCTTGGTCTCAAAAACTAGATGTCACTTTCTTCAAATAAAATATGTACATTTCCAGCCTTGATTTTATGTCTTAGCCTTCTTCTTTAACTGAGCCAACAGATGCTTTACAGTGCTGAAGTTCACAGGCTGCCCATGAGGATGAAAGGACAGAATGTCAGGGAGATAAGATACTGTCCTTGTAAGTTTAACTCCTTTGCGTCTCCCTGACATCAGAGTTTGTCCTGTCACTTGTCCTGCTTTTCTTTTCTCCCTCCCTAATATGTGTTCCCTCTGCATAGTCTATCATTCCTGCTGTCATCTTCCCCCGTTAGCAACAGTAAATCTTAAAGTGTTACTAAACCCACAACAGTAAAATCAGTCTGTATATGCAGAATAGCATGCTGGTTATACTGTGGAAACTAAATGGTTAATCCTCTGTATGGTGTAAAAAGGCTGTTTGATCACGTATGCACAGATCCTCCCCTCCGACACTGTCCCCCTGGACAAGTCCAGATAAGACACAGTGTCTGGAGTCAGACTCAATTTTGTGTGTATTGCTTGTTTTTTTTTTTCTTGGGAGAGTGTATGTGATCAGCACAGGGCCAATCAGCACTGTCCAGACAGAGGATTAGGGGTCTTAAAGCCTGATAGGACAATCGTGGGGGGGGAAATGAAAACACCACCTACAAGGTTTACTAGGAATTGATAGAAGTCACATGACTGCTATATACTGCTGATGAGAAAAGGTATTTATCAATTGTATTTCCATGTTCTGTGTACTGTGGGAGACCAGATATAGTGAATACAGGATCTGGGTTTAGGAACACTTTAAAGTTGTCAGCTGATTGGCCTCTAATTTTAGACAGTGCCGAGAAGAGAGAGCAAATGAGTGCATTACTGGACTTTAAACAGTATAGGCACTTATTTTAATGTTTTACATACTGTAGCTATACCTGCAAAAGAGGCCAATGTGAAGTGATCTTATATGGACTTAATTTTCTTACTAAAGTTCAACTTTAAGAACCAGATTAAAATTCCCATATAACAGTAGAAAATTCAGAACTTTTCATTTTACAGATGTTGATGAACACTAACCTTATTAATTTAAACCCCACCCTCTGCCCCTGTCAACCTGTCCGGGAAATTTTAAACTTCTCCTATAAGCAAATAATTTTCTTGTGCTTAAAAGCACAAATATAGCTCTCTTGTATAAGGCCGGGAAATACGCGCTGGTTTTGTCTCCAAGTAACACAGACACAGATGCTGGTATCACGTTGAGTTTAGCAGAATCCTGTTTAGAATGGACAGCTCCGTTTATTTATACTGTCAACATGAATAACAAAAGAGGGTTGTGAATTCAGAATCAGCCAATCAGACATTTGTATTCTTTCAAAAGAACCCATTACACGCATGTATATATTCAAATAGAATACTAGCAGTGACGTGTGCAAACGGTCGTGTGTAGAGCCATGAGGCATGCTTTCTGTGAGACAAAGAATGTCTCACAATTTGAACACTACAAAGATGGCTCTGAACATGACCATGTGCAGACCAACCCACTGCTACCAATGATGCGAACCATACTCTATCATGGCTCAGTGGGCCATAATTTTCGTATAGTTATGCTATAGTTCCCATGTACGCAGATCTGTTTGCTCGGAGTCATTAAATGCAGTCGCCATGAAGTGGCCAGTCTCTTGGCGAGGCATAAATGAACATTCCTAAAAGAACAAACATATCTGCTGTGTCCACAGGAAGGTTTTTGCGGCCAATGGTCTTCCACCGTCTGTATGTGTGAATACGCTCACATGAGCGCATTACAGCAAAACCGACACTGGGGGACATCTGACAACATACATTAATAAAAATTTCCACAACAACCCTCCTCGCTGAACTGTAAAAAAAATAAATAATAATAATAATAATCTTTGCATGTGTAGCGCACCCACCTCTCCCCAACCTGCATTTAATTAGGCTCTTCGCAGGCAGAGAGAGGCACACTGCACCACAAGCCCGTACCCTCCTGAGTAAAGAGGTTGAGCGGTGTTAGTTTTGGGCTTTGTCTGCGGCCAGAGTCAAAGTCCTCCCAAGAATGACCTCACCTCTACCTTAGATAGATGCAAGTCCTCGTTTTCCCCAGGAATGTGAATGTCCATACTAGCTGAAAGTCCAACTCAAAATTTATTTCACACAGGATAATAAACAGCCTCTTTGAGAGCAGACAGGTTGGAGCGAAGATACAGGACAGCTTAGGTGTGGAGGAGGTCCAGGCACAAACGTAGCTTAACTCTTTAGACTGTTAAAGTTTCTCAAACAGCTTTGGCGCACCATCTCTGCCACAGACCGTGAGATTGGTCTCTGCCACAGACCGGGTGAATAAAGTCACTGCCACTGACCTGGTGAATAGGGCCTTGCCCTATGAAGTCACTGCCACTGACCTGAAGAGTAGGGTCACTGCCACTGACCTGGTGAACTTCCTTCTTAAAGCATTTGGTCCATGTCAAGGAGAAAACATCCCTCCGGAGAGTTACCAGAGGCCCTCACCGTCACCACGACTCTGCGCTGGGTCTTTGAAAAGGGTTACCTCCCTGGCCTCCTCGTCACAGATACGGGTCCCCTCACAAGGCGGCACCCTGGGAGTCCTCGATCCCTAGCGGACCCCACATGAAGGATTTCTGGGCCCCCGGGCCTTCAAATAGTACCTCACCCCAGACTTAAGGTGTCTGGGATGGAACAGGAACTCCACCTCTGGGCCTAAGGCACCCGGAGACGACCCTCCTCACGCCCAGGCCGAAGGTGCCTGGGCGCGGACGAACCACATACACCCAGGCTGAAGGTGCCTGGGCGTGACCACCACGAACGGAAGATGTCCGCCCCTTTTATACCCTCTCCCGACAGGCACAGCAGGTTCCCCGCCCCGCCGTACTACTGCCGAGAGGGGACACAAAAGGCACAGCCCTGCATTGGTGGTTCAACCCTGGCCCATGGCGACAGCGCCACCTGTAGGCCACAGGGAACTGTGCACCAACACTATCTCCCATCAACAGAAATGGTCCATTAACCCTAACAATCAGTGTGTCTGAGCCTAATTACCACTCAGACACTCCCCTTAAATGGAACACCCCGCTACATATCCTTTCTTTCCCTTTTCTATTATGTACCCCGCTACATATGTTTTTAGGGGGCTCCCTTGTTGGAAACCGTAGTCCTTACTCTTGGAGAGAACAGCGATCGTGTAAGTATGAACTCACAGAATTGGACTGAGCAACACTGGCATCATTCAACCAGGAAGACTGGTGGTATCTTGTAGTGGAGAAGAAATATTGCAGTACACAGCTCCAGATTGGCCAAATGGAAGGATTTTTACTTTTTTACTTGCTGGGCCATATTTATTTATTTTTGACTTTCAAAAGGTGGAGTTGGACTTCTGGGCAAGGGCATAAATGAGCTTCAACAAAACCATGAAAATGCGGACTACTTTTTTTTTCTCGTATTCTCACAGTACTTTTGACCAGGAATAATAAGACCAAATTAATCATCATCATCATGTTTACACTAACCCCTATTGAGGTCTGTGACCAAAATGGAGGATGCTTACCTTCTTTCAATATCCAGTGCCTAGTACAAGGACCTTAATGGTTCTACATAATTTTTTAACGACAGAGCTTTCCTTTGGTGGTATTTAGTCACCACTGGGGTTTATTTCTTTTAATATATAAAAAGGAGGGGGAAAAAAAAACGTTCCATTACTTTGTTCCAAAACATATCAAATAAAAAACGCCAAGACAGGGAGTATGAACACTACAAAAATGACCCCCATTTTGAAAAGTAGGTATCACAAGGTTTTTTGCCACAATTTTGGGGAAATAAAGAAATATATAATTTGCTGAATTTCATGCACTGATAAACAGTGTTACATGGTACAGACTGTCAGCAGAATACATAAAGGCACAGTCAGCATTTGTAAAGGGAAGTAGTGGGGAAAATGTGCAATAGCTGCAATAAACTGTGGCCTTTGACTTAACAAACGTAATGACTGGATTTTCAGTTTGTGTCATCCTGCACTCTATAGTGTCAAACAAGGCAATAGAAATAAATTGTGCACATAAACAGTGCCTTGAAAAAGTATTTATACCCCTTGTAACATGACAAAATTTGGAAAATTTCAATCAAAAACATAAATGTATTTTATTGGCATTTTATGTGATAGACCAACACAGAGTTGCACATAATTGTGAAGTGAAAGGAAAATGATAAATGGTTTTCAACATTTTTAACAAATAAATATGTGAAAAGTGCGACGTGCATTTGTATTCAGCCCCCCTGAGTCAATACTTTGTAGAACCACCTTTCATTGCAATTACAGCTGCAAGACTTTTGGGAATGTCTCTACAAGCTTTGCACATCTAGAAAGTGACATTTTTTCCCATTCTTTGCAAAATAGCTCAAGCTCTGTCAGATTGGATGGAAAGTGTCTGTGAACAGCAAATTTCAAGTCTGGCCACAGATTCTCAACTGGATTTAGGTCTGGACTGTGACATTCTAACACATGAATATGCTTTGATCTAAACCATTCCATTGTAGCTCTGGCAGTATGTTTAGGTAAACTTTCACCCCAGTCTCAAGTCTTTTGCAGACTAACAGGTTTTCTTCTAAGATTGCCCAGTATTTGGCTCCACCCATCTTCCCATCAACTCTGACCAGCTTCCCTGTCCCTGCTGAATAAAATAAACCCCATAACATGATGCTGCCACCACTATGTTTCATCGTGGAATGCTGTGTTCAGGGTGATGTGCAGTGTTAGTTTTCTGCCACACATAGCAATTTGCTTTTAGGCCAAAAAGTTAAATTTTGGTCTCATCTGACCAGAGCACCTTCTTCCACATGTTTTCTGTGTCCCCCACATGGCTTCTCCCAAACTGCAAACGGGACTTCTTATGGCTTTCTTTTAACAATGGCTTTCTTCTTGCCACTCCTCCATAAAGTCCAGATTTGTGGACTGCACAACTAATGCCTCGTACACACGATTAGTTTTCCAGACAAGAAAAGTGAGATGTGAGCTTGTCAGGAATTCTGATCGTGTGTATGCTCCATCACACTTTTTCTGTCAGAATTCCTGCCAAGAAAAGATTGAGAGCAGGTTCTCTATTTTCGTGACAGGAAAAATTCCAATCGGGAATTGCGCTCGTCTGTATGCAATTACGACCCGAAAAAAACCATGCATGCTCAGAATCAAGCAGAAGAGCCAAACTGCCTATTGAACATTTTTCTCGGCTCGTCGTACGTAACCGCGTTCTTGACGTTTGGAATTTCAGACAAGATTTGTGACCGTCTGTATGCAACACAAGTTTGAGCAGTTTTCCTGCTGAAAAAAAACCCCACAGTTTTCCTGTCGGAAAAACTGATCCTGTGTACGAGACATTATAGTTGTCCTGTGGACAGATTCTTCCTCCTGAGCTGTGGATTTCTGCAGCTCCTCCAGAGTTACCATGGGCCTCTTGGCTGCGTCTCTGAATAATGCTCTTCTTGCCCAGTTTAGGTGGACAGCCATATCTTGATAGGTTTGAAGTTGTGCCATACTCTTTCCCATTTTGGGATGATGGATTGAACAGTGTTCTGTGAGATGTTCAAAACTTGGGATATTTTTTTATAACCTAACCCTGTTTTAAACTTTTCCACAACTTTATCCCTGGACGTGTCTAGTGTGTTCCCTGGCCTTCATGATGCTGTTTGTTCACTGAGGTGCTCTAACAAACCTCTGAGGCTTTACAAAACAGCTGTAATTTATACTGAGATTAAATTACACACAGGTGAACTCTATTTACTAATTAGGTGACTTCTGAAGATTTTAGTTAGGGGTATCAGAGTAAGGCTGGGTTCACACTATACGACACGACTTTCATCCTACTTTGCTCTGCGACATCTGTCCAACATTGGTCCGACTTTCATGAACAGGATACTACTTTGATCCTACTTCAATGATAGTCAATGGGCTGAAGTAGGATCAAAGTCGGACAGAAGTAGTACAGGGAGCATTTTTAATGTCGGACCGACTTGTGTCGGACCAGTTAAGACGGCTCTCATAGGGATTCATTGATTTTCACACGTCATGCGACATGAGCTCCTAATGTCGGAGCGTTTGTCGCCCCAGTGTGAACCCGGCCTAAAGGGGGCTGAATACAATTGCACGCCACACTCTCCACATATTTAATTGTAAAAAAAAATTGAAATCCATTTATCATTTTCCTTCCACTTCACAATTATGTGCCACTTTGTGTTGGTCTACCATGTAAAATCCCAATAAAATACATTTACGTTTTTGGTTGAAGCATAACAAAAAAATGTCAAGGGGTGGGACTACTTTTTCAAGGCGCTGTAGATACTGGTATAAATGAATAAAGTATTATATGTAGACTTATAATGCTTAAAAAGACTAGTCAACCTATTTATATAGAGTGGACAAATTCTGCACTGCTTACTGTATACATAGAAAATCACATGAGTCTCTACTGCCTTAACTTATGGTCTAATGTGCCTAAACAATTATACGGACATGCAAAACTGCACCGATTTTAGATAGAGGCTGGTTTTAGGGCACTGCCGAAACCCGAGCACTCAGATAAAACCAGTTAAAAACAAAAAGGAGACAGTGTACAAATTCCATGCAGATTGTTCTCCTGCTGGCAATTTAACCCTGGCCCCAGTGCTGTAAAAGCAAGAGTACCCAACTGTTACTAAGCTACCATTATATTCCTAGTTTAAATAATAGCACATGGTTTGATTAACTTTATAGCGCTCTACAAATTCTGCACACCCAGTGGCACATTCAGCCTTTTAAAGTTGCCAACCCCGAATTTGTATATGCCATAGAGTTTCACTCCTCTTGATGAAGCAGGGATGGCTTTGATGGCTTCCATCACCATATTGCAAAATACAAAGTGATTAAATCCATTGACATCCATTCAAAAATGTAATATATTTTTTGGAGGCTTGACCTCCTTTTATAAAATCAAATGACTACCGAAAACCATTCAGCATGTCTGGTGTAATCTGCTTACATATTGCTTAGCCTAACTCTAGTAAGGAAATGTGTAATTTCCTGATTTCCAGGAACAGTCCTGGGATTGAAGAGATGTCCCTACAATGTCTCTGGTTTTTATTGCTATGCAAATGGGAAGAAATTCTGGACAGCCGCACTCCAAAAAAAGTTTTTTGCCTTTATTCAAAAACTGGATTCAAAAATACATGCCACAGAAGATCAGAACGGACAGAAGAGCTGACGCGTTTCACACTAACAAACAGTGCTTAGTCATTTTTTTGGAGTGCGGCTGTCCAGAATTTCTTACCATTTGCATTGTTTTTTTTTTTACAAGAAGTTACCATTTGCATTGTTACATGCATTGCCAGCACCTGGGGCTTCTAATCTGGAGGAGAGGTTTTTACCTTCGTTTGACCTGCCTGGAGCGGTGATATCCCTTTCTCTGTTTTTTATTGCTGATGGATTTTACCACCATTCTACTTTTCCTGCCTATCAGATTTATCTCCTAACACCTATCAATTGTTCATTTGGAAATTCCAACAGAAGCCTCCAGTGGCGGCACTATTTCGGTGGGGGGGGGCACAAACTAACACCAACACCCCACCCCCCCCACGTGGGAGACGGGCGACGGCGATCACACCTAAGACTCCCTGGCCAATAGGAGCTTCCTGATTGGCCGGGAGGAGAATGAGGAAGATAATAGCGAATGTTTATTTGCTATCTTCACACAAGTGGGTGTGCTCGGGGCGCAGTGCTCTGTGCTCCGAGCCCACCCCTTTTTGAAGCCTATTAGAGCCTCTGGATCTAATCACATGCTTAAAAAAAAGAAACCCCACTGGAATATATGTGTCCAGCGCCCTGCACGTAGATAAGGAGGCCGGACGCATGGATGAGGGGGGTGGCGCCCCTTATGGAGCGGCCGCCACTGGAAGCCCTCATTCACACCTGGGCATTTTGTAGCTCAACTCCCAATTGGCAGCAATGCTCAAATTGAAGAATTCTATTTTTCTCAATGGGCCTGTTTACAGCTGAATGTTGTGTCGCTTGTCTCAAGAAACTCCAAAAAGTACATAAACTTCTTTGAGCAGAATTGCATGTTATTAGCCCTTTTTTTGCACATTTGTACATGCAAATTGTTGTACAGGAGCCGATTCGTGCATTTTTTGGCCGTATAGACTTTAAAATGGAAGTACCGGTACCTAAAATACAATCGCAAGCAAGAGCTTTTCAAATGCTCCCATTTAAAAGTCTATGGGTACAAAAATCTGCTCTTGTACTGCAAGTTACATGTAAAAACATGTGCAAAAGGCCTCTAAATGACCTAGCTACCCTCATGCTAAGTGCAAATGTTTGTGAAAAAGTATCTATATTTTATAACATATTGTTCATATAGTAATAATAAAAAAAATCTTTATTTTATTTCAGATAAAAGATCATAAAATTTGAATAGAATACAAAACAACGATCGGTAAAAAAAAGGATGCAAAATTGTTTTAATATTGAGCGACTTAGCAAATTCTAGATGCCCCATCGTGGCAAGGATCAATGTCCGTTGTGCAGCTACCCAGTGCAATCACACACTGAAATCCGAGACGTTGCCACCTTTTATTGAGTAAATCAGCATTTCTTTTCATAATATATGCAGTGGGAACAAAAGCATGACCATACCTCCTTCTAGCAAAGCAAGGCTTTTAGTAAGATTTAAAATAAAATATCCACACTGGAAGAACATTACATTTGCAAGCACATACCTGTTCGCCTTGTAGATTTACAACACTGGCAAGCCCTTTGGTACAGGAAGATTGAAGAAAGCTTGAACTCAATCAGATCCTAGGATTGTTTTGTTACTTACTGATCACATGACTTCCTGAAAGCCTTCCCACTCACCTATAACAGCCAAGCATTTAAGGTGGAACTGGAAATTCACTGGCTGTTTCTGATGCTGCAGTTCCCAGCTAGACCTTTATTTTCTTTCCCTTGTTACATTTCTATGACTTATGCCAAAAGAAACAGCTACAGATTTTAGTTATACTTGTATTATTCCTTTATAGTTGTCTTGTTTTTGAAGAATGTCCTTTACTTCTCTACCAGTTTTGAGTGAACATGTTTTAAATTCATTTACATACAGATCTAAGGACAAAGCAACAAATTACATATGTTGTGTATTTACATTAGGATCTATTTAAATAGTGATCAGCATTTTCCTTGTCAAAAATATTTATTGATTACACAATAATAAGTACATACATTGGTTATTTATGTAAGGATACAGATAATAACGTTTACATAAAGGTTTTTTAAAAATAAATAATGGATAACATCAGCGGCGTTGCTAGCCAGGTGCAGGGGGGGGCGGGCCGCACCCGGGTGACACCCACCAGAGGGGTGACACCCATGGATAGCGGTACGCCGGCAGCACGCTAACACCGCCCGCCCGCTGCCTTGCCTCGTGCCGCGGCTGTGTCCCTCAGCGGAGCGTAAGGAAGCCGCCGCCCCCTCCTGCCTCCTCTCTGTTTACATCCACAGAGGAGGAGGAGCCCGCACTCGAGGGACACACCGCTGTGTGTATCTGCTGCTCTGTAAGGTAAGGGGGGCGTCTATACTGATGGGGGGAGGGGGTGTCTGTGCTGCTGGGGGTCTGCACTAGGGGGGTTTGCACCAGGGGGGGCTGTAACTGAGGGGTGTCTGTACTGAGGGGGGTCTGGTACTGGGGGGTGTCTGTAACTGAGGGGGGTGTCTGTACTGAGGGGGGTCTGGTACTGGGGGGGGTGTATGTACTGAGGGGGGTGTCTGGTACTGGGGGGGTCTGTAACCAAGGGGGGTGTCTGTACTGAGGGGGGTCTGGTACTGGGGGGGTCTGTAACTGAGGGGGTCTGTAACTGAGGGAGGTGTCTGGTACTGAGGGGTGTCTGGTACTGGGGGGGTCTGTAACTCGGGGGGTCTGTAACTGATGGGGGGTCTGGTACTGGGGGGGCTGGTACTGGGGGGGTCTGGTACTTGGGGGGTCTGTTACTTGGGGGTCTGGTACTGGGGGGTGTCTGTAACTGAGAGGGTCTGTAACTGAGGGGGGTCTATACTGAGGGGGGTGTCTGTAACTGAGGGGGTGTCTGTATCTGAGGAAGGTCTGCACCGGGAGGGTCTGTAACTGAGGGTGGTGTCTGTAACTGGGGGGTATCTGTAACTGAGGGGGTGTCTATATTGATGGAGGGGGGTCTGTACTTAGTGGGGGGGGGTCTGTACTGAGGGGGACTATAGCTGGTGGGGAGTGACACCATTTTTTTTTCGCACCGGGTGACACCAACCCTAGTGACGCCACTGGAGAACATATAATATTTAACCACTTCCATACCAGGTCATTGTAAAATGACGCCGGCAGGAACCCTCCGGGTGAACGAATGAACATATGACGTCCTGGGTTTGAGGGGGGATATCTGAATGATGCCTGCAGCTAGAGGCATCGTTCAGATATCCTTGTTTTCAGCCGGCGATTCTGCGCACCATAAGAACGATCATAGCGGTGGTTCCACCGCTTGATCATTCTTATAGGCGGCGGGAGGGGACAACCCCCCCTCCCGCCGCCATCCGATGCTTCTCCGGGCTCTCCCGTGCCATCGGGGACCCTGAGAGAATCGTCCGGCACCGGTGGTGGGTCAGGTGATGAGCATAGAGATGACTGATGACCGTCGGAGGCCCAGGTGCGATGTGATGACGTCACGCCCGGGTCCTAAGATGTAAACAAAGCCGCCATTGCGGCTAGTAAGTATGAGATCGGTGAATATTTTTTCACGATCTCATGCTTTCCAGCCTGGAGGAGAGGTCTTATTGACCCCGCATCTCTCCATAAAGAGGACCTGTCACACACATTCCTATTACAAGGGATGTTTACATTCCTTGTAATAGGAATAAAAGTGATCAAAAAAAAAAAGTCTAAAAAATAAAAATAAAAAAAATAAATAAAATAAAGTAAAATATTTAAAAAAAAGAGTAAAACTATCCCCAATAGCTCACGCTCAGAAGCGAACGCACACATAAGTCCCGCCCACATATGTAAACGCCATTCAAACCACATATGTGAGGTATCGCCGCGTGCGTTACAGCGCGTGCAACAATTCTAGTACTAGACCTCCTCTGTAACTCTAACCTGGTAACCTGTAAAAAATTTCAAATCGTCGCCTATGGAGATTTTTAAGTACCGAAGTTTGGCACCATTCCATGAGCATGCGCAATTTTAAAGTGTGACATGTTAGGTATCTTTTTACTCGGCATAACATAAGCTTTTATATTTTACAAAAAAAATTGGGCTAACTTTACTGTTTTGTTATTTTTCAATTCATGAAACCATTTTTTTCCCAAAAAAAGGCGTTTGAAAATTGCGCAAATACCGTGCAAGATAAAAAGTTGCAACGACCGTCATTTTATTCCCTAAAAAAAACATATATAATGTTTGGAGGTTCTGAGTAATTTTCTAGCAAAAGAATGATGATTTGTACATGTAGGAGAGAAGTGCCAGACTAGGCCCGGTATGGAAGTGGTGTAAAAAGCCCTGTATGGAAAGGGTTAAAGAGAATTAAATAGATCTTCACTAACTAGATAGCCGGTGTGTAGCATTGTATACATGACTACCGTGCCTTAAAGTATAATTAAACTACCGTCATATTAACTACATGAGTTGTGACCTAACAACCTAAACTTATTGTAGTGAAGAACAATATATCTATAATAAATAGGGAGAGTAAAGAAAAGAAAAGAGTAGCGAGAGAGAGAGGAAGTCCACAAGAGCGATCCAAGAACCAGTACGATGCGTAATGATTACCATTTCTTAGGTATATGGGGTTTGCATTGAAGCGATTAATCAGCTACCATGGCAGAAGGACCTCATCATTGAAATCCGGAGGTAAATAGTGTTTTATCCAAGGGAGCCAAAGTTTTTTGAATTTTGGGATTTGTTCCCCGTCAGTGATCATCAGCATTTTCACATAATTATGTGTACTGAATCATTCATTACAATATATTGAGAAAAGGTGAGCGAGCCGATCCATAAGGAACAAGATCGGACCCAGGTCAAGAAGATTCATGAATGACAGATTTCTGTAAATCGGGTGTCAGCAACCAGTAGATTGTGAAGTTGGTGACTGGTAGATTGCGGTCTTGGCTGACCCGCCATCTCAGAGCATCAGAGTGCAGTGCAGAGGGACTACCTGTGGAGTTGGAGCTGTAGTAGGGAGCAAGAGCCGCATAAGCCGATGCCTCCTCTATAGTGCTGGCTCCTGTCCCATGCGGAGTGATACCAACTGCACTCCATCGCTTATCCTGACTAGTGGTCTCCAGAGTGGTGCAAGCAGCACCATAAAAGAGATCTTCAGGTTAGTATGAAGCAATACACTGGGGATAATAGTATAGGGTTGCTTTCACACTGATGTGCTGAGGTCTACCCACACCGTGGGTGCAGTGTACCTGCAACTCTCCTGGGTGAGCTGCGCTCAGCCATAAACTTCTATTATATCCTGCAGGTGCAGATTTCGTGCACTTTCTTTAAATTTCAGAAAGTGCACCAGACCTGCATAATATAATAGAAGTCTAGAGCAAAGCACAGCTAACCAAGGAAAGTTGCGAATGCACTGCGCTGAACCTTTGGTGCACGTAAACCGCAGCACATTAGTGTGAAAGCAGCCTTAAGCCTCGTACACACGACCGAGTTTCTCGGCAAAAACCAGCAAGAAACTTGCTGGCAGAGATTTCTTGCCGAGAAACTCGTTCGTGTGTATGGTTTCTCGTCAAGAAAAGCGACAAGAATCTCGACGAGAAAATAGAGAACCTGCTCTCTATTTTCTCGTCGAGATTTTCGTCAGCCTGTTTCTCGACGAGAAAATTGTGTGTGTGTGTACACTTACCTGTTCGCCGGGAAGCCCGCGCATGCTCGAAATGACTTTGACGCATGCGCGGTAGCTTGCTAGGCATAGGTAGGGTGAACCAAGATGGCGGCGACGGCATAGAATGTGACGAGCGCATGCTCGTCATATTCGATGACGTCACCGCGTACGCTCCATTCAAAGAACCGCGGGTTCTTTGAAATGAGCGTGTGTACACTCGGCCGGGACAAGTTTCTTGTCCAAGGATCTCATCGTAAAAAACGACATGTTTTTAACTACGAGATTCTCGGCCGTGTGTACGAGGCTTTATAGGGGGCTCAGAACAGTAAGGGGATTTGTTTACATTTGCAGTTTGGGGGGTGTAAAACCCCATAGTTAAAGGGGTTGTAAAGGCAGAAGGTTTTTTTATCTTAATGGGTTCTATGCATTAACCACTTCAGCCCCCGAAGATTTGGCTCCTCAATGACTGGCCCATTTTTTGCGATACGGTGTAGTGGTCGTGCAACGCTGTACCAGAACAAAATTGACGTCCTTTTTTTCCCACAAATAGTGCTTTCTTTTGGTGGTATTTGATCACCTCTGCGGTTTTTATTTTTTGCGCTATAAACAAAAGAAGAGTGACAATTTTGAAAAAACCCAATGGGGGTTATTTACGAAAGGCAAATCCACTATAAGTGCAAACTACAAGTGCAAAGTGCACTTGAAATTGCTCTAAAAGGGCACTTGGAAGTGCAGTCGCTGTAAATCTGAGGGTAGATCTGTAATGAGGGGAAGCTCTGGTGATTTTATTACCCAATCATATGAAGGCGAAAATGCTGTTATTTTTTTTCCTTGCATGTCCCCCTCGGATCTACAGCGACTGCATTTCCAAGTGCACTTTGCACTTGTAGTTTGCACTTGTAGTGCAAAGTGGATTTGCCTTTAGTAAATAACCCCCAATATCTTTTACTTTTTGCTATAATAAATATCACAATTTAAAAAAAAAAAAACTAATTTTTTCCTCAGTTTAGGCCCATATGTATTCTTCTACATATTTTTGGTAAAAAAAAACGCCATAAGCGTATATTGATTGGTTTGCGCAAAAGTTATAGCGTCTATAAAATAGGGGAAAGATTTATGGCATTTTTATAATTTTATTTTTTTACTAGTAATGGCGGCGATCTGCGATTTTTATCAGGACTGCGATATTGCGGCGGACAAATTGGACACTTTTGACACATTTTTGGGACCATTAACAATTGTACAGTGATCAGTGCTATAAAAATGCACTGATTACTGTATAAATGTCACTGGCAGGGAAGGGGGCGATCAAGGGGCTAACTGTGTTCCCTCACTGTGTTCTAACTGTAGGGGGGATGGGACTAACTAGGGGAAGAGAGAGATCAGTGTTCATACTTTGTATGAACACACGATCAGTCTCCTATCCCCTGAAAGAACTGGGATCTGTGTGTTCATGAACACAGATCTCAGTTCTCGCTCTGTCGCGAGTGATCGCGGGTGCCCGGCGGTTAGCGCGCCCGCCCCTAGCGGGCAAAAGACGAAGCAACGTAACGTAACGTCGCTTCGCCCAGGCGTGCCATTCTGCCGCAGTAAAACTGCGGCGGCTGTTCGGCAAGGAGTTAAAATAAAAAGCCTTCAGTGTACTTACCTGAGCTCAGGCGCACAGATAAGGGGGGGGTCAGGGGTGTTCAAACCCCCCCCCCAGAGCATCCTGGCAAAATACCCAGACAGTGTCCCTGCTGTTTAGCCTCAGCATCAGCACAGTAAAAGCAATCAGAGTTTCGGAGTGCAGCAGCCAGCCCCCTTCTATTGTGTCCCATCCCCTCAGTTTAATAGGAGGTCCCCCTGAAAAGCGTGAAATTACTGCAAGGTCTCAGATGCCGGCAATTGACAGTGCACGGTTGAGGGAACGCCTAGACTCCTCCTCGAGGTATCAAATATGACACAGCTGAAGGGAGACTGCGGATGCAGAAGTTTTCCTACTTATGTGCCCTGTTGAATCTGAGGTCTGGTAAGTGGGGAGGCATCAATATTCTGTTTTGGGAAGGAGGAAGTGAGAATTCCAGCCTGAGGGAGTTTCTTTTTGTGGGGGGTTAAGGAAAGGGGGGTGGGTTTACTTTTGGAGAAGGTGGGGGGGTTCTTGTAGAGAAGTTTACAGGGGGTGGTTAATGGCAGGGATTTGCTTCTGGGAGGGAGTTTGATTGGATGAAGGGAGGTTTTCTTTATAATTAGAAATCTTTGATGGGGGAGCGGGTGTTGACTGATGGCGATATTTTTGCTTTGGGGGGGGGGGGGGGGTATCTGGGTGAATCCTGACTTTAAAGTTAGGATCTTTCCACAGCCAGGACCTGCTAAAACTATTTCAGCTGACAGCGGGCTAAAGCTGTCTGTCGGCTAAAAATGGGTCACAAAAGTGCAGAACGAACTGCACTCCTCCCCAGGAGAGGTACAACAAAGCGGTATGCCGTCCCTTCAGAACGCATTCACCAGTGACATCACCGGCTGCTTTCCATGTGAATATCTCCTAAACACCACAAGTTTAGGAGATATTCACTGTACCAACAGGTAAGCGTTATTATAGGCTTACTTGTAGGTAGCTGGGTTTACTACAGTTTAAGAATGAGTAAAAGCCAACCATATTGACCAGGTGCAAAGGGCACCATCCTGTGGTAGGCAGTGCACAATATATATATATTTTTTCATCTCTTAAAACATTTCATAAAATTTCTTAGGACACAGTTTTTTAAGGTTTAAATAAATCACTGATTTAACTGCCTACCACAATATGTTGCCCCTTGCACCTGCTCAACTTGCACAGTAAGGTTAGCTAAAATCCAGTCCTGGGTAGTGATGAGCCGAACACCCCCGGGTTCGGTTCGCACCAGAACCCGCGAACGGACCGAAAGTTCGCACGAACTTTAGAACCGTATTAAATACAATGGATGCGAACGTTCGAATTCTAAAGTGCTAATTATGCATTTTATTGTCCTAAAAAGGGTTTGGGAACCCGGGTTCTGCACCAGGGGACATGTATCAATGCAAAAAAAAGTTTTAAAAACGGCCGTTTTTCTGGAGCAGTCATTTTAATGATGCATAAAGTGAAAAATAAAAAGTCAAATATTCCTTTAAATATCGTACCTGGGGGGTGTCTAAAGTATGCCTGTGAAGTGCCACGTGTTTCCTGTGTTTAGAACTGTCCCTGCACAAAATTACATTTCTAAAGGAAAAAAAGCCATTTAAAACTGCTTGTGGCTTTAATGTAATGTCTGGTACCGGTAATATGGATGAAAATCTTTAAGAAAAATGGCATAGCTACCCCATCACACCCCCCCCCCCTTACCCCAGCCCATTACCAGCCCCTTTGGGTCTTGTATGGATATTAAGGGGAACCCCGCACACAAAAGAAAAAAGGCCCTATATACTCTGAACAGCCGTATACAGGCTGTGCATACAAGACAGGGACTGTAGGTTTGTTCTTATGTAGAATCTGTTTGTAATTTTGAACAGGTACATTGTTTAAGTGTAGCTCCAGCCAAAAAATCTATTTTTAAGCTTTTTGGAAAACATAGGGAAGGGTTATCACCCCTGTAACATTTGTTTTGCTGTCTGTGCAGTGTGCACCTGTTCAGAACAGTTCACCTCACTTTCCGTCCTAATGACAAATGTTTTTTGAAAATTTGGGGTTTTTATTGAAACAAGAATTGGTGATAAAGAATCAGTGGAGAGGAGACACTTTTTTTCCCATATTAACTCTTACAGGAGAGAATTTGCCTTCCTAGGGGTAGATTTCCTCTCACTTCCTGTTGTATCGTTCCGTTTGCAAGGAGGAGTCGTTTGTAAGTTGGATGTTTGAAAGTAGGGGCCTGCCGTATATACTCAGCTGAAATTTGCCCCTTACATGTTGGTGTTGCCACAACACTGTGAGCCCTCACAGTTAATCTTGGTGGGCGCATGAATGGGCCCTGCTGTGAATTATTAGATCAAGAATTGTAATTGCATGCCCCTGTTGAACAGGGGCTGAAAAATTGGGCCTTTGGTGGTGGTGGTGGTGGTGTTGACACAACACTGTAAGGCCTCACAGTTAGTCTTGGTGGGCGCAGGAATGGGCCCTGCTGTGAATTATTAGATCAAGAATTGTAATTGCATGCCCCTGTTGAACAGGGGCTGAAAAATTGGGCCTTTGGTGGTGGAGGTGGTGTTGACACAACACTGTAAGGCCTCACAGTTAGTCTTGGTGGGCGCAGGAATGGGCCCTGCTGTGAATTATTAGATCAAGAATTGTAATTACATGCCCCTGTTAAACAGGGGCAGAAAAATTGAGCCTTAGGCACTGGTGCCACAACACAGCAACCCCTCACAGATACTGTACTTGGAGCACAGCAATGAGCCCTGTTGCAAAGTATTGCATCAAAAATTGTAATTACACGCCCCTGTTAAGCAGGGGCTGAAAAATTGGGCCTTAGCCACTGGTGCTGGTGCCACGACACTGCAACCACTTCCAGATACTCTAGTTGGAGTGCAGGAATGAGACCTGCTGCAAAGCATTGCATAAAAAATTGTAATAACACACCCCTGTTAAACAGGGGCTGAAAAATTGGGCCTTAGCCACTGGTGGCGGCACCCAGAAACAAAAATGTTCTTCCAAGCTATCATCGTCAATCGGATCATTGAGGAGGAGGAGGATAGTCAGTCAACATAACAGGACAAACTCTCAGCATCAGTCTTGAAGGGATGTGACATTTGAAAATAAATTAGTCTGTTATATCAGCTTCAGGTGTTTGGTAGCTGGTGGTGATCCAAGACTGGTTCATCTTTATGAAGGTCAGTCGATCAACAGAGTCGGTGGACAGGCGCACCCTGTGATCCGTGACAAATCCTCCAGCAGCACTGAATGTGCGTTCTGAAAGAACGCTGGATGCAGGACAGGCCAGTAGCTCAATTGCATACTGTGCAAGCTCTGGCCAGTGATCCATCCTCAAGACCCAGTAAGCCAGAGGATTTTCGGTGGGGAAGGTGTCCAAGTCTGACCTTGCCCCTAGGTATTCCTGCACCATGTATATCAGACGCTGGCGATGGTTGCTGGAACCGATCATACCTTGGGTCAGACGGCCACCTTCCCCACCGCTCCTTTTTTGACTGACCGAAGCCTCAGCAACTCATTGTCCAGGACCAGGAGTTTGTAACCTCCCAGTCTCTGGGAACGCGTTGCACAGACCTTTCTGCAAGGCCTCCCGGAGTTGTCTCATCCTCTGCTTCCTCTGCGACGGTAAGATAAGGTCCGCAACCTTACCCTTGTACCGTGGATCAAGGAGAGTGGCCAGCCAGTAATGGTCCCTCTCCTTGATCCGAAGAATACGAGGATCCTTCCGCAGACTTTGCAGGATCAGGGAGGCCATGCAGCGTAGGTTAGCTGAGGCATTCAGTCCGGAGTCCTCTGGGTCACTAAGGACGACATGATCTGCAGCCACCTCCTCCCAGCCACGTACAAGTCCACTGGTTTCATGGGACTGTAAATCATCCCTAAAAGACTGCTGCTGATGATACTGAGTGCCAGGCTCCACCTCCATGCTGACACAATCCTCCTCCTCCTCCTCCTCCTCTTCTTCCTGTGCGATGGGTGGGACAGAAGGAACACTGTCTGGGTAAAGGGGGCCTTGAGAGGCAAGGAAGTCCTCCTCTTCCTGCCTCTGTTCTGCCTCAAGTGCCCTGTCCATTATTCCATGCAGCGTATGTTCCAACAGGTGGACAAGAGGTACAGTGTCACTGATGCATGCACTGTCACTGCTCACCATCCTCGTGGCCTCCTCAAATGGTGCCAGGACAGTGCATGCATCCCTGATCATGCCCCACTGGCGTGGTGAAAAAAAACCAAGCTCCCCTGACCCTGTCCTGGTGCCGTAGTCGCACAGGTACTCATTGATGGCCCTCTGCTGCATGTGCAGCCGCTGCAGCATGGCCAACGTTGAGTTCCACCTGGTGGGCATGTCACATATAAGGCGGTTCTTGGGCAGGTTCAACTCCTTTTGCAGCTCAGCCAGGCGAGCACTGGCATTATAAGATCTGCGGAAATGCACACAGACTTTCCTGGCCTGCCTCAGGACATCCTGTAAGCCTGGGTACCTGCCCAAGAACCGCTGCACCACCAGGTTAAGGACGTGAGCCACACAGGGCACATGGGTCAGTTGTCCCTGTCGGAGAGCGGAGAGGAGGTTGGTGCCATTGTCGCAAACTACCATTCCTGGCTTAAGCTGGCGTGGCGTCAACCACCTCTCGGCCTGCCCCTGCAGAGCAGACAGAACCTCTGCCCCAGTGTGGCTCCTGTCCCCCAAACACACCAGCGCAAGCACGGCATGGCATCTTTTTGCCTGCGTACTTGCGTAGCCCCTTGAACGCCTACGGAGCACCGCTGGTTCCGAGGACAAAGCACAGGAAGAGGCCACGGAGGAAGAAGAAGAGGAGGGGGTGGAGGACAGAGGTGTGTCCCAACCAGTAGTAGCATTTTGGAGGCGTGGCGGTGAAACAACCTCCAACACTACTGCACCTTGTCCTGCATCCTTCCCAGCTGCCAAAAGAGTGACCCAATGGGCCGTGAAAGAAAGGTAACGTCCCTGTCCATGCCTGCTGGACCATGAGTCAGCGGTAATATGCACCTTACCGCTGACCGCCCTGTCCAGCGAGGCCAAGACATTGCCTTCCACATGCTGGTAGAGAGCCGGAATCGCCTTCCGTGAGAAAAAGTGGCGTTTGGGAACCTGCCACTGAGGAACCGCACATTGCACAAACTCACGGAAGGGGGCCGAGTCTACCAACTGAAAAGGCAGCAGTTGAAGCGCTAGCAATTTAGCCAAGCTAGCATTCAACCGCTGGGCATGTGGATGGCTGGGAGTGAACTTCTTTCGACGGTCCAGCAGCTGGGGCAGGGAAATTTTCCTGCTAGAATCGGACGTTGGTGTACTGCTAGCAGAGTGCCCGCAAGTACTTGGCTGTGACACACCTAATTCTACACCTTCATTCCTCTCAGAGCAGGTTTCAGAGAGGACTGAAGGTATAGTGGGGTTGGAGATCCCAGCTGATGCGGTGCAAGAAGAGGTCAGCTTTGTTCTTTGGTGTGGGTCTTTAAGGTAGGCTTGCCAACGAGCTGCATGGCAGGTCAACATATGTCTGGTCAAGCATGTGGTGCCCAAGCGGGTGATGTTTTGGCCACGCGATATACGCTTGAGACATATGTTGCAAACAGCAGCTGTGCGATCTGATGCACTCGACTCAAAAAAGGCCCACACCAAAGAACTTTTTGAATAACGGGCAGAGGCAGCGCCTTGCACAGGCGGAGCTCTGCGGTGTGATTCCGTCGGTGTGCTGCCCTTACGCTGGCCCCCCGAGGGCATCCTGCCTCGTTGGAGATGTGCCTTCTCCTCATCCTCCTCCTCCTCCTCCTCTCTCCTATTAGGCACCCACGTGGAGTCAGTGACCTCATCATCCCCTCCCTCCTCATCACTGGAGCCAATCTGGCAGTATGCTGCAGCTGCTGGAACATGACTGCCAGATTGGTGTCCTTCTTGAGCATCCCCTCTCTCTGCTCTCACGCTACTGCCTTCCTCTAGCTGGGTATCATCATCAGACCCTTCGAAACGTTGGGCATCCTCCTGGAGCATGTACCCAACACTGTGCTCAAACAGTTCGGGGGACTCCTCAGGAGGACATGGTTGGTCTAGGGAAGGAGTGACTGATGATGACATTGATACCAGGGAAGAGGACGCTTTGGCAGCTGCTTTGCCAGTACCCTGAGCCTGGGTGAGGATGAGGAGGATGAGGAGGGCTTGGTCATCCACTCTACCAAGTCTTCGGCATGATGCGGCTCAACACGTCCAGCTGCCGAAAAGAAGGACAAGCGTGTCCCATGGCCACGTGCTGATGGCGATGCACCGCGTCCACGACCAGCACTGTTGTCTCTAGACACAGAGCCTGCTTGCCCTCTTTTTTTGGCTCCTGACTGCCTGCCTCTCCTTGTTTGCCTTCCAGACATTCTAATGGCCTGCAGGGAAATGGGAAAAGCAGCAATACAGGCTAAGTTAAGGTGTAATATGGTCAGGAGGCACACTCCGCCCGCTGTAAGTGCCGTAAAATCCTGTTTGTGTAACACACCAGGAAAAAGCAGCAATACAGGCTAAGTTAAGGTGTAATATGGTCAGGAGGCACACTCCGCCCGCTGCAAGTGCCGCAAAATCCTGTTTGTGTAACACACCAGGAAAAAGCAGCAATACAGGCTAAGTTAAGGTGTAATATGGTCAGGAGGCACACTCCGCCCGCTGTAAGTGCCGCAAAATCCTGTTTGTGTAACACACCAGGAAAAAGCAGCAATACAGGCTAAGTTAAGGTGTAATATGGTCAGGAGGCACACTCTGCCCGCTGTAAGTGCCGCAAAATCCTGTTTGTGTAACACACCAGGAAAAAGCAGCAATACAGGCTAAGTTAAGGTGTAATATGGTCAGGAGGCACACTCCGCCCGCTGTAAGTGCCGCAAAATCCTGTTTGTGTAACACACCAGGAAAAAGCAGCAATACAGGCTAAGTTAAGGTGTAATATGGTCAGGAGGCACACTCCGCCCGCTGTAAGTGCCGCAAAATCCTGTTTGTGTAACACACCAGGAAAAAGCAGCAATACGGGCTAACTTCAGGTGTATAATGTGCAGGAGGCTTAGCAACAATGACACTGACACTGTCCCCTGCCTATCCTTCTCTCTCCCTGCACACAAGGTTTATCAAAGTATATGACACTGACACTCTCCCTGCCTATCCTTCTCTCTCCCTGCACACAAGGTTTAGCAAAGAATATGACACTGACACTGTCCCCTGCCTATCCTTCTCTCTCCCTGTACACAAGGTTTATCAAAGTATATGACACTGACACTCTCCCTGCCTATCCTTCTCTCTCCCTACACACAAGGTTTAGCAAAGAATATGACACTGACACTCTCCCTGCCTATCCTTCTCTGTCCCTACACACAAGGTTTAGCAAAGAATAGATTTGACAAGATTTGACACTGTCTCTGCCTATCCTTCACTTTCCCTGCTCCGGAACACACTACACAAGGCCGCCTCGCTGGCGGCCTTTTATAGTGTGGGGCGTGTACTAAACCCCCTCAGCTATAATTGGCCACAGGCATCCTGCCTGTGGCCAATCATTGCTCTCCTCGCTGCCGGCGCTGTGATTGGCCAAGCATGCAGGGTCACAGTGCATGCTTGGCCAATCACAGCGCCAGGATTACACTGCGATGGCGCAGTGTATTGTGGGCCGTTCGCGTCACTCGAATTTGGCGCGAACGGCCCAAATTGTTCGTTGTTCGCCGAACGCGCGAACAGCCGATGTTCGAGTCGAACCTATGTTCGACTCGAACACCGAGCTCATCCCTAGTCCTGGGTCTCATTCATACATCCTACATGACCATGGTGCAGCAAGTATACTGCAAATACCTGCACCTGAGATCTCAGATGTTTCAATACCTGCTTAGCCTGTACAGTGATGGGTTGGAAAGAGCGAAAGCTGTCTGCTGCTTTAAACATCTGTGATTCTGGCTGTAGGTTCTCATGGTATATTTGCCATTCCATGGCCATTTAGAACATATGAATGAGATCACATGGAAAGTTTTTTTTTAGTTCAACCCAGTGGGCTGAATGAAAAAAAAACTAGGAGCTTAGAAGGAGCTCGCTGTACTAATGAGTACACTACTGCGCCACAACTGCGTGGATTGCGTTCTATTCATTTGAATGGGGATTAATTTTGCTGCGCTGCATTGCAAAGTCTCATGGCCCCACTCTGCTGTCACATGTTTTTACCGTACCACCCCCAACATAAAAGTGTAAATGATGCCTTTAAGTTTGAAAGGCCTGAACCCCCCCAGGAGACAAATTTATCTACGGCCCTGCCTAGGGTGACCACGTGTCCCGGCTTGCCCGGGACAGTCCCGCATTTTGCAGGCCTGTCCCATGTCCCGGCTCCTTCATTCCAGGACAATACAGTGTCCCGGAATGAAGCTGACACAGCCACCCCCCCCCCCCTCCCCATTATCTGTTGCCACCACATCGCCGCTTTATTTACTGACAGCACTTGTCCTGGCCGGGAATGTCTGGAGAGGCACAATCCCCGCCCCCTGCTTGTGATTGGAGAAATCATAAATCCCACCTCTTGTGTCCAATCACAGCAGGGCAGTGTAAAGCCAGCATTGAAAGAAGGTAAAACGGGTCTCGGCCAGTCAGGACAAGTGCTGTCAGTGATTAAAGTGGCGATGCCACTTTTGGGGGCGTGATCAGTTCTTCTGGGTAGAGCGTGCAACTGCTGCACCAGCTGTGCTGTGATTAATTACAGCACAAGCTGATTTTTGGGAAGGGGGTCCCTGAATGGCCGTTTGGAAATGTGGTCACCCTAGCCCTGCCTGAGCTCTATCTCTATCCAGCGATGTCCACGAGTCTTTTGGCTGTCCAGGACTCTCCTGCTTGATTGCCACAGTAGTGGCACCATTGTCTCCCACTGCTGTCAATCAAACTCAGTTAGAGGGGACGGGGCTGGGCCGTAGATCCGTGTCTGAATGGATACACAGAGCTGCAGCTCAGCTCAGGTGCCCCCAGTGGAGTAGCATGGGTTGTCAGCGCCCAGGGCAAGGCAAGGAATTTGCGCCCCCTAGCCTACAGACTTTTAGCACTCCCGAGACCCTTTCCTACCTACAATAGTAACACACTGACCACTACACTAACCTCTACGCTGACCTACATGATTCCTAGACTGACCATTACACTTACCTACCTGTCCACTGCACTGACCTACATGATTCCTATGCTGACCACTACACTGACCAACCTGATTCCTATACTGACCAGTACATTGACCTACCTGTCCACTATACACTGTCCACTACATTGAACACTACACTACCCACTATACTCCACTGTCCACTACACTACACTAAACTGACCACTACAATACCCACTACACTGACAACTACAACAGCCACTAAACTACACTGTTCACTACAACACCCACTACACTGATTACTACAACACCCACTACACTACACTGACCACTACAACACCCAATACACTACACTGTCCACTACAACACCCACTACACTACACTACACTGACCACTACAACGCCCACTACACTACACTGTCCACTACAACATCCACTACACTACGTTGACCACTACAAACAACACCCACTACACTACACTGTCCACTACAACACCCACTACACTACACTGTCCACTACAACACCCACTACACTACACTGTCCACTAAAACACCCACTACACTACACTGACCACTACGCTGACCTACATGATTCCTAGACTGAACATTATACTTACCTACCTGTCCACTGTACTGACCTCCCTGATTCCTACACCGACCACTACACTGACCTCTACACTAACCTACCTGATTCCTACACTACCCACTACACTAACCTCTGTGCTGACCTACATGATTCCTAGACTGACCATTACACTTACCTACCTGTCTACTGCACTGACCTACCTGATTCCTATGCTGACCACTACACTGACCAATCTGATTCCTATACTGACCTCTACACTAACCTACCTGATTCCTACACTGACCACTACTCTAACCTCTACGCTGACCTACATGATTCCTACACTGACCGTTACACTTACCTACCTGTCCATTGCACTGCCCTACCTGAATCCTATGGTGACCACTACACTGACCAACCTGATTCCTATACTGACCAGTACATTGACCTACCTGTCCACTATACTACACTGTCCACTACAACACCCACTACACTACACTGATTACTACAACACCCACTACACTAACCACTGATGGAGCATGGAAGGACACCAGCGACCATGCTGGGGGAGGATGGAAACCCGGTCTGAAGGTGTAGCAGCCATGTCCAGAAGATGGTTGTACCTGCGGTGCGGGAGGACGTGGGACCGGCCTAGGCCAAGCTTGGGGTCTGTCAGGGAAGAACTCAGTACCAACCTGGCCAGCATCACCGTTTCCCTGGCGCGCGTTCGTGGTGGAACGGCGATTCGGCAAACGCGCGTTCGCGGCCCAACCGAACGGCAAGCGCGCATGTGCACTAGTAACGTGACTTCCTTGCTGGCCTATAAAAGCTGCCTTGTCTCCCAGACAAATCGCTGGTTTGTCTTTCAGCTTCCTGTGAACTTATTCCTGTTTCCTGTCTATTGATCTATTGATTACCTGTTGTGACCCGGATTGACCCTGACCTGCTCTGATCTTCTCCTGGACCTGATCTTCGGCTTACCTTACGGACTCTGCTTGTTTCTCTGGTGTTTGACCCTCAGCCTGTTACCCGGATCATCTTCAGTCTCCTGTGCCTTGACCCTCAGCCTGTTACCCGGATTATCTTAAGTCTCATGTGCCTTGACTCTCAGCTTGTTACTCGGATTATCTTCAGTCTCCTGTGCCTTGACCCTCAGCCTGTTGTTTGGACTTGCCTGCAGCCCTCTGTATCTTGGCTCCCAGCCTGCCTACGGACTTGCTTCCTGTGCTAGATCCCCAGCATGTTTGGACTCTACTTCTCTGCTGTTACTGTTGGGATCCATACCTACCACTTCCTGCATGGATACTAGCCCCACGCTGATCTTCACGCAAGACCTTCCCAGCCTGCTGGTAGCTTGTGCCTCTTTGTGCCATCCACCCTCTGTACCACCTCCAGGGGGTGGAGTGCGCTTAGTCACAAGAGTGAGTGCCTCGGTGAGTACCCCTTTCTGACAGGGTCCGAGGTCTAAATGGAGCCTTGTCTACGGAAAGGGAGGGGCCAGGACCAGGAGCCAAAGGTGTCCGGTGCGCTACAATGGCGTCAGCGCTGAGCTGGAGGAGGAAAGCCGCACATGACCACATTCGCCCAATCACAGGGGCAGCCTGAAACTAAACATGGCGGCTGCTACACAACAAGGGGCTTTGAGTTCCTGCCTGCAAAGGGCCATTGCTAAATCTGACTGTGCCTGTCAGATCCACTTACAGTGATCCAGCTGGAGTCTGCAATCAAGTAAAGCACAGGAGGAGAGTAAAGGAAACTGTATATAGACTGTATATAGGTAGATGTCCCTGAAGATGTTGATAAAGTGTTGTTGCTGAAGTCAAGTGGGCATTCCATAATCTCCTATCCCCATCCAAGTTATTAACCCTCAATAAACCACAAAAACAAAGTAACAGGCTATTCTCTGTCTCTGGGGTGCCTGTGAAAATTCCGTTTGCCTGGCTGTGCAGGGTGGGGGATCCCAGTTCGTTTGCGGCTCCCTAGGGGGTGTGCTAAACCAGTAATTACCCCACAGCCAGGAACACAATCACAGCAGCCCTGATCCCTTTCTTTTTGGGTCCACTGCCGGCGGTTCTGGTTCCTCACCCTGTCGAGTGCCCCCAAAAGCAAGCCTTCAAGCAGGCTCGCTCCATTCATACACTGAGCGAGCGCGGCTCGGGCCCCACCCACTCTTCATTGGCTCACTGGCTGTGACTGACAGCAGCAGGAACCAATGGCTCCCACTGCTGTGTGAGACAATAAGGAAAGAGAGACCTGTGAGAGCTTCTGCTCTCGTGCACATTGTTGGATCGAGATGGGGCTCAGGTAAGTATAAGTGGGGCCTGGAGGGGATGCTGCACCCAGATTGTTTTTTACTTTAATGCAGAGAATGCATTAAGGTAAAAAACCTTCTGCCTTTAGAACCATTTTAAAGTCCCCTCTTCTCCCTGTATGTTACCTTCATTAGTGTCCTTTCATCTTCCTGTGTTTCACCTTTATCTCATCTCCTCATCTATCTAATTCGTTAGCATTCCCTCATCTCCCTGTGCGTCACCTTTATTACTATCCCCTCATCAGATCTCCCCATGTGACCTTTAAAAGTGTCCCCTAAATACTCATGTGTGACCTTCATTCGAGACCCCTTTTCTCTCAAGGTGTTTCAGTCCTTAGAGTCCCCCTCATCTCCCTGTGTCACATTTACCCATTTATCATGTGTATTACTGTCCCTCATCTTTCTGTGAAATTGCTTGCTATCCCTATATATACAAGTGTGCCACATTTATTGGATATGTGTTTGCCCGGGTCTCCCACTGATTAATCCACAGCCAGTAACTGTATTTTTACACAGCTAGGTGCACACTCTTCTTATCTTCAATGACCAGTCTAGGGGATTTGTTTTTGTATTTTGTTTGGAGAACTTGGATAGGAGAAGGGAATTAGTAGGATACTCCAAATTAACTATTTACAGGTGTGGACATCTTTCTCAATAGAACTGTGTAGCAGATTATCTGTAGGACCATACTACGCTTGTATGGAATGAACAAGTCCCATTGTAGCTGAAGAAACTCAGTGTACTTTGCCTCTTCAAGACATCCGATTTTAATATCATGTGTACGGGCCTAAACTGTTGGAATATCCTCTCCGCAGAGGCTACCTTCCCACCTGACATGCATCTACCGCTAACATTCACATAGAGGCATTTCTGTGAATTCTGCCCCCTAAGGGCAACTAAGGGCTGAGTTCAAATCCAACAAAAATGTTATAGTCTGCACATCCAGCTCTTGTCTGACAAAAAGCGAAATCTTCTGTCAAAAACACTGTACTAACGATCCGAAAATCGTCAAACAGCTCGTCGAACAAATGTTTCCACCCGATTTTAATATCATGTGTACGGGCCTTAACAGTTGGAATATCCTCTGCGCAGAGGCGACCTTCCCACCTGACATGCATCTACCGCTAACTGTGAATTTCTGTGAATTCTGCCCCCTAAGGGCAACTCTTGACACGTGGTCTCCTTGTATCCCTGCAAGAGACAAAACAAAGCAAGCAAGTTGTTTCGGTTAGCATAAGGCAGGGGTCCCCAACCCCCGGGCCACGGATCAGTGCTGGTTCCTGCCCTGTTTTTAAGCCAGGCCACACAGGCTGCACTAAAGTGGTGCAGCGGATCAGGAGACAGGCTAATGACACTCTGCATGATCTGGTGCTGTGGTGGCAGACTAGTGACAAGCTGTATCTGGTGGCTGCGGTGGCAGACTAGTGACACTCTGCATCTGGTGATTTGATGGAAGGCTAGTGACAGACTGCATCTGGTGCTGTGGTGGCAGGCTGGTGACACTCTGCATCTGGTGCATTGGTGGAAGGCTAGTGACAGACTGCATCTGGTGCTGTGATGGAAGACTAGTGACAGGCTGCATCTGGTGCTGTGGTGGCAGTCTAGTAACAGGCTGCATCTGGTGCTGTGGGGGCAGAATAGTGCTAGACTGCATCTGGTGCTGTGGTGGCAGTCTAGTGACAGGCTGCATCTGGTGCTGTGGTGGCAGGCTAGTAACAGCCTGCATCTGGTGCTGTAGTGGCAGGCTAGTGACAGGCAGCATCTGGTGCTGTAGTGGCAGGCTAGTGACAGGCTCCATCAGGTGCTGTGGTGGCAGGCTAGGTACAGGCTGCATCTGGTGCTGTGGTAGCATGCTAGTGACAGTCTGCATCTGGTGCTGTGGTGGCAGGCTAGTGACAGGCTGCATCAGGTGCTGTGGTGGCAGGTTAGTTACAGGCTGCATCTGGTGCTGTGGTGGCAGGCTAGTGACAGGCTGCATCAGGTGCTGTGGTGGCAGGCTAGTTACAGGCTGCATCTGGTGCTGTGATGGCAGGCTGCATCTGGTGCTGTGGTGGCAGGTTAGTGGCAAGCTGTATCTGGTGGCTGCAGTGGCAGGCTAGTGACATGCTTTATCTAGTGGCTGTGGTGACAAGCTAATGACACTCTGCATCTAGTGGCAGGCTTTAGTGGCAAGTGGCACACTGCATCTGCTGGCAGGGACCAGTGACAAGTGACACGCTGCATCTGGTGATAGGGTACAGTGACAAGTGACAAAGCTGCATCTGGTGGCAGGCAACAATAACTAGTGGCACACTGTATCTGGTGGCAGGTTACAGTAACTAGTGGTAAGCTGTATCTGGTGGCAGGCTAGTGATAGGCAGCATCTGGTTCTGTGGTGGCAGGCTAGTGACAGGCTGCATCTGGTGCTGTGGTGGCAGGCTAGTGACAGGCAGCATTTTGTGCTGAAGTGGCAGGTTAGTGGCAGGTAGTGATGAGCCGAACACCCCCGGGTTCGGTTCGCACCAGAACCCGCGAACGGACCGAAAGTTCGTACGAACATTAGAACCCTATTAAATACAATGGATGCGAACGTTCGAATTCTAAAGTGCTAATTATAACAACTATTATGCATGTTATTGTCCTAAAAAGGGTTTGGGAACCCGGGTTCTGCACCAGGGGACATGTATCAATGCAAAAAGACGTTTTAAAAACGGTCGTTTTTCGGGAGCAGTCATTTTAATGATGCATAAAGTGAAAAAAAAAGTCAAATATTCCTTTAAATATCGTACCTGGGGGGTGTCTAAAGTATGCCTGTGAAGTGCCACGTGTTTCCCGTGTTTAGAACTGTCCCTGCACAAAATGACACTTCTAAAGGAAAAAAAAAGCCATTTAAAACTGCTTGCGGCTTTAATGTAATGTCTGGTCCCGGTAATATGGATGAAAATCTTTAAGAAAAATGGCATAGCTACCCCATGACCCCCCCCCCCCCTACCCCAGCCCATTACCAGCCCCTTTGGGTCTTGTATGGATATTAAGGGGAACCCCGCACATAAAATAAAAAAGGCCCTATATACTCTGAACAGCCGTATACAGGCGGTGCATACAAGACAGGGACTGTAGGTTTGTTCTTATGTAGAATCTGTTTGTAATTTTGAACAGGTACATTGTTGAAGTGTAGCTCCAGCCCAAAAATCTATTTTTAAACTTTTTGGAAAACATAGGTAAGGGTTATCACCCCTGTAACATTTGTTTTGCTGTCTGTGCCCCTGTTCAGAACATTTCACCTCACTTTCCGTCCCAATGACAACTGTTTTTGAAATGTGGTGTTTTTCTTGAAACAAGGATTGCTGATAAAGCATCAGTACAGAGGAGACACCTTTCTCCCATATTTATTCTTACAGGAGAGAATTTTCCTTCCTAGTGGTAGATTTCCTCTCACTTCCTGTTGTCTTCTTGCGTTTGCAAGTAGGAGTCGTTTGTAAGTTGGATGTTTGAAAGTAGGGACCTGCCGTATATACTCTGCAGAAATAGGCCCCTTAGTTGTTGGTGTTGGCACAACACTGTAAGCACTCACAGTTACTCTTGGTTGGTGCTGGAACGCCCTGCTGTCAACTATTATATCAGGAATTTTAATTACATATAATTGTTGAACAGTGGTAGTAAAAATTGGGCCTTTGATGGTGGTGCTGGTGCCACAACACTGTAAGCCCTGACAGTTACTCTTGGTGGGTGCAGCAATGGGCCCTGTTGTGAATTATTAGATCAAGAATTGTAATTGCATGCCCCTGTTGAACAGGGGCTGAAAAATTGGGCCTTTCGTGGTGGTGGTGGTGGTGGTGGTGTTGCCACAACACTGTAAGCCCTCAGAGTTACTCTTGGTGGGTGCAGGAATGGGCCCTGCTGTGAATTATTAGATCAAGAATTGTAATTACATGCCCCTTTTGAACAGGGGCTGAAAAATTGGGCCTTTCGTGGTGGTGGTGGTGGTGGCGTTGCCACAACACTGTAAGCCCTCAGACTTACTCTTGGTGGGTGCAGGAATGGGCCCTGCTGTGAATTATTAGATCAAGAATTGTAATTACATGCCCCTTTTGAACAGGGGCTGAAAAATTGGGCCTTTCGTGGTGGTGGTGGTGGTGGCGTTGCCACAACACTGTAAGCCCTCAGAGTTACTCTTGGTGGGTGCAGCAATGGGCCCTGCTGTGAATTATTAGATCAAGAATTGTAATTACATGCCCCTTTTGAACAGGGGCTGAAAAATTGGGCCTTTCGTTGTGGTGGTGGTGGTGGCGTTGCCACAACACTGTAAGCCCTCAGAGTTACTCTTGGTGGGTGCAGGAATGGGCCCTGCTGTGAATTATTAGATCAAGAATTGTAATTACATGCCCCTTTTGAACAGGGGCTGAAAAATTGGGCCTTTCGTGGTGGTGGTGGTGGTGGCGTTGCCACAACACTGTAAGCCCTCAGACTTACTCTTGGTGGGTGCAGCAATGGGCCCTGCTGTGAATTATTAGATCAAGAATTGTAATTACATGCCCCTTTTGAACAGGGGCTGAAAAATTGGGCCTTTCGTGGTGGTGGTGGTGGTGGCGTTGCCACAACACTGTAAGCCCTCAGAGTTACTCTTGGTGGGTGCAGCAATGGGCCCTGCTGTGAATTATTACATCAAGAATTGTAATTGCATGCCCCTGTTGAACAGGGGCTGAAAAATTGGGCCTTAGGCACTGGTGGCACAACACTACAACCCCTCACAGATACTGTACTTGGAGCACAGCAATGAGCCCTGTTGCAAAGTATTGCTTCAAAAATTGTAATGACACGCCCCTGTTAAACAGGGGCTGAAAAATTGGGCCTTAGGCACTGGTGGCACAACACTACAACCCCTCACAGATACTGTACTTGGAGCACAGCAATGAGCCCTGTTGCAAAGTATTGCTTCAAAAATTGTAATGACACGCCCCTGTTAAACAGGGGCTGAAAAATTGGGCCTTAGGCACTGGTGCCACAACACTCCAACCCCTCACAGATACTGTACTTGGAGCACAGCAATGAGCCCTATGGCAAATTATTGCAAAAAAAATTGTAATTACACGCCCCTGTAAAACAGGGGCTGAAAAATTGGGCCTTAGCCACTGGTGGCGGCACCCATAAACAAAAATGATCTTCCAAGCTATCATCATCAATCGTATCATTGAGGACTCGGAGGAGGAGGATAGCCAGTCAACATAACAGCACAGGCACTCAGCATCAGCATCAGTCTTGAAGGGATGTGACATGTTAAAATCAATTAGTCTGTTATATCAGCATCAGGTGTGTGGTAGCTGGTGGTGATCCAAGACTGGTTCATCTTGATGAAAGTCAGTCGATCAACCGAGTCGGTGGACAGGCGCACCCTGTGATCCGTGACAAATCCTCCAGCAGCACTGAATGTGCGTTCCGAAAGAACGCTGGATGCAGGACAGGCCAGTAGCTCAATTGCATACTGTGCAAGCTCTGGCCAGTGATCCATCCTCAAGACCCAGTAAGCCAGAGGATTTTCGGTGGGGAAGGTGTCCAAGTCTGACCTTGCCCCTAGATATTCCTGCACCATGTTTATCAGACGCTGGCGATGGTTGCTGGAACCGATCATACTTTGGGGCTGCGGACTAAAGAATTGTCTGAACGCATCGGTCAGACGGCCACCTTCCCCACCGCTCCTTCTTTGACTGGCCGAAGCCTCAGCAACTCGTTGTCCAGGACCAGGAGTTTGTAACCTCCCAGTCTCTGGGAACGCGTTGCACAGACCTTTCTGCAAGGCCTCCCTGAGTGGTCTCATCCTCTGCTCCCTCTGCGACGGTAACATAAGGTCCGCAACCTTACCCTTGTACCGTGGATCAAGGAGAGTGGCCAGCCAGTAATGGTCCCTCTCCTTGATCCGAAGAATACGAGGATCCTTCCGCAGACTTTGCAGGATCAGGGAGGCCATGCAGCGTAGGTTTGCTGAGGCATTCGCTCCGGAGTCCTCTGGGTCACTAAGGACGACATGATCCGCAGCCACCTCCTCCCAGCCACGTACAAGTCCACTGGTTTCTTGGGACTGTAAATCATCCCTAAAAGACTGCTGCTGATGATGCTGAGTGCCAGCCTCCACCTCCATGCTGACACAATCCTCCTCCTCCTTCTCCTCCTCCTCCTCCTCTTCCTGTGCGATGGGTGGGACAGAAGGAATACTGTCTGGGTAAAGGGGGCCTTGAGAGGCAAGGAAGTCCTCCTCTTCCTGCCTCTGTTCTGCCTCAAGTGCCCTGTCCATTATTCCACGCAGCGTGTGCTCCAACAGGTGGACAAGAGGTACAGTGTCACTGATGCATGCACTGTCACTGCTCACCATCCTCGTGGCCTCCTCAAATGGTGCCAGGACAGTGCATGCATCCCTGATCATGCCCCACTGGCGTGGAGAAAAAAACCAAGCTCCCCTGACCCTGTCCTGGTGCCGTAGTCGCACAGGTACTCATTGATGGCCCTCTGCTGCGTGTGCAGCCGCTGCAGCATGGCCAACGTTGAGTTCCACCTGGTGGGCATGTCACATATAAGGCGGTTCTTGGGCAGGTTCAACTCCTTTTGCAGCTCAGCCAGGCGAGCACTGGCATTATAAGATCTGCGGAAATGCACACAGACTTTCCTGGCCTGCCTCAGGACATCCTGTAAGCCCGGGTACCTGCCCAAGAACCGCTGCACCACCAGGTTAAGGACGTGAGCCACACAGGGCACATGGGTCAGTTGTCCCTGTCGGAGGGCGGAGAGGAGGTTGGTGCCATTGTCGCAAACCACCATTCCTGGCTTAAGCTGGCGTGGCGTCAACCACCTCTCGGCCTGGCCCTGCAGAGCAGACAGGACCTCTGCCCCAGTGTGGCTTCTGTCCCCCAAACACACCAGCGCAAGCACGGCATGGCATCTTTTTGCCTGCGTACTTGCGTAGCCCCGTGAACGGCTACGGAGCACCGCTGGTTCATAGGACAAACCACAGGAAGAGGCCATGGAGGAAGAAGAAGAGGAGGGGGTGGAGGAGAGAGGTGTGTCACAACCAGTAGTAGCATTTTGGAGGCGTGGCGGTGGAACAACCTCCAACACTACTGCACCTTGTCCTGCATCCTTCCCAGCTGCCAAAAGAGTGACCCAATGGGCCGTGAAAGAAAGGTAACGTCCCTGTCCATGCCTGCTGGACCATGAGTCAGCGGTAATATGCACCTTACCGCTGACCGCCCTGTCCAGCGAGGCCAAGACATTGCCTTCCACATGCCGGTAGAGAGCCGGAATAGCCTTCCGTGAGAAAAAGTGGCGTTTGGGAACCTGCCACTGAGGAACCGCACATTGCACAAACTCACGGAAGGGGGCCGAGTCTACCAACTGAAAAGGCAGCAGTTGAAGCGCTAGCAATTTAGCCAAGCTAGCATTCAACCGCTGGGCATGTGGATGGCTGGGAGTGAACTTCTTTCGACGGTCCAGCAGCTGGGGCAGGGAAATTTGCCTGCTAGAATCGGACGTCGGTGTACTGCTAGCAGAGTGGCCGCAAGTACTTGGCTGTGACACACCTAATTCTACACCTTCATTCCTCTCAGTGCATGTTTCAGAGAGGACTGAAGTTATAGTGGGGTTGGAGATCCCAGCTGATGCGGTGCAAGGAGAGGTCCGCTTTGTTCTTTGGTGTGGGTCTTTGAGGTAGGCTTGCCAACGAGCTGCATGGCAGGTCAACATATGTCTGGTCAGGCATGTGGTACCCAAGCGGCTGATGTTTTGGCCACGCGATATACGCTTGAGACATATGTTGCAAACAGCAGCTGTGCGATCTGATGCACTAGCCTCAAAAAAGGCCCACACCAAGGAACTTTTTGAATGACGGGCAGAGGCAGCGCCCTGCACAGGCGGAGCTCTGCGGTGTGATTCCGTCGGTGTACTGCCCTTACGCTGGCCACCAAAGGGCATCCTGCCTCGTTGGAGATGTGCCTCCTCCTCATCCTCCTCCTCCTCCTCTCTCCTATTAGGCACCCACGTGGAGTCAGTGACCTCATCATCCACTCCCTCCTCATCACTGGAGCCAATCTGGCAGTATGCTGCAGCTGCTGGAACATGACTGCCAGATTGCTGTCCTTCTTGAGCATCCCCTCTGTCTGCTCTCACCCTACTGCCTTCCTGTAGCTGGGTTTCATCATCAGACCCTTCGAAACGCTGGGCATCCTCCTGGAGCATGTACCCAACACTGTGCTCAAACAGTTCGGGGGACTCCTCAGGAGGAGGACATGGTGGGTCTAGGGAAGGAGTGACTGATGATGAGTCTGACATTGATACCAGGGAAGAGGACGCTTTGGCAGCTGCTTTGCCAGTACCCTGAGCCTGGGTGAGAGAGGATGAGGAGGAGGAGGAGGGCTTGGTCATCCACTCTACCAAGTCTTCGGCATGATGTGGCTCAACATGTCCAGCTGCCGAAAAGAAGGACAAGCGTGTCCCATGGCCATGTGCTGATGACAATGCACCGCGTCCACGACCAGCACTGTTGCCCCCAGACACAGAGCCTGCTTGCCCTCTTTTATTGCCTCCTGACTGTCTGCCTCTCCTTGTTTGCCTTCCAGACATTCTAATAGATGGCCTGCAGGGAGATGGGAAAAAAGCAATAAGGGCTACCTTCAGGTGTCCTTCTCTGTCCCTTTACTTAAGGATTTCTAAATATGGTTGAGGATGATTGCTTTTGCACAGAATAGCACAACGACAATTTCCCTGACTGTCCAAAAAACAAGGATTTCAAAGATGGTTGATGAGGAATGCTTTAGCACACTATAGCACAAGGAGAATTCCCCTCACTTTCCTTCTTTGTCCCTAGAAACAAGGACTCGTACAGTGAAAGAAACTGACACTCTCCCTACCTAGAGTTTTCTGTCCCTAGAAAAAATGTTTTTTTAAAGCACACTATAGCACAAGGAGAATTCACTCACTGTCCTTCCCTGTCCCTAGAAACAAGGATTCGCACAGTGAAATAAACTGACACTCTCCCTACCTAGAGTTTTCTGTCCCTAGAAAAAAATGTTTTTTTAAAGCACACTATAGCACAAGGACAATTCCCCTCACTTTCCTTCTTTGTCCCTAGAAACAAGGACTTGCACAGTAAAAGACACTGACACTCTCCCTACCTAGAGTTTTCTGTCCCTAGAAAAAATGTTTTTTTAAAGCACACTATAGCACAAGGAGAATTCCCCTCACTTTCCTTCTTTGTCCCTAGAAACAAGGACTCGCACAGTGAAAGAAACTGACACTCTCCCTACCTAGAGTTTTCTGTCCCTAGAAAAAATGTTTTTTTAAAGCACACTATAGCACAAGGAGAATTCCCCTCACTTTCCTTCTTTGTCCCTAGAAACAAGGACTCGCACAGTGAAAGAAACTGACACTCTCCCTACCTAGAGTTTTCTGTCCCTAGAAAAAATGTTTTTTTAAAGCACACTATAGCACAAGGACAATTCCCCTCACTTTCCTTCTTTGTCCCTAGAAACAAGGACTCGCACAGTAAAAGACACTGACACTCTCCCTACCTAGAGTTTTCTGTCCCTAGAAAAAATGTTTTTTTAAAGCACACTATAGCACAAGGAGAATTCCCCTCACTTTCCTTCTTTGTCCCTAGAAACAAGGACTTGCACAGTGAAAGAAACTGACACTCTCCCTACCTAGAGTTTTCTGTCCCTAGAAAAAATGTTTTTTTAAAGCACACTATAGCACAAGGAGAATTCCCCTCACTTTCCTTCTTTGTCCCTAGAAACAAGGACTCGCACAGTGAAAGAAACTGACACTCTCCCTACCTAGAGTTTTCTGTCCCTAGAAAAAATGTTTTTTTAAAGCACACTATAGCACAAGGACAATTCCCCTCACTTTCCTTCTTTGTCCCTAGAAACAAGGACTCGCACAGTGAAAGAAACTGACACTCTCCCTACCTAGAGTTTTCTGTCCCTAGAAAAAATGTTTTTTTAAAGCACACTATAGCACAAGGAGAATTCCCCTCACTTTCCTTCTTTGTCCCTAGAAACAAGGACTCGCACAGTGAAAGAAACTGACACTCTCCCTACCTAGAGTTTTCTGTCCCTAGAAAAAATGTGTTTTTAAAGCACACTATAGCACAAGGAGAATTCACTCACTGTCCTTCCCTGTCCCTAGAAACAAGGATTCGCACAGTGAAATAAACTGACACTCTCCCTACCTAGAGTTTTCTGTCCCTAGAAAAAATGTTTTTTTAAAGCACACTATAGCACAAGGACAATTCCCCTCACTTTCCTTCTTTGTCCCTAGAAACAAGGACTTGCACAGTAAAAGACACTGACACTCTCCCTACCTAGAGTTTTCTGTCCCTAGAAAAAAATGTTTTTTTAAAGCACACTATAGCACAAGGAGAATTCCCCTCACTTTCCTTCTTTGTCCCTAGAAACAAGGACTCGCACAGTGAAAGAAACTGACACTCTCCCTACCTAGAGTTTTCTGTCCCTAGAAAAAATGTTTTTTTAAAGCACACTATAGCACAAGGAGAATTCCCCTCACTTTCCTTCTTTGTCCCTAGAAACAAGGACTCGCACAGTGAAAGAAACTGACACTCTCCCTACCTAGAGTTTTCTGTCCCTAGAAAAAATGTTTTTTTAAAGCACACTATAGCACAAGGACAATTCCCCTCACTTTCCTTCTTTGTCCCTAGAAACAAGGACTCGCACAGTAAAAGACACTGACACTCTCCCTACCTAGAGTTTTCTGTCCCTAGAAAAAATGTTTTTTTAAAGCACACTATAGCACAAGGAGAATTCCCCTCACTTTCCTTCTTTGTCCCTAGAAACAAGGACTCGCACAGTGAAAGAAACTGACACTCTCCCTACCTAGAGTTTTCTGTCCCTAGAAAAAATGTTTTTTTAAAGCACACTATAGCACAAGGAGAATTCCCCTCACTTTCCTTCTTTGTCCCTAGAAACAAGGACTCGCACAGTGAAAGAAACTGACACTCTCCCTACCTAGAGTTTTCTGTCCCTAGAAAAAATGTTTTTTTAAAGCACACTATAGCACAAGGAAAATTCCCCTCACTTTCCTTCTTTGTCCCTAGAAACAAGGACTCGCACAGTGAAAGAAACTGACACTCTCCCTACCTAGAGTTTTCTGTCCCTAGAAAAAATGTTTTTTTAAAGCACACTATAGCACAAGGAGAATTCTCCTCACTTTCCTTCTTTGTCCCTAGAAACAAGGACTCGCACAGTAAAAGACACTGACACTCTCCCTACCTAGAGTTTTCTGTCCCTAGAAAAAATGTTTTTTTAAAGCACACTATAGCACAAGGAGAATTCCCCTCACTTTCCTTCTTTGTCCCTAGAAACAAGGACTCGCACAGTGAAAGAAACTGACACTCTCCCTACCTAGAGTTTTCTGTCCCTAGAAAAAATGTTTTTTTAAAGCACACTATAGCACAAGGAGAATTCCCCTCACTTTCCTTCTTTGTCCCTAGAAACAAGGACTCGCACAGTGAAAGAAACTGACACTCTCCCTACCTAGAGTTTTCTGTCCCTAGAAAAAATGTTTTTTTAAAGCACACTATAGCACAAGGAGAATTCCCCTCACTTTCCTTCTTTGTCCCTAGAAACAAGGACTCGCACAGTGAAAGAAACTGACACTCTCCCTACCTAGAGTTTTCTGTCCCTAGAAAAAATGTTTTTTTAAAGCACACTATAGCACAAGGACAATTCCCCTCACTTTCCTTCTTTGTCCCTAGAAACAAGGACTCGCACAGTAAAAGACACTGACACTCTCCCTACCTAGAGTTTTCTGTCCCTAGAAAAAATGTTTTTTTAAAGCACACTATAGCACAAGGAGAATTCCCCTCACTTTCCTTCTTTGTCCCTAGAAACAAGGACTCGCACAGTGAAAGAAACTGACACTCTCCCTACCTAGAGTTTTCTGTCCCTAGAAAAAATGTTTTTTTAAAGCACACTATAGCACAAGGAGAATTCCCCTCACTTTCCTTCTTTGTCCCTAGAAACAAGGACTCGCACAGTGAAAGAAACTGACACTCTCCCTACCTAGAGTTTTCTGTCCCTAGAAAAAATGTTTTTTTAAAGCACACTATAGCACAAGGAAAATTCCCCTCACTTTCCTTCTTTGTCCCTAGAAACAAGGACTCGCACAGTGAAAGAAACTGACACTCTCCCTACCTAGAGTTTTCTGTCCCTAGAAAAAATGTTTTTTTAAAGCACACTATAGCACAAGGACAATTCCCCTCACTTTCCTTCTTTGTCCCTAGAAACAAGGACTCGCACAGTAAAAGACACTGACACTCTCCCTACCTAGAGTTTTCTGTCCCTAGAAAAAATGTTTTTTTAAAGCACACTATAGCACAAGGAGAATTCTCCTCACTTTCCTTCTTTGTCCCTAGAAACAAGGACTCGCACAGTAAAAGACACTGACACTCTCCCTACCTAGAGTTTTCTGTCCCTAGAAAAAATGTTTTTTTAAAGCACACTATAGCACAAGGAGAATTCCCCTCACTTTCCTTCTTTGTCCCTAGAAACAAGGACTCGCACAGTGAAAGAAACTGACACTCTCCCTACCTAGAGTTTTCTGTCCCTAGAAAAAATGTTTTTTTAAAGCACACTATAGCACAAGGAGAATTCCCCTCACTTTCCTTCTTTGTCCCTAGAAACAAGGACTCGCACAGTGAAAGAAACTGACACTCTCCCTACCTAGAGTTTTCTGTCCCTAGAAAAAATGTTTTTTTAAAGCACACTATAGCACAAGGAGAATTCCCCTCACTTTCCTTCTTTGTCCCTAGAAACAAGGACTCGCACAGTGAAAGAAACTGACACTCTCCCTACCTAGAGTTTTCTGTCCCTAGAAAAAATGTTTTTTTAAAGCACACTATAGCACAAGGACAATTCCCCTCACTTTCCTTCTTTGTCCCTAGAAACAAGGACTCGCACAGTAAAAGACACTGACACTCTCCCTACCTAGAGTTTTCTGTCCCTAGAAAAAATTTTTTTTTAAAGCACACTATAGCACAAGGAGAATTCCCCTCACTTTCCTTCTTTGTCCCTAGAAACAAGGACTCGCACAGTGAAAGAAACTGACACTCTCCCTACCTAGAGTTTTCTGTCCCTAGAAAAAATGTTTTTTTAAAGCACACTATAGCACAAGGAGAATTCCCCTCACTTTCCTTCTTTGTCCCTAGAAACAAGGACTCGCACAGTGAAAGAAACTGACACTCTCCCTACCTAGAGTTTTCTGTCCCTAGAAAAAATGTTTTTTTAAAGCACACTATAGCACAAGGACAATTCCCCTCACTTTCCTTCTTTGTCCCTAGAAACAAGGACTCGCACAGTGAAAGAAACTGACACTCTCCCTACCTAGAGTTTTCTGTCCCTAGAAAAAATGTTTTTTTAAAGCACACTATAGCACAAGGAGAATTCCCCTCACTTTCCTTCTTTGTCCCTAGAAACAAGGACTCGCACAGTGAAAGAAACTGACACTCTCCCTACCTAGAGTTTTCTGTCCCTAGAAAAAATGTGTTTTTAAAGCACACTATAGCACAAGGAGAATTCACTCACTGTCCTTCCCTGTCCCTAGAAACAAGGATTCGCACAGTGAAATAAACTGACACTCTCCCTACCTAGAGTTTTCTGTCCCTAGAAAAAATGTTTTTTTAAAGCACACTATAGCACAAGGACAATTCCCCTCACTTTCCTTCTTTGTCCCTAGAAACAAGGACTTGCACAGTAAAAGACACTGACACTCTCCCTACCTAGAGTTTTCTGTCCCTAGAAAAAAATGTTTTTTTAAAGCACACTATAGCACAAGGAGAATTCCCCTCACTTTCCTTCTTTGTCCCTAGAAACAAGGACTCGCACAGTGAAAGAAACTGACACTCTCCCTACCTAGAGTTTTCTGTCCCTAGAAAAAATGTTTTTTTAAAGCACACTATAGCACAAGGAGAATTCCCCTCACTTTCCTTCTTTGTCCCTAGAAACAAGGACTCGCACAGTGAAAGAAACTGACACTCTCCCTACCTAGAGTTTTCTGTCCCTAGAAAAAATGTTTTTTTAAAGCACACTATAGCACAAGGACAATTCCCCTCACTTTCCTTCTTTGTCCCTAGAAACAAGGACTTGCACAGTAAAAGACACTGACACTCTCCCTACCTAGAGTTTTCTGTCCCTAGAAAAAAATGTTTTTTTAAAGCACACTATAGCACAAGGAGAATTCCCCTCACTTTCCTTCTTTGTCCCTAGAAACAAGGACTCGCACAGTGAAAGAAACTGACACTCTCCCTACCTAGAGTTTTCTGTCCCTAGAAAAAATGTTTTTTTAAAGCACACTATAGCACAAGGAGAATTCCCCTCACTTTCCTTCTTTGTCCCTAGAAACAAGGACTCGCACAGTGAAAGAAACTGACACTCTCCCTACCTAGAGTTTTCTGTCCCTAGAAAAAATGTTTTTTTAAAGCACACTATAGCACAAGGACAATTCCCCTCACTTTCCTTCTTTGTCCCTAGAAACAAGGACTCGCACAGTGAAAGAAACTGACACTCTCCCTACCTAGAGTTTTCTGTCCCTAGAAAAAATGTTTTTTTAAAGCACACTATAGCACAAGGAGAATTCCCCTCACTTTCCTTCTTTGTCCCTAGAAACAAGGACTCGCACAGTGAAAGAAACTGACACTCTCCCTACCTAGAGTTTTCTGTCCCTAGAAAAAATGTGTTTTTAAAGCACACTATAGCACAAGGAGAATTCACTCACTGTCCTTCCCTGTCCCTAGAAACAAGGATTCGCACAGTGAAATAAACTGACACTCTCCCTACCTAGAGTTTTCTGTCCCTAGAAAAAATGTTTTTTTAAAGCACACTATAGCACAAGGACAATTCCCCTCACTTTCCTTCTTTGTCCCTAGAAACAAGGACTTGCACAGTAAAAGACACTGACACTCTCCCTACCTAGAGTTTTCTGTCCCTAGAAAAAAATGTTTTTTTAAAGCACACTATAGCACAAGGAGAATTCCCCTCACTTTCCTTCTTTGTCCCTAGAAACAAGGACTCGCACAGTGAAAGAAACTGACACTCTCCCTACCTAGAGTTTTCTGTCCCTAGAAAAAATGTTTTTTTAAAGCACACTATAGCACAAGGAGAATTCCCCTCACTTTCCTTCTTTGTCCCTAGAAACAAGGACTCGCACAGTGAAAGAAACTGACACTCTCCCTACCTAGAGTTTTCTGTCCCTAGAAAAAATGTTTTTTTAAAGCACACTATAGCACAAGGACAATTCCCCTCACTTTCCTTCTTTGTCCCTAGAAACAAGGACTCGCACAGTAAAAGACACTGACACTCTCCCTACCTAGAGTTTTCTGTCCCTAGAAAAAATGTTTTTTTAAAGCACACTATAGCACAAGGAGAATTCCCCTCACTTTCCTTCTTTGTCCCTAGAAACAAGGACTCGCACAGTGAAAGAAACTGACACTCTCCCTACCTAGAGTTTTCTGTCCCTAGAAAAAATGTTTTTTTAAAGCACACTATAGCACAAGGAGAATTCCCCTCACTTTCCTTCTTTGTCCCTAGAAACAAGGACTCGCACAGTGAAAGAAACTGACACTCTCCCTACCTAGAGTTTTCTGTCCCTAGAAAAAATGTTTTTTTAAAGCACACTATAGCACAAGGAAAATTCCCCTCACTTTCCTTCTTTGTCCCTAGAAACAAGGACTCGCACAGTGAAAGAAACTGACACTCTCCCTACCTAGAGTTTTCTGTCCCTAGAAAAAATGTTTTTTTAAAGCACACTATAGCACAAGGACAATTCCCCTCACTTTCCTTCTTTGTCCCTAGAAACAAGGACTCGCACAGTAAAAGACACTGACACTCTCCCTACCTAGAGTTTTCTGTCCCTAGAAAAAATGTTTTTTTAAAGCACACTATAGCACAAGGAGAATTCTCCTCACTTTCCTTCTTTGTCCCTAGAAACAAGGACTCGCACAGTAAAAGACACTGACACTCTCCCTACCTAGAGTTTTCTGTCCCTAGAAAAAATGTTTTTTTAAAGCACACTATAGCACAAGGAGAATTCCCCTCACTTTCCTTCTTTGTCCCTAGAAACAAGGACTCGCACAGTGAAAGAAACTGACACTCTCCCTACCTAGAGTTTTCTGTCCCTAGAAAAAATGTTTTTTTAAAGCACACTATAGCACAAGGAGAATTCCCCTCACTTTCCTTCTTTGTCCCTAGAAACAAGGACTCGCACAGTGAAAGAAACTGACACTCTCCCTACCTAGAGTTTTCTGTCCCTAGAAAAAATGTTTTTTTAAAGCACACTATAGCACAAGGAGAATTCCCCTCACTTTCCTTCTTTGTCCCTAGAAACAAGGACTCGCACAGTGAAAGAAACTGACACTCTCCCTACCTAGAGTTTTCTGTCCCTAGAAAAAATGTTTTTTTAAAGCACACTATAGCACAAGGACAATTCCCCTCACTTTCCTTCTTTGTCCCTAGAAACAAGGACTCGCACAGTAAAAGACACTGACACTCTCCCTACCTAGAGTTTTCTGTCCCTAGAAAAAATGTTTTTTTAAAGCACACTATAGCACAAGGAGAATTCCCCTCACTTTCCTTCTTTGTCCCTAGAAACAAGGACTCGCACAGTGAAAGAAACTGACACTCTCCCTACCTAGAGTTTTCTGTCCCTAGAAAAAATGTTTTTTTAAAGCACACTATAGCACAAGGAGAATTCCCCTCACTTTCCTTCTTTGTCCCTAGAAACAAGGACTCGCACAGTGAAAGAAACTGACACTCTCCCTACCTAGAGTTTTCTGTCCCTAGAAAAAATGTTTTTTTAAAGCACACTATAGCACAAGGACAATTCCCCTCACTTTCCTTCTTTGTCCCTAGAAACAAGGACTCGCACAGTGAAAGAAACTGACACTCTCCCTACCTAGAGTTTTCTGTCCCTAGAAAAAATGTTTTTTTAAAGCACACTATAGCACAAGGAGAATTCCCCTCACTTTCCTTCTTTGTCCCTAGAAACAAGGACTCGCACAGTGAAAGAAACTGACACTCTCCCTACCTAGAGTTTTCTGTCCCTAGAAAAAATTTGTTTTTAAAGCACACTATAGCACAAGGAGAATTCACTCACTGTCCTTCCCTGTCCCTAGAAACAAGGATTCGCACAGTGAAATAAACTGACACTCTCCCTACCTAGAGTTTTCTGTCCCTAGAAAAAATGTTTTTTTAAAGCACACTATAGCACAAGGACAATTCCCCTCACTTTCCTTCTTTGTCCCTAGAAACAAGGACTTGCACAGTAAAAGACACTGACACTCTCCCTACCTAGAGTTTTCTGTCCCTAGAAAAAAATGTTTTTTTAAAGCACACTATAGTACAAGGAGAATTCCCCTCACTTTCCTTCTTTGTCCCTAGAAACAAGGACTCGCACAGTGAAAGAAACTGACACTCTCCCTACCTAGAGTTTTCTGTCCCTAGAAAAAATGTTTTTTTAAAGCACACTATAGCACAAGGAGAATTCCCCTCACTTTCCTTCTTTGTCCCTAGAAACAAGGACTCGCACAGTGAAAGAAACTGACACTCTCCCTACCTAGAGTTTTCTGTCCCTAGAAAAAATGTTTTTTTAAAGCACACTATAGCACAAGGACAATTCCCCTCACTTTCCTTCTTTGTCCCTAGAAACAAGGACTTGCACAGTAAAAGACACTGACACTCTCCCTACCTAGAGTTTTCTGTCCCTAGAAAAAAATGTTTTTTTAAAGCACACTATAGCACAAGGAGAATTCCCCTCACTTTCCTTCTTTGTCCCTAGAAACAAGGACTCGCACAGTGAAAGAAACTGACACTCTCCCTACCTAGAGTTTTCTGTCCCTAGAAAAAATGTTTTTTTAAAGCACACTATAGCACAAGGAGAATTCCCCTCACTTTCCTTCTTTGTCCCTAGAAACAAGGACTCGCACAGTGAAAGAAACTGACACTCTCCCTACCTAGAGTTTTCTGTCCCTAGAAAAAATGTTTTTTTAAAGCACACTATAGCACAAGGACAATTCCCCTCACTTTCGTTCTTTGTCCCTAGAAACAAGGACTCGCACAGTAAAAGACACTGACACTCTCCCTACCTAGAGTTTTCTGTCCCTAGAAAAAATGTTTTTTTAAAGCACACTATAGCACAAGGAGAATTCCCCTCACTTTCCTTCTTTGTCCCTAGAAACAAGGACTCGCACAGTGAAAGAAACTGACACTCTCCCTACCTAGAGTTTTCTGTCCCTAGAAAAAATGTTTTTTTAAAGCACACTATAGCACAAGGAGAATTCCCCTCACTTTCCTTCTTTGTCCCTAGAAACAAGGACTCGCACAGTGAAAGAAACTGACACTCTCCCTACCTAGAGTTTTCTGTCCCTAGAAAAAATGTTTTTTTAAAGCACACTATAGCACAAGGAAAATTCCCCTCACTTTCCTTCTTTGTCCCTAGAAACAAGGACTCGCACAGTGAAAGAAACTGACACTCTCCCTACCTAGAGTTTTCTGTCCCTAGAAAAAATGTTTTTTTAAAGCACACTATAGCACAAGGACAATTCCCCTCACTTTCCTTCTTTGTCCCTAGAAACAAGGACTCGCACAGTAAAAGACACTGACACTCTCCCTACCTAGAGTTTTCTGTCCCTAGAAAAAATGTTTTTTTAAAGCACACTATAGCACAAGGAGAATTCTCCTCACTTTCCTTCTTTGTCCCTAGAAACAAGGACTCGCACAGTAAAAGACACTGACACTCTCCCTACCTAGAGTTTTCTGTCCCTAGAAAAAATGTTTTTTTAAAGCACACTATAGCACAAGGAGAATTCCCCTCACTTTCCTTCTTTGTCCCTAGAAACAAGGACTCGCACAGTGAAAGAAACTGACACTCTCCCTACCTAGAGTTTTCTGTCCCTAGAAAAAATGTTTTTTTAAAGCACACTATAGCACAAGGAGAATTCCCCTCACTTTCCTTCTTTGTCCCTAGAAACAAGGACTCGCACAGTGAAAGAAACTGACACTCTCCCTACCTAGAGTTTTCTGTCCCTAGAAAAAATGTTTTTTTAAAGCACACTATAGCACAAGGAGAATTCCCCTCACTTTCCTTCTTTGTCCCTAGAAACAAGGACTCGCACAGTGAAAGAAACTGACACTCTCCCTACCTAGAGTTTTCTGTCCCTAGAAAAAATGTTTTTTTAAAGCACACTATAGCACAAGGACAATTCCCCTCACTTTCCTTCTTTGTCCCTAGAAACAAGGACTCGCACAGTAAAAGACACTGACACTCTCCCTACCTAGAGTTTTCTGTCCCTAGAAAAAATGTTTTTTTAAAGCACACTATAGCACAAGGAGAATTCCCCTCACTTTCCTTCTTTGTCCCTAGAAACAAGGACTCGCACAGTGAAAGAAACTGACACTCTCCCTACCTAGAGTTTTCTGTCCCTAGAAAAAATTTTTTTTAAAGCACACTATAGCACAAGGAGAATTCCCCTCACTTTCCTTCTTTGTCCCTAGAAACAAGGACTCGCACAGTGAAAGAAACTGACACTCTCCCTACCTAGAGTTTTCTGTCCCTAGAAAAAATGTTTTTTTAAAGCACACTATAGCACAAGGACAATTCCCCTCACTTTCCTTCTTTGTCCCTAGAAACAAGGACTCGCACAGTGAAAGAAACTGACACTCTCCCTACCTAGAGTTTTCTGTCCCTAGAAAAAATGTTTTTTTAAAGCACACTATAGCACAAGGAGAATTCCCCTCACTTTCCTTCTTTGTCCCTAGAAACAAGGACTCGCACAGTGAAAGAAACTGACACTCTCCCTACCTAGAGTTTTCTGTCCCTAGAAAAAATGTGTTTTTAAAGCACACTATAGCACAAGGAGAATTCACTCACTGTCCTTCCCTGTCCCTAGAAACAAGGATTCGCACAGTGAAATAAACTGACACTCTCCCTACCTAGAGTTTTCTGTCCCTAGAAAAAATGTTTTTTTAAAGCACACTATAGCACAAGGACAATTCCCCTCACTTTCCTTCTTTGTCCCTAGAAACAAGGACTTGCACAGTAAAAGACACTGACACTCTCCCTACCTAGAGTTTTCTGTCCCTAGAAAAAAATGTTTTTTTAAAGCACACTATAGCACAAGGAGAATTCCCCTCACTTTCCTTCTTTGTCCCTAGAAACAAGGACTCGCACAGTGAAAGAAACTGACACTCTCCCTACCTAGAGTTTTCTGTCCCTAGAAAAAATGTTTTTTTAAAGCACACTATAGCACAAGGAGAATTCCCCTCACTTTCCTTCTTTGTCCCTAGAAACAAGGACTCGCACAGTGAAAGAAACTGACACTCTCCCTACCTAGAGTTTTCTGTCCCTAGAAAAAATGTTTTTTTAAAGCACACTATAGCACAAGGACAATTCCCCTCACTTTCCTTCTTTGTCCCTAGAAACAAGGACTCGCACAGTAAAAGACACTGACACTCTCCCTACCTAGAGTTTTCTGTCCCTAGAAAAAATGTTTTTTTAAAGCACACTATAGCACAAGGAGAATTCCCCTCACTTTCCTTCTTTGTCCCTAGAAACAAGGACTCGCACAGTGAAAGAAACTGACACTCTCCCTACCTAGAGTTTTCTGTCCCTAGAAAAAATGTTTTTTTAAAGCACACTATAGCACAAGGAGAATTCCCCTCACTTTCCTTCTTTGTCCCTAGAAACAAGGACTCGCACAGTGAAAGAAACTGACACTCTCCCTACCTAGAGTTTTCTGTCCCTAGAAAAAATGTTTTTTTAAAGCACACTATAGCACAAGGAAAATTCCCCTCACTTTCCTTCTTTGTCCCTAGAAACAAGGACTCGCACAGTGAAAGAAACTGACACTCTCCCTACCTAGAGTTTTCTGTCCCTAGAAAAAATGTTTTTTTAAAGCACACTATAGCACAAGGACAATTCCCCTCACTTTCCTTCTTTGTCCCTAGAAACAAGGACTCGCACAGTAAAAGACACTGACACTCTCCCTACCTAGAGTTTTCTGTCCCTAGAAAAAATGTTTTTTTAAAGCACACTATAGCACAAGGAGAATTCTCCTCACTTTCCTTCTTTGTCCCTAGAAACAAGGACTCGCACAGTAAAAGACACTGACACTCTCCCTACCTAGAGTTTTCTGTCCCTAGAAAAAATGTTTTTTTAAAGCACACTATAGCACAAGGAGAATTCCCCTCACTTTCCTTCTTTGTCCCTAGAAACAAGGACTCGCACAGTGAAAGAAACTGACACTCTCCCTACCTAGAGTTTTCTGTCCCTAGAAAAAATGTTTTTTTAAAGCACACTATAGCACAAGGAGAATTCCCCTCACTTTCCTTCTTTGTCCCTAGAAACAAGGACTCGCACAGTGAAAGAAACTGACACTCTCCCTACCTAGAGTTTTCTGTCCCTAGAAAAAATGTTTTTTTAAAGCACACTATAGCACAAGGAGAATTCCCCTCACTTTCCTTCTTTGTCCCTAGAAACAAGGATTCGCACAGTGAAAGAAACTGACACTCTCCCTACCTAGAGTTTTCTGTCCCTAGAAAAAATGTTTTTTTAAAGCACACTATAGCACAAGGAGAATTCCCCTCACTTTCCTTCTTTGTCCCTAGAAACAAGGATTCGCACAGTAAAACACACTGACACTCTCCCTACCTATCCTTCTCTTTCCCTAAACTAAAGGAATCCAGGTTAAGCAAGAAAGAAATAAATGTCACTGTCCCTGCCTATGCTTCTCTTTCCCTGCTCCGGAACACACTACACTAGGCCGCCGTGCTGGCGGCCTTTTATAGTGTGGGGCGTGTACTAAACACCCTCAGCAATAATTGGCCACAGGCATCCTGCCTGTGGCCAATCATTGCTCTCCTCGCTGCCGGCGCTGTGATTGGCCAAGCATGCGGGGTCACAGTGCATGCTTGGCCAATCACAGCGCCTGGATGACACTGCGATGGCGTAGTGCATTGTGGGCCGTTCGCGTCACTCGAATTTGGCGCGAACGGCCCAAATCGTTCGATCTTCGTCGAACGATCGAACAGCCGATGTTCGAGTCGAACGTATGTTCGACTCGAACACGAAGCTCATCCCTAGTGGCAGGCTGCATATGGTGCTGTGGTGGCAGGTTAGTCGTTAGTGACAGGCTGCATCTGGTGCTGTGGTGGCAGGCTAGTGACAGGCTGCATCTGGTGATGTGGTGGCAGGCTAGTAACAGGTTGCATCTGTTGCTGTGGTGGCAGGCTAGTGAATGGCTGCATCAGGTGCTGTGGTGGCAGGCTAGTGACAGGCTGCATCTGGTGCTGTGGTGGCAGGCTAGTGACAAGCTGTATCTGGTGGCTGCGGTGACAGGCTTATGACACTCTGCATCTGGTGGTAGGCTTTAGTGGCAAGTGGCACACTGCATCTGCTGGCAGGGACCAGTAACAAGTGGCACGCTGCATCTGGTTGCAAGCTACAGTGACTAGTGACTAGGGATGAGCTTCGAGTTTGAGTCAAACCCAGGTTCGACTCGAACATCATCTGTTCTGCCGTTCGCCGAATTTCGAACATTATGGGCCGTTCGCGCCAAATTCGAGTGGCGCGTCACGGCCCATAATTCACTGCGGCATTGCAGTGCATTGCTGGCTGATGATTGGCCAAGCATGCACTATGACCTGCATGCTTTGGCCAATCACAGCGCAGAAAAAACGGAGAGCCATAATTGGCCAAAGCCAGGGTGGCTTTGGCCAATTATGTCTCAGGGGGTTTAATACACGCCCCACACTATATAGGGCCGCCTGCGTGGCGGCCTTGTGTAGTGTGTTGCGGTGGTGGTTAAAGACAGACAGAGAGAGAGAGAGAGACAGTGTCATTTAATTTGAGTTAGATAGAGCAGGCAAGCGAGTCAGTTAGCTGCAGTTACAGTGTGTAGAGGATATATATGCATCCTAGGTGTTGTATATATATTTACACACTGTATTCAGTTTAGCTAGATCCGTTCCTGTTATTCTCTATTCTGACAGGCAGGCAGGTGATTGTGCTAGGTGCAGTATTTTCACTTAGTGTACTTTGTCCTTTGCACAGTGTGCACCTAAAGCTTACCTGAATACAATTGCTGGTGTTCTCATACTAATACAGGCAGGGAGCTGCAGTATTTTGATTTAGTGTCCTTTGCACAGTGTGCACCTAAAGCTTACCTGAATACAATTGCTGGTGTTCTCATACTAATACAGGCAGGGAGCTGCAGTATTTTGATTTAGTGTCCTTTGCACAGTGTGCACCTAAAGCTTACCTGAATACAATTGCTGGTGTTCTCATACTAATAAAGGCAGGGAGCTGCAGTATTTTGATTTAGTGTCCTTTGCACAGTGTGCATCTAAAGCTTACCTGAATACAATTGCTGGTGTTCTCATACTAATACAGGCAGGGAGCTGCAGTATTTTGATTTAGTGTCCTTTGCACAGTGTGCACCTAAAGCTTACCTGAATACAATTGCTGGTGTTCTCATACTAATACAGGCAGGGAGCTGCAGTATTTTGATTTAGTGTCCTTTGCACAGTGTGCACCTAAAGCTTACCTGAAGACAATTGCTGGTGTTCTCATACTAATACAGGCAGGGAGCTGCAGTGTTTTGATTTAGTGTCCTTTGCACAGTGTGCACCTAAAGCTTACCTGAATACAATTGCTGGTGTTCTCATACTAATACAGGCAGGGAGCTGCAGTATTTTCATGTAGTGTCCTTTGCACAGTGTGCACCTAAAGCTTACCTGAATACAATTGCTGGTGTTCTCATACTAATACAGGCAGGGAGCTGCAGTATTTTGATTTAGTGTCCTTTGCACAGTGTGCACCTAAAGCTTACCTGAATACAATTGCTGGTGTTCTCATACTAATACAGGTAGGGAGCTGCAGTATTTTGATTTAGTGTCCTTTGCACAGTGTGCACCTAAAGCTTACCTGAATACAAATGCTGGTGTTCTCATACTAATACAGGCAGGGAGCTGCAGTATTTTGATTTAGTGTCCTTTGCACAGTGTGCACCTAAAGCTACCTGAAGACAATTGCTGGTGTTCTTCTCATCCTATTAATACCACAGGCAGGCAGCTTCAGTATTTACAGTTAGTGTACTGTGTCCTTTGCACAGTGTGCACCTAAAGCTACCTGAAGGCAATTGCTGGTGTACTCATACTAATAATACTACAGGCAGGCAGTTGATTCTGCTAGCTGCAGTATAATCAGTATATATATATATATACATCCCAGCTTTGTGCAGCTACATCTCACTGTAGGCCATTAGTAGGGATGAGCTTCGAGTTCGAGTCAAACTCATGTTCGACTCAAACATTGCCTGTTCGCCCGTTCGCCGAACAGCGAACAATTTGGGGTGTTCGTGGAAAATTCGAAAAGTCTATGGGAGAAATCTAAAGTGCTAATTTTAAAGGCTTATATGCAAGTTATTGTCATAAAAAGTGTTTGGGGACCCGGGTCCTGCCCCAGGGGACATGTATCAATGCAAAAAAAAGTTTTAAAAACTAACGTTTTTTCGGGAGCAGTGATTTTAATAATGCTTAAAGTGAAACAATAAAAGTGAAATATTCCTTTAAATTTCGTACCTAGGGTGTGTGTATAGTATGCATGTGAAGTGGCGCTTGTTTCCCGTGCTTAGAACTGTCCCTGCAAAAAATGTCATTTCTGAAGGAAAAAAAGTAATTTAAAACTCACTCGCGGCTATAATGAATTGTCGGCTCCCGGCAATACATAGAAAAGTCATTGATAAAAAAAAAAAAAAATGGGTGGGGGTTCCCCCAAATTCAATTACCAGGCCCTTCAGGTCTGGTATGGATTTTAAGGGGAACTCCACCCCAAATTAAAATAAAATGGCGTGGAGTTCCCCCCAAAAATCCAGACCAGACCCTTTATCCGAGCACGCAACCTGGCAGGCCGCAGGAAAAGAGGGGGGGACGAGAGAGCGCCCCCCCTCCTGAACCGTACCAGGCCACATGCCCTCAACATGGGGAGGATGTCCCCATGTTGATGGGGACAAGGGCCTCATCCCCACAACCCTTGCCTGGTGGTTGTGGGGGTCTGCGGGCAGGGGACTTATCGGAATCTGGAAGACCCCCTCCTCCCCATGATGAGGGCATGTGGCCTGGTACAGTTCAGGAGGGGGGGTGCTCTCTCGTCCCCTCTCTTTTCCTGCGGCCTGCCAGGTTGCGTGCTCGGATAAAGGGTCTGGTCTGGATTTTTGGGGGGAACTCCACACCATTTTTTTAAAATTTGGGGTGGAGTTCCCCTTAAAATCCATACCATACCGAAGGGCCTGGTATGGATATTTGGGGGGAATCACACGCATTTTTCTTTTTAATTTGCGGCAGGGTTCCCCTTAATATTCATACCAGACCTGAAGGGCCTGGTAATTGAATTTGGGGGAACCCCCACGCATTTTTTTTCTTTTTTATCAATGACTTTTCTATGTATTGCCGGGAGCCGACAATTCATTATAGCCGCGAGTTTTAAATTACTTTTTTTCCTTCAGAAATTACATTTTGTGCAGGGACAGTTCTAAGCACAGGAAACAAGCGCGACTTTACATGCATACTATACACACACCCTAGGTACGAAATTTAAAGGAATATTTCACTTTTATTGTTTCACTTTAAGCATTATTAAAATCACTTCTCCCGTAAAAACGTCCGTTTTTAAAACTTTTTTTTGCATTGATACATGTCCCCTGGGGCAGGACCCGGGTCCCCAAACACTTTTTATGACAATAACTTGCATATTAGCCTTTATAATTAGCACTTTTGATTTCGAACGTTCGAGTCCATTGTGTTTAATAGGGTTCTAAAGTTCACGCAAACATTCTGTCTGTTCGAAACGTTCTGGTGCGAACCGAACAGGGGGGTGTTCGGCTCATCCCTAGCCATTAGTATGTCTGGAAGGCCAACAAGGAGAGGAACAGTCACAAGCCAATAAAAGAGGGCAAGCAGGCTCTGTGTCTAGAGGCAACAGTGCTTGTTGTGGACACGGCCGTGTTGAGCCGCAACATGCTGAAGACTTGGTAGAGTGGATGACCAAGCCGTCCTCATCCTCTCTCACCCAGGCTCAGGATACTTTGTCTGGCAAAGCAGCTGCCAACGCGGCCTCTTCCCTCGGCTCAATGGCATCAGTCACTCCTTCCCTTGCCCAACCATGTCCTCCTGAGGAGTCCCCCGAACTGTTTGACCACAGTGTTGTGTACATGCTCCAGGAGGATGCCCAGCGTTTTGAAGGCTCCGATGATGGAACCCAGCTAGAGGAAGGCAGTAACGTGAGCCCAGAGAGAGGGGGTGCCCAAGAAGGACAGCAATCTGGCAGTCATGTTCACCCAGCTGCAGCATACTGCCAGGTTTGCTCCAGTGATGAGGAGGGAGGGAATGATGAGGTCACTGACTCCACATGGGTGCCTGATAGGAGAGAGGAGGAGGAGGAGGAGGAGGCACATCTCCAACGAGGCAGGATGCCCTCCAGGGGCCAGCTTAAGGGCAGCACACCGACTGCATCACACCGCAGAGCTCGGCATGTGCTGTCTCTGCGCGTTATTCCAAAAGTTCTTTGGTGTGGGCCTTTTTTGAGACGAGTGCATCAGATCGCACCGCTGCTATTTGCAACATATATCCCAAGCGTTTCTCGCGTGGCCAAAACATCACCCGCTTGGGCACCACATGCTTGACCAGACATATGTTGACCTGCCATGCAGTTCATTGGCAAGCGTACCTAAAAGACCCACACCAAAGAACAAAGCGGACCTCTCCTTGCTCCTCATCAGCTGGGATCTCCAACCTCACTATACCTTCAGTCCTCTCTGAAACCTGCACTTAGAGGAATGAAGGTGTAGAATTAGGTGTGTCACAGCCAAGTACTTGCGGACAATCTGCTATCGGTACACCGACGTCAGATTGTACCAGGCAAATTTCCCTGCCCTAGCTGCTGCAGCGCCGAAAGAAGTTCGCTCCCAGCCATCCACATGCCCAGCGGTAGGGATGAGCTTCGTGTTCGAGTCGAACATACGTTCGACTCGAACATCGGCTGTTCGATCGTTCGACGAAGATCGAACGATTTGGGCCGTTCGCGCCAAATTCGAGTGACGCGAACGGCCCACAATGCACTACGCCATCGCAGTGTCATCCAGGCACTGTGATTGGCCAAGCATGCACTGTGACCCCGCATGCTTGGCCAATCACAGCGCCGGCAGCTAGGAGAGCAATGATTGGCCACAGGCAGGATGCCTGTGGCCAATTATTGCTGAGGGGGTTTAGTACACGCCCCACACTATAAAAGGCCGCCAGCGCAGCGGCCTTGTGTAGTGTGTTCCGGAGCAGGGAAAGAGAAGCATAGGCAGGGACAGTGTCATTATTTTTCCTTTACTAATCCTGGATTCCTTGTGTTTAGGGACAAATAAGGATAGGTAGGGAGGGTGTCAGTGACAGTGAGCTATTCTGTGCTAATCCTTGTTTGTAGGGACAGAGAGGTACAGTGAGGGAAAGTGTCAGTGTGCTATTCTGTTCTAAACCAATCTTGCTGAACCATATTTTCAATCCTTGAGTTTAGGGACAGAGAAGGACACTCGTGGCAATTATCAGTGTGCTATTCTGTGCTAAATCTTGTTTGTAGGGAGGGACAGAGTAGGACAGTGAGGGAAAGTGTCAGTGTGCTATTCTGTTCTAAACCAATTTTGCTGTTCCATATTTTCAATCCTTGAGTTTAGGGACAGAGAAGGACACTCGTGGCAATTATCAGTGTGCTATTCTGTGCTAAATCTTGTTTGTAGGGAGGGACAGAGTAGGACAGTGAGGGAAAGTGTCAGTGTGCTATTCTGTTCTAAACCAATTTTGCTGTTCCATATTTTCAATCCTTGAGTTTAGGGACAGAGAAGGACACTCGTGGCAATTATCAGTGTGCTATTCTGTGGTAAATCTTGTTTGTAGGGAGGGACAGAGTAGGACAGTGAGGGAAAGTGTCAGTGTGCTATTCTGTTCTAAACCAATTTTGCTGTTCCACATTTTCAATCCTTGAGTTTAGGGACAGAGAAGAACACTCGTGGCAATTATCAGTGTGCTATTCTGTGCTAAATCTTCTTTGTAGGGAGGGACAGAGTAGGACAGTGAGGGAAAGTGTCAGTGTGCTATTCTGTTCTAAACCAATTTTGCTGTTCCATATTTTCAATCCTTGAGTTTAGGGACAGAGAAGGACACTCGTGGCAATTATCAGTGTGCTATTCTGTGGTAAATCTTGTTTGTAGGGAGGGACAGAGTAGGACAGTGAGGGAAAGTGTCAGTGTGCTATTCTGTTCTAAACCAATTTTGCTGTTCCATATTTTCAATCCTTGAGTTTAGGGACAGAGAAGAACACTTGTGGCAATTATCAGTGTGCTATTCTGTGCTAAATCTTGTTTGTAGGGAGGGACAGAGTAGGACAGTGAGGGAAAGTGTCAGTGTACTATTCTGTTCTAAACCAATTTTGCTGTTCCACATTTTCAATCCTTGAGTTTAGGGACAGAGAAGGACACTTGTGGCAATTATCAGTGTGCTATTCTGTGCTAAATCTTGTTTGTAGGGAGGGACAGAGTAGGACAGTGAGGGAAAGTGTCAGTGCGCTATTCTGTTCTAAACCAATTTTGCTGTTCCATATTTTCAATCCTTGAGTTTAGGGACAGAGAAGGACACTCGTGGCAATTATCAGTGTGCTATTCTGTGGTAAATCTTGTTTGTAGGGAGGGACAGAGTAGGACAGTGAGGGAAAGTGTCAGTGTGCTATTCTGTTCTAAACCAATTTTGCTGTTCCATATTTTCAATCCTTGAGTTTAGGGACAGAGAAGAACACTTGTGGCAATTATCAGTGTGCTATTCTGTGCTAAATCTTGTTTGTAGGGAGGGACAGAGTAGGCCAGTGAGGGAAAGTGTCAGTGTGCTATTCTGTTCTAAACCAATTTTGCTGTTCCATATTTTCAATCCTTGAGTTTAGGGACAGAGAAGGACACTCGTGGCAATTATCAGTGTGCTATTCTGTGCTAAATCTTGTTTGTAGGGAGGGACAGAGTAGGACAGTGAGGGAAAGTGTCAGTGTGCTATTCTGTTCTAAACCAATTTTGCTGTTCCATATTTTCAATCCTTGAGTTTAGGGACAGAGAAGGACACTCGTGGCAATTATCAGTGTGCTATTCTGTGCTAAATCTTCTTTGTAGGGAGGGACAGAGTAGGACAGTGAGGGAAAGTGTCAGTGTGCTATTCTGTTCTAAACCAATTTTGCTGTTCCATATTTTCAATCCTTGAGTTTAGGGACAGAGAAGGACACTCGTGGCAATTATCAGTGTGCTATTCTGTGCTAAATCTTCTTTGTAGGGAGGGACAGAGTAGGCCAGTGAGGGAAAGTGTCAGTGTGCTATTCTGTTCTAAACCAATTTTGCTGTTCCATATTTTCAATCCTTGAGTTTAGGGACAGAGAAGGACACTCGTGGCAATTATCAGTGTGCTATTCTGTGCTAAATCTTGTTTGTAGGGAGGGACAGAGTAGGACAGTGAGGGAAAGTGTCAGTGTGCTATTCTGTTCTAAACCAATTTTGCTGTTCCATATTTTCAATCCTTGAGTTTAGGGACAGAGAAGGACACTCGTGGCAATTATCAGTGTGCTATTCTGTGCTAAATCTTCTTTGTAGGGAGGGACAGAGTAGGACAGTGAGGGAAAGTGTCAGTGTGCTATTCTGTTCTAAACCAATTTTGCTGTTCCATATTTTCAATCCTTGAGTTTAGGGACAGAGAAGGACACTCGTGGCAATTATCAGTGTGCTATTCTGTGCTAAATCTTCTTTGTAGGGAGGGACAGAGTAGGCCAGTGAGGGAAAGTGTCAGTGTGCTATTCTGTTCTAAACCAATTTTGCTGTTCCATATTTTCAATCCTTGAGTTTAGGGACAGAGAAGGACACTCGTGGCAATTATCAGTGTGCTATTCTGTGCTAAATCTTGTTTGTAGGGAGGGACAGAGTAGGCCAGTGAGGGAAAGTGTCAGTGTGCTATTCTGTTCTAAACCAATTTTGCTGTTCCATATTTTCAATCCTTGAGTTTAGGGACAGAGAAGGACACTCGTGGCAATTATCAGTGTGCTATTCTGTGCTAAATCTTCTTTGTAGGGAGGGACAGAGTAGGACAGTGAGGGAAAGTGTCAGTGTGCTATTCTGTTCTAAACCAATTTTGCTGTTCCATATTTTCAATCCTTGAGTTTAGGGACAGAGAAGGACACTCGTGGCAATTATCAGTGTGCTATTCTGTGCTAAATCTTGTTTGTAGGGAGGGACAGAGTAGGACAGTGAGGGAAAGTGTCAGTGTACTATTCTGTTCTAAACCAATTTTGCTGTTCCACATTTTCAATCCTTGAGTTTAGGGACAGAGAAGGACACTCGTGGCAATTATCAGTGTGCTATTCTGTGCTAAATCTTGTTTGTAGGGAGGGACAGAGTAGGACAGTGAGGGAAAGTGTCAGTGCGCTATTCTGTTCTAAACCAATTTTGCTGTTCCATATTTTCAATCCTTGAGTTTAGGGACAGAGAAGGACACTCGTGGCAATTATCAGTGTGCTATTCTGTGCTAAATCTTGTTTGTAGGGAGGGACAGAGTAGGCCAGTGAGAGAAAGTGTCAGTGTGCTATTCTGTTCTAAACCAATTTTGCTGTTCCATATTTTCAATCCTTGAGTTTAGGGACAGAGAAGGACACTCGTGGCAATTATCAGTGTGCTATTCTGTGCTAAATCTTCTTTGTAGGGAGGGACAGAGTAGGACAGTGAGGGAAAGTGTCAGTGTGCTATTCTGTTCTAAACCAATTTTGCTGTTCCATATTTTCAATCCTTGAGTTTAGAGACAGAGAAGGACACTCGTGGCAATTATCAGTGTGCTATTCTGTGCTAAATCTTGTTTGTAGGTAGGGACAGAGTAGGACAGTGAGGGAAAGTGTCAGTGTGCTATTCTGTTCTAAACCAATTTTGCTGTTCCATATTTTCAATCCTTGAGTTTAGGGACAGAGAAGGACACTCGTGGCAATTATCAGTGTGCTATTCTGTGCTAAATCTTGTTTGTAGGGAGGGACAGAGTAGGCCAGTGAGAGAAAGTGTCAGTGTGCTATTCTGTTCTAAACCAATTTTGCTGTTCCATATTTTCAATCCTTGAGTTTCGGGACAGAGAAGGACACTCGTGGCAATTATCAGTGTGCTATTCTGTGCTAAATCTTGTTTGTAGGGAGGGACAGAGTAGGACAGTGAGGGAAAGTGTCAGTGTGCTATTCTGTTCTAAACCAATTTTGCTGTTCCATATTTTCAATCCTTGAGTTTAGGGACAGAGAAGGACACTCGTGGCAATTATCAGTGTGCTGTTCTGTGCTAAATCTTCTTTGTAGGGAGGGACAGAGTAGGCCAGTGAGGGAAAGTGTCAGTGTGCTATTCTGTTCTAAACCAATTTTGCTGTTCCATATTTTCAATCCTTGAGTTTAGGGACAGAGAAGGACACTCGTGGCAATTATCAGTGTGCTATTCTGTGCTAAATCTTCTTTGTAGGGAGGGACAGAGTAGGACAGTGAGGGAAAGTGTCAGTGTGCTATTCTGTTCTAAACCAATTTTGCTGTTCCATATTTTCAATCCTTGAGTTTAGGGACAGAGAAGGACACTCGTGGCAATTATCAGTGTGCTATTCTCTGCTAAATCTTCTTTGTAGGGAGGGACAGAGTAGGACTGTGAGGGAAAGTGTCAGTGTGCTATTCTGTTCTAAACCAATTTTGCTGTTCCATATTTTCAATCCTTGAGTTTAGGGACAGAGAAGGACACTCGTGGCAATTATCAGTGTGCTATTCTGTGCTAAATCTTGTTTGTAGGGAGGGACAGAGTAGGACAGTGAGGGAAAGTGTCAGTGTGCTATTCTGTTCTAAACCAATTTTGCTGTTCCTCATTTTCAATCCTTGAGTTTAGGGACAGAGAAGGACACTCGTGGCAATTATCAGTGTGCTATTCTGTGCTAAATCTTCTTTGTAGGGAGGGACAGAGTAGGACAGTGAGGGAAAGTGTCAGTGTGCTATTCTGTTCTAAACCAATTTTGCTGTTCCATATTTTCAATCCTTGAGTTTAGGGACAGAGAAGGACACTCGTGGCAATTATCAGTGTGCTATTCTGTGCTAAATCTTCTTTGTAGGGAGGGACAGAGTAGGACAGTGAGGGAAAGTGTCAGTGTGCTATTCTGTTCTAAACCAATTTTGCTGTTCCATATTTTCAATCCTTGAGTTTAGGGACAGAGAAGGACACTCGTGGCAATTATCAGTGTGCTATTCTGTGCTAAATCTTGTTTGTAGGGAGGGACAGAGTAGGACAGTGAGGGAAAGTGTCCTATTCTGTTCTAAACCAATTTTGCTGTTCCATATTTTCAATCCTTGAGTTTAGGGACAGAGAAGGACACTCGTGGAAATTATCAGTGTGCTATTCTGTGCTAAATCTTCTTTGTAGGGAGGGACAGAGTAGGACAGTGAGGGAAAGTGTCAGTGTGCTATTCTGTTCTAAACCAATTTTGCTGTTCCATATTTTCAATCCTTGAGTTTAGGGACAGAGAAGGACACTCGTGGAAATTATCAGTGTGCTATTCTGTGCTAAATCTTGTTTGTAGGGAGGGACAGAGTAGGACAGTGAGGGAAAGTGTCCTATTCTGTTCTAAACCAATTTTGCTGAACCATATTTTCAATCCTTGAGTTTAGGGACAGAGAGGTACAGTGAGTGAAACTGACAGTGTGCTATTCTGTTCTAAACCAATTTTGCTGTTCCATATTTCAAATCCTTGAGTTTAGGGACAGAGAAGGATAGGCAGGGGACAGTGTCAGTGTCATTGTTGCTAAGCCTCCTGCACAGTATACACCTGAAGGTAGCCCTTATTGCTATTTTTCCCATCTCCCTGCAGGCCATCCATTAAAATGTCTGGAAGGCAAACAAGGAGAGGCAGACAGTCAGGAGGCAAAAAAAGAGGGCAAGCAGGCTCTGTGTCTGGGGGCAACAGTGCTGGTCGTGGACGCGGTGCATTGTCATCAGCACATGGCCATGGGACACGCTTGTCCTTCTTTTCGGCAGCTGGACATGTTGAGCCACATCATGCCGAAGACTTGGTAGAGTGGATGACCAAGCCCACCTCATCCTCCTCATCCTCTCTCACCCAGGCTCAGGGTACTGGCAAAGCAGCTGCCAAAGCGTCCTCTTCTCTGGTATCATTATCTTCATTAGTCAATCCTTCCCTAGACCCACCATGTCCTCCTCCTGAGGAGTCCCCCGAACTGTTTGAGCACAGTGTTGGGTACATGCTCCAGGAGGATGCCCAGCGTTTCGAAGGATCTGATGATGATACCCAGCTACAGGAAGGCAGCAGCGTGAGAGCAGAAAAAGGGGATGCTCAAGAAGGACACCAATCTGGCAGTCATGCTCCAGCAGCTGCAGCATACTGCCAGATTGGCTCCAGTGATGAGGAGGGAGGGGATGATGAGGTCACTGACTCCACGTGGGTGCCTAATAGGAGAGAGGAGGAGGAGGAGGAGGATGAGGAGGAGGCACATCTCCAACGAGGCAGGATGCCCTTGAGTGGCCAGCGTATGGGCAGCACACCGACGGAATCACACCGCAGAGCTCCGCCTGTGCAGGGCGCTGCCTCTGCCCGTCATTCAAAAAGTTCTTTGGTGTGGGCCTTTTTTGAGGCGAGTGCATCAGATCGCACAGCTGCTGTTTGCAACATATGTCTCAAGCGTATATCGCGTGGCCAAAACATCAGCCGCTTGGGCACCACATGCTTGATCAGACATATGTTGACCTGCCATGCAGCTCGTTGGCAAGCCTACCTTAAAGATCCACACCAAAGAACAAAGCTGACCTCTTCTTGCACCGCATCAGCTGGGATCTCCAACCCCACTATACCTTCACTCCTCTCTGAAACCTGCTCTGAGAGGAATGAAGGTGTAGAATTAGGTGTGTCACAGGCAAGTACTTGCGGGCACTCTGCTAGCAGTACACCAACGTCCGATTCTAGCAGGCAAATTTCCCTGCCCCAGCTGCTGGACCGTCGAAAGAAGTTCACTCCCAGCCATCCACATGCCCAGCTTTTGAATGCTAGCTTGGCTAAATTGCTAGCGCTTCAACTGCTGCCTTTTCAGTTGGTAGACTCGGCCCCCTTCCGTGAGTTTGTGCAATGTGCGGTTCCTCAGTGGCAGGTTCCCAAACGCCACTTTTTTGCACGGAAGGCGATTCCGGCTCTCTACAGGCATGTGGAAGGCAATGTCTTGGCCTCGCTGGACAGGGCGGTCAGCGGTAAGGTGCATATTACCGCTGACTCATGGTTCAGCAGTCATGGACAGGGACGTTACCTTTCTTTCACGGCCCATTGGGTCACTCTTTTGGCAGCTGGGAAGGATGCAGGACAAGGTGCAGTAGTGTTGGAGGTTGTTCCACCGCCACGCCTCCAAAATGCTACTACTGGTTGTGACACACCTCTCTCCTCCACCCCCTCCTCTTCTTCTTCCTCCATGGCCTCTTCCTGTGGTTTGTCCTCGGAACCAGCGGTGCTCCGTAGGCGTTCAAGGGGCTACGCAAGTACGCAGGCAAAAAGATGCCATGCCGTGCTTGCGCTGGTGTGTTTGGGGGACAGGAGCCACACTGGGGCAGAGGTCCTGTCTGCTCTGCAGGGGCAGGCCGAGAGGTGGTTGACGCCACGCCAGCTTAAGCCAGGAATGGTGGTTTGCGACAATGGCACCAACCTCCTCTCCGCCCTCCGACAGGGACAACTGACCCATGTGCCCTGTATGGCTCACGTCCTTAACCTGGTGGTGCAGCGGTTCTTGGGCAGGTACCCGGGCTTACAGGATGTCCTGAGGCAGGCCAGGAAAGTCTGTGTGCATTTCCGCAGATCTTATAATGCCAGTGCTCGCCTGGCTGAGCTGCAAAAAGAGTTGAACCTGCCCAAGAACCGCCTTATATGTGACATGCCCACCAGGTGGAACTCAACGTTGGCCATGCTGCAGCGGCTGCACACGCAGCAGAGGGCCATCAATGAGTACCTGTGCGACTACGGCACCAGGACAGGGTCAGGGGAGCTCGGGTTTTTTTCACCACGCCAGTGGGGCATGATCAGGGATGCATGCACTGTCCTGGCACCATTTGAGGAGGCCACGAGGATGGTGAGCAGTGACAGTGCATGCATCAGTGACACTGTACCTCTTGTCCACCTGTTGGAGCACACGCTGCGTGGAATAATGGACAGGGCACTTGAGGCAGAACAGAGGCAGGAAGAGGAGGACTTCCTTGCCTCTCAAGGCCCCCTTTACCCAGACAGTGTTCCTTCTGTCCCACCCATCGCACAGGAAGAGGAGGAGGAGGAGGAGGAGGAGGAGGAGGAGGAGGATTGTGTCAGCATGGAGGTGGAGGCTGGCACTCAGCATCATCAGCAGCAGTCTTTTAGGGATGATTTACAGTCCCAAGAAACCAGTGGACTTGTACGTGGCTGGGAGGAGGTGGCTGCGGATCATGTCGTCCTTAGTGACCCAGAGGACTCCGGACTGAATGCCTCAGCTAACCTACGCTGCATGGCCTCCCTGATCCTGCAAAGTCTGCGGAAGGATCCTCGTATTCTTCGGATCAAGGAGAGGGACCATTACTGGCTGGCCACTCTCCTTGATCCACGGTACAAGGGTAAGGTTGCGGACCTTATCGTACCGTCACAGAGGGAGCAGAGGATGAGACAACTCCGGGAGGCCTTGCAGAAAGGTCTGTGCAACGCGTTCCCAGAGACTGTGAGGTTACAAACTCCTGGTCCTGGACAACGAGTTGCTGAGGCTTCGGCCAGTCAAAGAAGGAGCGGTGGGGAAGGTGGCCGTCTGACCGATGCGTTCAGACAATTCTTTAGTCCGCAGCCCCAAAGTATGATCGGTTCCAGCAACCATCGCCAGCGTCTGATATACATGGTCCAGGAATACCTAGGGGCAAGGTCAGACTTGGACACCTTCCCCACCGAAAATCCTCTGGCTTACTGGGTCTTGAGGATGGATCACTGGCCAGAGCTTGCACAGTATGCAATTGAGCTACTGGCCTGTCCTGCATCCAGCGTTCTTTCAGAACGCACATTCAGTGCTGCTGGAGGATTTGTCACGGATCACAGGGTGCGCCTGTCCACCGACTCGGTTGATCGACTGACTTTCATCAAGATGAACCAGTCTTGGATCACCACCAGCTACCACACACCAGATGCTGATATAACAGACTAATTGATTTTAAAATGTCACATCCCTTCAAGACTGATGCTGATGCTGAGTGCTTGTGCTGTTATGTTGACTGGCTATCCTCCTCCTCCTCCTCAATGATACGATTAATGATGATAGCTTGGAAGATCATTTTGGTTTATGGGTGACGCCACCAGTGGCTAAGGCCCAATTTTTCAGCCCCTGTTTAACAGGGGCGTGTAATTAAAATTTTTGATGCAATACTTTGCAACAGGCCTCATTGCTGTGCTCCAAGTACAGTATCTGTGAGGGGTTGCAGTGTTGTGCCACCAGTGCCTAAGGCCCAATTTTTCAGCCCCTGTTCAACAGGGGCATGCAATTATAATTATTGATCTAATAATTCACAGCAGGGCCCATTGCTGCGCCCACCAAGAGTAACTGTCAGGCCTTACAGTGTTGTGGCACCAGCACCACCATCACCACCACCACCACCAAAGGCCCAATTTTTCAGCCCCTCTTCAACAGGGGCATGCAATTATAATTATTGATCGAATAATTCACAGCAGGACCCATTGCTGCGCCCACCAAGAGTAACTGTCAGGCCTTACAGTGTTGTGGCACCAGCACCACCATCACCACCACCACCACCACCACCACCAAAGGCCCAATTTTTCAGCCCCTATTCAACAGGGGCATGCAATTATAATTATTGATCTAATAATTCACAGCAGGGCCCATTGCTGCGCCCACCAAGAGTAACTGTCAGGCCTTACAGTGTTGTGGCACCAGCACCTGTCATGGATATGCAGTAGTGTTTGTCTGTCAGCTTACCTTCCTTCCCATGTGTTCATCTTAGAGGCCTGAACCCTTTCACCTGGCTTCCTTTATAATCTCCTCCTAGCCTGACTCCACCCCAGGCCCTATCACAGAACACTATATTAACCTGTGCACTGCAAGTCTGCTTTGCTGATCAACGTGTTTGTTAGGCATTGTGTGTTTAGGTTCCTGCCTGCCGTGTGCTACGTCTGTCTCTCTGTTACGTTATTGGCTTGTCCCCGACTATCCCTGTCTGCTCGTGACCCTTGACCTTCGGCTCGTTCTTCGTTATCCTTGTCTGCTTGTGGCCCCTGACCTTCAGCTTGTTATTCGGTTCTCTCTATCCTGTGCTGCTGCTTCCCCTCTTTTCCCCTTATCCTACGGGGCGTGAGCTAGGAAACTCCAGGGGCCGCGACCTGGTCCCAGCCTGCAGCATAACATCCTCACCACTAGAGGCCCTGGAGAAGACCTGCTGGGTCTTAGACTCCGCGCCCTGGGGAATCTTGGCTCTAGCTTCTGTTAGGATCCCGGTTGTGCTCCTCTGGTCCCGCTTTCCACAACCACCCAGTTTCCTATCCGCAGCAGTCAGCCATAGGGTTCACTACCTTGCGGTGCACTCCTGTCCCCCTACGGTGTGCATCTGTCACCTGGCCACAGGTGACCTTGACAGTTTGATCAGCCATGAACCCGGCTGACATCCCGCTACCCGCGGATGATCCATTGCAGGGCATAGTTTGCAGACTTGAAACCCAGGAATCAAATCAGACTCAGGTGATGCAATTCCTCCAGGATCTGGCTTCTCGCTTTGAGCAGCTTCAGGCCTCCTTGGGAACCCTGAATCCGCAACCTCAAATACAACCAGCGGCTGCACCTATTGCACCGGTCGCAGCCACACACTCACTACTACTGCCAGCTCCGTCCCGTTTCTCTGGGGACTCCAAGGCTTGCAGGGGGTTCCTTAGCCAATGCACGATTCATTTTGAGCTCCAGCCCCAAAACTTCCTGTCTGATTGGGCTAAGGTAGCCTATATCATTTCCCTCCTCTCTGGTGAAGCTTTAGCCTGGGCAGCCCCTCTGTGGGAACTGAATGATCCAGTGGTTTCTAGCCTGTCTGGCTTCTTGAAACTTTTTCAGAATATCTTCGAAGAACCGGCTTGTGTCTCTTCAGCGGCCAGCGCCCTTTTACGTCTCCGCCAAGAGTCTGCTTCTGTGGGACAGTATGCCCTTCATTTCCGCATACTGTCGGCTGAGTTGAGCTGGAACAATGAGGCCTTAGTCGCAACCTTTTTGCATGGCCTGTCTGATAGAGTGAAGGATGAATTAGCAGGAAGAACCATTCCCACTGATCTGGCTGGCGTTATCTCCTTGTGTAACCAGATCGATATTCGCTTTCAGGAGAGGACCTTAGAAAAGCAACGCCAGCACTCCTTGGTTCTTAGTCAGCCTGAGCTCCCCTCTCTTCGACCCGTAGAGCATCTCCTACCAGCTGAGGAACCCATGCAGCTGGGTCGGACCAGGCTATCCCCCGAGGAACGTGCAAGGCGCAGAACTCTTGGTCTGTGTCTTTACTGTGGGGGCAAAGGTCATTTTCGTGACACTTGCTCTCTTTGTCCAGAAAAACGTTCGGGTCCACTTCATCTGGAAAGTGGAGTATTGGACCCAGAAATATCACCTTCCCCTTCTCATCTTCTGCTTTCTGTGTTCCTTCATGTTGGTGCTTCTTCTCATTCGGTCTCAGCATATCTGGATTCCGGAGCCGCTGGTAATTTCATGGACTGGGAAATCGCATCGTCCATGAGACTTACTCTTTTGCCCCTCACCACGCCATTGGTGGTCTTGGCGATTGATGGTACTGTTCTCCCAGGGGGACCTATCCGCTTCCAGACCCTCCCTGTTAAGATGTCGGTAGGGACACTCCACCAGGAGTGGATATCCTTCCTTATCTTACCCAAGGCCTCAACGCCTATAATTTTGGGTCTCCCATGGTTACAGCTCCATTCTCCTCATGTGGACTGGACTACTGGACAGATCCTGGCTTGGGGTCCCTCCTGTTCCTCGTCCTGCCTACCCAAGGTTGCCCCCTGTGAACCTGAGCCGGTCATTCATTCCAGGTTGCATAACCATTTACATTTCTCTGTCCCTAACCACCCTTGGACGCACAGCCAGGCTAGCTTGTCTACAAGTCCTGCAGTCGCTACGTCTTGCGATGCGATTCAGGTAGTCGCTACACCTGACTCAGCTATTCACTCTGCCTCTGTACTAGTTATGCCAGTCCAGCCCATGCCCAGTGAGCCTCCTACTTTTTCTTGTTCAGGACATTCTGCTTGTCCTTCAGCTATTCAGCTTGACTCCGGCGACATGTCACCTTCTAACCAACCTGACTTCAGGGTTCCACTGACATCTGCCCAGTCTGATGGTCCTGTGCAAGATGACCAGTCCCCCTTTAAGGGTCTAGGGGACCCTCCTCAGATTCCTGTTGATCCTCTCATGCCCTTGCTTATTCCTAGAGAGCCTTTGGTCCTCAATAGATCTTCTTGTCATCTCCCTACCTCGTTTTCGGTCTCTAAAGATAATCTTAAGTACGAGGTTAGACAAGTTCTGGATTCTCGGCTCTGCAGAGGCATTCTTCAGTACCTTGTGCATTGGAGAGGTTTTGGTCCTGAGGAGGTGTCTTGGATCGCTGCATCTGATGTCGCTGCACCTCATCTGTTGAGGAGGTTTCATCAGAGATTTCCCTTTAAGCCTGGGCCCAGGCGTGGGAGGGCCCATAAGAGGGAGGGTACTGTCATGGATATGCAGTAGTGTTTGTCTGTCAGCTTACCTTCCTTCCCATGTGTTCATCTTAGAGGCCTGAACCCTTTCACTTGGCTTCCTTTATAATCTCCTCCCAGCCTGACTCCACCCCAGGCCCTATCACAGAACACTATATTAACCTGTGCACTGCAAGCCTGCTTTGCTGATCAACGTGTTTGTTAGGCATTGTGTGTTTGGGTTCCTGCCTGCCGTGTGCTACGTCTGTCTCTCTGTTACGTTATTGGCTTGTCCCCGACTATCCCTGTCTGCTCGTGACCCTTGACCTTCGGCTCGTTCTTCGTTATCCTTGTCTGCTTGTGGCCCCTGACCTTCAGCTTGTTATTCGGTTCTCTCTATCCTGTGCTGCTGCTTCCCCTCTTTTCCCCTTATCCTATGGGGCGTGAGCTAGGAAACTCCAGGGGCCGCGACCTGGTCCCAGCCTGCAGCATAACATCCTCACCACTAGAGGCCCTGGAGAAGACCTGTGGGTCTTAGACTCCGCGCCCTGGGGAATCTTGGCTCTAGCTTCTGTTAGGTTCCCGGTTGTGCTCCTCTGGTCCCGCTTTCCACAACCACCCAGTTTCCTATCCGCAGCAGTCAGCCATAGGGTTCACTACCTTGCGGTGCACTCCTGTCCCCCTACGGTGTGCATCTGTCACCTGGCCACAGGTGACCTTGACAGCACCACCATCACCACCACCACCACCACCAAAGGCCCAATTTTTCAGCCCCTGTTCAACAGGGGCATGCAATTATAATTATTGTTCGAATAATTCACAGCAGGGCCCATTGCTGCGCCCACCAAGAGTAACTGTCAGGCCTTACAGTGTTGTGGCACCAGCACCACCATCACCACCACCACAGGCCCAATTTTTCAGCCCCTATTCAACAAGGGCATGCAATTATAATTATTGATCTAATAATTCACAGCAGGGCCCATTGCTGCGCCCACCAAGAGTAACTGTCAGGCCTTACAGTGTTGTGGCACCAGCACCACCATCACCACCACCACCACCAAAGGCCCAATTTTTCAGCCCCTATACAACAGGGGCATGCAATTATAATTATTGATCGAATAATTCACAGCAGGACCCATTGCTGCGCCCACCAAGAGTAACTGTCAGGCCTTACAGTGTTGTGGCACCAGCACCACCATCACCACCACCACCACCACCAAAGGCACAATTTTTCAGCCCCTGTTCAACAGGGGCATGCAATTATAATTATTGTTCGAATAATTCACAGCAGGGCCCATTGCTGCGCCCACCAAGAGTAACTGTCAGGCCTTACAGTGTTGTGGCATCAGCACCACCATCAAAGGCCCAATTTTTACTACCACTGATCAACAATTATATGTTATTACAATTCCTGATATAATAGTTGACAGCAGGGCGTTCCAGCACCCACCAAGAATAACTGTGAGTTCTTTCAGTGCTGTGCCAACACCAACACCTAAGGGGCCAATTTCTGCAGAGTATATACGGCAGGTCCCTACTTTCAAACATCCAACTTACAAACTACTACTACTTGCAAACGGAAGAAGACAACAGGAAGTGAGAGGAAATCTACCCCTTGGAAGGAAAATTCTCTCCTGTAAGAATTAATATGGGAGAAAGGTGTCTCCTCTCTACTGATGCTTTATCACCAATCCTTGTTTCAATAAAAACACCACATTTCAAAAACAGTTGTCATTGGGACGCAAAGTGAGGTGAAATGTTCTGAACAGGGGCACAGACAGCAAAAAAAATGTGACAGGGGTGATAACCGTTCCCTATGTTTTCCAAAAAGCTAAAAAAAAGGAATTTGGCATGGAGCTACACTTAAACAATGCAGCTGTTCAAAATTACAAACAGATTCTACATAAGAACAAACCTACAGTCCCTGTCTTGTATGCACCGCCTGTATACGGCTGTTCAGAGTATATAGGGCCTTTTTATTTTGTGTGCGGGGTTCCCCTTAATATCCATACAAGACCCAAAGGGGCTGGTAATGGGCTGGGGTAGGGGGGGGGGGGGGTTGATGGGGTAGCTATGCCATTTTTCATAAAGATTTTCATCCATATTACCGGGAACAGACATTGCATTAAAGCCGCAAGCAGTTTTAAATGGCTTTTTTTCCTTTAGAAATGTTATTTTGTGCAGGGACAGTTCTAAACACGGGAAACACGTGGCACTTCACAGGCATACTTTAGACACCCCCCAGGTACAATATTTAAAGGAATATTTGACTTTTTTTTTTCACTTTATGCATCATTAAAATGACTGCTCCCGGAAAACGTCCGTTTTTAAAACTTCTTTTTGCATTGATACATGTCCCCTGGTGCAGAACCCGGGTTCCCAAACTCTGTTTCGGACAATAACATGGATAATAGTCGTTATAATTAGCACTTTAGAATCCGAACGTTCGCATCCATTGTATTTAATAGGGTTCTAATGTTCGTGCGAACTTTCGGTCCGTTCGCGGGTTCTGGTGCGAACCGAACCCGGGGGTGTTCGGCTCATCACTACCCAGCGGTTGAATGCTGGCTTGGCTAAATTGCTAGCACTTCAACTGCTACCTTTTCAGTTGGTAGACTCTGCCCCCTTCCGTGAGTTCCGTGAGTGTGGTTTCTCAGTGGCAGGTTCCCAAACGCCACTTTTTCTCACGGAAGGCGATTCCGGCTCTCTACCGGCATGTGGAAGGCAATGTCTTGGCCTCGCTGGTCAGCGGTAAGGTGCATATTACCGCTGACCCATGGTCCAGCAGGCATAGACAGGGACGTTACCTATCTTTCACGGCGCATTGGGTGACTCTGCTGGCAGCTGGGAAGGATGCAGGACAAGGTGCAATAGTGTTGGAGGTTGTTCCGCCACCACGCCTCTAAAATGCTACTACTGGTGATTCTGACACACCTCTCTCCTCCACCCCCTCCTCTTCTTCTTCCTCCATGGCCTCTTCCTGTGCTTTGTCCTCAGAACCAGCGGTGCGCCGTAGGCGTTCAAGGGGCTACGCAAGTACGCAGGCAAAAAGATGCCATGCAGTGCTTGAGTTGGTGTGCTTGGGGGACAGGAGCCACACTGGGGCAGAGATTCTGTCCGCTCTGCAGGGGCAGGCTCAGAGGTGGTTGACGCCACGCCAGCTTAAGCCAGGAATGGTGGTTTGCGACAATGGCACCAACCTTCTCTCTACCCTCCGACAGGGACACCTGACCCATGTGCCCTGTTTGGCTCACGTCCCTAACTTGGTGGTGCAGCGGGTCTTGGGCAGGTACCCGGGCTTACAGGAGGTCCTGAGGCAGGCCAGGAAACTCTGTGTGCATTTCCACAGATCATATAATGCCAGTGCTCGGCTGGCTGAGCTGCAAAAGGAGTTGAACCTGCCCAAGAACCCGCCTTATATGTGACATGCCCACCAGGTGGAACTCAACGTTGGCCATGCTGCAGCGGCTGCAAAAAAAAATTCCATTTTTCCTGGACTGTACTGTAATGCAGTAAACCACATTAAAAACTCACTGGAACACATTAAAAATGAACCAGATCCCAGTACAGTGAAAAAAAAAAAAAAACACACCGCAGAGCTCCGCCTGTGCAGGGCGCTGCCTCTGCCCGTTATTCCAAAAGTTCTCTGGTGTGGGCCTTTTTTGAGTCGAGTGCATCAGATCACACCGCTGCTGTTTGCAACATATGTCTGAAGCGTATCTCGCGTGGCCAAAACATCAGCCGCTTGAGCACCACATGCTTGACCAGACATATGTTGACCTGCCATGCAACTCGTTGGCAAGCGTATCTTAAAGACCCACACCAAAAAACAAAGCGGACCTTTCCTTGCTCCTCATCAGCTGGGATCTCCAACCCCACTGTACCTTCAGTTCTCTCTGAAACCTTGACTAATGTATAACAGATGTACTTACTGCTTACCCCCTGTTTGCTCCAACTTCTTACCCATAATCCTAAATTAACGAGACCACACCGAAATTTGAGTAAAACATAGGCCGTAGCAGCCTTATTTATTAAACAAATATATTTCCAAAATAATATCAAAATCCTAGCGTTGGTCTTTTGCGGGAACCTCCATAACCATCTGATAAAATATTGCACTGCGGTACCTCTCATATGATTATAGGCCTCAAGCCGACCGGCTGGCTCAGAGACAACCACGGACCGCAGTGCACCCGTTACCAACACATTTTAGCGAAACCTCCGTTAGCTGAAATCCAACCATCAGGACCCATACCAACGATAGGTCCTGAACTCATTCCTTCCAAGGTATCTTCCTTCATCCGCAAAGACCAACACCCGCCACAGCACCCAAGGGGAAAACCTTACCCTTGGGGGCCCCCCACACCCCAGAGCTCACTGTATGCCATATTGCATTCCCAATGCCCATAAGTCACACCCCACAGCAGTGAGGTGCACACCATTGCCCGGCAGGTACCTCCAGACATCCACCACCAACTCCATGTGCCTTACCACCAACCCTCCATTCCTCACTACAAATCTACTCACTTCCCAATTAAGCTTCGTACGGGCCCTGTAGATACCCTCTAAAGACCAAGTCCCATTCCATGCGGTCCGAGTGACAATGTCCAACCACCCAATGACCATGTCCGGGAATGCCATCGACCTTACCCCTAAATCATTACCACCTACGTGCAGGACCAAAACGTCAGGCGGCCTATACAGACGTGCAAAGCTGTACCTCTGAAGCCCCTCCACTCCATAGCATTCCCGGAACTCCCAGCCATCCAGCACAAACCTCCTGGCTTGGAAACCCCACCTGCTGACCCTCTGCCCCACATCCGCCCCTCATTACCCCTTTTTTAATGTATTTTTTTATTTATTTATTTATGTATTTTTAAACACTATCGAATGGCCCAGTATCCAGGCCAGGGCCTGTACCGAACCTGCAAGAAGAGAAAGAAACAAGCCACCAAGACCTCAGCAAGCCCAAAATCATCACAGCCCCATACACTTTCTCCACCCAGCCCACAACTATTCGAATCCCACCAGCCGATGGGGGCGAATGTATAGCACAAATCTACAAGACTCCCACCTACCAAAGCGCTTAACCGCCTCAGCATCCATCCCACCTTAGCCGCCTCGGTCGCAGCCCCAACCCTGAAAGAAACGAGAAGAACATGCCCTCTCATCCAAGCCCCAACCCGGCAGCACTTCCTGGAAACTGAAACCCTGTGAAACCTGGACAAAAAAGGGGACCCGTCTGTGTGCATTAAGAAGGACCCGACCAGGGCCGTCGGAACAGGACAGGCAAAACAAGCAATTGCTTGGGGCCCCGAGCTGGCCTAGGGCCCCAGCCTGCTGCCTGTCACTGTCCTCGATTTTCGCCCGGAGCCGATCCGCGGATTGCAGCCTTAGGAAAGGCCGCGGCTTCGGCCTAGCTCCGGAGCGGCGGCCATCTTGGTACACCCGGCGGTGACAGGCCGCCGCTATTGCTTATGGGAGTTGTAGTCCACAACGGCGGCTACGTGCTGATGCTTCCTGCTCCTGGGGGGAGGAGTCAGTGTCAGTCACAGTCACTCAGGAGGGCAGCGCAGGCGTGATACAACTCCCATTGCGGTCGGATCAACTTTTGCCCGCCAGACAGTGCCTCTGGAAAAGGTAAGTCAGTGAATGACTTTTTAATGGAGTGATAAAGTCTCTAATAGTTCCACAAATAAAAAAGTAAATACGTTTTCTTGAAAAGTAGTAAAGAATCTGTCTTTCTTTGGCTCCACAAGCATGTACTTGTACATGATTTCTGTTCTTCTGTCCAGTAATTCAGCCAGATCAGGATCCCTGAATATTAGTGCGCGGCTGCAAACAACTTCCTGGTCACAGCAGCCTGCTTCTCCATCCCAATCCCCACTATTGGAGAAATGTCCAGTATCAGGGTTTTTTTTATTTTTTTATTTAAATAAAAAAAAAAAAAAAAAACCCTGATACTGGCCTTTTCTCCAATAGTGGGGATTGGGATGGAGAAGCAGGCTGCTGTGACCAGGAAGTTGTTTACAGGAGAAAAGCGCACGAATATTCAGGGATCCTAATCCTGGCCTGGATTACTGGACAGAACAGAAATCATGTACAAGTACATGCTTGTGGAGCCATAGAAAGACTGACAGATTCTTTACTACTTTTCAAGAAAACATATTTACTATTTTATTTGTGGAACTATTAGAGACTTTATCGCTCCATAATTATTTTTGAATACTTTTATTATTTTAACAGTGGACATTACAGGGGGAGATGTGGACAGTACAGGGGGGAGATCTGGATATTACAGTGGGGGAGATGTGGACATTACAGGGGGAGATGATGTGGACATTACAGTGGGGGAGATGATGTGGATATTACAGTGCGGAGTCCCCCTGTCCATCCCACGGTCCCCCTGTCCATCCCACTGTCCATAAACAGTCCTAAGCAGCATCTTAATGTTAATGTGAGTGTGTATGTGTTTTAAGTATGTTGGATTATTTGCAACAGCAGTATTTGCACTGTAAACCTTTTTTATTTATATAAAGTGTGGGTGAGCTTAAACTGTATTGCTATGCTGTGGTTCCTGTAGGCTTTGCGTGAGTGCGCGGGGGGGGGGGGGTGGGGGGTCCTCCATGTCCATTTTGCTTGGGGCCCCCAAATTCCTTCAAACGGACCTGGACGCACTTCCCAAATAAAAACCCCCGTCACGGCCCCCTCCGGACACCACTGCTAGCCAGGCGGAGCCAAGCCTGCACCAACTGACCCCTGCCCACCTGCTCCATCTTGTATATCAGTAACACCAACGACACCCCCTCCGTCTTGCACCTAATCTCATAAACCCACATTCCCCCTTTGACGGACTTGGAAAGGCTGACCAGCTCCCCAAATCAAAAGGCCCCAAATTTATTTATTATTATTATTCCTTTTTTTTTTTTTGGAAAACGAGAATAAACTTGCCAATGAAAACAACTCCCTCTAACTAGGGAAACCTCATATGCTGATGCACAAACCCTGCAGCTGCCCAAACATTTTATTATTATTATTATTTGTTTTTTTTGTTTTTTTTTATGATATAACCAAAAATTCTTCCGTAAATTCCGGGCAACCCAGCCTTTGACCAGAAACGTCAAACCCGCTAGTTTTTTTTATTTTTATTCCAACGCGAGCCCGGCCACCCCATTGGTCCTATTTCTAGAAATAAAGTATAACGTCAACAGTCTAACCCCCTCGCCCACCGAATCCACTTCACTCATGTGAACTACCACCTGCCACTCCTGCCTAGCCTTCCGAGAAGCGGACGACTCCGATGGAATCTCACACCTCCAGACAGGACGGGACACCCCACGTTACCCCGCCACCAGCTCCACCACCCGGAAACTATCCCCACTGAAAGCGAGGAAACGCTCCAGCTATGACGTTCTCCACTGGCGTTATATGCACCAAGTAAACAACACATGCACTTGCAGGCATAACCACACCGAGTGTTGCAACAGCTGAACAACCGGGGGAGACGACACAGCGACTCTTGATCACTCGTACCATACCCAGGTTATACCCGTGGAACCAAACCTTCATCTCCCTTAATGAAGCGCCCCACCATACCACTGGAAATGACTCCAGCAGCACCAGATCTTGTGTGAAAACCCCTGTCAATCCAAGACCGAAGGCCCACTACACCCGCCTTGAAAGAATGCCCCCAAACCTGTCGAGCCACCCAACACTGTGTACCACCCCCACTCAAAGGTCTTAACCGCACCAAACCCCCCCAGTCCCCTCCTGGGAAACCCGTCCAGTAATGAGGCACACCCGCAAGTCCTCCCTGTGAGTCCACCCAACGCACAAAATGCTTAGGCGATCTGATCCTTGCGACGTGCTCCAATGTAGACAGGAGCACCGCGAAGATAGTGGGCGACGCCAGGCCTACGCACAGCAAGTCGCCCAAATAATGGCTGATGGGCGATACTCCTGACACATCCCTCATCACACCTTCCCCCAATGAGTTGAACTGCTAAACAGTGCCCCGGAGACAGAGCAACCAATCGGCAGACCCAGATCGACATAAAAAACCCCAGTACCCCACCAACCCCGCAACCGGAAGCTGTCCGGGCGGCCCTGACCAATCCGACGAGCCCAATACACTGCCGCATCCAAGGAAGCGTAACTCACTGTGTGTCCTCCCATGTCAATGGCATTGTTGACCAACCCCCCTTTTGGGAAGAAAGGTGGTGCATCAGCCTAAATTTGTTGAGCTCCTACTTTGGCACTACACCCCAAAGGGGAACCCCCAAATCAACTAAAGATTGGGAAGGGAAAGAGCCGCCTATGCGTCCTAATGCTACTTTCCCTGGGCAGTTTCTCAGAAACTACATTGGGACGTAGCATGGCCGAACATAAATCACACGGCATGTGAAACCCCACTGAAAAGAAAAAAACCTTAGTCTAACAGCTACGCTGCTGTACCATCCGTATACCTACCAAGAAACGTCCGCCGCCGTTCCCCCATCACCGGCGTCCTTCCTCCTGTTAACAGACTCGCCGAAAACGACCTCTCCCGTGTTTGAAGCATACCGACAGGGTGTGATCCCTCCCCTCCCCCCAAACCCAGAACCTTAGTGCTTGTACCGACACACTCCACCGAATTTACCCGTGCCCTACGTGTACCGCTAACAGGCCTACTTACTCCAGCCGGACTGTTATACTGTGGGGGGGGGGGGGGTGGGTTGGGTGGAGTAACACCCGCCCCTACCAGGAAACAACTGCCCTTGGGGCCTAGCAGATGTCACAAGGCGCATTCCCAGCCTGATGTCATTGTGACCCCACCGTAGTGCCGGATGTATCCCCTCCTAAGCCAAACTGCTCCTAGACCGCATCCAAACCGCACCTCCGTGGACCCTGTAAGCATCCCCTACCGAATTTGGGTAACAAAAGAGCTCCGACAGGGTTCGGGGTTCTTCCCCCCAATCACCCTCATGTCAAATGCTTGCAACTTATTTCCGATAGTACATGTAATCAACCAATACCTCCCCTTCTCACCACCTCCCATTGTTGGAATACGCTGGCGTAACCCTAAATTTTAATTATTTTTTTTTAACAGCAGGAGTGAACAACATCTCTACGTACTCACCCCTTCAGATCTTATCCCGGACCTCAGGCTTTAGGTGAGCACCCAGCGGACCCTAAAACCAACTGTACCTGTGGCTAAATCAGCCAAACGTATGACATCCCGTTTTCCAGCGGTGTCCCCTGCTACCACGAACTTCAAAAACCTTCTGCTCCACTTGCACCCCACTATCAGCTGTCATGTGCAGACTCCCACACAGCCGGCACCGCTACGGGTGATGAGGATATACTATCCCTCCCTGTAAGCGGGACCACACGGCCCGACCACCTTCTCAAATCCGCCAACAAAAATCTTTGCGCCCCACCAATAAAAAACCCTGCGAGCCTGAAGCTCCCCCCAAGTGCATCCATTGTGTCCACCCGGGGAGAATCACCCTGCGAGCCCCCCCGTTACCGATGCCTCCCCAGCACCTGCAGTAGCCCCCCCGTTACCAATGTCTCCCCAGCACCTGCAGTAGGACCACCCCCCACGGACCCACTATACTATCCCCTATATGGCAAAGGAAAATTGTTTTTTTTTTTTTTTACTTACCGGGCTGCCTAGGAAAATTCCCACCAGCCGACCGCCTCGCCTCCATCGCTGCCGATCGTCTCAGGGGAAACCGATCGTCCTCCGAATCCGTCAGCTCGCCCTGCGACCATAGGACAGCCGGCTCGCCCGCATCTGATGAAAGCCCTCCAGGAGCAGCGTCTCTGGATGCCGAGGATCTGGCAGCCCTCCGGCCCCGCCACTGAGCTCCAGACCCGCCCATGGACTTCTCTGTCGCTTTTCGCGGGCCGGGGGGGGGACTTCCCCCCCGCCCTGCCGAGAGACATCAGGCGCGTTGTCACCCTCCCCTGGCGATCCATCATCACCTGGGGGTCACCTGGCCGAGGCTGCAGAGGGCACAGTGACCGCGACCGACGATCTCCCCCGCTGAGGCTCCACCCCCCGCTACCGTCCCATCAGGGGTGAGGCCCGCACTCTTCTGGTCCATGTGTTGAGCGAGCTGCCTGGCCACCCCGAACCGCCGGTGCAGCCGCCCGCCGGGCCCTGACTATGAGGGGGATGGTTCCCGGGACCCCCCCTTGTGAGCAATGTGAACGCTTAGCGAGGGGGGGGGGCCCGAATGGGGCCATGGGGAGACTAATTGGCTGGCGCTGGGCTCTAGGGGATAGTCGGGTGAGAAGCGCTCTGAAGGCAGTAACCTTCAAGCTCACGTGGACTCCCTCCCCCCCTGTACCTGCCCCCACCACCCGTCAAGCAAGCATTGGCCCCAGGGTCTCCTGTACCCAACCTGCGCTTCGTGGTGCCGCTTCCGACCGCAGCTAGGCCCGAAACAGCTCCCCATCTGCCATAGCTCTGTCTCCCTGAACTTTCCTTCACACTGTGGTGACCTGGGGGAGGGGACAACTCCTTTTTCTACTTACTCCCCCTCCCACTAAACTTCCTACCCAATCCTAATACTTCTAACATCCTGTACCCTGTTTCCCTAGTCATGCCAGCCCTCCGCTCATTTCTTTTCTCTCATTTTTTGCTCCGGGCTTTCTTGCACTGAGAGGAATGAAAGTGTAGAATTAGGTGTGTCACAGCCAAGTACTTGCGGGCACTCTGCTAGCAGTACACAGACGTCCGATTCTAGCAGGCTAATTTCCCTGCCCCAGCTGCTGGACCGTCGAAAGAAGTTCACTCCCAGCCATCCACATGCCCAGCGGTTGAATGCTAGCTTGGCTTAATTGCTAGCAATTCAACTGCTGTCAGTAGACTCGGCCCCCTTCCGTGAGTTTGTGCAATGTGCGGTTCCTCAGTGGCAGGTTCCCAAACGCCACTTTTTCTCACAGAAGGCGATTCCGGCTCTCTACCGGCATGTGGAAAGCAATGTCCATGCCTCGCTGGACAGGGCGGTCAGCGGTAAGGTGCATATTATCGCTGACTCATGGTCCAGCAGGCATGGACAGGGACGTTATCTTTCTTTCACGGCCCATTGGGTCACTCTTTTGGCAGCTGGGAAGGATGCAGGACAAGGTGAAGTAGTGTTGGAGGTTGTTCCGCCGCCACACCTCCAAAATGCTACTACTGGTTGTTGTGACACACCTCTCTCCTCCACCCCCTCCTCTTCTTCTTCCTCCATGGCCTCTTCCTGTGCTTTGTCCTCGGAACCAGTGGTGCTCCGTAGGCGTTGAAGGGGCTACGCAAGTACGCAGGCAAAAAGATGTCATGCCGTGCTTGCGCTGGTGTGTTTGGGGGACAGGAGCCACACTGGGGCAGAGGTTCTGTCTGCTCTGCATTGGCAGGCCGAGAGGTGGTTGACGCCACACCAGCTTAAGCCAGGAATGGTGGTTTGCGACAATGGCACCAACCTCCTCTCCGCCCTCCGACAGGGACAACTGACCCATGTGCCCTGTGTGGCTCACGTCCTTAACCTGGTGGTGCAGCGGTTCTTGGGCAGGTACCCGGGCTTACAGGATGTCCTGAGGCAGGCCAGGAAAGTCTGTGTGCATTTCCGCAGATCATATAATGCCAGTGCTCGCCTGGCTGAGCTGCAAAAGGAGTTGAACCTGCCCAAGAACCGCCTTATATGTGACATGCCCACCAGGTGGAACTCAATGTTGGCCATGCTGCAGTGGCTGCACACGCAGCAGAGGGCTATCAATGAGTACCTGTGCGACTACGGCACCAGGACAGGGTCAGGGGAGCTCGGTTTTTTTTCACCACGCCAGTGGGGCATGATCAGGGATGCATGCACTGTCCTGGCACCATTTGAGGAGGCCACGAGGATGGTGAGCAGTGACAGTGCATGCATAAGTGACACTGTACCTCTTGTCCACCTGTTGGAGCATACGCTGCGTGGAATAATGGACAGGGCATTTGAGGCAGAACAGAGGCAGGAAGAGGAGGACTTCCTTGCCTCTCAAGGCCCCCTTTACCCAGACAGTGTTCCTTCTGTCCCACCCATCACACAGGAAGAGGAGGAGGAGGAGGAGGAGGATTGTGTCAGCATAGAGGTGGAGCATGGCACTCAGCATCAACAGCAGCAGTCTTTTAGGGATGATTTACAGTCCCAACAAACCCGTGGACTTGTACGTGGCTGGGAGGAGGTGGCTGCGGATCATGTCGTCCTTAGTGACCCAGAGGACTCCGGACCAAATGCCTCAGCTAACCTACGCTGCATGGTCTCCCTGATCCTGCAAAGTCTGCGGAAGGATCCTCGTATTCTTCGGATCAAGGAGAGGGACCATTACTGGCTGGCCACTCTCCTTGATCCACGGTACAAGGCTAAGGTTGCGGACCTTATCTTACCATCGCAGAGGGAGCAGAGGATGAGACATCTCCGCGAGGCCTTGCAGAAAGGTCTGTGCAACGCGTTTCCAGAGACTGGGAGGTTACAAACTCCTGGTCCTGGACAACGAGTTGCTGAGGCTTCGGTCAGTAGCAGAAGGAGCGGTGGAGAAGGTGGCCGTCTGACCGATGCGTTCAGACAATTTTTTAGTCCGCAGCCCCAAGGTATGATCGGTTCCAGCAACCATTGGCAGCGTCTGATATACATGGTGCAGGAATACCTAGGGGCAAACTCAGACTTGGACACCCTTCACATCGAAAATCCTCTGGCTTACTGGGTGTTGAGGATGGATCACTGGCCAGAGCTTGCACAGTATGCAATTGAGCTACTGGCCTGTCCTGCATCCAGCATTCTTTCGGAACGCACATTCAGTGCTGCTGGAGGCTTTGTCACGGATCACAGGGTGCGCCTGTCCACCGACTCGGTTGATCGACTGACCTTCATAAAGATGAACCAGTCTTGGATCACCACCAGCTACCAAGTGTCATGGATATGCATTAATGTCTGTCTGCCATCTTACCTTCCTCCTCTTGTGTTCATCTAGAGACCAGACCTCCTTCACCTGGCTTCCTTTATAATCTCCTCCCAGCCTGACTCCACCCCAGGCCCTATCACTGAACACTATATTAACCTGTGCACTGCAAGCCTGCTTTGCTGATCAACGTGTTTGTTAGGCATTGTGTGTTTGGGTTCCTGCCTGCCGTGTGCTACGTCTGTCTCTCTGTTACGTTATTGGCTTGTCCCCGACCATCCCTGTCTGCTCGTGACCCTTGACCTTCGGCTCGTTCTTCGTTATCCTTGTCTGCTTGTGGCCCCTGACCTTCGGCTTGTTATTCGGTTCTCTCTATCGTGTGCTGCTGCTTCCCCTTATCCTACGGGGCGTGAGCTAGGAAACTCCAGGGGCCGCGACCTGGTCCCAGCCTGCAGCGTAACATCCTCACCACTAGAGGCCCTGGAGAAGACCAGCTGGGTCTTAGACTCCGCGCCCTGGGGAATCTTGGCTCTCGCTTCCGTTGGGATCCCGGTTGTGCTCCTCTGGTCCCGCTTTCCACAACCACCCAGTTTCCTATCCACAGAAGCCAGCCATAGGGTTCACTACCTCGCGGTGCACTCCTGTCCCCCTACGGTGTGCATCTGTCACCTGGCCACAGGTGACCCTGACAGTTTGATCAGCCATGAACCCGGCTGACATCCCGCTTCCCGCGGATGATCCATTGCAGGGCATAGTTCGCAGACTTGAGACCCAGGAATCAAATCAGACCCAGGTGATGCGATTCCTCCAGGATCTGGCTTCTCGCTTCGAGCAGCTTCAGGCCTCCTTGGGAACCCTGAATCCGCAACCTCAAATACAATCAGCGGCTGCACCTATTGCACCAGTCGCAGCCACACACTCGCTACAACTGCCAGCTCCGTCCCGTTTCTCTGGGGACTCCAAGGCTTGCAGGGGGTTCCTTAGCCAATGCACGATTCATTTTGAGCTCCAGCCCCAAAACTTCCTGTCTGATCGGGCTAAGGTAGCCTATATCATTTCCCTCCTCTCTGGTGAAGCTTTAGCCTGGGCAGCCCCTCTGTGGGAACTGAATGATCCAGTGGTTTCTAGCCTGTCTGGCTTCTTGAAACTTTTTCGGAATATCTTCGAAGAACCGGCTCGTGTCTCTTCAGCGGCCAGCGCCCTTTTACGTCTCCGCCAAGAGTCTGCTTCTGTGGGACAGTATGCGCTTCATTTCCGCATACTGTCGGCTGAGTTGAGCTGGAACAATGAGGCCTTAGTCGCAACCTTTTTGCATGGCCTGTCTGATAGAGTGAAGGATGAATTAGCAGGAAGAACCATCCCCACTGATCTGGCCGGCGTTATCTCCTTGTGTAACCAGATCGATATTCGCTTTCAGGAGAGGACCTTAGAAAAGCAACGCCAGCACTCCTTGGTTCTTAGTCAGCCTGAGCTCCCCTCTCTTCGACCCGTAGAGCATCTCCTACCAGCTGAGGAACCCATGCAGCTGGGTCGGACCAGGCTATCCCCCGAGGAACGTGCTAGGCGCAGAACTCTTGGTCTGTGTCTTTACTGTGGGGGCAAAGGTCATTTTCGTGACACTTGCTCTCTTTGTCCAGAAAAACGTTCGGGTCCACTTCATCTGGAAAGTGGGGTATTGGACCCAGAAATATCACCTTCCCCTTCTCGTCTTCTGCTTTCTGTGTTCCTTCATGTTGGTGCTTCTTCTCATTCGGTCTCAGCATATCTGGATTCCGGAGCCGCTGGTAATTTCATGGACTGGGAAATCGCATCGTCCATGAGACTTACTCTTTTGCCCCTCACCACGCCTTTGGTGGTCTTGGCGATTGATGGTACTGTTCTCCCAGGGGGACCTATCCGCTTCCAGACCCTCCCTGTTAAGATGTCGGTAGGGACACTCCACCAGGAGTGGATATCCTTCCTTATCTTACCCAAGGCCTCAACGCCTATAATTTTGGGTCTCCCATGGTTACAGCTCCATTCTCCTCATGTGGACTGGACTACTGGACAGATCCTGGCTTGGGGTCCCTCCTGTTCCTCGTCCTGCCTACCCAAGGTTGCCCCCTGTGAATCTGAGCCGGTCATTCATTCCAGGTTGCATAACCATTTACATTTCTCTGTCCCTAACCACCCTTGGACGCACAGCCAGGCTAGCTTGTCTACAAGTCCTGCAGTCGCTACGTCTTGCGATGCGATTCAGGTAGTCGCTACACCTGACTCAGCTATTCACTCTGCCTCTGTACTAGTTATGCCAGTCCAGCCCATGCCCAGTGAGCCTCTCACTTTTTCTTGTTCGGGACATTCTGCTTGTCCTTCAGCTATTCAGCTTGACTCCGGCGACATGTCACCTTCTAACCAACCTGACTTCAGGGTTCCACTGACATCTGCCCAGTCTGATGGTCCTGTGCAAGATGACCAGTTCCCCTTTAAGGGTATAGGGGACCCTCCTCAGATTCCTGTTGATCCTCTCATGCCCTTGCTTATTCCTAGAGAGCCTTTGGTCCTCAATAGATCTTCTTGTCATCTCCCTACCTCGTTTTCGGTCTCTGAGGATAATTTTAAGTACGAGGTTAGACAAGTTCTGGATTCTCGGCTCTGCAGAGGCATTCTTCAGTACCTTGTGCATTGGAGAGGTTTTGGTCCTGAGGAGGCGTCTTGGATCGCTGCATCTGATGTCGCTGCACCTCATCTGTTGAGAAGGTTTCATCAGAGATTTCCCTTTAAGCCTGGGTCCAGGCGGGGGAGGGCCCATAAGAGGGAGGGTACTGTCATGGATATGCATTAATGTCTGTCTGCCATCTTACCTTCCTCCTCTTGTGTTCATCTAGAGACCAGACCTCCTTCACCTGGCTTCCTTTATAATCTCCTCCCAGCCTGACTCCACCCCAGGCCCTATCACTGAACACTATATTAACCTGTGCACTGCAAGCCTGCTTTGCTGATCAACGTGTTTGTTAGGCATTGTGTGTTTGGGTTCCTGCCTGCCGTGTGCTACGTCTGTCTCTCTGTTACGTTATTGGCTTGTCCCCGACCATCCCTGTCTGCTCGTGACCCTTGACCTTCGGCTCGTTCTTCGTTATCCTTGTCTGCTTGTGGCCCCTGACCTTCGGCTTGTTATTCGGTTCTCTCTATCGTGTGCTGCTGCTTCCCCTTATCCTACGGGGCGTGAGCTAGGAAACTCCAGGGGCCGCGACCTGGTCCCAGCCTGCAGCGTAACATCCTCACCACTAGAGGCCCTGGAGAAGACCAGCTGGGTCTTAGACTCCGCGCCCTGGGGAATCTTGGCTCTCGCTTCCGTTGGGATCCCGGTTGTGCTCCTCTGGTCCCGCTTTCCACAACCACCCAGTTTCCTATCCACAGAAGCCAGCCATAGGGTTCACTACCTCGCGGTGCACTCCTGTCCCCCTACGGTGTGCATCTGTCACCTGGCCACAGGTGACCCTGACACCAAGCACCTGAAGCTGATATAACAGAATCATTTATTTTCAAATGTCACATCCCTTCAAGACTGATGCTGATGCTAAATGACTGTCCTGTTATGTTGACTGACTATCCTCCTCCTCCTCAATGATCCGATTCTTGATGATAGCTTGGAAGAACTTTTTTGTTTCTGGGTGCCGCCACCAGTGGCTAAGGCCCAATTTTTCAGCCCCTGTTTAACAGGGGCATGCACTTACAATTTTTGATGCAATGCTTTGCAGCAGGGCTCATTCCTGCACTCCAACTAGAGTATCTGGGAGAGGTTGCAGTGTCGTGGCACCAGCACCAGTGCCTAAGGCCCAATTTTTCTGCCCCTGATTAACAGGGGCGTGTAATTACAATTTTTTATGCAATACTTTGCAACAGGGCTCATTGCTGTGCTCCAAGTTCAGTATCTGTGAGGGGTTGCAGTGTTGTGGTACTAGTGCCTAAGGCCCAATTTTTCTGCCCCCGTTTAACAGGGGCGTGTAATTACAATTTTTGATGCAATACTTTGCAACAGGGCTCATTGCTGTGCTCCAAGTACAGTATCTGTGAGGGGTTGCAGTGTTGTGGCACCAGTGTCTAAGGCCCAATTTTTCTGCCCCTGTTTAACAGGGGCATGTAATTACAATTCTTGATCTAATAATTCACAGCAGGGCCCATTCATGCGCCCACCAAGAGTAACTGTGAGGGCTTACAGTGTTGTGACAACACCACCACCATCACCACCAAAGGCCCAATTTTTCAGCCCCTGTTCAACAGGGCCATGCAATTACAATTCTTGATCTAATAATTCACAGCAGGGCCCATTCATGCGCCCACCAAGAGTAACTGTGAGGGCTTACAGTGTTGTGGCACCAGCACCACCACCACCACCAAAGGCCCAATTTTTCCTACCACTGTTCAACAATGGCATGTAAATACAATTCCTGATATAATAGTTCACAGCAGGGCGTTCCAGCGCCCCCCAAGAGTAACTGTGAGGGCTCACAGTGTTGTGGCAACACCAACATGTAAGGGGCAAATTTCAGCAGAGTATATACAGCAGGCCCCTACTTTCAAACATCCAACTTACAAACGACTCCTACTTGCAAACGGAAGGAGACAACAGGAAGTGAGAGGAAATCTACCCCTAGGAAGGGAAATTCTCTCCTGCAAGAGTTAATATGGGAAAAAGGTGTCTCCTCTCTACTGATGCTTTATCACCAATCCTTGTTTCAATAAAAACCCCACTTTTCAAAAAAATTTGTCATTGGGACGGAAAGTGAGGTGAAATGTTCTGAACAAGGGGCACAGACAGCAAAACAAATGTTACAGGGGTGATAACCCTTCCCTACGTTTTCCAAAAAGCTTAAAAATATATTTTTTGGCTGGAGCTACACTTAAGCAATGTACGTGTTCAAAATTACAAACAGATTCTACTTAAGAACAAACCTACAGTCCCTGTCTTGTTTGCACCGCCTGTATACTGCTGTTCAGAGTATATAGGGCCTTTTTTATTTTGTGTGCGGGGTTCCCCTTAATATGCATACAAGACCCAAAGGGGCTGGTAATGGGCTGGGGTAGGGAGGGGGGGGGGGCTGGTGGGGTACCCATGCCATTTTTCTTAAAGATTTTCATCCATATTACCGGGACCAGACATGACATTAAAGCCGCAAGCAGTTTTAAATGGCTTTTTTTCCTTTAGAAATGTCATTTTGTGCAGGGACAGTTCTAAACACGGGAAACACGTGGTACTTCACAGGCATACTTTAGACACCACCCAGGTACGATATTTAAAGGAATATTTGACTTTTTTTTTTCACTTTATGCATCAATAAATGACTGCTTCAGAAAAAACGTCCGTTTTTAAAACTTCTTTTTGCATTGATACATGTCCCCTGAGGCAGAACCCAGGTCCCCAAACCCTTTTTAGGACAATAACATGCATATTAGTCGTTATAATTAGCACTTTAGATTTCAAACGTTTGCGTCCATTGTATTTAATAGGGTTCTAACGTTCGCGCAAACTTTCTGTCCGTTCGAAGGTTCTGGTGCGCACCGAACCGGGGGGTGTTCGGCTCATCCCTAGTGAAGAGATGCTACTGAGGTTGGGCAACTACAGGCTGAGCACTTACCCTATGTTCACACCTATGCGCTTTTTTGTGTGTTTTCCGTTTTACAGAAACGCACTACAGTCCATTTAACATGGTTTCCTATGGTGCATGTTCACATCTATGCATTTTTGGAAAGGGTAGGAGACTTTTTTATCCGCAGCAGACTGTGTTTTGCGTGTAATATACTTTAATAGAGTCGCACCAGAAACGCAAGTGTTGAGTTTTTGATTAGTTTTTTTTCCTTTAAAAACACTGTATTTAGCTGGTTACTAAGGAGAGGACCAAGAAGCCGGCCGTCGCATCCTTAACAACCGCTGAGTCATCAGCTGTCAGCGGGGTTGCCCGCTGACAGATAAATGTAAAAAAAAAGAATTGCTGGCTAAAAAGAATTGTGAAAAAAAAAACACTGTGTGCTCCCCCCCCCCCCAAATCCATAACAGGCCTTTTGGGTCTGGTATGGATTTGGAGGGGAACCCCACGCCAAAAAAAAAAATGGCATGGGGCCCCCCCAAAATCCATACCAGACCCGCAGATCCCGGTCCCCCCTTTGTGAATGAGTATATGGGGTACATAGTACCCCTACCCATTCATCAAAAAAGTGTAAAAGTGAATAAAGACAGTACAAGAGTTTTTGACAATTCCTTTATTAAAGAATAAAAAAACAATGTTCCCCGATGTAGATCCATCGTCAATCACGCCGCCACCGCCGGACCGGAAAAACAAAAAATAATAAAAAAAGCTCTGCTCGCCACGAACGCTCCCCCCGGTCAGCTTGCCCCGCCGTGTGACATTTCTTAAATAGCTATGGGGCGGGGCCAGCCAGCGATGTCGCCTGATAGCACCATCTCCCTGTGACGTCGGCCCCTGTACTATAGCTATTTAAGAAATGTCACAAGGCAGGGCAGGCCGGCCGTGGTAGGATTCGGCGAGCAGAGTTTTTTTTCTTTTTTCAGGTCCGGCGTTGCCGTCGTCATTATGATTGACAATGGATCTACATCGGGGGACATTGTTTTTTTTTACAGTATCTCACAAAAGTGAATACACCCCTCACATTTTTGTAAATATGTTATTATATCTTTTCATGTGACAACACTGAAGAAATGACACTCTGCACTGCTGTAAAGTAGTGTGAGTGTACAGCTTGTATAACAGTGTAAATTATCTGTCCCCTCAAAATAACTCACACAGCCAATAATGTCTAAACCGCTGGAAACAAAAGTGAGTCCAAATTGGGCCCAATTGGCCATTTTCCCTCCCCGTGCCTCTTCTTAAAGCGGAGGTGCAGCCAATATATAAAAAAAAAATAAAAAAAGTCAGCAGCTACTAACAGTGTAGCTGCTGACTTTTAATAAGGACACTTACCTGTCCTACTCGCCCGCGTCGTCGGTCCCGCCACGGTGATCGATCGCTGCTGGCAGGACGCGGCTCCTCCATCCTGAGTAAGGGAAACAGGCAGTGAAGCCGTTTCCTACTGCGCATGCGCCACTCGCACGGCGCTTTGGATTACTGGAACCATGTCCTGTGGTCTGATGAGACAAAGATAAACTTGTTTGGTTAAGATGGTGTCAAGCATGTGTAGAGGGAAACAGGTGAGGAGTACAAAGACAAGTGTGTTTTGCCTACAGTCAAGCATGGTGGTGAGAGTGTCATGGTCTGGGGCTGCATGAGTGCTGCCGGCACTGGAAACATTGAGGGAACCATGAATGGCAACATGTACTGTGAAATACTGAAGCAGAGCATGATCCCCTCCCTTTGGAGACTGGGCCGCAGGGCAGTATTCCAACATAATAACGACCCCACCGTCTGCCAGAACTGGAGGAGTCGCTTTCTGCTCTGGAAAAATCCCAAAGATCCAGCGGGAGTGTGAGCGGCCGGGGCTGCCTTGCATGCTCGTACAGGCATAATGCACTCTTTTTCCCGCATCTTTTTACTTACCCAAAGTTGGCCCCTACCTGGTATTGCGGTGGTCTTTGTTATGTGATGTTAGGCTCATGCTGGCTGAAGAACCGAAAAGGGGGACTGCATGGCATTGGCAACAGAGAGAAATAAGGGAAGCAAGAAAGGGGAAAAATAAAATACATATATACCCCTTCTTTTTTTTGGGCAAGGAGAAACAAATGTAAATAAAATAAATCTGGGCAATCCCCCCCCCCCCCCCATCCCCTAGTGATGCATTCTTCCTTGCTCCCCCTCCCTTCTATCTCCATTACTAGAATAGCAGGACTTACCTGTCATTGTCTGTTCCTCAGAATGAGAGGCTGTCTCTCTGCATGCCTGAATCACAAAGGCATCCATTACCTGCCCATTTGTGCCCTTTAAATAGAGCACCAGAGAGAGACTTATGCCCTGTACACACGTTCTGATTATCGGATGATAAAAATCGCTTTCGGATAGATCGTTCTATAATCTGATCGTTAATACACAGCTTTCGACAGCCGATCACGACAGTCCGTCCAACAAAATCCGAAGGGACAAACACGAAAACTTTGCTCGGACGACCCATCGTTTAATCAGTACAGTATGCGTCCGCTAAAAATCGATAGACAAACACCGCGCATGATCGTAAACACGAAAATAAACCAGAAGGAGACAGGGGGGTCACACGTATTTGACATCATTTCAGATACGTAGCTACGCACACCGGAAGGTTTTTCCAGAATCGTACGACAAAAATCTTGCTTTTCGTAGAGCACATTTTGCAATATTGTATTCGATATTCGTTTTATACAACAAAATGCGAACGATACATCGTATGATAATCGGAACGTGTGTACGGGGCATAAGTCCTCCAACGCCCATCCACACAAAAGGACACTTTTAAGCTGGCTACACATCATACAATCCTCTGCAGATTTTTTCCCTCAGATTTACCAAAACCACACAATATGAGGTCAAACCATAAGAGCCTCAATTTGTATGCAATCAGGCAGGCCCTTGCACTACATGGTCCCGGCAAATCCAAAGGAAATCAGACAACAAAAGTTGCACAGTGTGTATGGGGTCTTTAGAGACATGAGAGCAAGAAAAATAAAAAACGTTTTATAGAGATTGACAAACCTGGAAAGAGTTTCATAGGAGAGAAGACATCATGCAGTCCCAGCTGCTGGATCCGGACTCCAAAGCAGGTATGCCACAAGAGGATTGTCATTTCTGATTAGAGAACACCTCGACCCCAAAAGACCACCAGAAAGGGTTCCCCACCTTGTTGGTGAATTTAGCAGCCTAAGATGTGGGACTGCATGCTGGGAGAGGCTTGAACCCAGACGGACTCCGACATAGATAGTAGGTAAGAGCGTATCCTGAGTGTCAAGCCTAGTACACACGGCCGAGAATATCGTCGTAAAAAAACCCGTTGTTTTTCATGGACGAGATTCTTGTCAAGCTTGATGGGATTCTTGTCAAGCTTTCCTTGCATACACACTGTCAATTCCAAATCTCGTCGTAAAGCGTGGTGACGTACAACACGTACGACGGCAGTATAAATGGGAAGTTCGATTCCAATGGTGCTTCTTGCTGATCTCGTGTTACCGCGTGTTAGTAAAAGTTTGGGGAGAGATGATTCGCGCTTTTCAGCCTTGTGCTTTTCAGTCAGTTACAGCGTGACGAATGTGCTATCTCCATTACGAACGCTAGTTTTACCAGAAGGAGCGCTCCCGTCTCATAACTTGTGTAGCAGACTCACCCCTCTCTCTTTCTTTATCGGTTATGCGGCTGTTGTCTAGGGGTACCTGGGAGAGAGAGATGAGATACACCACGGCCCATGTCCTCCATAGCTAAGAGGCGAAAGCCAGCAAATTGGGTTTTTTGTGTAGGTGTCCTAGAGTCAAGTCCAGTCCTTCGTCCCTGACTCCTTTGCTTTAGTAACCCGAGTTCCACACAGTGAATAGGTCCAACTCAGTTTTATTCTTCTTGCCAAGCAATAAAACAATCTCTTTTCTTTGGACAATAGGGACAGATTGAGGCACAATCCTTTCCCTTCTGCTGCTGCCCACTGTGCTGTCACCAGTGGTGAATAGTCACTGCCACTGACTAAGTAATATAGAACGTGAATTACCTTTGCTCACTTTGCCCCTGTCAGAGGAAGAAATCCGTCCAAGGGAGAAGTGGAGGCCTCTCCGTCACCAGCGATGCAGCGCCGGACTCTTCGGAGAAGTTACTGCGCACCAGTCCTCACGAACTCAGACACGGGCACCCAAGGAGTTAGGGCCCCCTCGGATTCCTCCACCCTCGGGGAACTCAGTCGAAGGTACTGAGCCCCAGGCATCCGCCATAGTACCTCACCCCAGGCTAAAGGTGCCTGAGATGGACTCCATCTCCGCTCCGCTCCAGCTAGGCCAAGGGCACCTAGGCCTGGAGCACCGGAACGCCAGCAACCAAGCTGAAGGTGCCTGGGTGCGGCTGCGTCCTCCAACTCTGAACCCAAGGTCAGGGCGTCCGCCCCTTTTATGACCTCTCCCTTCGCGTCACAGCGGGTTCCCCGCCCCGCTGTACCAGCTCCAGGGGAGGACAAAAAGGCACAGTCTTGTGGTGCGAGCCCAGCCCCGGTCCAAGGCAACAACGCCACCTTTAGGCCGGCGAGAACTTCACACCACCAGAGTCCTCCAAGATTCACAAAGGGAACCTTGAATTTCCTAACAATCAAGGCACCTGGGTTACACTAGCACCCAGATGCTTCCCTAAATTCAAGTACCCGCTACACTTGATTCTGAGCATGCGCGATTTTTTAAGACTCAGAAAAGCATACACACGACCGGTTTTCTCGTCGGGAAACAGGCCGACGAGAATCCCCACCAGAAAAACGAGAATCCTGACGAGAAAATAGAGAGCAGGTTCTCTATTTTTCTCGTCTAGATTCCCGGCAGTTTTCTCGACGAGAAACCATACACACGAACGGTTTTCTCGGCAAGAAAGCTCTCCCAACAGTTTTCTTGTAATTTCTTGCCGAGAAAACGGGTCGTGTGTACGAGGCCTAACAGTCTGTAGGTGTTAATCTTTGAGGGCAAAAAGGAGAATGGGGGAGGTAGGTCTCAGTCAGACTTTTATAGAGCTAAACAGATCCTGTGGGTGGATATAGGGGTGGAGCTATATCATATGTATGCTGCCATGTCTGGCGTCAGGAAAAAGCATGACAGGACCTCTTAAATATGAGATCTGGGGTCAAAAAGACCTTAGATCTCATATTTACACAAAAACGCAATTTAAAAAAAAAAAAAGTTGTTTAAAAAAAAAAAATGTCTCTTTAACCACTTAAGCCCCGGACCATTTGGTAGCTAGAGGACCAGAGGTGATTTCAGAATTTTGCACTGCGCTGCTTTAACTGTAAATTGTGCGGACATGCAATGTTGTACCCAAACGAAATTTGCGTCCTTTTCTTCTCACAAATAGAGCTTTCTTTTAATGGTATTTGATTGCCTTTCGCGATTTTTATTTTTTGCGACATAAACGGAAATAGACCGAAAATTTTGAAAAAAAAAGATATTTTCTACTTTTTGTTATAAGAAAAATCGAATAAACTCAATTCTAGTCATACTTTTAGGCCAAAATGTATTCAGCCACATGTCTTTAGTAAAAAAAATGTCAATAAGCGTATATTTATTGGTTTGCGCAAAAGTTATAGCGTCTACAAACTAGGGTACATTTTCTGGAATTTACACAGCTTTTAGTTTATGACTGCCTATCTCATTTCTTGAGGTGCTAAAATGGCAGGGCAGTACAAAACCCCCCCAAATGACCCCATTTTGGAAAGTAGACATCCCAAGGAAATTGCTGAGAGGCATGTTGAGCCCATTGAATATTTTTTTTTTTTTTGTCTCAAGTGATTGAGTAATGACTAAAAAAAAAAAAAAAAAATTACAAAAAGTTGTCACTAAATGATATATTGCTCACACATGCCATGGTTATATGTGGAATTGCACCCCAAAATACATTTTGCTGCTTCTCCTGAGTACGGGGATACCACATGTGTGGGACATTTTGGGAGCCTAGCCGCGTACGGGCCCCCGGAAACCAAGCACCGCCTTCAGGATTTCTAAGGGCGCAAATTTTTGATTTCACTCCTCACTACCTATCACAGTTTTGAAGGCCATAAAATGCCAAAATAGCACAAAACACCCCCAAATGACCCCATTTTAGAAAGTAGACACCCCAAGGAAATTGCTGAGAGGCCTGTTGAGCCCATTGAATATTTTTTTTTTGTCCCAAGTGATTGAATAATGACAAAAAAAAATAAAAATTACAAAAAGTTGTCACTAAATGATATATTGCTCACACATGCCATGGTTATATGTGGAATTACACCCCAAAATACATTTTGCTGCTTCTCCTGAGTACGGGGATACCACATGTGTGGGACTTTTTAGGAGCCTAGCCGCGTACGGGACCCCGAAAACCAAGCACCGCCTTCAGGATTTCTAGGCACAAATTTTTGATTTCACTCCTCACTACCTATCACAGTTTTGAAGGCCATAAAATGCCAAAATAGCACAAAACCCCCCAAAATGACCCCATTTTGGAAAGTAGACACTCCAAGCTATTTGCTGAGAGGCATGGTGAGTATTTTACAGCTCTCATTTGTTTTTGAAAATGAAGAAAGAAAATATATATTTTTTTTTTCAATTTTCAAAACTTTGTGACAAAAAGCGAGATCTGCAAAATACTCACAATACCTCTCAGCAAATAGCTTGGGGTGTCTACTTTCCAAAATGGGGTCATTTGGGGGGGTTTTGTGCCATCTGGGCATTCCATGGCCTACGAAACTGTGATAGGCAGTGAGAAGTGAAATCAAAAATTTACACCCTTAGAAAGCCTGAAGGCGGTGCTTGGTTTTTGGGGTCCCATACGCGGCTAGGCTCCCAAAAAGTCTCACACATGTGGTATCCTTGTACTCAGGAGAAGCAGCAGAATGTATTTTGGGGTGTAATTCCACATATACCCATGGCATGTTTGAGCAATATATCATTTAGTGACAACTTTGTGCAAAAAAAAAAAATATTTTTTCCGCAACTTGTGTCAACATATAAAATATTCCATGGACTCGACATGCCTCTCAGTATATAGCTTGGGGTGTCTACTTTCCAAAATGGGGTCATTTGGGGGGGTTTTGAACTGTTCTGGCATTTTATACACAACATTAGGAAGCTTACATCCACTCTTCTAACCACTTGAAGACAAAGCCCTTTTTGACACTTTTCGTTTACATGAAAACATTTTTTTTATTTGCAAGAAAATTATGTTGAACCCCCAAACATTAAATATATCTTTTTAAAGCAAAGGCCCTACAGATTAAAATGGTGGGTGTTGCATTTTTTTTTTCTACACAGTATTTGCGCAGCGATTTTTCAAACGCATTTTTTGGGGAAAAAATACACTTTTTTAAATTTGAATGCACTAAAACACACTATATTGCCCAAATGTTTGATGAAATAAAAAAGATGATCTTAGGCCGAGTACATAGATACCAAACACGACATGCTTTAAAATTTCGCACAAACGCGCATTGGCGACAAACTACATACATTTTTAAAAGCCTTTAAAAGCATTTACAGGTTACCCCGTTAGATTTACAGAGGAGGTCTACTGCTAAAATTACTGCCCTCGATCTGACCTTCGCGGTGATACCTCACATGCATGGTGCAATTGCTGTTTACATATGACGCCAGACCGACGCTTGCGTTCGCCATTGGGCAAGAGCAGGGCAGGACAGGGGTGCTTTTTTTTTTTTTTTTTTTTTTTTTTTTATTATTAATTTTGCTTTTTTATTTTATTTTTAAATTGTTCCTTCCATATTTTTTTTTTTTATCATTTTTATTGTTATCTCAGGGAATGTAAATATCCCCTATGATAGCAATAGGTAGTGACAGGTACTCTTTTTTGAAAAAACTGGGGTCTTCCAGACCCTAGATCTTTCCTCTGCCCTCAAAGCATCTGACCACACCAAGATCGGTGTGATAAAATGCTTTCCCAATTTCCCAATGGCGCTTTTTATATCCTGGGGGGGGGGGACATTCCCTCCCACTGCTTGTAAAAGCAGTCCAGAGGCTAATTAGCCACTAGGATTGCTTTTACATGAAAGCCGGCCGCTGGCTGAAAAGAATGATACCAAGATGATACCTAAACCCGCAGGCATCATTCTGGTATAAACATTCAAAGTCCAGCAACATACCAGTACGTTGCTGGTCCTTGTTGGACATGTATTGTAATCTTTTTTTTTCATGCAGCCAGTTGGCTGAGCGAAAAAAAGAGATTGATCGGTGGGTATGCCCACCATTAGAATACCGCCCTTCATCCACCCACTTCTAATGATGGGCATACATGCACCATTTATATATGCCGAAGCATGGGGGCATCCTCCCGCAAAAAAGTTATGCCGCACACACATGGTCGGACTTTTCCACGGGCAAGCCTCCGTCGGATTCGACCGTATGTACGCGGCATTAGGAGCAAAATCGCTCCTCCGCTCCTCCGCCCCTGCTGCCCCAATGCTTCGGCATATATGCTTTTTTTTTTTAACTGTGGTGGTGAAATCACCTCCTACAGCACTGGAGTCGCAGGGATCAGGCCTGTCTCTGCGAACGCTGCAGTTATGTGTGTTGTGTTTTGTAAGTGACAGTGATCAATCGATACTGCACTTGGGTGGCCTGGGCTGGACGAAGGGGCAAAACGCAGGTGCTAGCAGGTATCTGGGCTGATCCCGCTAACACTGCGTTTTTGGGAACCCTAAACTGCTGGGGACGCTAGTATAGATCTGATCAGATCAGATATTGATCTGATCAGATACTATACCACTAAGGGGGGTGTATGCTTCACGCGTGGGTGTTAGCGCTACTGGCACTAACCTGACGCTGCCTGGGGTGTGACGCAGACCCTCTCTGACGCTAAAACCTAATTGATATCACCCGCCGGGCGATCAGGGGGTTAAACCTTTATTGGGTTATATATACGGCGGGTGCCCTGACACTATAAAAAGCAAACTAATTAACCAGCGTGACCCGTAACACTTATATGGTGATCACTGGTGAAAGGGTTAACTAAGGGCAATTAGGGGGTTAAAACCTTTATTAGATAATATATGGGGGTACCTGACGCTTTAAAAACCTGCGGCGAACCTAAAAAAAATTACTGGCTACCGATCTGCATCACCGACGCTAAGACAGCGATCAGAAAAATGATCGCTTAGCGACAGTGGTGATAGGGGGTGAAAGGGTTGCCTGGGGGGCGATCAAGGGGGTTAAACCTTTATTAGATCATTTATGGGGGTACCTGACGCTATAAAAACCTGCGGCGAACCTAAAAAAAATTCCTGGCTACCGATCTGCATCACCGACAATAAGACAGCGATCAGAAAAATGATCGCTTAGCGACAGTGGTGATAGGGGGTGAAAGGGTTACCTGGGGGGCGATCAAGGGGGTTAAACCTTTATTAGATAATTTATGGGGGTGTCACGGGCCGGACTGACGGCTAGTGGGGATACAGGAGGTGGATCCCCTGTACCAGAGAGGGGATGGCACGGGTCGTACTGAGGGACCGGTTCTAAGCAGCTACCGGTTTTCACCAGAGCCCGCCGCAAAGCGGGATGGACTTGCTGCGGCGGTAGCAACCAGGTCGTGTCCTCCAGTAGCGACTTCACCTCTCTGGCGGCTGAGATAGGCGCGGTACAAAAGGACTAGGCAGAGGCAAGGTCAGACGTAGCAGAGGGTCAGGGCAGGCGGCAATGGTTCGTAGTCTGAGACAGTGGCAGCAGGTCAGATACACAGGCAAGGCAACTCACAAAACGCTTCCACAGGGTACTAAGACAACAAGATCCGGCAAGGACAGGAAGGGGAAGTGGATTTATATCAGATTTGGGTGTGCACACAGTAATTGGGCCAGGCACCAATCAATGGTGCGCTGGCCCTTTAAATCTCAGAATCTCAGCGGGGCCGCGCGCGCCGGGAAGGAGCAGGAGGAGGATGGTGAGTAGGATGGGATGCGATCCGCGGACGGAGATGTGCCGCCGTGTGGATCGCATCCCCGCCGGTAACAGAGCAGTGCCCACGGCCAGGGGGGCTGACCGGAGCGCTGCAGGGGGACCGACGCGGCGAGCGCTCCGGGAAGGATGGGACACCCGGAGCGCTCGGCGTTACAGTACCCCCCCCCTGAGGTCTCCCCCTTTTCTTGGAACCCAAGAATCTACGGATGAGCTCCTTGTCTAAAATGTTGGTCTCAGGCTCCCAGGATCTCTCTTCAGGACCACAGTTCTCCCAATCAATTAAAACATTTTTTTTACCTCGGATGACATTGGAGGCGAGGATTTCTTTCACCGAGAAGACATCGGAAGAACCAGAGACAGGAGCAGGAGCAGTGACCTTGGGGGAAAATCGGTTAAGAATGAGGGGTTTGAGAAGAGACACATGAAAAGAATTGGGGATACGAAGAGAAGGAGGAAGATGAAGTTTGTAAGAGACAGAATTGATTTGGTTTTTGATTTTAAAAGGTCCGAGGTAACGAGGGCCCAGCTTGTAGCTAGGTACCCGAAACCGAACATATTTGGAGGAGAGCCACACTTTGTCACCAGGGACATAGACAGGAGGAATTCTTCTTTTTTTATCTGCATGTCTCTTCATGCGGGCAGAGGCCAGTGATAGCGACTTTTGAGTCTCTTTCCAGATAGAGGTGAAGTCTTGAGTTAATTCATCCACGGCAGGAACTCCAGAAGAAGTGGTGATGGGGAGGAGGGGCAATGGGTGATGGCCGTAGACCACAAAGAAAGGTGATTTGGAGGACGATTCAGAGTTCTTGAAATTGTATGAGAATTCTGCCCAGGGTAATAGGTCGACCCAATCGTCTTGACGGGCGGAGACAAAATGTCGTAAGTAGTCACCAAGGACCTGGTTAACTCTCTCCACCTGTCCATTGGATTGCGGGTGATAAGCGGAAGAAAAATTCAACTTAATCTTTAGTTGAGTACAGAGAGCTCTCCAAAATTTTGAGATGAATTGAACGCCTCTATCAGAGACGATATGTGAGGGTAGCCCATGGAGACGGAAAATTTGAAGAAAAAAATGCTTCGCCAACTGAGGTGCAGTAGGCAGACCAGGAAGCGGGACAAAATGAGCCATTTTCGAAAAGCGGTCAACGACCACCCAGATGACAGTGTTACTATGAGACAAAGGAAGGTCCGTGATGAAATCCATGGCAATGTGGGACCATGGTTGTTCAGGCACAGGTAGAGGAAGGAGAAGACCTGCAGGCTTCTGGCGTGGAGTCTTGTCACGTGCACAGATAGTGCAGGCCCGTACAAAGTCAGTCATATCTTTTTCCTGGGTAGGCCACCAATAGTGTCTGGCCATCAATTGTATGGATTTTTTGATCCCAGCGTGACCGGCTAGATGGGAGGAATGGCCCCACCTGAGTATCTGGAGACGAAGGCATGGAGGAACGAAAGTTTTTCCTGGAGGAACTGGCACCAGAGAAGCAGGAGCAGAGGAAATCAGACACTCAGGGGGTACGATGTGTTGAGGGGGAGTCCCGGTTTCAGAGGCATCGGAGGAACGGGACAAGGCACCAGCCCTGACATTCTTGTCTGCGGGACGAAAATGGATCTGGAAATTGAACCGGGCAAAGAACAATGACCACCTGGCCTGGCGAGGATTTAAGCACTGAGCGGACTGAAGGTAGGACAAATTTTTATGGTCAGTGTAGATGGAGATAGGGTGAAGGGATCCTTCCAGGAGATGTCTCCACTCTTCTAATGCCAGCTTGATGGCCAACAGTTCACGGTCACCTATGGAATAGTTTTTTTCAGGAGGGGAGAAGGTTTTAGAGAAAAAAACACACGTGACGTTTCCTCCTTTAGCGTTTTTTTGAAGAAGAACAGCTCCGGCTCCTACCGAGGAGGCGTCAACTTCAAGGAAGAACGGCTTTATGGGGTCTGGTCGAGACAGGACAGGTGCAGAGGAGAAGGCGGTCTTAAGGCGAGTAAAGGCTTCTTCCGCTTGAGGTGGCCAGGACTTTGGATTCGCGTTTTTCTTAGTCAGTGCCCCTATAGGAGCAACGATGGTGGAGAAGTGGGGTATGAACTGACGATAGTATTTGGCGAATCCAAGGAAGCGTTGGATAGCACGGAGTCCAGAGGGGCGTGGCCAATCCAAGACTGCGGAGAGCTTGTCAGGGTCCATTTGAAGGCCTTGTCCTGAGACCAGATAACCTAGGAAAGGAAGGCTGCTGCGCTCAAAAAGGCATTTTTCAAATTTAGCGTAAAGATGATTTACGCGGAGGCGCTGGAGCACTTGACGGACATGGAGCCGATGTTCCTCAAGGTTGGTAGAGAAGATTAGGATGTCGTCAAGATAGACAACCACACAGGTATACAGTACGTCCCGAAAGATTTCATTGACAAAATCCTGAAAGACTGCAGGAGCGTTGCAAAGTCCGAATGGCATGACGAGATATTCAAAGTGACCATCTCTGGTGTTAAATGCGGTTTTCCATTCATCTCCTTCACGGATTCTGATGAGGTTATAAGCGCCCCTGAGGTCCAATTTCAAAAAACTTTTGCTCCGCGCAGACGGTCAAAGAGCTCCGAGATGAGAGGCAGAGGGTAGCGATTTTTAATAGTGATTTTATTGAGACCACGATAGTCTATGCAAGGGCGTAGTGATCCGTCCTTCTTGGCAACGAAGAAGAACCCCGCTCCGGCTGGAGAAGATGATTTCCTAATAAAACCTCTCTTGAGGTTCTCCTGTATGTAATCAGTCATGGCCTTGGTTTCAGAAGAGGAGAGAGGGTAAATTCTGCCACGGGGTGGTGTAGTACCTGGGAGCAAGTCAATGGGGCAGTCGTAGGGTCTATGTGGTGGTAAGACCTCCGCCTGTTTTTTGCAAAAGACATCAGAAATGTCCTGATAGGCCTTAGGAAGGCCGGGCAAAGGAGTAGCGATGGGAACTTGACTGGTGGGTACAGACGTAAGACAATGCTTGTGGCAGGAGTAGCCCCAGGATTTGATGTCCCCAGTGGTCCAGTCGAGGGTAGGAGAATGGCGCTGGAGCCAGGGTAGGCCAAGAAGGATGTCAGAAGTACAGTTCGGCAAAACAAAGAATTCAATTCTTTCTTGGTGAAGAACACCAACGGACATGAGCAGGGGTTCGGTGCGGTAACGCACGGTACAATCCAGATTCTCTCCATTTACAGAGGAAATGAAGAAGGGTTTGATGAGACGGATAACAGGAACGTTGAACCTGTTGATGAAAGAGGCTTCAATAAAGTTTCCTGCAGAACCAGAGTCCAGGAAGGCCACCGCAGAGAAGGGGGAGCCAGCAGAAGGGGAAATCCGCACAGGAATAGTCAGACGTGGAGAGGAAGAATTCACACCTAGTAACGCCTCTCCCACGTTCACTAGGTGCGGGCGTTTCCCTGACGTAGAGGACGAATAGGGCAGTCCTTTAGGAAATGTTCAGAGCTCGCACAATAAAGGCATAAGTTCTCATTCCTACGGCGAGTCCTCTCTTGTAGGGTCAGGCGAGATCGGTCCACCTGCATGGCCTCCTCGACGGAAGGCATAGTATCAGGATGCGTTGGATTCAGGAAGAGAGGAGCCAGGCGCGGATAACGCCTGGTGCGAACAAGATCTTCCTCCTGGCGAAGCTCTTGGCGTCTTTCAACGTAGCGTATGTCAATGCGGGTAGCTAAGTGGATGAGCTCTATCAGGGAGGAGGGTATCTCTCGTGCGGCCAGACAATCCTTGATGTGGCTGGATAAACCTTTCTTGAAGGTCGCGCAGAGAGCCTCATTATTCCAGGCTAGCTCTGAGGCCAGTGTGCGGAACTGTATGGCATATTCGCCCACAGAGGAGTTTCCTTGGACAAGGTTAAGCAGGGCGGTTTCAGCGGATGAGGCTCGGGCTGGTTCCTCAAAAACGCTACGAACCTCAGCAAGGAAGGACTGAACGGTGGCTGTAGCAGGGTCATTGCGGTCCCAGAGTGGCGTGGCCAAGGCCAAGGCCTTCCCAGACAACAGGCAGACCACGAATGCCACCTTAGACCGTTCTGTGGAAAACTGGTCTGACATCATCTCAAGATGCAGGGAACATTGGGACAAGAATCCCTGGCACATCCTAGGGTCCCCATCAAATTTCTCCGGAAGAGACAAGCGGATCTTCGAGGTAGTAGCGGCAGCTCGGAGAGGGGAAGATGCTGGAGCTTGTGGCGGCAGACGCTGCTGGATCATGGCGGTCAACTGCGACAGCTGCTGTCCTTGTTGGGCAATCAATTGCGACTGCTGGGCAACCACGGTAGTGAGATCAGCGAGACTAGGCAGCGGCACGTCAGCCGGATCTACTGTCACGGGCCGGACTGACGGCTAGTGGGGATACAGGAGGTGGATCCCCTGTACCAGAGAGGGGATGGCACGGGTCGTACTGAGAGACCGGTTCTAAGCAGCTACCGGTTTTCACCAGAGCCCGCCGCAAAGCGGGATGGACTTGCTGCGGCGGTAGCAACCAGGTCGTGTCCTCCAGTAGCGACTCCACCTCTCTGGCGGCTGAGATAGTCGCGGTACAAAAGGACTAGGCAGAGGCAAGGTCAGACGTAGCAGAGGGTCAGGGCAGGCGGCAATGGTTCGTAGTCTGAGACAGTGGCAGCAGGTCAGATACACAGGCAAGGCAACTCACAAAACGCTTCCACAGGGTACTAAGACAACAAGATCCGGCAAGGACAGGAAGGGGAAGTGGGTTTATATCAGATTTGGGTGTGCACACAGTAATTGGGCCAGGCACCAATCAATGGTGCGCTGGCCTTTTAAATCTCAGAAGGCCGGTGATGTAAAAAAAGTCGCGACCTATGCAGGGTCTCGACCGCGTCACTTCCGGTGCAGCTACGTCAAAATCACAGCTGATGGCGGCCTCGACTGCGCATGCGCGGCTTCACCGCACCTATACCGCGCATGCGCAGACGCCCAATTCGGTCCGTGAAAATTAAAGACTCGAGCGGGCGGGCGGAGGCGTTGCCAATTGCTTAAGATTGTCGGCAGCACCGCCTCCAGCCCCGCCCCCAACACGCCCCGGCTAGCCTGTTCTGGGGAAGGGGGCGGGCAACTTAACACTATGTATATTAATAGGACCGAGGTCGCAAAAAAATATATAGCTGCACCGCCTCCAGCCCCTAACACGCCCCTAGCCTGCTCTGCTCTGGAGAAGGGGGACGGGCAACCTAGCAATTGAACACTGTTCATATATAGAGCTGCACCGCCTCCAGACCCGCCCCCGCCGTAAGCAGAAGTGTATTAATATATGCACTCTAAGTGTATCAGTGTCTAAGTAGTCTAAGTATATAAGCAGTGTCTGTAGTGTATTATTTTTAGGAGAATCTTGGATTGACACAGCAGTGGGAGGGGCCAAGGTCATGTAAACTCACATCACCATTCTAGAAGGCTCTGATAGACAGAGTGCAAGTGGGAGGGGCTAAGGTCATGTATAGTTTTTGAAAATTCTAGAAGACGACACTCAGGACGTTGGAGGCACTGGATAAAGAGCGGAGACAATCTTTAACCAGAGCAGCTGGCAGACTGTTGCATTTTCACAGCTTTAGCAGGAGAAGCAGCTTGTAGTGTCAACTATTTACACACCGACAGCAGCAGGATCTTTTCTGGGTCAAGGATTTTCACAGGCAAGTTCTTGGTTGAGGATCTTATGTGGTGGATAGCCTCTGATGTAATGGGGAAAGGCCTGTAATGTGATGGGGGCCCTCTGATGTGATGGGTGAGTCTGGGCCTGTAATGTGATGGGGGCCCTCTGATGTGATGGGTGGGTCTGGGCCTGTAATGTGATGTGGGCCCTCTGATGTGATGGGTGGGTCTGGGCCTGTAATGTGATGGGGGGCCCTCTGATGGGTGGGTCTGGGCCTGTAATGTGATGGGGGGGGTCTAGGCCTGTAATGTGATGGGTGGGGGCTATTTGATTACTAAATACTAAGGGTACTTTCACACTGAGGCACTTGGTGCACGGCTGGTAAAGCCCTGCTATTTTTCGCGGCGTTTTATTGATGTGTTTGGTGTGATTTTTGTCCGTTCCGTACGTTTTTAACCCCTGCTCGCAAAACCCGGCTGCAAAATCTGCGCTTTGCGTGCCGTTTGGAGGCGCTACCCCATTGATTTCCATGGGCAGGGGCGGTATATTTACCACTCCTACAGCGCCTGAAAGATGCGGCTGCCAGGATTTTTTTTTACCATCCTGCAACACTCCAGTGTGAAAGGAGCGGCACTGGTTTTAGCGTAATATCGCCTCAGTGTGAAAGCAGCCTTAAGCCCTGTACACACGATCGGATTTACGATGGAGTCAAATCCGATGGATTTTTGCAGCGGAATTCAGATGAAGCTGACTTCCATCAGTCTTGCCTACACACCATCAGACAAAATTCCGACCATCCCAAACGCGGTGACGCACAACACGTACGACGGCATTATAAATGTGAAGTTCAAATCCAATGGCGCCATCCTTTGGGCTGCTTTTGCTGATTTCGTGTTACCGCGTGTTAGTAAAAATTTGGTGTTAGCCAATTTGCGCTTATCATTTAATGTGCTTTTCAGTCAGTTACAGCATGACAAAGTGCTATCTCCATTACGAATACTAGTTTTAACAGAACAAGCGCTCCCGTCTTGTAATTTAGTCTGAGCATGCGTGGATTTTTCTCCAATGGAGTTCCATACAGACGATCGGAATTTCCTACCTTTTTTTTTCTCATTGTAAAAATGTCACATGTTCTATTTTGATCTAGGTTCGTCTGTCTAGGTACGTCCTATGAAAACAGTCCATCGGACTGTTTTCATCAGTAAAACCAATCGTGTGTGTATAGGGCTTAAAGTGGATGTAAAGCCACTCTCATCCTTTCTAAAGTACTGCCATAGTGCTGATCTATAAGGATATAGATGCCTCCTGCATGTATCCTTATCTGTCAAATGTCTCCCCTCTGTCTGTTATAAGAACTGAAAAACTGCAGATTCTGTGGGCAGGTCTGTTGTCTGGAGCTCGGTGGGTGGAGTCGTGATGTCAGTAGACTCCCCGCCCACCTCTACACTCCCCTTGTCAACATGCATTTTCTCCTGTGTATTCCTTCTGCTATGATCACTAACATCCAGTCAAAATCCAGAAAAGTAACCACATGACTTCAGAAAAAGGAGTGGGGGGTGGGAATTGAAAAAATAATGCCTGTCTAAAGCTAGTGCACGAGATATGTAAACAACCTGTCACTCAAAGCAAGGGGGCGGAACGGACAAAGGTTCTTCTCTGTTTGTCCCTTTTATCTCAATGAACAATAAAACAGGATTGTTCAGAGCTGGATTAACTCTTTGTGGCAAGACCTGGCACAAATGATAGGAAATCTTATACTCTACATTGTGACAGCAAACAAAAAAATTGTGTTTACATGGACTTTAAGTCTTTGAAATGTTACGATTGTACTATTTTTGCTGTGAATGGTGATCTAATTTTTTTAGGTATGGAGAAGAAGTACGCAGACGTTTTTTAGATTCCTTTCTGTAGGAGAATACCCATCCGGGTATGACAAGTCTCAGAGATATAGGTTCCGGCAGACCACTGCTAAATTTACCCTAAAGGGTAAGTATCAGAAATAAAAGAATTTTTAGTTGTTTTTAGAAAATATGTTTGTCATGAATGTAGCCATTTGAATTTTCCCTTTCATTACAGAACGTGGTATCTTTGTTGGAACTAAAAGATTTATTGAATCGGAGGAAGAAGCTAAGAATATCTTTTCTCAGTTTCATTCAACACCAATTGGAGGCCATGCAGGAGTCAACAAAACGCAGTCGACAATCTGCTCAAGATTCTACTGGCATGGAATGAGTATAGATATTCGGAACTGGGTACACACTAATTAATTTTATGTCTTACAATTTTTATGAAAATGGTACACAGGTTAACATATATTTCCCTACAGATCGGGGAATGCGAGAAGTGCCAGAAGGTTGGAAAGCCTTTAGCAGCACCTCAGCCGTTACAATGTATTAAGGTAAATAACTATTGCAGTCTAAAATCACAGATATTATTACATTACTATATACAAAATCATTATTATTTTTTTCATCTCATTAGGTGTCTTCTGTTTGGGAGCTTGTAGGTATTGACCTAACAGGCCCTTTGCCAAAAACAGAGGATGGCTTTCAGTACATTTTGACGGCCACCGATTACTTTTCTAAGTGGGTTGAGGCATTTCCACTCAAGACAAAGACAGCAGCAGAGGTGGGACGCCATTTATGTGCTATGATCTACCGACATGGTTGTCCACAGCGCATACTCTCTGACCAGGGCAGAGAATTTGTGAACCAAGTATGTGTAATTTCCATTTACCATTTTTGTAACATGACATTGTCATTTGTTGGTTCATTATAATTTTATATCCCTATGTTTGTTTTTTTAAAGCTCAACGACCGGATGTGCAGCATGCTTGGTATCAAAAGGAGCGTGACAGCGGCGTATCATCCTCAAACAAACGGTCTGGATGTGAGAAGACCAATCACAACATCAAGCGGTAAGTTTAATTAAGTCTTGTTTATCTTCTGAGTTTTATTCAAATATTCTTCCACAGGTTTCTCTTTGATACACTCCCTTATTGTCCAGACCAATTTTCATCTTTCAGTGCTCTGACACTTTCAATGACAATTACTCAGTCATGCATCACTTTACCTAAATTATTTGTAAAGTATAATTTGTTCACACAAATTGATCTTTCTTTTGGTGTTACTTAATCAACACTTGTACTCGGATACTCTGATGGGCTGGAGACAAGTATTTTTTAGGGTCATATAGACAGTTATTCTTTTTTTTGGGTGAAATGTTTGGATTGTATTTGACTACAGCAAGCAATAACCCTGTTACTGCAATCTCCTCCTCACAATGCATCAGTGTATGAGGAGAACCCATTCATGTTGAGTTATTGCCATTTTGTTGATATGTGTCCAGCGTTGATTGGACACAGCCAGGCACGTATTAATGAGGCATTTTCATTGGCTACTTATCCCGATAAGAAATGGGCTGTGTCCCGAGGGGGACGCCTCACCCCCAATCGCCGGGCCGAAGGGTTCCGTTTACATAACCACTTCCCTTAATTCGGTATAGTAATGTTCCTCTTGCATTCCACATTTGTCTCTGATATTACATGCTTTGAACTATAAATTATATATTATTAATGAGAGTGTGGTGTTAATGTGTTTATCTTGTTTCATCATTTATTATAGAGCTCTTGCAAAATTGGTGAATGAACAACATACAAATTGGGATGTTTACTTGGAAGCGACCTTATTTTCTCTAAGATCGAAGGTCCAAACAACGACCAAGCGTTCACCATTCCTTTTGATGTGCGGGAGGGAGGCAGTCTTCCCAGCAGAGGTTCCAATTGACCTTCCAGTGAGTTTTTTTTTGTTTTGTCTACAGCTAATTATTTTATAGTAATATAATTGTGTAGTCTGTGTGTGTATATATTTGATGGTTATTTCTTAAATATTTGTTAAATGGTAATGTAAGTTGATATAAATGTATGTAAGTAAACATTTTTAGGTATTCATAAGCATTTCAATCACAAATTTTCAGTTCTATTTTTCTGGGAACTGTATGCCTAGATTACAACATGTATGTATTTATTTATTCATTTTGTCAAAACTCTTAACTGACACATTGTTCTACTATTCATTAAAACTTTTTTTTTATTTTTTTTACTGCAGCTTTCCACAATTATTCTACCACAGGAGAACGATTACAAAGCATTCATGGAGGAAAAGAAGAATGCGATGGAAAAAGAGCAAAAAATCACATTACAAAATATCATGATGTCACAGGAGAAGCAGAAGACGGCGTTTGATAAAAAGGTGAAACAAAAGTATAAGGCATTATCTTATAATATTGGTGATGAGGTTCTTGTTTTTAATTCTAGGAAGCGTGGAAGGAAAGGAGGAAGACTGGAAAGTGACTTCAAAGGGCCATACAGGTCCTTCTCAAAAAATTAGCATATTGTGATAAAGTTCATTATTTTCTGTAATGTACTGATAAACATTAGACTTTCATATATTTTAGATTCATTACACACAACTGAAGTAGTTCAAGCCTTTTCTTGTTTTAATATTGATGATTTTGGCATACAGCTCATGAAAACCCAAAAATCCTATCTCAAAAAATTAGCATATTTCATCCGACCAATAAAAGAAAAGTGTTTTTAATACAAAAAAAGTCAACCTTCAAATAATTATGTTCAGTTATGCACTCAATACTTGGTCGGGAATCCTTTTGCAGAAATGACTGCTTCAATGCGGCGTGGCATGGAGGCAACCAGCCTGTGGCACTGCTGAGGTGTTATGGAGGCCCAGGATGCTTCGATAGCGGCCTTAAGCTCATCCAGAGTGTTGGGTCTTGCGTCTCTCAACTTTCTCTTCCCAATATCCCACAGATTCTCTATGGGGTTCAGGTCAGGAGAGTTGGCAGGCCAATTGAGCACAGTAATACCATGGTCAGTAAACCATTTACCAGTGGTTTTGGCACTGTGAGCAGGTGCCAGGTCGTGCTGAAAAATGAAATCTTCATCTCCATAAAGCTTTTCAGCAGATGGAAGCATGAAGTGCTCCAAAATCTCCTGATAGCTAGCTGCATTGACCCTGCCCTTGATAAAACACAGTGGACCAACACCAGCAGCTGACATGGCACCCCAGACCATCACTGACTGTGGGTACTTGACACTGGACTTCAGGCATTTTGGCATTTCCCTCTCCCCAGTCTTCCTCCAGACTCTGGCACCTTGATTTCTGAATGTACTTTGGACCACTGAGCAACAGTCCAGTGCTGCTTCTCTGTAGCCCAGGTCAGGCGCTTCTGCCGCTGTTTCTGGTTCAAAAGTGGCTTGACCTGGGGAATGCGGCACCTGTAGCCCATTTCCTGCACACGCCTGTTCACAGTGGCTCTGGATGTTTCTACTCCAGACTCAGTCCACTGCTTCCGCAGGTCCTCCAAGGTCTGGAATCGGTCCTTCTCCACAATCTTCTTCAGGGTCCGGTCACCTCTTCTCATTGTGCAGCGTTTTCTGTCACACTTTTTCCTTCCCACAGACTTCCCACTGAGGTGCCTTGATACAGCACTCTGGGAACAGCCTATTCGTTCAGAAATTTCTTTCTGTGTCTTACCCTCTTGCTTGAGGGTGTCAATGATGGCCTTCTGGACAGCAGTCAGGTCGGCAGTCTTACCCATGATTGCGGTTTTGAGTAATGAACCAGGCTGGGAGTTTTTAAAAGCCTCAGGAATCTTTTGCAGGTGTTTAGAGTTAATTAGTTGATTCAGATGATTAGGTTAATAGCTCGTTTAGAGAACCTTTTCATGATATGCTAATTTTTTGAGATAGGAATTTTGGGTTGTCATGAGCTGTATGCCAAAATCATCAATATTAAAACAAGAAAAGGCTTGAACTACTTCAAGTTGTGTTTAACGAATCTAAAATATATGAAAGTCTAATGTTTATCAGTACATTACAGAAAATAATGAACTTTATCACAATATGCTAATTTTTTGAGAAGGACCTGTATATTATCATGGGCATGTGTGGCAAGGTTGTTCAGGTGGCAAATATGCAGGGTCTTGCACTGAAGCAAAAAATTAATATCGACCACATCAAGCCATTCAGGAGAAGCAACGAGAGTTCAGCACCCCGGCCGGAAAGTCATGTCCAGTCATTTAACTCGCCTGAGGAGATCACCACCACCATATCATCTACGCCGCAAAGGACCTCCGTAATACAATTCGCTACACCACAAAAGGTCAGTAGTATTAAGGTAACAGCAAACTTGATACATGAATACCTTGCATAAATCTGCATTTCATATAGAGTGCCTTCTTCTGTTTTGTCAGCTTATTTTTCATTCGTGTAGTATATACATCCTAAAGTTATAATAAAATTAATTGATTAACATTAATTTTGGTTTTTAAAGACTTCAGCAGCTTTCATCCCTGACATAGCAGATAAAAGAGGTATCAGTTTAATGGGTTATTCAATACTACCTTGACCCCGTTGGTCATTTGTTTGGCCGTGCCCTGTTGGTTGGCCTAGTCTTCTCACTCTGTTGGTCATTCTGGCCTTTGTAGTTTTAAGTTGCCGCTGTTTGGCATTCTGTTCTATCCAGTTCTTGTTTAATTAACATTGAAAGTTTGATATTATACCAATGTCAATCTACAGGTTGAGTAAAAGCCTTATCAGAAATGCCTTTGCACAATAGTGATTTTGATTCAGCTATACTAGCGTGTGTGTGTGTGTGTGTATATATATATATATATATATATATATATATATATATATATATATATAATGGAGCTGGGATCCAGATTAAATCCAATTGTAAACAATTTTCCAATTAAACCTTGTACAAAGGGCCAAGCTTTAGGCGTCCTGTGCAAATACTCTTCACAGCGCCCCTTCCTTACCACATCCCTCTACATATATATATACACACACACACTCATTTAATATTTTGAAGAAAAAAAACATATAAAAAAATCGGTATGCTTTTTCAGATTCGGTAATACTCAACTTGTATTGGCTTTGGCTCCCAAGGGTACAATAACAGACATGTAATTTACTATTTATTTTTTATTTTTTTTCTCAGTTAAAACCATTTGGGCTGCAGAAAATCTTGGCTCGGTGGAAGCAGAAGTGGGACCATACAAGCTGTATGTGTCTTCATTTCAAACGCTGCGTGAGAGAGGGTGGTTGGTGGATGAGGTGAGATACTACACTCAATTTTGAAAGTGTATCAAAACCAATATTTCACCATTTTTGTGATTCTTAATTTATTTTGATTTGTTTTTTAATGCAGGTGATTGATGCTTATCTTTACAATTTGAAAGAAAAGCATCAGGCAAGTGTGAATTGTGTGTATGCTTGTCTTATATGTATTTTGCATTGTTAGGATTTGTTGCTAATTTTTAATGTGTTTTTTTGACAGGAACCTGTTCACCTAATGTCTGCAGTGATTGCAACGGCGATGTTTACTGGACAAACTAGTAGGCTTGGCAAGGTTGGTCACAATTACAACTATACATGAGAATATATATATAATTAGTTTTACTTAACTGGCTTTCTACCTCCTTTCAGATGTTTCCTACAGAAGAACTCTCGCTGTGTCCTATTAACATCAATAAACACTGGATTTTAGTGGTAATTTATTTCTGAAATAAGTTAATTTGCCAATCTTAAAGGGGTTGTAAAGGTTCGTGTTTTTTTCACCTTTATGCATCATATGCATTAAGGTGAAAAAATAACTGGCAATCACGCCCCCCCCCTTTTACTTACCTGATCCAGTTCACCTGCTTGGCGCGTCCACGGCGCCCTCTTCTCCATGGAGTCTCGTTGTTGATTGAATAGATTGATAGGAGCGCAGCCATTGGCTCCATCTGCTGTCAATCAAATGCAATGACACGTGGGGGAGGGGTGAATTCATAAACTCAGTGTCTATGGACGCAGAGTGTATGGCATAGGAGCGCGCACGCAAGGTAACACCCTCGGGAGAGAGCTTCCTAGAGGGGGTTATCTAATGCAGTGAGGAAACGCATAAGCCACCAAAGGGCCCCTGAAGAGTATGTTCGTGCCACTCTGCAAAACGAATTGCACAGTGGAGATCAGTATAACATTTTTGTTATTTTTAAAAACAAATAACTGAACTTTTACAACCCCTTTAACATAATGTTATCATGCACTATTCTATTTTATTTAGATTTTTTATGTATACAGATATTGCACAATAACCTATGACACCACAGAGTGTATCTGCTCTATATTGTAATGAAATTTGTGTGATTCTCACAATTTTTTTTTAGATTATCATGATGTCGAAGAAGGCCCTTATTGTTATGGACCCGTTGGGAAACGAACTTTCCTACCATTCAGGGTTGCATGACAATTGGAGGTAAGTGTGCCTATGTGCCAAAAAATGGCAATAACATAAGTATATGAGTTTCAAATTGCGTGTTTAATTTTTTTGATATTTTTTTTATTTTATATATATATATATATATATATATATATATATATATAAAACCAAAAACAGTCTCTTCTTGAGGATGAATAATCAGGAAGACCAAGCTGCCAACTGGAATACCTGGATAATGGAGCACAGCAATCAGCAGGATTCCAGTAGCTGTGGTGTCTTGATCTTAATGGTACATATTGATTTTGTAATTTTTTTAGCAGTATTTCAGTCTATTCTAAAAATGTTATTTGCTGTTACAAATGTTACATGTTGTTTTACAGTTTGCAAAGGAGTTCCTAAAGACGAAGACCATCAATGCAGTCAGTACCTTTGCTGAAGCAGTGATGGATGCTTGTCTTGAAATAGCTTGTGATCTACTCCGGTACAGTACATAAGGTCAGTTTTGTTACACCGTGGAAGAAAGCTTTGTGAAGCTAAATTCTATTAATACTCAAAATCCAAACTGCTTTAAAGCGGAGCTCCACCCTAAAGTGGAACTTCCGCTCATCGGAACCCTCCCCCCCTTCCGGTGTCACAATTGACACCTTTCAGGTTGGAGTGGGGTGCAGATACCTGTCTAAGACAGGTATTTGCACCCACTTCCGGGAGTCCTCTCTGCAGGAAGTACGTCACTTCCCCCAGAATTCCCGTTGTGTTCTGGGAGACACTCGGCTCCCAGAACACAGGGGGACCAGTCAGAACGGCGCAGCGAGACTCGCGCATGTGCCGTAGGGAACTAGGCAGTGAAGCCGCAAGGCTTCACTGCCTGGTTCCCTCACCGAGGATGGCGGGGGGGGGGTCAGCAGAGTGACGAGCGATTGCTCGTCCTCTGCTATGGATGTTGCTGGACTCCAGGACAGGTAAGTGTCCTAATATTAAAAGTCAGCACCTGCAGTATTTGAAGCTGCTGGGTTTTAATATTATTATTTTTTTGGCGGAGCTCCTCTTTAATCATCGACCTGCAAACATGTTGATTAGAAAATCATTCCAAGAATGATAAATGTGCAAATACACAATGCCTGACATTAACATATTGTACTTTAATGTAACATGTTGTTTTTATTTTAGTAGGTGCAATATCAGTCAATTTTAAAATCTCTCTCCATCTGCTTGGGATCCCATAAAACAAAAACATGCTTATGTCCAGGATGGAGTAGTCTAAATAAGGTGTTATGAATGCTGATATGAAAGGTGTGTATGGGCATCAGCTGGTGTTGAAAGTCTTGATGTCTGGAAATATTACTGTGTACTTCTGTGTGTCCATGGTGATGTGTGTATGATTATTAGTTGGGATGGTACTCTTGATGAACGTAAATTATGGTGTGTACATGGTTGGTGATGTGTTGTGTGGTTGGTAGCAGGGATGGTACTCTTGATGAATGGAAAGTATGGTGTGTACATGGTGATGTGTTGTTTGGTTGGTAGCAGGGATGGTACTCTTGATGAATGGAAAGTATGGTGTGTACATGGTGATGTGTTGTGTGGTTGGTAGCAGGGATGGTACTCTTGATGAATGGAAAGTATGGTGTGTAAATGGAGATATGAATGGTCAGTAACAAGGGTTGAAGCCTTGACGTGGCGTTACTGCTCACTTGGATAACCAGGTGCCAATTCAACCAGTATGAGCGACTATAATATGTATCTTGTTAAAGAAATTGTGTTCTTTTATTAAAATGCCTCCACGGAAGTGCCTTGGCCTGCAGGAACCAAGGGAACTGAGCATGTGTGCTGTGCGAGAGATGGCCTGCTCCATTGTGTGTAAAAAGGTAATGGGAGTCACCTTGAGCGGGGGGGATCGTGCACCACAGCTTACCTTAGAGACATCAGAAAACTCCTTGTTCAGCTCCTCAGGCCCCTCTTATGTGCAAGTCACCCTGTGTCTATTATTGGCATAGGGTAACCAAAAAACATTTAAGGTGACAAATAGCTAATGGACACTTAGAGCGTGGTTTCGATTACTTCTAATGGGACAAAGATATTTGTCAAGTATATCCCTTAAAGCGATGAAGATAAATGTATTCTACTTTATCAGACTGTGCGACTCGTAGCAGATGTTAATATGATCAGCAAGCCACCAGTTACCGTTTGATCTCCTGCAATATTGTCAGTTTAATAAAGTGATTGTACAATATGTTTTTAGAAAAGAAATAAAAAATAACAAACATGTTATACTTGCCTCCTCTGTGCTGTTGTAGTTCCAATAAGCAGCCCCGAACCACCTCTTCCAGCCAGCAGCTGTCTATGGGGGCACCCAAGCTGAGTGTGAGAGCTTCATCTGTCCATTCAGCCACGGAGACACGACTCGGCCCCCACACCCTCTCTCCCCTGATTGTCTGACTGACAGCTGCAGGAGTCAATGGCGCCGATGCTGTCTCTCAGCCAATCAGGAGGAGTGTCCTGGACATCGCTGGGGAGAGACAGGGCTTGGGTAAGTAATTAGGGGGGCTGCTACATACAGAAATAAAAAAAATAAGTATGCCTTTCAAACTCCTTTACATATGTCTCTCCCATTGTTAATTGTATTAATTGTTCAACCTGTTTTCTCATCTATGTGTTTATAATTGTAATAATGTTTAGTTTACGGCTCCTCTACAATAAGAACCGAGTGATCGAGCTCTACTGATCGCTCATTTGCCACAGTTCATCGAGCAGAGAGCTGCTGACCAACAATTAGCAGCTCTATGCTCTCCCACGCTCTGCCCTCCCTCACAGGAGCACTGGGCTGTGGAAGAGGAGGGAGCATCCTGATTAGGCTCTCAGAAGCTCACTGAGAGGCTGAGCCGGGTGTTCTTGATGAAGCCTGAGCCTGGACTGACTACTAACACATCAGCAGAGGGGGACCTGAAACCACTCTTTGCTGATAACGGGTCAGAGGGTGGCAGAATGAACTGTAGTCCTGTGATCAACAGAAGTACAGCCAAAATAGCTTTGGCTGGACATCTCCTTTTAAATGACTGGTTAATTAGCTACTGTTAATTATATCCCTGTATGCAGTTGGCTTTACATACAGGCTTAACTGATCTGGTGTACTATAAGTTCTGTGTTATTATTTTTTTTTTACAAAAAAGTTCCAGTTCATATTAAAGATTTTGTGAGCTGGTCTTGTATGATCAGCTGCAATATCTGGTTCCTATGTCTAGACTTGAGGAATCTGTATTCTGTTGGATGCACTCAAGCTGGGTGCTGGTGAGTTCTGTCAAACCTTTGGACTGTTGTGTATGTGTGTAGGCCTGACATCAACTTCCCTGCCTGTACCCAACATCACTGGCCACCCAATGTCATCCCTTTTCACTGCCCCCCCCCATGTCTTCCCTCATCAATCATGCCACCCCATATCCTTTCTGATCACTGCAACCCCCATGTCCTCACTCATCTCTGGCACACCCCTCCTCAAAACCACTGTGCTCGCCATGTTCTCCCCCCAGCCTTTGTTTAGGGGTCTCCCTGTGTCCAGGCTGATGGGGGGGTTCATCCAAGCTGTGGTGGAATCTTACTGATCATTGCCATGGCTTGGATATTATGCCGTACAGCGATTGCCATCACATGCCTTGCTGTGCCATGTCATAGTCCTGGTCTCTCTGAAATAACTTCTGTTCATCTTCTACAGAACTGTCTCCCCAGATCACCCCAATATAAAATGGACATAATCTGATTTTGCTCTAACTTATCAAACTATGGCTTGTTTTGTGTACTTTGGGAACTGAGGTCAGGGACCACTTTTCAAGAATAAAGTATACATCTATAAATAAATTTTTCCTGCTTTTTACTTCATAATACATTGACTACATATCTACATAAATTGAACATTGCTTTCCTTGGTAAGTGACTTTATCAAGCAATGTGAAGATAACAGTCTGCCATGAGCAGTATTAACAAGAGAGTGGGCTGTCACTGATGTAAGTGGCAACTCTGATGTAAATGGGAATGCAGTGGACTCTGATATAAGGTGGTCTCTGGTGACCAGAGCACTCCTTACATCAGAGTTCCTCCTTAGAGTATGCTCTGCAGCATTTTCCTTAACATCTGAGTTCCCTTGCACTGTAAGGGGGAATCCTGCCGACTCTGATTGTAATGGCGCCCCAAATATCAAGGGGATTAACGCCGTTTACGATGTTCCCTCTCCTAGACACACATCCACTCGCTACCAATATCCACAGCTAAACGACCCTTTCCTATAGGAGCCGACCCCTCTGGAAGAAGACGAGACGCACTCTGTCTCTTCTGTAATAGGAATCCCTTTATTATTGAGAAACATTGTAACTTTATACACAATTCAATACACATGATTCAACATGAACAAGGGCCCAGCTCCACCCACACATCCCAAGACTCAACACCTCATCCTGACGTCTGCTAGGCTTCAAAAGATCCCAACACAATAGAATATACGATCTCCAATACACATCTTCTCACAAAGGGTTGGCAGCCAGTCTGTCTGGCACTTTGCAATACACACAAGGACTTAATCTCTATTCATACCAGACCTTCCCAGTCATAATGAACAATAGAAATGCAAAACAACTTAATTCCTCACAGCAATGCTTACTTAACCCCCACATACAGTATACATCCAATCTATATACAATGTATATACAGCCTTGAATATGGCTATCACAGACCATATCGGGGGTTTCTTTTATTCACCCTGTGTCCAAAGTGACCCCACTGTCACACTGATGTAAAGGGGAATGCCGGGAAATGTGATGTGGTGGGGGGGGGACTCTGGTGACCGGAGACCACCTTCCGCAGAGTGAATACACTAAGGTAAGAGGGGGGGGTTGTTACTGAGATAAGGGGAAACCTTTATATCAGTGCCCCCTTACATAATTGTATTCATTCCCCCCTTACATCAGTGAGCCCCCCTCAGACTGACCGGACGGCGCTGTCACTGATCTCCTCTCCGGTGCAGCGTGCAGGTCTCAGTTAGATGGCTCCAGGTTGATGGCTCTGATTTTATTCTATAGTCTGTTCTCCACAGTCCATACACGTCTGACTCCTCCCGTAATCCCAATCCCGGCGACGCTCTTACTCTTGATTCCTCTCCAGACTCCCCCTAAGAGACTGCAGACACCATAAAAGACAAGAGATAGTCAGAGATTGCAGACAGGTTAGAGGCTGCGGACAGGATACAGGAGGTGGTTAGAGGCTGAAGACAATAGGTGGTCAGAACATGTGTACAGGATAGAGGAGGTGGTCAGAGGATGGCGGACAGGATACAGGAGGCAGTCAGAGGATGTGGAAATGGTACAGGTGGTGGTCAGAGAATGCAGACATGTAGGGGGAGAAAACAGAGGGGTTCCCCGTGTAAGGGGTGCACACAGAGGGATCAGTCATGTAGGGGGATCACACAGTGGGATGAAGTACTGATAAGAGCTGTCACAGAAGGGCCCTCACACAGGACACATGGCAGGCAGGGCAGTGAGGTTGGCACACACAGGGTGATCAGGTTCCTGTTCTTAGGGGAGGTGGGGTCCTGATCCCTAGGGAAGATGGGGTCCCTAGGTGAGATGAAGTCCCTGTTGCCAGGGGAGATGGAGTTCCTGCCCCCAGGTGAGATGGAGTTCCTGCCCCCACGTGAGATGGGATTTCTGCCCCCAGGTGAGATAGGATTCCTGCCCCCAGGTGAGATAGGATCCCTGCCTCAGAGTGAGAAGGGGGTCCCTGTCCCCAGGGGAGAAGGGGGTCCCTGTCCCCAGGAGAGGAGGAGTTCCTGTTCCCAGGTGAGTGGCCCAGAGGGTCCCTGTTTCCAGGGGAGAAGGGGGTCCCTGTCCAAAGGAGAGAAGGTGTCCCTGTACCCAGAGGAGAAGGGAGTCCCTGTCCCCAGGAGAGAAGGGAGTCCCTGTCCCCAGGAGAGAAGGGAGTCCCTGTCCCCAGGAGAGAAGGGAGTCCCTGTCCCCAGGAGAGAAGGGGGTCCCTGTCCCCAGAAGAGAAGGGGGTCCCTGTCCCCAGGAGAGAAGGGGGTCCCTGTCCCCAGGAGAGAAGGGGGTCCCTGTCCGCAGGAGAGAAGGGGGTCCCTGTCCGCAGGAGAGAAGGGAGTCCCTGTCAGCAGGAGAGAAGGGAGTCCCTGTCAGCAGGAGAGAAGGGAGTCCCTGTCCGCAGGAGAGAAGGGAGTCCCTGTCCGCAGGAGAGAAGGGAGTCCCTGTCCACAGGAGAGAAGGGAGTCCCTGTCCACAGGAGAGAAGGGAGTCCCTGTCCACAGGAGAGAAGGGAGTCCCTGTCCACAGGAGAGAAGGGAGTCCCTGTCCTCAGGGGGAAGAAGGTTTCCCTGTCCTCAGGGGGGAGAAGGTTTCCCTGTCCTCAGGGGGGGTTTCCCTGTCCTCAGGGGGGAGAAGGGGGTCTCTGTCTTGGGGGGGAGGGGGTCCCTGTCCACAGGAGAGAAGGGAGTCCCTGTCCACAGGAGAGAAGGGAGTCCCTGTCCTCAGGGGGAAGAAGGTTTCCCTGTCCTCAGGGGGAAGAAGGTTTCCCTGTCCTCAGGGGGGAGAAGGGGGTCTCTGTCTTGGGGGGGAGGGGGTCCCTGTCCCCAGGAGAGAAGGGAGTCCCTGTCCCCAGGAGAGAAGGTGTCCCTGTACCCAGAGGAGAAGGGAGTCCCTGTCCCCAGGAGAGAAGGGAGTCCCTGTCCCCAGGAGAGAAGGGGTCCCTGTCCTCAGGGGGGAGAAGGGGGTCTCTGTTATGGGGGGGAGGTGGAGGTCCCTGTCCTCGGGGAATATGGAGTGGGATATGGGATGGTCTTACTTACCATGACCAAGTCTGCAGGTCCCTCATTTATGGTCGTCTGGGCTCCCTCCAGCAGCACGGATGGGCGATCAGCTTATCCCCAGGAAGCACAGCTATGGCTTGACAATCTGGCAGCAATTGATGGGCACAGTCATTGCGTTTGCTGGGTGCAGTGGCTGCGTTTGACGGGCACAGTGGTTGCATTTTCTGGGTGCAGTGGCTGCATTTGACGGGCACAGCGGCTGCGTTTGATGGGCACAGCGGCTGCGTTTGACAGGCACAGCGGCTGCATTTGACAGGCACAGTGGCTGCGTTTGCCGGGCGCAGTGGCTGCGTTTGACGGGCACAGTGGCTGCATTTGACGGGCACAGTGGCTGCGTTTGCTGGGTGCAATGGCTGCGTTTGCCGGGCACAGAGGCTGCGTTTGACGGGCACAGGGGCTGCGTTTGACGGGCACAGCGGCTACAATTGACGGGCACAGCGGCTACATTTGACGGGCACAGCGGCTGCATTTGACGGGCACAGCGGCTACATTTGACGGGCACAGCGGATGCGTTTGCTGGGTGCAGCGGCTGCGTTTGACAGGCACAGCGGCTGCGTTTGACGGGCACAGCGGCTGCATTTGACGGGCACAGCGGCTGCATTTGACGGGCACAGTGGCTGCGTTTGCTGGGTGCAGTGGCTGCGTTTGACGGGCACAGCGGCTGCATTTGACGGGCACAGCAGCTACATTTGACGGGCACAGCGGCTGCATTTGACGGGCACAGCGGCTGCATTTGACGGGCACAGCGGCTGCATTTGACGGCACAGCGGCTACATTTGACGGGCACAGCGGCTACATTTGACGGGCACAGCGGCTACATTTGACGGGCACAGCGGATGTGTTTGCTGGGTGCAGCGGCTGCATTTGACGGGCACAGCGGCTGCGTTTGATGGGCACAGCGGCTGCATTTGACGGGCACAGTGAGGCTGCAATTGAGTGGGGGGGGGGGGTTCAGTTTGATGAGTAATGTCTTCTATGTCTTAATGTCTCCCACAGGCAAAGTTCTATATTTTTCATGGACCTGCCATTGTGATATACACAGTGCTATGCACGGGGCCCGCCCCACTTCAGCAGAGCAGGCTAGGGGCGTGTTAGGGGCTGGAGGCGGTGCAGAACTATATTTTATGTCGACCTCGGTGGCTAGCTTGTCCGCCCCCCTTCTCCAGAGCAGGCTAGGGCGTGTTGCGGGCGGGACTGGAGGCGGTGCTGACGACAGTGTTGAGCAATTCGCAACGCCTCCGCCCGCCCGCTCGAGTCCATAATTTTCATAGACCGAAATAGGCGTCTGCGCATGCGCGGTATAGGTGCGGTGAAGCCGCGCATGCGCAGTCGAGGCCGCCATCAGCTGTGTTTTTGACGTAGCTGCACCAGAAGTGACGCGGTCGAGACCCTGCATAGGTCGAGACTTTTTTTACATCACCGGCGCGTGCGCGCCCTAGAGCGCAGCGGGACCACGCGCGCCGGGAAGGAGCAGGAGGAGGATGGTGAGTAGGATGGGATGCGATCCGCGGACGGAGATGTGCCGCCATGTGGATCGCATCCCCGCCGGTAACAGAGCAGCGCCCACGGCCAGGGGGGCTGACCGGAGCGCTGCAGGGGGACCGACGCCGCAAGCGCTCCGGGAAGGATGGGACACCCGGAGCGCTCGGCGTTACAGGGGGTACCTGACGCTATAAAAACCTGCGGCGAACCTAAAAAAAATTACTGGCTACCGATCTGCATCACTGACAATAAGACAGCGATCAGAAAAACGATCGCTTAGCGACAGTGGTGATAGGGGGTGAAAGGGTTACCTGGGGGGCAATCAAGGGGTTAAACCTTTATTAGGTAATATATTGGGGTACCTGACGCTATAAAAACCTGCGGCGAACCTAAAAAAAATAACTGGCTACCGATCGGCATCACCGACAATAAGACAGCGATCAGAAAAACGATCGCTTAGCGACAGTGGTGATAGGGGGTGAAAGGGTTACCTGGGGGGCGATCAAGGGGGTTAAACCTTTATTAGGTAATATATGGGGGTACCTGACGCTATAAAAACCTGCGGCGAACCTAAAAAAAACTGGCTACCGATCGGCATCACCGACAATAAAACAGCGATCAGAAAAACGATCGCTTAGTGACAGTGGTGATAGGGGGTGAAAGGGTTACCTGGGGGGGGGCGATCAAGGGGGTTAAACCTTTATTAGGTAAAATATGGGGGTACTCGACGCTATAAAAACCTGCGGCGAACCTAAAAAAAATTACTGGCTACCGATCGGCATCACCAACGCTAAGACCGCGATCGGAAAAATGATCGCTTAGCGACAGTGGTGATAGGGGGTTAGAGGGTTATCTGGGGGGCGATCAGGGGGTTAAACCTTTATTAGGGGGGTTTAGGGGGCTACACTGGACCTAAAACTAAACTTTGGTGACACTTTTACAGTCACAAATGTCACTGATTGCAGTGATCAGTAAATAAATGGTCACTGCAATCAGTGACACTGTGGCTGGGGGCTGGGGGGTGATCTGGGGGTGTCTGGGGGGGTGATTTATGTACCTATGTGTCCTGGTGTCAGTGTAGTGTTTTGTGCACTAACCTGGCATCTTCTCCTGTACGGCGCTCGGTATATGTGAGCGCCGCAGGAGAGATGACATCACTTCCTCTGCCTGTGTAAACATTACACAGGCAGGGGAAGCTCTCTCATTCACCGGGAGCGATCGAGAGGGGGTGGCCGGAATCGAACGGCCGTCCCCTCATGCCTGATCGCTCCCGATCAGTTAACCACCGCTCACTGTAAAGAAGGGGGGTCCGATCGGACCCCCCAACTATACAAAGGCAGTCACGTAGATATACGTGATTCTGCCTGTCTGTGCCATTCTGCCGACGTATATTTACAGTGGGCGGTCGTTAAGTGGTTAAGAGCTATGGGCGGTAGTGACGTTCTGATGTCGCTTCCGCTCTGCAATAATATGGAGCCTGGTGGGGGCCATCTTCCCCTCACTCAGCTCCACACCACAGAGGGGAGAGCTGCTGGCGGTGGAGGGCACCGGAGAGCGGCGGGAGGGGGCCTTCTCCCACCGCAGATAAAAATTATCTTCCGGTGAGTCCGTCGCGGAGACCAGACACTTTTATCTGAAAGCAGACCGCCCGCTGAAGAAAAGGATACCAGGGTTATGGCAGCTAGCTCCTGCCATAACAACGATATTCCTCTTCAAAGTGCCGACGTATAACGACGGCGTGTGCTCCGTAAGTGGTTAAAAACCCTGAACCTTTACAACCCCTTTAAGTAACACCCTTTTATAATCAACTGTCTGCTGGACACCTGTTTAATTAATAATTAGACTCACCTATAGTTGCATTCTTGTTAATAAAGATTTTGTTGTCTAAAATTTTAGCTTTGCTCCTAAGACCCCTTTCCTGACAGACTCCATGGCAGACTACGTGTGGGTTAACCCCGCCTCCTCTCCACAGCTATAGGACCCCTTACCCATAAATTTGAGCTCACCTCCACAGACAGGTGTTCCTTTTTTATCCTCCTCACATGGACCTTCATCATGCAATTCGGTGCGATGTCCAGGATGTGGATTACTTGGATCGATCCGTACTGTTACTGCGGTGCACCCAGGGCCCAGCTATGAGCGGGCGAGTGGTTTCAGGGCCGGAAAATACCCCTATGGTGGAAGGGATGTGGCCCCAGAGTACCGGAACGGATGTCGCAGGAATCCTCGGCTGGCAAGGTCTGAAGATTTTATTCACCTCTTCTTTCATGGCAGACAAGTTTGTGTATGTTGTTTTGTTTTCCCTTGTGTTATTTCATGTGTGTTGCGGCATGTGGAACGCTTCTGCGTTCCAGGACGCCATATCTCTTCCTGGTTCCCGGTCCGCCGCGCATCTGCGCATGTGGGTCTGGTCTCATCGGCGCATGCACGCAGTGGGACCAGCCGTGACGTCATTCCGGGGGTTTATTTAAACCACTGAAGAGCCCTATACAGGTGGGATAACCTGTGGGCATAGAGCGGCAGCCTCCCGGAGCCTCAAGACTGCTAGGACGGGGTAAGCACTTCTATTGCAATGTAATGCCTGTTTTGTTTAAGTGTCTCTTAAAGGGACCGTTTTAAAAAAAAAAAACTTTTTCTTTTTCTTATGCTTCCTTGCATTGATTTGCTTATCCTTAGTCTAGGTAGTGTAGTACTCCTGTGTCTCCCTCGTAATGGACTCATCTTCACCGCTGTGTGGCCAGCCCTCCCGCACAAGGTATGTGCGGAGTGGGTAGGGGGTTGGTGTCTTTTATGCTTCTGGTGGTTGCTAACGGTTACATCCTGCCCACCTCCCCTCCCCCTCCCTCTGTCTGTATTATCTCTTACAGCCCGGCTACTTCAGTTCATCAGTCACAAGGAAGGGACCTTGCCAGGCCGCATCATCACTCATCATCCAGGTCCAGACGCGACACTACGTCTAGGACCCATCATCATAGGGGACGTTCACATACCCCCTCTAGACATAGGAGACGTTCCCATTCCTCCTCTAGTCACCGCCACCACCACCGCAATGATCAGAGCCTGTTGGGGATGCAAGACCAGAATCCCGGAGTGCAAATCGCTATGCGACCCATGTTATGCCCGAGCGGTTGGTGAGAAAGAGACCGAAAAACAAAATCTTGAGTCTCTTGTGAAACGTGTGGTACAGCAATCTATGAAAGAAATAGTTGCCCCCCACACGAGGAGCCAGTCCACCACCTTGTCTGGCTCCTTGGCTGACGAGGCCCAGGAGGATCCCGGCCAATTCCAGCCCCATGATTCCTCCCATAATTCCTCGCAAGACGAGATGGAGGGAGATGATTCTGTGATTCCTCCCATGATTCCTCGCAAGACGAGATGGAGGGAGATGATTCTGTGATTCCTCCCATGATTCCTCGCAAGACGAGATAGAGGGAGATGATTCTACGGTGGGATTCGACTACGCCTTAGTCTCTCCACTGATCAAGGCAGTGAAGGAAACCTTAAAGTTGGAGGATACCACTGCCCCCCCCAGAAAAACAAAGAAAACGGTTTAAGCAACTGGGGAAAGAACGCTCCAATTTCCCACTTCCCTCTGAGCTGAAAGGAGTGTTTGAGGAAGAATGGAGCAAGGGAGATAAGAAGGTTTCCATGCTAAGCAAAACCTCTAGACTGTATCCCTTTAAATCAGAGGATGTCAAGCATCTGGAGAATGCTCCCCTCGTGGATGCAGCAGTAATGCGCCTAGCGAAGCATGTCACCCTCCCGCTAGATGACACTGTTTCATTTAAAGATGGTCTGGATCGGAAGATCGACCAGGACCTCAAAAGAATATATAGCCTGGCCGGAACGGCATGCAAACCAGCTTTTGCCCTTGCAGTAACCTCCAAAGCAATGGAGGCCTGGGTGGAAAATGTTGACTCCGATCTGAAAGGTGTCTCGGAGGAATTGGCACAAAGTTCAGCAGTGCAAGAACTTAAACTGGCTATCGCCTTTTTGGGAGAAGCTTCAATTGATCTCATCCGCTTGATGGCTAGATCCATGCTATCTTCGGTCACAGCCAAACGAACACTATGGTTGCGCCCCTGGCTTGTTGATCCTGCCTCAAAGCAGGCATGGTGCAAAATTCCTTTAGAAGGAACTTCCTTGTTTGGAAACAAGCTAGATAACGCTATTTCAAAGTCTACAGGTGGAAAGTCGGGATTCCTCCCTCAGGACAAACGTCCGTTTAACCAAAGAAGGCCTCAGCGGAAACGCAGCACAGAGCGCTCGAGAGAGGCACGCTCCTATAGGCCCGGACGGGATTTTAGGAGAAGCTGGAACTGGAATAGGCAGATATCTTTCCAAAAAATCTGGCAAGAAACAGACGCCCGGTGGGCGCGAGCCAACCAAGTCCTTTTGAGATTGGGCCCGCCCAAGCGGGTCGGGGGCTCGCCTACGTCTCTGCCGGCACGTCTGGGTGACCTTGATCTCAGATTATTGGACCATCAAAACGGTCTCAACAGGTCACGCATGGTCCTTCACCAAGGTCCCTCCATGCAGACCAGTGTAATCTTCACTGCCTCAATCAGAAGAAAAACAACAAGTTCTTCTTTCATATGTGAATGCCCTGAAAGATCAAGGAGCAGTGGTGCCCGTCCCAAAGGACGGGGATTTCCAGGGGGTATACTTCCCCCTCTTCCTAGTACAAAAGAAGAACGGCTCTTGGCGTCCAGTTATAGATCTCACTTTTCTGAACAGGTACATAAAGCACGAGAAATTCAAGATGGAATCACTCTCAACCATCCAAAAAGTCGTTCAACCAGGCGACTGGTTGATCCCAATAGATGTTAAGGACGCGTATTTTCATGTTCCCGTGGCAGAAGAATTCCACAAATACCTTCGATTTCAGGTCGAACGAGAGCACTTACAATTTATTTGTCTTCCATTTGGACTAACGACCTCTCCAAGGGTCTTTTCCAAGGTACTGTTGGTAATTGTGTCTCTTATCAGAATACAGGACGTGCGTCTGTATCATTACCTGGACGAGCTGCTACTACTGTCCCAAGACAAGCAGCAGCTGCTGATCCACAAAGACCAAGTGATCTCTACATTGATAGAGTTTGGATGGCTCCTAAACCGAGAGAAAAGTCAGCCAGACCCGACCCTACGCCTAACCTACCTAGGAGCTCAATTCGGCACAGTAGAGAATACCATCTCTCTTCCGGAAGAAAAAATCCCGGTCATTCGGGTAAGAATATTTTTAGCCCTAGACTACTCTCACCTAAGGGCGTCACAGTGCCTGAAGATAATCGGCACGATGGTGGCCACGTTTCCCATGGTCAAATGGGCAATGTGAAGGCTTCGGCTTTTTCAATCAGGATTCCTTCAGCAATGGAAGACAGACAATCGCAATCAGCTGATCAGGATTACTCAGTCAATGAGGAACAGTCTTCTCTGGTGGCTTCAACACAAAAACTTGTTAACGTGCCACTCCCTTGCTCCCATCCAATGGATGACTGTTACATCCGATGCCAGCAATGCGGGCTGGGGAGCACATTGTGGGGCAGAACTGTCTCAGGGCATATGAGATGCCCATCTCCACATTCCAGGGTCAAACGTTCTGGAATTGCGTGCGGCATGGTGCGCCCTTCAAGCCTTCTCCCACCTTCTGAAAGGGAAGTCGGTTCTACTCAAAATGGACAATACCACCGCTGTAGCATATGTGAAGAGACAAGGGGGCACTCGGAGCCCCACCCTTCTCCAAGAGGTCGAACCTATCATGACCTGGGCTCAGAGGAATCTACTCAACTTAACAGCAGTCTTCATTCCAGGGGAGCAGAACATTCAAGCGGCATTTCTGTCACGCAGCAACCTAGACAACAACGAATGGTCACTGCATACACAGACATTCAAGTGGATCCTATCGTTGGGAATCGATCCAGAAGTGGATCTGTTTGCATCCCCCTGCAATCACAAAATAGACAGATACTACACTCGAGGTCGGTGCAGTCAAGCCTTCGGAGTAGATGCATTAACAAGCCAACGGAAATTCAACAAGGCATATGCCTTCCCTCCACCTCCGATCATGCAAAAAATTTCCTGCAGCGGCTCCAATTGGAGAAAGGCGAAGTGATAACAATAGCACCATACTGGCCGAACAGGCCATGGTTTCCTCTCCTGAATCTGATGAGCAGGGATGAGCCGAACACCCCCCTGTTCGGTTCGCACCAGAACCTGCGAACAGACAAAATGTTCGTGTGAACTTTAGAACCCTATTAAATACAATGGACTCGAACGTTCGAAATCTAAAGTGTTAATTATAAAGGCTAATATGCAAGTTATTGTCCTAAAAAGTGTTTGGGGACCTGGGTCCTGCCCCAGGGGACATGTATCAATGCAAAAAAAAGTTTTAAAAACTGCAGTTTTTTCGGGAGCAGTGATTTTAATAATGCTTAAAATGAAAAAATAAAAGTGAAATATTCCTTTAAATTTCGTACCTGGGGGGTGTGTATGATATGCATGTAAAGTGGCGCATGTTTCCTGTGCTTAGAACTGTCCCTGCAAAAAATGTCATTTTTGAAAGAAAAAAAGGCATTTAAAACTCACTCGTGGCTATTAATGAATTGTCGGCTCCCGGCAATACATTCAAAAGTCATTGATAAAAAAAAAAAAAAAAGCGTGGGGGTTCCCCAGAATTCAATTACCAGGCCCTTCAGGTCTGGAATGGATATTAAGGGGAACCCCGCCGCAAATTTAAAAAAAAATTGACGTGGGGTTCCCCCAAATATCCATTCCAGGCCCTTGAGATCTGGCATGGATTTTAAGGGGAACTCCACCCCAAATTTAAAAAAAATGGCGTGGAGTCCCCCTAAAAATCCATACCAGACCCCTTATCCGAGCACAACCTGGCCGGCCACAGGGGAAAAGGGGGGGACGAGAGAGCGGCCCCCCTCCCTCCTGAACCGTACCAGGCCACATGCCCTCAACATGGGGAGGATGTCCCCATGTTGATGGGGACAAGGGCCTCATCCCCACAACCCTTGCCCGGTGGTTATGGGGGTCTGCGGGCGGGGAGCTTATCGGAATCTGGAAGACCCCTTTAACAAAGGGGACCCCCCAGATCCCGCCCCCCCCCTATGTGAATTGGTAAGGGGTACATTGTACCCCTACCATTTCATGAAGAAAGCGTAAAAAAATGTTTAAAAAAAACACACAAACACCTTGAAAAAGTCCTTTATTTAAAAAAAAAACAAAACATTCCAGCGGTGAAATCCAGTGTCGCGCGGCGATCCCGATGTCCTTCATTGGTTGTGCCTGAGCGGACCTGATGGGGAACTCCCTCTCAGTATTTTAAATGTATAGACCCGCCCCTTCTAAAGTTCCCCATCAGGTCCGCTCAGCGGACCAGATGCAGAACATGAAAAGGGGCGGGTCTATACATGTATTACCAAAGTGAGAGCAGTTCCCCATCAGGTCCGCCCCCTCGGTATGTCGGACCCGCCTACGTCATTGGCTTGAGCGGGGAACTTCCTTCACTATGTAAATTTAAATTACACAGTGAAGGAAGTTCCCCGCTCAAGCCAATGACGTAGGTGGGGTCGAACATACCGAGGGGGCGGACCTGATGGGGAACTGCTCTCACTTTGGTAATACATGTATAGACCCGCCCCTTTTCATGTTCTGCATCTGGTCCGCTGAGCGGACCTGATGGGGAACTTTAGAAGGGGCGGGTCTATACATTTAAAATACTGAGAGGGAGTTCCCCATCAGGTCCGCTCAGGCACAACCAATGACGGACAGCGCTGGACATCGGGATCGCCGCGGGACACTGGATTTCACTGCTGGAATGTTTTTTTGTTTTTTTTTAATAAAGGACTTTTTCAAGGTGTTTGTGTTTTTTTAAAACATTTTTTTACGCTTTCTTCGTGAAATGGTAGGGGTACAATGTACCCCTTACCAATTCACATAGGGGGGGCCGGGATCTGGGGGTCCCCTTTGTTAAAGGGGTCTTCCAGATTCCGATAAGCCCCCCGCCCGCAGACCCCCACAACCACCGGGCAAGGGTTGTGGGGATGAGGCCCTTGTCCCCATCAACATAGGGACATCCTCCCCATGTTGAGGGCATGTGGCCTGGTACGGTTCAGGAGGGAGGGGGGGCCGCTCTCGTCCCCCCCCTTTTCCCCTGCGGCCGGCCAGGTTGCGTGCTCGGATAAGGGGTCTGGTATGGATTTTAAGGGGGACTCCACGCCATTTTTTTTTAAATTTGGGGTGAAGTTCCCCTTAAAATCCATGCCAGATCTGAAGGGCCTGTAATGGATATTTGGGGGAACCCCACGTCAATTTTTTTTTAAAATTGCGGCGGGGTTCCCCTTAATATCCATTCCAGTTCCAGACCTGAAGGGCCTGGTAATTGAATTCTGGGGAAACCCCACGCTTTTTTTTTTTATCAATGACTTTTGTATGTATTGCCGGGAGCCGACAATTCATTAATAGCCACGAGTGAGTTTGAAATGCCTTTTTTTCTTTCAAAAATGACATTTTTTGCAGGGACAGTTCTAAGCACGGGAAACATGCGCCACTTTACATGCATATCATACACACCCCCAGGTATGAAATTTAAAGGAATATTTCACTTTTATTTTTTCATTTTAAGCATTATTAAAATCACTGCTCCCGAAAAAACGGCAGTTTTTAAAACTTTTTTTTGCATTGATACATGTCCCCTGGGGCAGGACCCGGGTCCCCAAACACTTTTTAGGACAATAACTTGCATATAAGCCTTTATAATTAGCACTTTAGATTTCTCCCATAGATTTTTCGAATTTGCCGCGAACACCCCAATTTGTTCGCTGTTCGGCGAACGGGCGAACAGGCAATGTTCGAGTCGAACATGAGTTCGACTCGAACTCGAAGCTCATCCCTACTGATGAGCTTCAGGGACCCGCTAGAGTCTCTTGTGTGTGCTTTAGGGGTATTCTCTACCCTTATGAGCTCCAGAAAGCCTAACATGAACAAAACCTACAACAGAATCTGGACCAGGTTTGTCAGCTTCATGACTTTTGCTGGAAAATCTTTCAGAAATCCTGGAGTTCAAGACGTTTTGGGTTTTCTCCAATCAGGCTTGGATCTTCCTTTGTACTCTGAGGGAACTGATTGACAAGTTTCAGCCTTATCGGCATTTTCAGGAACATCATGGGCAACTCATCCCCTGGTTCAACAATCCTTTTGGGGGGCTTCGAGAATCAGGCCTCAGAGGAAACCTAGATTTCCCAAATGGGATATTCCGCTCGTCCTTGATGCTCTTTCAGCACTCAACAACAAGGATCTTTCTATTAAGGACTTATCAATCAAACTGGCCTTTCTAGTGGCCATTACTTCAGCCAAAAGGGTTTCAGAAATAAGCTTCCTGGGTTGTCAAGAACCCTTTTTGACTTTCTTCCCGGACCGAGTGGTCCTTATTCCCATGCTTGGGTCTAAACCAAAAGTCACTTCAGTTTTTCACGAGAGTCAAGAAATAGTCCTTCCTACTTTCAATTCTCCAGAATCAGCAGATGTTCATCCCTTGGATGTAGGTGAGACTCTGAAAGAATATTTGCGAGTCACTTCATCTTTTAGAAGCTTGAACTACCTGTTCTTGTTACATACTGGCGGCAACAAAGGAAAGAGGGCTTCCTCCAGAACAATATCAGCCTGGATTGTTCAATCTATCCAACAGGCCTACAGGGCAAAGGGCTTGGCTCCTCCAGAGGCGGTGACGGCTCATTCCACCAGAAGCATGGCAGCCTCATGGGCAGCAGCTCGACACGTGGCTCCTGAAGTGATATGCAGGGCAGCCTTGTGGTCTTCTATTCATACATTTATGTCTCATTATTGTATTGAGCCTGCTTCCCTTTCCTCTGTTAATTTTGGTCGAAAAATCCTGTCAGTTGACGGGAAAGATTAAAATATATTTTTGTTCAGCATACCCTCCCGTGTGGATTGGCTAGTTATTTCCCACACGTAGTCTGCCATGGAGTCTGTCAGGAAAACTGAAAATTTGTTACCAAATACTTACCATAATTTTCCTTTCCTGATAGACTCCATGGCAGACGGAGTTCCCATGAATTAAAAATATGAGAGTTGAAATGTGAGTCGGCTAGTTACGGAACACCTGTCTGTGGAGGTGAGCTCAAATTTATGGGTAAGGGGTCCTATAGCTGTGGAGAGGAGGCGGGGTTAACCCACACGTAGTCTGCCATGGAGTCTATCAGGAAAGGAAAATTACGGTAAGTATTTGGTAAAAAATTTTCCGTTTTCACACTGAGGCGGTTTTTAGCCCCTGTAAAGCCCCTGTAAAGCGCCTGAAACCCGCCTCCCATTCATTTCAGTGTGATTTTTCACACTGAGGCATTGCACTTGCAGAACATTATTAGAAGTCCTGCAAGCAGCATCCATAGGGTGGTTTGCAGTGCTCCCAAAATGCCCTGCCCATAGCGGGTTAAAAGCGCCCCGCTAGCGGCGGAAAAGTGCTGCTTAAATGGCTCAAAAGCACCGCTAAAACGAGCGTCGCTTTAGTGCTAACAGGGCCGCAGCCCCAATGTGAAAGTGGTCTAAAGCCTCGTACACACGGTTCGATTGTTGGAAGGGGATTGTCTGTTGACAGACTGTTGTCCGAAATTCTTACCGTTAGTACACTCCTTTTGACAATTGTTGTCCAATTTTCCGACAACAAATGTTGAAAGACAGGCTAGTTAATTTTTGTCAAACGACCGCTCCACGTCAGATTTTCTGATGGTCAATACACAAATCGGTCACACAAAAGTCGAAAGTACAAACATGCATGCTCGGAATCGATGCTCACCAAACAGGAAATTAGCAGAAGGGGCCCAAAGGGTGGCGCTCAAGTGCTGAAATTCCTCGTAGTACGTCACTACGTTCGAGTTTGTGGCACGACAATTGTGTACCGTTAGTATGCAAGACAAGATCCTGGCACACGCCCCTTTGACAAAAATCAGACGCTTCACTGTTCATTTTTGCAACATGGTCTTGAATAAATTTGTTAGGAAAAATACCTTTTTTATGTGTGCAAAAAATCTTGGTTGCAATCAATAGCCCACATTTGTGGGAGTATTTTGTAGTATAGTGTCACATAGAAAATGTTGATTCTGAAAGGAAAGTAAAGGTTTTCTGACAAATCTGTTGGGGTGTACTCATTTATAATGTTTGGGGGTTCTAAATAATTTTCTAGCAAAAAATACTGATTTTAACTTGTAAACAACAAATGTCAGAAATAGGTCTGGTCTTGAAGTGGTGTCCAACAACAAATTTACCCAAAAGAAAAAAAAAAAAAGAAAAAATGCAAAACGCAAATCGCGCGGGGGGGGGGGGGGGGGGGGAAATGCAAAAACGCTGCAGAAGCTTATAAAAGCAAACTGTATAGGTGTGAATGGAGCCTTAGGGGGTCATTTTTTATCTGGTAAGCCTACGTCTTATCTATCATTCCTGGTGACGGGTGACACTGGTGTTCAGTGGCGGCCCGTCCATAGGGGGCGCCCGGGCGCCGCCCCCCCTCCTGTGGTCACCAAAAAAAATAAATAGAAAAAAAAAAAAAACGGGCCCTTTAAGAGTTTTTTTTTATGTCTTTTTTTCACACATGGCGGCGCGACCATAGTGGGCGCAGAAGCGCCGCTACCGCTCGATTCTGCGCCCGGCCATCACTCACCACAACAATACATAGGTTCATGCATTGCATGAACCTATGTATTGCTGCCGCCCACTATTCAGATGGCCGGCCCCTTGAGCGCCGGCCATCTGAATCACAGCGTCTGATTGGCCTTTAGAAGTGCCTATCAGAGCCAGCAGGCTCTGATAGGCTTCCCGACTACAGCCTGAGGGCTGTAATCAGCTTCTAAATATCTAATGAGAGGACGCACAGGGGTGCGTTCCCTGGCCAATCAGGTTCACCGGGTCTGGTTACCGGTAACCTGATTGGCTGAAGTGACATCGAGGGCGGGAGAAGATATCGAGGACGAAGAAGGACGGCGCTGACTCGAGGAAGGTAAGTGCAGGGCTGGGGGGGGGGACAAACTGGCTGTATTATGAGGACAAACTGGCTGCATATGGGGAGAAACTGGCTGCATTATGGGGGACAAACTGGCTGTATATGGGGGACAAACTGGCTGTATATGGGGGACAAACTGGCTGCATATGGGGGGCAAACTGGCTGTATATTGGGGGAGAAACTGGCTGCATTATGGGGGAGAAACTGGCTGCATATGGGGGAGAAACTGGCTGCATTATGGGGGAGAAACTGGCTGCATTATGGGGGAGAAACTGGCTGCATTATGGGGGAGAAACTGGCTGCATATGGGGGAGAAACTGGCTGTATTATGGGGGAGAAACTGGCTGCATATGGGGGAGAAACTGGCTGCATTATGGGGGAGAAACTGGCTGCATTATGGGGGAGAAACTGGCTGCATTATGGGGTGAGAAACTGGCTGCATTATGGGGGAGAAACTGGCTGCATATGGGGGAGAAACTGGCTGCATATGGGGGAGAAACTGGCTGCATATGGGGGAGAAACTGGCTGCATTATGGGGGAGAAACTGGCTGCATATGGGGGAGAAACTGGCTGCATTATGGGGGAGAAACTGGCTGCAATATGGGGGAGAAACTGGCTGTATTATGGGGGAGAAACTGGCTGCATATGGGGGAGAAACTGGCTGCATTATGGGGGAGAAACTGGCTGCATATGGGGGAGAAACTGGCTGCATATGGGGGAGAAACTGGCTGCATTATGGGGGAGAAACTGGCTGCATTATGGGGGAGAAACTGGCTGCATTATGGGGGAGAAACTGGCTGCATTATGGGAGAGAAACTGGCTGCATTATGGGAGAGAAACTGGCTGCATGTGGGGGAGAAACTGGCTGCATGTGGGGGAGAAACTGGCTGCATGTGGGGGAGAAACTGGCTGTATTATGGGGAAGAAACTGGCTGTATTATGGGGGAGAAACTGGCTGTATATGGGGGAGAAACTGGCTGTATATGGGGGAGAAACTGGCTGTATATGGGGAAGAAACTGGCTGCATATGGGGGGGGGGGAAACTGGCTGCATATGGGGGGGGGGAAACTGGCTGCATATGGGGGGGGGAAACTGGCTGCATATGGGGGAGAAACTGGCTGCATGTGAGGGAGAAACTGGCTGCATATGGGGAAGAAACTGGCTGTATTATGGGGGAGAAACTGGCTGTATATGGGGGAGAAACTGGCTGTATATGGGGAAGAAACTGGCTGCATATGGGGGGGAAACTGGCTGCATATGGGGGGAAAACTGGCTGCATATGGGGGAGAAACTGGCTGCATATGGGGGAGAAACTGGCTGCATGTGGGGGAGAAACTGGCTGCATATAGGGGAGAAACTGGCTGCATATGGGGGAGAAACTGGCTGCATATGGGGGAGAAACTGGCTGCATGTGGGGGAGAAACTGGCTGCATGTGGGGGAGAAACTGGCTGCATGTGGGGGAGAAACTGGCTGTATTATGGGGGAGAAACTGGCTGTATATGGGGGAGAAACTGGCTGCATATGGGGGGGAACTGGCTGCATTTGGGGACAAACTAGTGGTGTTTGGGCACAGTGGCTGCGTTTAATGGGCACAGTGGCGACAATTGATGATTTTTTTTTTTCAGTTTGTTTGTGCCCCCCCCCCCCCCAAAAAAAAATTTGAGCACCAGCCGCCACTGCTGGTGTTATTTGGCTATTTGGAGAAGAAGAGCTCCACTCATTTGAAATATTTAAAGAGGACTTGTTTTAGGTTTATTTTTATTTTTTTCACCAAGCACTATTTTTGCTCGCTGTTTGTGACGGAGGAACTTTAATTCCTAATGGCAGCCAAACGCATGGCAACACAAAAAAATTGTGCCTGCACCTTTTTTTGGGGGGGGGGGGCAGCAGGCAGCACATCCAAATGAACAGGATGCATGATAATACTTGAGCAGAAAATGTGCTAAATATTACACTGGCTTGCACACAATACAATCTTTTTTCTTTTTAATTAACAAACTAAATGACATGAGGGCCCACCTTACTGGATATAAATTGATTAGTGCTTCCCACCTCAGAGCTGCTGGTCATTGAACAGATATTGTACATACTTTATACATATATGTGCCGAAACGAAGTTAACCAACAATATGGCAGCGCACTGCTCGGAGACCGAGCGGTCAGTCTCCAGGCTCCGCCCCCTGCCCTTGCTGGCTGTCTCCTCTATGGAGGATATAGCAGATCTCCGAACCACGCCCCCCGCCGTCTCCCGTGGCCCTATCAGGAGCCTCCTCTATGGTGGCCGATTAGAAGGTTTCGGAGCGTTCTAGAAAAGCACAAGCTCCGCCCAGTAATGGATATGTACGACTGAGGGGAGCAGCGCACGCCGTAGTGTGTGTGAGAAGTGAGGTGAGCGCGCTCCGGAGGCCGCAGACTGGTTCGGACGTGTGGTGACCTCTGAGGGAGGAGAGGTGGCGCCTGGTGACGGGTGAGTGTCGCTGTGCGCACACACGTGGCCTCTTGTTATTGTTCTGTCATAGTAAACAAAAACCTGACAGCTGGAGAGTGTCCCCGTTTCACCCTGACGGGGGAGACCCACCTGTAGAGTGTCTGACATGGACCGTGTGCCCATTCTACACACATCTACTCGTTCCTAGAGGGCTGGGGGAGCTTCATATACACCACAACCTTATGGCCACCTACCTACTATTCATGAGGTCCCATTGTGCTACCAGAGCAGCCCTGACCCATCCTGGCAAGTCCTACAAATAAATCCTGCTGTACCCCCCCCCCCCCCCCCATTACCTGGAAGTAGGGTTGCCACCTTTTCTTTAAGTCAAACCCAGCGCACAGCAATTTTTTTTAAATAGTATAAACTATACATGTATTTTGCTATTAACATTTCTAATCATATGAAGTTAATAACAAGCGTCCCCCTTTACATCAGAGTCCACAGAGTTCCCTTTCACTGTAAGGGGGGACTCTGCAGACTCTGATGTAAGGGAGAACTCTGTGGACTCTGACATAAGGGATGCTCTGGGAACCCTGAATTAAGGAGGAACACAGATGTCTTTCTGGAGAAGTCTCTGATGTAAGGGGAAACACTGTGGCCTCTGGTGTAAAGGGTAACTGATATAAGGGGTGCTCTGAGAACCCTGATTTGCCTTACTGTACTCAGAGGCAGGAGGGGGGGGGGGGACTTCAGTCAGACAGGGGTGGATGGTAATCTCACACACCCCTTGTCAGTCAACACCTCTCATCCAGATGTATCTGAGGCTGCCGGACTTTAAATCTCCGGACCCAACTTTCCTTTTCTGAGGCACAGCGCCAGGCATTGGAGTGTGGGCAGACACAGAGGGGTAGGGGTGTTTTTTTATGGGGGAAGGGATTGTTTGTACTGGCTTTGGGCAGTGTGAAAGAGTGTAACAGACACTCTCAGCTTAGACAACTAACTGTAGCCAGAAAACTGCTGGGAAGCCATACGCCTGATTCCAAACTCGAACTGTCCAGGTGAATACTGGACAGGTGGCAACCCTACCTGGAAGACTGGGGAGCAGTGCTCCGGCCCGAGTGATAATCCTCAAATATAGTGAAGCTGTCTACTTGATAACATCCAATGAATCAGGTCTTTATTGGCTACATGGCAGGATACAACTGTATCACGCCAATGCATTTTGGCCAGAGCGCTGCTTATAGCATTGTAGCATGTGATGAGTAAGACTTTGGCTGAAGCATGTTAGCGTGTAACTGTTATGTCCTGATCTGTAACCAATAAAGAACTGATTCATTGGATGTTTCAGAGTAGCCGGCAATATTAATGGACTCCGCTAGACCGCTGAAGGTAGTATCTGGCACCAAGCCATCAGATCCTTATAGTTCCGGAAGTTACAAGGTGGGGCCTCCATGGATTGGACTTGTTTGTCCACCACATCCCACACATGCTTTATGGATTGAGATCTGGAGAATTTGGCAGCCAAGTCAACACCTCAAACTCATTGTGTTCCTCAAACCATTCTTAAATGCACCAGTCCTTGTCACTTTCGTCCATTGCTCTGTGGTCCAGTTCTGATGCTCACATGCCCATTGTAGACACTTTTGGCTATGGGCAGCTACACAGCCTCATACACAACAAACTGTGTTCTGACACCTTTTCTATCGGAACCAGTGTGAACTTTTTCAGCAATTTGCGCAGGTCTTCTATTGGATGGGACTACACCGCTCAGTGATCGCTCCCTACATGCATCAGCCTTGGCCATCCATGACCCTGTCACTGGTTCACCTGTTTTCCTTAGGCCACTTTTGATTAGTCCTGATCACTGCCGACCAGGAACATAAGGCTCCATGCACACCTAAAGCGATTTGGATCGCTGACGAAATCGCGATTTCAGAATTGCGACGGATCGCATTTGCGATGCCATCATTTCTTAATGGCACCTTCAAACGCGGTTGGCTTTTGCTGAAATTGTCATGCCACACTCGCAGCAAAAATCGCAAACGCTCCTAGCTCTGTGCCAAGATTTGATAGATAAGCTACTTTGGAGCTATTTTGGAGTGGAGGGAGGCTCATTCAAATCAATGGTGCTGCTCCAAAAACGCTCCATTAACATAAAGGAGCTATAGCAGGTGTCGCTGTGCTGAGCTACGCTAAGGTGTGAATAGAACCTAAGAGTTGGTTTCATAGTTGCTCTGACCCAGTCTTGTAGTCATTACTATTTTGCCTTTGTCAAAGTCACTCAAATACTTATGCTTGACAATTTTTTTTCTGCTTTCAACACATCAACTTCAGGGACAACATGTTCACTTGCTTGCTAATATATCCTACCCACTTTCAGGTGCCATTCTAATGAGATGATCAATTATTCATGTTACCTGGCAGTGGTCATAATGTTGAGGCTGGTGTACACTCCTGCAGAGCACATCAGCGCTGTTTAGGAGTGCCCAGATTTCCCTGGGGGCGGCGTTGGGGCGCGGTGGCATTATTGGCAGGAAGGAGAGCCAAGGATAAGTCAGGTGTGTGTGTGTGTGTGTGTGTGTGTGTGTGTGTGTGTGTGTGTAAGTAAATATATGAAAGCTGGCATCTTGTATCGGGGTTGGGGCGTGTGAGTAAAGCGTACCTAGAATTTTGATGTGTAGTTTGCTTTAGGCTCACCACACGCTATACTATTTGATTGTTCAATCTCCTTTTAGATCTGCCAACAAGCATGTAGTTCAAGGGAAGTAGACACTTGTAAACTGCTGTGATAGCATGCTGGAGATGCTTGCACATTGACACCCTTACCTTTTAGGTGTGCTTTCCTTCAGTAATCTCAGTAATAGTCCAAGCATCCCACATCCACTTCATTCCTGCTGGCACTGTCATCTATTCACCCATTGGGCTGGCAATGGTTATGTAATCCCAACATGGGATGCCTGAGCGTTCTATTATATCAGCACTTCCCTCCATATAGAGGGTTGTGGGCTGTAATGCACATGCGTCAGTCAATATACTAGTGGTGCACCAAAAGGAAAATTCAGGATGCACTTTGCCGAAAACCAAAATAAACAGTTTTTAAAAATGTATATTATTTTAAAGATAATTATTTTATATTTGACTTTTTAATCATTTTTGAAGCGCTTTTGAATAATAAAAAAAAAAGCCTCAAAGAAAAATGCATTCCTTTAAATTCTATATGCAGTATCTCACAAAGGTGAGTACACCCCTCACATTTTTGTAAATATTTTATTATATCTTTTTCATGTGACAACACTGAAGAAATTACACTTTGCTACGAAGTAAAGTAGTGAGTGTACAGCTTGTATAACAGTGTAAATTTGCTGTCCCCTCAAAATAAATCCACACAGCCATCAATGTCTAAACCGCTGGCAACAAAAGTGAGTACATCCCTAAGTGAAAATGTCCAAATTGGGCCCAATTAGCCATTTTCGCTTCCCGGTGTCATGTGACCCCTTTCACACTGGGTCGTTTTGCAGGCACTATTGCGCTAAAAATAGCGCCTGCAAAGCGACCTGAAACAGCCGCTGCTGTCTCTCCAGTGTAAAAGCCCCGAGGGCTTTCACACTGGAGCGGTGCGCTAGCAGGACAGTAAAAGTCCTGCTTGCAGCATCTTTGGAGTGGTGATGAAGCGGTGTGTATACTGCTCCTGCCCATTGAAATCAATGGGGCACTGCGGCTATTCCGCTGGAAAAGCGCCACTGCAGAGGCGCTTTGCGGTGGTTTTAACCCTTGGCCGCTAGTGGGGGGTAAAAGCACCCTGCTAGCAGCCGAATAGCGCCGCAAAATTAACGGTAAAGCGTCGCTAAAAATAGCGGTGCTTTTCCGCCACCCCAGTGTGAAAGGGGTCTCAGTGTTACAAGGTCTCAGGTGTGAATGGGGAGCAGGTGTGTTTAAATTTGGTGTTATCGCTCTCATTCTCTTACTGGTTGCTTGAAGTTCAACATGGCACCTCATGGCAAAGAACTCTGAGGATCTAAAAAAATAAATAAAAATTGTTGCTCTACACCAGGGATATGCAATTAGCGGACCTCCAGCTGTTGCAAAACTACAAGTCCCATCATGCCTTTGCCTTTAGGTGTCATGCTTGTGGCTGTCAGTCTTGCTATGCCTCATGGGACTTGTAGTTCTGCAACAGCTGGCGGTCCGCTAATTGCATATCCCTGCTCTACACAAAGATGGCCTAGGCTATAAGGAGATTGCCAAGACCCTGAAACTGAGCTGCAGCACCATGGCCAAGACCATACAGCGGTTTAACAGGACAGGTTCCACTCAGAACAGGCCTTGCCATGGTCGACCAAAGAAGTTGAGTGCACATGCTCAGCGTCATATACAGAGGTTGTGTTTGGGAAATGGACGTATAAGTGCTACCAGCATTGCTGCAGAGGTCGAAGGGGTGGGAGGTCAGCCTGTCAGTGCTCAGACCATACGCCGCACACTGCATCAAATTGGTCTGCATGGCTGTCGTCCCAGAAGGAATCCTCTTCTAAAGATGATGCACAAAGTTCACAAACAGTTTGCTGAAGACAAGAAGACTAAGGACATGGATTACTGGAACCATGTCCTGTGGTATGTTGAGACCAAGATAAACGTATTTGGTTCAGATGGTGGTAAGCGGGTGTGGCGGCAACCAGGTGAGTAAGGATGAGCTCCGGCCTGCCAGGAAGTCGGCATCTGCGCTGCGCTAATCACAGCCAGGGAGACATTTCCCGATCTCTGCAGCTGAGCATCGGGAAATGTCTCCCTGCCTGTCATAAGCGCAGCGCAATGCCGACATCCTGGCGGGCTCTGCACGTGTTCAATGCGAACACGCCGGAGCTCATCCCTAGTGAGGAGTACAAAGACAAGTGTGTCTTGCCTACAGTCAATCATGGTGGTGGGAGTGTCATGGTCTGGGGCTGCATGAGTGCTGCCGGCTCTGGGAAGCTACAGTTCATTGAGGGAACCATGAATGCCAACATGTACTGTGACATACTGAAGCCGAGCATGATCCCCTCCCTTAGGAGACTGGGCCACTGGGCAGTATTTCAACACAATCCCTAACACACCTCCAAGACGACCACTGCCTTGCTAAAGAAGCTGAGGGTGAAGTTGATGGACCGGCCAAGCACGTCTCCAGACCTAAACGCTGTTTAGCATCTGCTAGGCATCCTCAAATGGAAGGTGGAGGAGTGCAAGGTCTCTAACATCCACCAGCTCCCTGATGTCATTGTGGAAGAGGACTCCAGTGGCAACCTGTGAAGCTCTGAACTCCATGCCCAAGAGGGTTATGGCAGTGCTGAAAAATAATGGTGGCCACACAAAATATTAACACTTTGGGGCCAATTTGGACGTTTTCACTTAGGGATGTTCTCACTTTTGTTGCCAGCGGTTTAGACATTAATGGCTGTGTGTTGAGTTATTTTGAGTGGACAGCAAATTTATACTGTTATACAAGCTGTACACACACATTACTTTACATTGTAGCAAAGTGTAATTTCTTCAGTATTGTCACATGAAAAGATATATACAGTGGAACCCTGGATTGCGAGTAACGCGGTTAATAAGCATTTCGCAATACAAGCTATTTTTATTTTAATTTTTTTTAATCCTGACTCGGTTTGAGAGTGGTGTCTCGCAAAACGAGCAGGATTTAAGCCTCTGCGGTGTACAGTACCGCATTTGGCCAGAGGTGCGGAGCCGTTCAGATACACTCGGAAATACTCAGTTCCCGAGTGTTTACGAGCCTTTCTGAATGCAGCAGAACGGTCTCCGAGTATTTCTGAGTCTCTCACCTCTGGCCACATGCGGTATTGCATGTCAAATAAGATTTTTTGTTTTCATTGACCCCTATGGGGAATCTCTCTTTGATATGTGAGTGCTTTGGATTACAAGCATTCTCCTGGAATGGATTATGCTCGTAATAAAATAAATGTGAGGGGTGTACCCATTTTGTGAGATACTGTATATTGCAAAGCACCTCCCCTTTGAAATGCACTGAAAACGCACCAAAAATTCTTCAAAAACACACCTGTGTTGCGTTTGAGTCCCTTAACCCATGCAAATCGCGTGAGATTTTCGGTGACCATTATCGTACTTTTTTCTCTAGTCGTCTGTCCAGGACAGCACTAGAGAGATAGGCTCCACCTCCAGAGGCAGGAAACACATCATACCAATCTTTAAAGGGCGGCTTCCGTCCCTCGTCCTCAGTCTTTGTGTTTCCTCCACCGGAGGAGGAGGCTGGATGGAGCTCTCCTTCCCCTAAGCCGAGGTAGACTGCTCAAGGAAGGGGGAAGGAGGTCTGCGATACCTGGAAGGTGGCAGGCTTTGTTGGGTCCCCCGGTCAGGCTGCAGTGAAGCTGGTACCGGCGCAATCCTCCGGTATAGCCCGAGGAGGGCTGACGTTCCCCGCAGGACATCCTGGCATCTGCCGGCCAGTTACTGTGGTCTCTGGCGTGGGTGTTCAGCGGGGGGCGGGCGTAGGCCTCGAGTTCCGGCCTGTGGACGCAGGAGGGCGGGGACTTCCGGCGCGACACTTCCGGTTCCGGGTCGCGCGGCGAGCGTGGACGCTGGGGCCATGGCGGGAAATTTAAAAAAACCGCCGGCCACAAGATAGACGGTTCCTTGAAGATGATCCAGCAGCTGACTACAGAGGTAGGAGACAGCATGGAGACAATGGAACCAGGTGGCAGTGGTGCCGGCCCAGCTCAGGTAGGCAGACACTGGGGTGCCCTGGACCTACAGGGCTGGGGAAGGAGGGGGAAAAAGGGGAAATACCCCCCCTCCTTCAGCGACAGGATCCGGGCTAAAGAGCCATGTGAATCCTGTCAGCGGCTGGTGGGGGTGCACATCGGTGTGGTGAAGGTACAATCCCCGATTGTCTAAAAGGTTTCTGACTACTTGCCCTGGTTTCTTCTCTCCTTCTCTTTCCCAGGCTCAGCCTAAAGACCCGGAGAGGTCAGGGGGGAAGAAGAGGTGTCCGTCATGTACGAACAAACTAAAGGAGGGATGGCGCAAGCCCCTTTGTAAACCTTGTATTGACAAATTGGTTTACAGGGAGGCAACAGGGGCATGTAAAGAACTAATTGCTGGGGTGCAGGAAGAAATGAAGACCATTAAATCAATGCTGGCAAGCCTTGAAACCCCAAAACCACCAGCTGCAGCCCCCCCTGATTCGGCCCCAGAGGTGGGTGACGCATCAGACAGAGGGGAACCAGATTCCTTGGACGAGCTAAGTGAGGCGGCTTCATCCAGAGATATTCCGAGCCAGGGGACAAGCTCACCCAGATACAGGCTCTCACTCGAGGAGGTGGATGCCTTATTAGGGGTGATATATGAGACTCTCGATATCAAAGAAGAGCAGGCTTCCTTGTCCTTGCATGACCAGATGTACCAAACCCTGAAAGAGGATCAGAACAGGGTATTTCCGGTACATAGTACACTGGCAGATTCTATTAAAAAGGAATGGCGGGAACCAGAGAAAAAATTGTTTTTTCCCAAAAGTCTGAAGAGATTTCCCTTCAGTGAGGATTCCTCCTGTATCTGGAACAAAGTGCCCAAAGTGGATGCAGCCTTTTCCCAGTGTTCCAAGTCTACAGACCTCGCCTTTGAGGACATGGGTGTCCTTAAGGAACCTATGGACAAAAGGATGGAGGTACTGCTGAAAAGGTCATGGGAAGTAGCCATGACAAGTTTAAAGCCAGCAATGGCTACAACTATACAGTCCCTGACAAAAGTCTTGTCGCTTCTCTATTTTGTAGAAACTCCTGCTATTAACCTGACTTTTAATTAATCAATTGGTGTTAGAAATAGCTCCTATGAAAAGCTAAAGCCCTCCCAAATGATGTTTAATGCACTGAAATAAATTAGTTTCACTGAAAAAAGATTTATAATTTAATCAAGACAGACAGGTCAAATTTTGGCAAGACAAAAGTTTTGTCGCCTATACAGAAATTGAACAACTTTACTGAAAATCCCCAAATATGTCAGCAAATTAAGTAGTGGTGCTGTGAGATCCAAATTCGAATATCTTGTATGACTTCCATGAGCGTGAAGGACAGCATCCATGCGGTTTGGCAAGGATTCATGCAATTTTTTGATGAAGTCATCAGGAATAGCAAAGAAAACAGTCTTGCATGCCTCCCAGAGTTCATCAATATTCTTTGGTTTCGTCTTCCATGCTTCATCTTTCATCCTACACCACATATGCTCAATGATGTTCACGTCTGGTGACTGGGCTGGCCAATCCTGGAGCATCTTGATCTTCTTTGCCTTAAGGAACTTTGATGTGGAGATGGAAGTATGCGATGGAGCACCATCCTGCTGCAAAATTTGGCCTTTTTTATGTTTGGGAATATAAGAGGTAGCTAAGATTTCGTGGTATTTTAGACTATTGATGTTGCCTTCCACCCTGCAGATCCCTCGCACACCCCCATACTGAATTTTTACCCCAGACCATGATTTTGCCTCCACCAAACTTCACTGTTTTCTGGGTAAATCTCGGCTCCATGCGGGTTCCAGTTGGTCTCCTGCAATATTTGCGGCGACTGTGGTGTAATTCAACAGAAGAATCATCTGAAGAATCCACCATCTGCCACTTTTCCAGAGTCCATCCTTTTAGCAGGCTGTGGGCCTTGGCAAATGCCACACGGTTTTTCAATTGTCTTTTGTTTAGTGCTGGCTTATGGGCACTGATTCGACCATGGAGGCCATTTCGAGACAGAATCCGACAAACTGTTCTGGTTGACACAGGGACTTCAGGTGACCAGGTCTCGTGGAGCTCTGCTGCAGTGGAAAATGGTCTGGCCTTGGATTTTCGAGCCAACAAACGGTCCTCTCGAGCAGTTGTCTTGCGGGGTCGGCCTTACCTGGCCTTGTCCAAAACGTCTCCAGTCTCTTCAAATCTTTTTTATATCCTCTGAACTTGACGCTGAGACACATTGAAGGTGTCTGCCACATCAGCAGTGGATCTGGTCTTCAGCCTCTTGATAATCAACACTTTAGTCTCCGGGTGAATCTTAGGCATGTTTGCAGAGGTCTAGTTGCAGTTGAGAAGGTCTAGTGTACTGGTGTTTTTTTTAATTGATCCATTATAAGTCACAGGTGAAGCTCATATAACAAGGCGACAACACTTATGTCTTGGCAAAAATTGACTCAATGGGCTTTACCAAGCTGTGAATATTAGAATACTTTTTGTCAGTTTCGTTTTGCACTGAAACATTATTACAAAAGCTGTTGGGAATAAAATGACCCATTTCTTGTAACAAAATCTTGATTAGAAATATATTTTAGCAGCACTTCAGGTAAATTTGTACACAAGCGACAAGACTTTTGGCAGGGACTGTAGTGGCTCATAACTTGGAGGTCTGGCTGGACCAGCTGCAAAACCATCTGGAAAGTGGGACCTCCAGGAAGGAGATTCTTGATTCCCTGCCTATGCTACACAAGGCGGCGGGCTATATGGCGGACGCATCCGCGGAGTCGGTCAAGCTATCGGCAAAGACCGCTGCCTTAATCAATTCCTCACGCAGGGCTTTATGGCTAAAGTCCTGGTCGGGAGACCCTGCATCAAAAATCAGACTATGTGGCATCCCATTTTGAAGGAGACCTTTTGTTCGGGCAAGATCTAGAGAAAGTGCTAGACCGTACTGCCAACAAGAAAAAGGCCTTCCCGGTCAAAAATAAAAGGGTTCAGGGGAAACGTTTTTTTCGTCCCCAAGGACAAAGGCCGATTCAGGGGCAGGCTCCTAAGGGGTCGTCCTCTGGGAAGCAGTGGGGAAAGGGTAAACGGAAAGATGTCCTGTTTTCCTCTCCTAAAAAGACCACCAAATCCCAGTGACTTAGTTCCAGTGGGAGGGAGATTGGGGCAGTTCCTCCCACAGTGGGAAAAGACTACCCCAAATACATTTATTCGGAGGATAATCAGGGAAGGCTATCGAATTCAGTTCAGGGGCACTCCGCCCACAAGAACGTTCGTAACCTCTCCGCCCAGGGATTTTCAGAAAAAGACAGCCTTGCTGTCACAAATAGGCGACTTGGTAGACCAGGGGGTTCTTATCCCAGTGCCACTGCAGGAGATAAACCTAGGTTTCTACTCGCATGTTTTCATAGTGAGAAAACCGTCGGGCAATTTCCGCCTAATATTAAATCTGAAATCACTAAACAAGTGGGTGGCTTAAAGAAAATTTCGGATGGAGACAATCCTTTCGGTGAAGTCAATTCTTCCCCCGGATTGTTTCTTGGCCTCCCTCGATTTGAGGGATGCCTACTTACACGTCCCTATCCATCCGGAATCTCAAAAGTTTTTAAGGGTAGCAATCAGATGGGGAAAGCAGGTCCGACATTTTCAATTCAGGGCCCTGCCATTCGGCCTGTCTTCATCCCCCAGAATATTTACAAAAATTTTGGCGGAGGCACTGGCCCCCCTGAGACTGGAAGGGATATCAGTCATCCCTTACCTGGACGACCTTTTATTTTTTGCACCCTCCGCGCTCCAACTGCAAGAGGATCTACGGGTGGCCATATCCTTTTTGGAAAAACTGGGGTGGTTAATAAATTGGGAGAAGTCAAACCTAACCCCGACACAGGTCCTGCAGTACTTGGGCTTCCTAGTAAACTCAGTGACGCAGAAAATTTATCTCACAGCGGAGAAAGTAAAAAAGGTAAAGGCTACGGCAGCCTTCCTTCAAAACAATCTGGCAATTTCTATCCGCTCAGCCATGTCGGGTTTGGGTGTCCTGACGGCAACAATCCCTGCGGTACCATGGGCAAGAGCCCATTTCAGGTGTCTTCAGGCAAATATTCTGAACAACTGGGACGGAACGAAGGAATCGTTGGACGCGACCTTCCACCTATCCCCAAAGACCAAAAGGTCTCTTTGGTGGTGGAGGGACGAAGAGAACCTAGTGCAGGGTCTGTTTTGGTCTCTTCCGGTGTCAGTCCGAATAACCACGGACGCCAGTGCCTGGGGCTGGGGGGCCCATTGGGGATCAAAGGTAGCCCAAGGGCGCTGGGAAAAAGTGCAGTCCCAAAGGTCAGCCAATTGGAGGGAGTTGCAAGCAATCTGGGAAGCCCTAAGGGCATTTGTCGCGGAGCTGAAAAATCACCACGTACAGGTCCTCTCAGTGTGGTAGCAGTCTCATATTTAAACAAGCAAGGAGGAACAAGGTGTCCATCCTTAATCAAGATAGCGAGCGCTATCTTGGCCTGGGCAGAAAAAAATCTGCAGTCCATATCCGCGGTCCATCTGAAGGGAGTGGACAATTGCCTGGCGGACTTTCTGAGCCGACACCAAGTGTGCGAATCAGAGTGGTCGCTAAACAGGGAGGTCTTCCAACTAATAATAGAGAACTGGGGCATTCCCGAAGTGGACTTGTTTGCCAACAGGTCGAATGCCAAAGTTCCAGCTTACTTTTCGATAGAAAGAGAAATAGGGGCCAAAGGGATAGATGCCCTAGCCCAGAAGTGGCCGTTTCATCTGTTACGCCTTTCCCCCGTTCAAACTTATTCCTCTGGTTCTGAGGAAATTTGTGCAGGAACGCACCACAATGATCCTAGTGGTCCCGTATTGGCCAAAGAGGCCTTGGTTTTCCATACTGTTACGCCTGACAGCGGAACCCCCCCTCATGTTGCCCGTAAGGAAGGATCTGCTATCCCAGGGCCCAGTCCTATTATCCAAGGTTCAGACCCTGAAGCTGTCAGCCTGGTGTCTGAAGAGAGTCTCCTGAAGTCTAAGGGGCTCTCGGATAGGGTAGTAAACACCATTCTTTCTAGTAGAAAGAAGGTTACCCAAGCGATTTATGTTAAAGTTTGGAAAAATTTTTGTTCTTGGTTGGATACCAAAAAGGTGTCTGCAAGTATCCCAGCCATCTTGGAGTTTTTACAAGATGGTGCGGATAAAGGACTGGCCATTAGTACACTAAAAGTACAGGTATCGGCCTTGTCAGTTTTTTTAGAGCGACCCCTGGCTATAGACCCACTAGTGAGCAGGTTCTTCAAGGGGTTAGCCAGAATTAGACCCATTCCATTTAAAGTACTGCCAAAATGGGACCTGACGACAGTGTTGCAGGGTTGGGCTAAATAGTCACAAGAGAAAGAGCTGTCCCTAAAATGGGTCACGCTCAAAGCTGTCTTTCTAGTGGCCATAACCACTGCGAGACGCATTAGTGAGCTGCAGGCACTTTCCATTAAGGAGCCTTTTCTACAAGTTTTTGAAGACGGGCTGGTATTACGGACAGACCCAGGTTTTTTGCCCAAAGTGGTGTCAAAGTTCCATAGGGCTCAAGAAATGGTTTTACCTTCCTTTTTTTGGGTCCCCAACCAGTCTAAGGGAGACAGAATTCCACAATCTGGACGTGAGAGCCTGTGTCTTACAATATCTGGAGTTGTCCAAAAACATTAGGAAATCCAATGCTCTATTTATTTTGCATTCGGGAAAAAAATTGGGGTTTCAAGCTTCAAAAGGCACAATCGCAAGATGGATTAGTCAGGCTATTGTGGAAGCTTACAAAATCTTAGGAAAGGAATGCCCTTTTTCCCCCATGGCTCACTCCACACGGGCACTATCGGCCTCTTGGGCAGAGCGAGCTGGAGCAACACCAGAACAAATTTGTCGAGCAGCAACATGGTCAAATTACTCGACGTTCATGAAGCATTATAGATTGGACCTTCTCTCAGCGCAAGACCAAGCGTTTGGGAGGAAAGTCCTCCAAGCGGTAGTCCCCCCCCCTAATCTGGTAAGTTCTCACTGATCCTCTCTAGTGCTGTCCTGGACAGACGACTAGAGAAAACTAGAGTTAGACTTACCGGTAACTCTATTTCTAGGAGTCGTCCAGGACAGCAGGGATTCCCTCCCTATATGCTGTTATAATAGTGGACGAGTGTTTTTTGTTGTTTCAGAAGCCGTTCCGGGGAAGTTCTCGGTTAAAAGACTGAGGACGAGGGACGGAAGCCGCCCTTTAAAGATTGGTATGATGTGTTTCCTGCCTCTGGAGGTGGAGCCTATCTCTCTAGTGCTGTCCTGGACGACTCCTAGAAATAGAGTTACTGGTAAGTCTAACTCTAGTTTTTTTTTTTTTTTTCTCTATCGGCAAAACACTGATAACCCTATTCTCAATCGTTCATTTTTGGCAGGCCGATATATTGCTGCATCCCTACAATATACTGTTAACTTGCGCTTTTAAGGCCTAATGCACACTGGACATTTTTAACATGGCTGTTAGGGGCATCTGTGTGTGTCGTGTGTGTTTTTTTTTTTTTTTATATTTCTGCATCTACACGCCCCTGCATATTACCCTGTAGGGAAGATTTAGTAAAGCTGGTGCAGCTCTGCATAGAACCAATCGGCTTCCAAGTTTTATTGTCAAAGCTTAACCACTTCCATACCGGGCCAATTCTGGCACTTCCGCAATTGTTTTGGAAAAAAACGGTTTCATGAATTTAAAAATAACAAAACTGTAAAGTTAGCCCAATTTTTTTTTTTTTTTTTTATAATGTGAATGACGTTACCCCGAGTAAATAGATGCCTAACTTGTCACGTTTAAAAATTGCACACACTCTTGGAATGGTGGCAAACTTTGGTTCTTAAAAACCTCCATAGGCGACGCTTTCATTTTTTTTACAGATTACAGAGGAGGTCTAGTGCTAGAATTGTTGCACATGCTCTAACACACGCGGCGATACCTCACATGTGTGGTTTGAACACCGTTTACGTGTGTGTGTGTGTGTTTGCTTCTGAGTGTGAGGTACCGGGGATGGGCGTTTTCATTTTTTTTATTTTACTTAATTTATTCTATTTTTACACTGTTTTTATATTTTTTTCTCTTGTCATCCATGGACTGACACAGCGTGTCTTATACACCTTTACACGTGGGTTATGTCCCTGCTTGCAGGAGAAGACCTAGGCAGAATGTGAGATGTTATACATACATTCTAAACAGCCAGAGCTGAACAGCCCCGCCCAGGGGGGCGGTCCCTCCGGCATAACCCTCCCACTGCAGTCAGCAGACCCCAGTTTTTTTCTGCCTAGCAGAAGGAGAAGACGTGGCTCTCTCAGGAGCCAGTCTCCTGACCTATTTTTATTCCTTTGGGAATTTTTTTCCTATTTTATTCTTTTGAGATCTTCTATCAACTGTCGGCTGGGCAACAGGTTGGGTACAAGATATCCTCGTAGTCTTCCCTGTCCGACCATCGAGCGTGCTGATCCTCGCCTTGTGTGCATGAGACTCAGTTCACGACATGCCCCACGACTCCAGGGGTGGCCGGTGGGCTTCCAGCTCCGCGGTCCTCTCAAGATAGAACAGTCCGGCTGTATCTTTCGCGGTGGACCGGGCCGACAGCTACTCAGTACCGCACTGTGATAGTTCTGTCAGAAACACACCAGCGGGTCCCTCAGGGGACGGGTAAGTAGTCTCTCCTGGCTGCAGGTGAGTACATGCTGTGTTTCTTGTGTGGGGGGATTTCCCTGTCTCCCCCTGTGTTTTTTAATGTCACTCTCTGTTCACTAGTGCTGGCGCTGTACTGTGGGGGGTGCCTGGGGGCCATACTGTCCTGGGGGGGGGCTCATGCTGCTCTGCATTCGCTGGGGCTGTTTTGTTTTTGGATGTGAGGGGCCTGGGCGCCGTTCGGCGCCATGTTTTGTGTGTGCTGATTTTTACATTGGCGGCCATCTTGCCGGGGCCCGCCGGAGCACATTGCGGCGGCCATTTTCTTGTAGCCGCACGTTTTTCTGGCACTAGTTTGGCCTCTAGCGCCGCTGGGAACGGCGCGAATCTCCTCACACTCTCTCCTCTCAGCTCACTCACGCTGAGCAGCGCGGCGCAGTGAGACAGAGCGGCGGAACCGAGCGGTCCTGGTCAGGTTGGTGGGTTCCCTGGGCATTCCCCTACTTCAGTCAGCACAGCCTGTGGGTGGTCTGAGAGGGACATTATGGAGTCAGAGTCACCAGCTTCCCCTCACATGCCAGAGGCAGCAGCCAGTGCTCCAGCACCTGCGGTCCCTATGGACCAGTTGTCGGCAGTCCTGGAATCATTTCTGACCAGGATGGAAGCTGTGTGTGAGCACAAGGGAGCAAAAAAGCGCCCTCTCCCCACTTTATCTCCACAAGGGGAGTGCTCTGATTCAGATATGGGCCTAGCTATTGCTGCTCAGGACCCTAGCTCTGAATATTTGGATGGTTTTGAACAGGACATTCCTTGTGAGGAAGACTCCAGTTCTGAGTCAGTAAATGACAGGGCGCTTGTTAGTGAACTCATTGATGCTGTGAGGGACACTCTCAAGCTAAATGCTGCGACCGCAGAACCTCAGGCAGATACAGTCTCCTTTGGTTCTTTTAAGACCAAGCCTTCTAAAAAGGTTTTTCCATATGTACCTTTCTTTGACCAGCTCATTGACCAGGTCTGGGAAAAGCCGCAGAAGACTTTCATGGTCCCGCGGCGTTTGTCTATTAGATACCCCTTTGAAGACGCCCTGCTTAAAAAGTGGGCTTCTCCCCCGGTGGTCGACCCTCCAGTCGCCCGTTTAAACAAGGCCACCACTCTCCCGATGGAGGGGACTCCTGCGTTTAAGGACCCCACTGACAGGAGGTCAGAAGTGGTGAGTAGAGCCATGTTCGCCTTGTTGGGATCCGCCCTACGGCCCGTAGTAGCGGCGACCCTTGTGTCTCAGACACTCACGGAATGGGCAAAGATTTTGCACCAAACTGTGCAGGAGTATAATCTTCCTCCAGACACTATTGCTCTGGCCCACCAGATGGTGCAGGGTCTGATATATGTGTGCGACGCCACGTTGGACGTGGCCCCTTTAATATCCAGGGCCTCTGTCTCGGCGGTGGTATTGCGTCTCATCTGGTTGAAATGCTGGTCTGCTGACCTAGCCTCTAAGAAGCTCCTGACGGATCTACCTTTTAAGGGTGGTAGACTTTTTGGTGCTGCTCTGGATGACATCATCAAGGATGTCACGGGAGGTAAAAGCACTCTCCTTCCTCAAACTATCAAGGGTAAGGAGGCCCGACGTAAACCGGGTCCTTCCTTCCCAGCAAAAAGGTTTTTTTTCGTCCGTCAGAGTCCACGGGTAAGCCATCCCAGACTGACAACAGTGCGGCTGGCGGGCACAAGCGCCCCTGGGTGCGTAAGCCGAACAAGCCGGCTCCCAAGCCCGCCTCCGCGTGAAGTCTTGCCCCCGCCCGTCTCTGGGGTGGGGGGACGACTTCGCAGGTTCACGGATCGGTGGACCTCCCGGATCTCCGACCGGTGGGTGTGCGAGGTGGTCACCTCAGGATACAGAATAGAGTTCCGCTCCTGGCCCCCAGACAGATTCTTTCCCTCAAATCTCCCTCTCCTTCCTGCCCGTCGGGCAGCCCTCTTGGGGGCTGTACAGGATTTGATCGGGTCCGGAGTAATTGTGCCGGTTCCGTCCCAGGAGAGGTTTCAGGGGTTCTACTCGAATCTGTTGTTCCAAAAAAGGACGGGGTTCGGCCAATCCTGGACCTCAAGGCCCTGAATGCCTTCGTGAATGTGCAAAAATTCCGCATGGAATCCATTCGCACGGTGGTCGCTACACTCCATCAAGGGGATTTTCTGGCATCCTTGGACATCAAGGACACCTACTTGCATGTTCCGATCTGCGCAAGCCACCAGAAGTTTCTGCGCTTTGCGGTAGGCGAAGTCCACTATCAATTTGTGGCTCTTCCCTTCGGCCTAGCCTCGGCACCGAGGGTGTTCACCAAGGTGCTTGCTCCGGTCCTAGCTTTGCTGAGACAGCGGGGCATTGCTATCGTGGGCTATCTGGACGATTTCCTTCTAAGAGCAGACAGTGGCTCAGAATTGGAAGAAAGTGTGACTATCGTCAGTCAGACCCTCAGGGAGTTTGGGTGGCTCCTGAACGTTCAGAAGTCGGTTCTAGTCCCGACTCAGCGTCTGGAGTATCTAGGTCTGATTCTGGACTCCTTGGAGGCAAGAGTCTTCCTACCTCCAGACAAACTACTGACACTTCAGTCTGCAGTACGGGTGCTGACGTCCCGAAAATGGTCGTCAATCCGCTTTTGCATGAGAGTCCTGGGACTCATGGTGGCCTCCTTCGAGGCCGTTCCTTATGCCCAAGCGCACACCAGGGCTTTACAGAAAGAGATCTTGTCCACTTGGGACAAATCCCTGTTGTCCTTGGATCTTCAGATCCAGGTGAGTCACCTGGTCAGGGCGTCCCTGACGTGGTGGTTGAGGTCCCCGGCTCTTCGGTCCGGGAAGTCGTTCCTTCCCATCCAATGGACGGTGATCACGACGGACGCCAGCCTGACGGGCTGGGGGGGGAGTCTGGGGAGTCCTGTCGGCCCAAGGGCTTTGGACTCCGGACGAAGCCCTCTTACCGATCAATGTGCTGGAGATACGGGCAATCAGACTGTGCCTCTCCTCATGGTCGGAGAAACTACAGGGTCACTCCATCAGGATCCAATCGGACAACGCTACAGCAGTGGCGTATGTCAACCATCAAGGGGGGACTCGGAGCTCAGCTGCGGCTTCCGAGGTCGGCCGCATCCTGAGGTGGGCTGAAAGAAGCGTGCCGGCTCTGTCGGCCGTCTACATTCCGGGCGTAGACAATTGGCAGGCGGACTATCTAAGTCACCAGACGCTGGACCAGGGAGAGTGGTCCTTGCACCCAGAGGTCTTTCAACTCCTTTGCAGACGGTGGGGCACGCCGGATGTGGACCTGATGGCCTCTCGACTCAATCGCAAGGTGTCGAGGTTTGTGGCCAGATCCAGGGATCCCTGGGCGGATGCCTCGGATACGTTGGTGGCCCCATGGGGTCAGTATCACCCGATATACGTTTATCCTCCGCTGCAGTTGCTCCCTCACCTGCTCCGCAGGGTAGCGACCGAGGGAATTCCGGTGATCCTCATTGCTCCGGATTGGCCTCGGCGTCACTGGTACGCCGATCTGGTACGTCTCGTTGCAGACGTTCCCTGGCGGTTACCAATACGGGGGGACCTTCTGTCTCAAGGTCCTATATTTCATCCTGCTTTACAGTCTCTGGTTTTAACGGCATGGTTATTGAAAGCCAGGTGCTGAGAGACCGAGGTCTCTCGGATTCGGTCATTTCGACCATGTTAAGGGCACGGAAGTCTTCCTCCAGAAAGATCTATCACCGTACTTGGAGAGCTTACATCGCCATGTGCGAAGAGCTGGACTGGCGCCCACGAACGTATTCCGTTCCCAGAATCCTGCATTTTCTGCAGCGTGGCGTGACCCAAAAGCTCGCTTTGAGTACCATTAAGGGTCAGATTTCGGCCTTGGCCATCTTCTTTCAGCGACCGCTGGCGGGTCATCCCTTGGTTAGCACCTTTGTGCAGGGGGGTTCGCCATGTGCTCCCTCCTGTCAAGCCTCCTCTCCCCCGTGGGATCTGAATTTGGTGCTCTCGGTCCTCCAGGAACCTCCCCTTGAGAATATTAGAGATATTCCCCTCTTGACTTTGTCTCAGAAGGTGGCCTTCTTGGTGGCCATTACTTCCATTAGACGAGTGTCTGAGTTGGCGGCCTTGTCCTGCAAGTCGCCCTTTTTGGTCATCCATAAGGATAAGGCGGTGTTACGTCCGCGACCTTCTTTTCTGCCAAAGGTGGTCTCGGCCTTCCACTTAAACGAGGACATTGTCCTCCCGTCCTTGTGTCCTCACCCATCGCATCCCAGAGAGTTTGCGCTTCACACTTTGGATGTGGTACGAGCCTTGCGGGTGTACCTGTCTGCTACTGCCTCTATTCGGAAGTCTGACTCACTATTTGTGGCTGTCTCTGGTCCAAAACAGGGCCAAGCGGTTTCGTCTGCCACCATTTCTAGGTGGATCAGACAAACCGTCATTCAAGCTTATGCTCTCAAGGGGCGGGCGCCTCCCTTTCCGGTTACAGCACATTCCACCAGGGCAGTTGGTGCTTCCTGGGCTTTCCGACATCAAGCGTCGGTTGCACAAGTGTGCAAGGCGGCGACCTGGTCGTCTGTTCATACCTTTTCTACGTTTTATAAGGTTGATGTGGCTGCATCTTCGGATGCTTCCTTCGGCCGCAAGGTGTTGCAGGCCGCTGTTTGATGTTGCAACTCCTCCGTTGAGGAGCTCTGCCTTGTTTGGAGTGAAGTTTTTGGTTTTCCATTTATACTGCTCCCATCCCTCTTGACACTGCTTTGGGACATCCCACGTGTAAAGGTGTATAAGACACGCTGTGTCAGTCCATGGATGACAAGAGAAAATAGGATTTTTGTACTCACCGTAAAATACGTTTCTCTGGCATCCATGGACTGACACAGCACCCACCCTTCTTTTCGAGTTTGTACTGCTTTGTTACGAACTGAGGTCTGCTGACTGCAGTGGGAGGGTTATGCCGGAGGGACCGCCCCCCTGGGCGGGGCTGTTCAGCTCTGGCTGTTTAGAATGTATGTATAACATCTCACATTCTGCCTAGGTCTTCTCCTGCAAGCAGGGACATAACCCACGTGTAAAGGTGTATAAGACACGCTGTCAGTCCATGGATGCCAGAGAAACGGATTTTACGGTGAGTACAAAAATCCTATTTTTTATTTTATTTTTTGATCACTTTTATTCCTATTACAAGGAATGTAAACATCCCTTGTAATAGGAATTGTTAGTGACAGGTCCTCTTTATAGAGAGATGTGGGGTCAATAATGACCTCCGACGGTCATAGGGATGACCGGTGACAATCAGGTTACCGGAAATCTCTATGGTCCTCATCCAGCGCCAGCCGATTCGTTCTCCAGGCCCCCGATGGCACGGGAGAGCCCGGAGAAGCACCGGATGGCGGCGGGAGGGGGGGGGGTGGAAGTCCCCTCCCGTCGCCTATAAGAATGATCAAGCGGCGGAACCGCCGCTATGATCGTTCTTATGGTGCGCAGAATAGAAGGATATCTGATGCCAGAAGCTGCAGGCATCATTCAGATACCCCCCCCTAAAGTCCAGGACGTCAGCGCTGTCACACTTTGACAATTGCGCAGTCATGCAACACTGTACCCAAATGAACACTATAAACAAGAGTGACAATTTTGAAAAAAAACACTTACTTTTTGCTTTAATAAATATCCTTTTTTTTTTTTTTAACACATTTTTTTTCCTCAGTTTAGGCTGATATGTATTCTTCTACATATTTTTGCATATTCCAGGTGCATTTTTCAATACACCTTTTTGATCCATTTGTAGTCCATAAAATGCACAGATGTGAACATTATGACTGTAGTGTTTCTGCAAAACTGAAAACGCAATACAAAATGCATAGGTGTGAACCAGGCTTAGCCTCTGTTCACACGTGATCTGACATGTCAAATTGGATGTCAAATCGCACGCCTATTGCCGGCAACAGCACTGTTCCAATCGGTGCGATGCCGACTTTGCGGCACCGCACTGATTTCCAAAAGTAGTTCCTGCACTACTTTTGGCGACTTCGGGGGCGATTTTTTTTAATACAGCTGGGCATGAATTTGCACAGATGTCTTTCAAATCGCCTCCTAACTCTCACTGAAATGTGGGTTTGAAATCATGTAAATTCAGCTGAACGAAGGCTTTGAGGAGTTTAGAGGCAGAAAAAAAAAAACCCACAGCCAATGCATGAAGTAGCAGGGGGATTTTGGCAGGAAAATAACGCTTTACAGTTAAATGCTGGGGTTATGGCTGTAGCTAGATGCCACAACCCCACCCCCCCCCCCCCCCCCGTGTGTGTGATTGATTGAGAATCTCTCTCTCCCTCTCAGTGGAGGATTTTTCACAGGGTAAATTTTATAGGCGTCGGGAGAGGTGCCCCCCCCCCCCCCCCGTTTCCGAGCTTACCGGCAAAATGTCTGGCTCCCCCCTGATCTCTCAATAAAGAGGACCTGACTGACATGCTTATTTCTATTACAAGGGATGTTTACATTCCGTGTAATAGGAGTAAAAGATTTAAAAAATAAAAAATTAAAAGGACCGTGTAAAAATTTTAAATAAATAATAAATAAAAAAATAGAAAGCACCCCATCCCTCCCTGCTTGTGCGCATTCGTAACTTGCGCCCGCAATAGTAAACGGTGTTCAAGCCACACGTGAGAATTTATTTATTTATTTTTTAGACCTCTTGAGCATCTTCTTCTTTTTTTTTTTTTTTTTTTTTTTTTTATGACAGACATTTAGTGCTTGTATTTGGAATGGATTTTGTTTGTAACAATTTGTGTTTCTCTCACAGGGGAGAGTTGGAATGGCTGCCATTAACAGAGCTTTTAGTGCAATACCATTGTGCATGATGGAATACCATCAGCCAGACTCATTCCTTCAGAGGACCAATGCATCAGGGATTGTAGACTCTCCTTTCCGTGATACATCTGGCAATGAACATAACCAAATGAACAGTATTTCTGTTGGTACTGGCCTCAGCAATAATGGTTCTTGCTTCAATATGTACAATCCTTTTATTGCAAACCCAACTGGAGGAGAAAGTATGGATGTGTTTTTGGGAAATGCATTGTCTGTGCAGAATCCTGAGAGGGCCCATCTTCTATCTCAGACTTGTACCGGGTAAGTGTAAAAGTAAGGTGTATGTAAACCATATCAATGATCTTCTCTTATGTGTTCTTTTGCTCTCCTAAATATAACAAAATGCTTTCAATTGTATATCTGTTTGCTAAAAAAATACTTCCTGTGTTCCCATAACCACTTCAGCCCTGGAAGAATTTACCCCCTTCCTGACCGGGCCATTTTTTGCGATACGGCACTGCGTTGCTTTAACTGACAATTGCGTGGACGTGTGTTTTTTTTCCCCCCACAAATAGAGCTTTCTTTTGGTGGTATTTGATCACCTCTGCTGTCATTTTTTGCGCTATAAACAAAAGAGCAACCATTTAAAAAAAAAAAAAAAGATTTTTTACGTTTTGCTATATTTTAAAAAAAAAGATTTTTTTGTTCCTCAGTTAAGGCCGATATGTATTCTTCTACATATTTTTGGTAAAAAAAATCGAAATAAGCGTATATAGAGTGGTTTGCGCAAAAGTTATAGCGTATACAAACTAGGGGATAGATTTTAGGCACTTTTATTATATATTTTGTTACTAGTAATGGCGGCGATCAGCTAAAAATAGCCACTGATTACTGTATAAATGTCAGTGGCAGGGAAGGGGTTAACACTAGGGGGAGATCAAGGGGTTAAATGTTCCCTCAGTGTGTTCTAACTGAGGGGATTGGACTGACTGGGAGAGACAACAGATTGTTGTTCCTACCAAGTAGGAACAACAGTCTTTCTCCTTCCCTGACAGGACAGGGACAAATCCCCATTCCCGCAATCGCGGGAGGCCGGCGGGGGTCGAGCCCGCCGGCCACGTGCATCGGGTCCCCCCCCCCGCCATGCAGCTATGGCTCTTAAAGCAGCTGCAGTATTAATTCTGCTGCCGTATATATATATATATATGCAGGAGCCGGTCGCGAAGCGATTAAGGACCTTTTCCAGTTATGTTGAACTACAAAATAATTTTGTTTGTGAACAAGGGGAGGGATTGAGTAGTTTAGAGACCGTTTGGTGAGGCTGACACAATTTCTTGTGATTTCAGCCCAGAAAAAGCCATGTATTGTGAGTCAAATGAAGATAATTGGGTTCTGAATTATTTGTGGGAAAATTAGCAAGTAGTATTCTGTTTTCGAAGGGTCTCCCAATGGATAAACCATGGAGTATGGGGTATTTTCGTCCTGACCTGCAGGAGAGATTGACTTCTCCAGATGTGCATGTGTAATCTGCAATCTAACATGCAAAATGTCACATTTATCTAAATTAAAAAAAAATCTGAATATTTTTTCTGAACAAAATGTATGCAAAATCGCCATACCTGCCAATGAAACTAACAGTAATTTTCATTGTTAGGCTTTGCTCACATTTGGGATCATGGGAAGAATTGCTGCAATCCCAAAAAGCTCTGCGAAACTGAAAATCGTACCACACTTGTTCAATGGCACCCAAACCCTGGAGCTGTAATGCTGTGTAAAGCTTGTCACTTAAAGGAGAAGGAGCTTCTTTTGGGTGATGAGCTTCGCATGATGCGGTTTGCCATTATTGCTGCCCAAATCACACCTGTATTTTTAGGTGCCATTGAAAATGAATGGCACCTGAACAAGTGTGGTGCAACTTGTCAGTTTTACAGAGCATTTTGGGATCACAGGCAGATATGCGGCGATTCTGCCAACAATCGCAAACACCCAGGTGTGAAAGGGGCCTTAGTGCTATTTTGTGATGGTGTTTATTTAACTCCTGCTCATCTGCTCCCCCCCCCCCTCCAGGGCCACAATTGGCAACTTTTCAGGGGGGACAGGATACCTGTCTTTGACATGGTATCCTTTCTCCCACTTCCAGGAGTCCGGGCCAGGGCCCGTGACATCGCCGCGGGGCTCCCTCCTCCTCCCGTGGCCGCCGGGCCAATAGGAGAGAGGAGTAGGGTTACCGGCGTGAAGCCGGAAGGCTACACTGCTGGGTTCCCTTACCCGCAATGGTGGCGGCAGCACCTGACAGCTGATGTAAACATCGGTTGTGGGTGCCGACATCGCTGGACTCCAGGACAGGTAAGTGTCCTATTAAAAGCCAGCAGCTGTAATTCCTTTTTTTTTTTTTTTTTGGGCGCAACACCGGTTTTAAGTTTACTTTTTTCTTTGACATTTAGGCCCAGTAGCCGGATAAGGAAAAAGCATAGACAAGACCAAGATGGCTTTGAGTAAGTAACAGTTCATTGTTTCTAAACTTGTGCATTTCAATTTTTAAAGTAATAGCTTGTGCAGAACACATGCCCATTGCACCCCCCCTTTTTTTCCCTTTTTGTTAGGTCCGTATTAGGTCATCCTTCCAGAAATACAGGCCATACCTACCTTTTCTACCATGCTGTACTGAGGACTATGTAGCCAATGAGTGAGCTAGTGCTAGGCTTTGTTGGTGATGGAAGTATATGGTGGCTTGACTCAAGAGTGCTCAAATTGTGGGTTCCTTAAGTATAAGAAGGTTGTGGAGAAGGGTCATGAGTGCCATGCATAAATAGAACATCTTGAAAACGCCAGCTAGTTTAGGGAATTTTGGCTCTCCCCTTCTACAAGACTTGGGTAGTGTTAGGCATAACAAGAAGGTTATCTAATAGTGTTGGCAATGGCAGCCCCTGGATTGCTCTGACAGGTTTACTTTAAACATTAGGACGTCCATGAGCTTTTTTGTCAATCTAATGGGGTTTATTTGCTAATCTTCTTTTTTTTTTTTTTTAGCTATCCATCGAAGAGAAGAAAGCTATGTGCATCAACTGTTCTTGAAGGATGTCAAGCTCTAACCACCTATACCGAAGATGCATCACAGCCTTGCTGGAGACCTAACCATTCACAAATCATGCCAGCAGCTGTAGCTCCATCACCATGTATACCACCATCTGAGATGCAGACCGCTCCTACTGAGAGCATGGATGAAACCACTGTAGAATCCCAATCTGATACTGCTCTTAGAAGAATTCAGGATATTGAAAACAGGTAATGGTATATTCCAGGGATATGCAATTAGCGGACCTCCAGCTGTTGCCAAACTACAAGTCCCATGAGGCATAGCGAGACTCTGACAGCATCAAGCATGACACCCAGATGCAGAGGCATGATGGGACTTGTAGTTTGGCAACAGCTGGAGGTCCGCTAATTGCATATCCCTGGTATATTCTATTTCTGACATCTAGTTTCTTTACTGAAGAGCAAATCTTATATCGCCACTTACCAGTTCTTAGATGTGGTGGTGGTGGTGGCAGATTAACCAGATGAAAATAAAAGTGAAAAAAATCTTGGATTTTTTTTTATTTTATTTTTTTAAAACCATTTTCAATTTGCAGTCATGTTTGAGAATGCAACTAGATTTGTGTTCCCATTCACGCAGCATAGCTTAAACTTTTTTGAAATATTGCTTACCTATTTAGGTCTCCTTCATATGGGTGTACTTATTCGTACACCCATGCCAAAGGGCTGTCTTTGCCTGTGCGGGATGCACAGGTGTTCTGTGCAGGCAGTCCCATTTATGTCTATTGGGATGCAGAGGCTGCACAGGTACAACTGCTGGTCCCAATCTGACAACTAGTGGGTTTGGAGCTGGTCAGTCCCTATTAGGACACCACCTCCCTTTTGCCCGGTGGACATGCCATTGCATATGCTGCTAGTGTATCTTGGTGTGTCTACAGACTGCCATGGGGTACCTGGGTGGTTGTAGATGTGTGATGCATCATGCAAATAATCGTGTCCATATGTCAAATGGGGCACTGTAAATTTTCCCCCCCTGGTGAAATGTCTAAGCCCTTTTCCTGCTTAGGACTGGTCTTATGTGGCTTCTCCTCTGAGCCTTCAAAGGCTGTTTTTCTGCCTCATTCTGTTAAAGGTTTTTCTCACCTTGTGGTTTTGCTTGCAAGTTCGGGGGCCTCATGGTATCCACCTTCGCGGTGGGCACGTATGCACAGTTCTATATGAAGATCCTCCAAAAAGAACTGCTTATCAAAGTGGGACAAGTTTCCTGTGTCCTTAGACAATCGGATCTGTGTGGGACGATCAGTCAGGGCCTCCCTCATTTAGTGGCTTCAATCTCTGTCTCTGAGCCAGAAAGTTGTTTCCTCCACTCCTTTTTTGGAGGGTGGTCAGGACTGACGCCAGTCTTTTCTGACTGAGTGGGGGGGGGGGAGTTCTGAGTCCGTGGTCGATCCAGGGTTGTTGGACACCGGAGGAGGCTCTGCTACCTATCAACGTTCTGGAGCTACAAGCGATCAGACTGGATAGAGCTGCTTCGCAGGTGCCTAGTCAGGATCTAGTCTGACAATGCCACGACATTGACCAATGTCAATCACCAGAGTTGGACTAGAAGCTTGGATGCAGTGCTGGAAGCCTCGCACATTCTTTAATGGGCAGAACTTCATGGCCGGTTTCTCTCCACCGTTTACATTTTGGGTGTGGGAGACTGGCAGATGTACTACGTCAGCTGTCAAATGGTGGGCTGAGGAGAGTGGTCTTAGCAGTGCACCCAGGATGTGGATCTTCTGGCATCTTGTCCTAACAGGAAGCTGTTGATTTGTCAAAGAGCAGGGGATCCACTGGTGGATGCCGTAGATGCTCCGATAGTGCCATTTTCAACTCCCTCGTCCGCTGCGCAGGCCTTTCCACACTGCTTTACCCTCACTGGCTTGACGGCCTGGCTGTTAGCCCGGTTCTGAGAGATGGGGTTGTCGGGCTGTTATTCCTACCATATTGAAGGCACATAAAGTGGTTGTAAACTCTGTGCAACCACTTTGACCTACAAGTAAGCCTATATTAACGGTTTAGGAGATATTTACAATAAAGCTGTGTGCCGATGTCTTCAGCGCATGCACACTTTTTAGAAAGGGCACAATTGTGCCCTTTCTAAAAGGATCATGTCGTGACTGGCGGCTCCCATGCACAGGAGTGATGTCACGCGACTCTGGACAGTCACAAGAGCCAGAGTTCGCAGCCCCGGAAGGAAGAGGGTGAAGATGGATGCTTCCAGCCAGTGGGGACAACGGTGACCTCGCAGGCTTTGGTTTCAGGTAAGTGACACATAATGGGCTACTATGCGATGCATAGTAGCCCATTATGCTTTACCTTTTGCAGAAAAATAGAGGAAGTAAAACCCATCAGGGTTTACTTCCTCTTTAAATCCGCCTCTCGGAAGATTTACCATCGTACTTGGAAGGCTTGCATTTCATGGTGTGAGAATTTGAACTTCATCCACATCTTTTCTTGGTGTCGGATTTTGTCCTTTCTCCAATAACTTGTTGATCAGAGGCTTGCCTTGAGTTCCATTTAAGGGCCAGGTTTCTGCACTTGCGTTTTTCTTCCAACATCCCTTGCCCCCACACTTCTTGATTTGTACCTTTTTTTTTTTTTTTTTTTTTTTTTTTTTATTTTATTTTATTTTTTATTTTTTTTTCTGCCCCACAAGAGGTTTGGCATATAGCTTATTCGGTGCACTTTTTGTTGCCACTGTGGGAGCTGAACCTCATTCTTTTGTTTTTTTGTTTTTAAGCCCCCCTCTTCCAGAATGTCGTCCTTTTTTAGATGCTATTTTTTCCGCACACTGCATGTTGGCGCTGGCAGCCTTATTGTATAAGTCTCCTAATTTTGTTTTACACAGGGATAAGGTGGTTCTCCGTCTACACCCCTCCTTCTGCCCAAGTTGGTAACTGATTTTTAACCTGAATGAGAACATTGTCCCTCCTTCTCTGTATCTGCACCCTTCACATTCTAAGCAGGTTGCGCTGCTTGCCTTGATGTGTTTTCAGGCGGTTCATTACATCTGTCGGCTACGGCCACCTTTTTTGGAGGTTGGATTTTTGTGATTGCAGACAGCCTAAGGAAAGTCTTTGCGACTTCCTCTCACTATTTCACAATCGACAGACTGGTATCCAGAGTTATGCCTTTTAAGGGTCGGCTCCCTCCCTTCCCTTGCACACTCCACCAGAGCGATTCGTGCCTCCTGGGCTTTCAGGCATCTGTTTCTCAAGTTTGCAAGGCTGCTACCTAGTCGTTTGTACACACCTTTTTTATTTTGAAAAGTTGATGTTTGGGTATCTTTTTGGATGCGTGTTTAGGCTGCAAGCTTTTGCAGGCGGCTGTTTGAGTTTCTGGGGGGGGTTCTCGGTTCGTGGTTTTTTTTTTTTTTCCTCTGGTTATCCAACCCTCAATGAGGCACTGCTTTTGACATGTCCCTACAGTGAAGAATAAGGAAGAGCTTTGTCCGTCAAAAATAATGGATTTTTTTTGTTACCTTTTTTGTAAAAACTGTCTGAGTTAATAGATGTACACAGCAACCACCCCTCCTATTATGATCTTTCCTTGTACTTTATTTTATTATTATTTTTTGTTATGCTATATGAGTGAACACACAAATATTAAGTACCGTATATACTCGAGTATTAGCCCAAACCTGGCACACATGTAGCCTCACTCTTCCTCTACACGTTTGCAAAGTTTGTTGTCCGGGGGACCTACGGCCGGGGAGCATCTTCACATGTAGCCACATTTCTTCTCTAAGTGTGCAAAGTTTTTTTTTTTTTTTTTTTTTGTTTTTTGTCTGAGGGACCTATGGCCGGGGAGAACCGATTTTTCAAAGCCAGACACCCCTTCCATAGACTCCCATGTTAAACATCTGTCTAGTCATGGGCACAGTGAGGCATGGGCACAGTGAAGCATGCACATGGACACAGTGCGGCAAAGTGAGGCATGCAGATGGACACCCTAGGCTTATACTCGCGTCAATACGTTTTCCCAATTTTTTCTGGTTAAATTGGGTGCCTCGGCTTATATTCGGGTCGGCTTATACTCGAGTATATACAGTAGATGTTGTTGCAATCTGGCTGCAAAGTGGAAATGATGCCATCACTACCTCCTAATAACTGCAATATTACATTGTTGTTTTTTCGGTTTAGATATCCTAATCATCTACTTCCTCTTCTTGGGCATTAACAAATTATTAGCAGCGTTCCTATTCTATGAACAGACGCTTTGCAATGGTCTGGGTTACTTAATGGTACCAAAGTGACATTACATGGCATCTTATCATTTTTCAGCGTAACCAGTGTTTCCAAGGCCAACTTGTGATGTAAAATGTGATTGAGCTCTGGTTCTACTGAAAACAAAAATGTACAGGTGAAAGGTGGCTTGTGGTCCATGATTTATCTCAATTGTGGTAAAAGGTTTGCATGTGACTGAGCTGAATAGGAAGTCCAATAGAAAACGGCTTGCTTACAATTGGCACTTCTAATATTTTTAGTGACTTCTGTGTTTAGTATTATGAAATTTTAAAAACCTTTTTGTTAAAGTATCGCTGTAATTCTTTTTCTGTTTTTAGGCTAGTCATTGAAGAGGATGAAGAAGAAAATAAAAATGATCGTTTACCCACACTTGTAATGTCTGATGTACTTCTTGAAAGCTTGAAAAAAGGCTTGGATGAATCGCTGACCAGAAAGATTGTAGATTCCATGTGAGTCTTTAATATCTGTTTTAGTTAAATCGTCTGCATCTCAAAGCATTCCCCTTCTCCAAAAATCATCCCTGCTCTTCTGAACAGAAAAAAATCTGAGCCCAGGTCAAAAATGGTGGCACCCCCTTCTCCTGCGAGTGACAGGCTGTGCTGAAGACTAGACCAGCCTGAGCCTCTGTGTAATACACTGAAAAAAGGAATGTCCTCTCTGCCGTCACAAGCCTCCTTCAGAGCACTCCAGCACTTGCAGCTGCCAACGCAGCACCATCACAAATCATCCAGACTTCATTAACCACTTGACTTTCAAAATATTTACCCCACCCCCCTTCGTCATGACCAGGCCATTTTTTGTGGTACGGCACTGTGTTATTTTAACTGACAATTGTGCGGTCATGCGACGCTGTACCCCAAAAAAAAATTATTTCTTTGCGCTATAAACAAAGACCGACAATTTAAAAAAAAATTCACTTTCTGCTTTAAAACGTATCCAATAAAAATATAAAAAAATCGAATTTCTTAAACTTGGGCCAATATGTATGTTTGCTACATATTTAAAAAAAAAAAAATCCCAATAAGCGTATATTGATTGGTTTGCACAAAAGTTATGGCGTCCGCACGCTATGGGATTTTCTTATTTATACTAGTAATGGTGGCGATCAGCGATTTATAGCAGGACTGCGATATTGCAGTGGAAATACTGACACTTTTTGAGGACCAGTGACACTAATACAGTGATCGGTGCTATAAATATGCATGGTCAGTGTACGAATGACACTGGCTGGGAAGGGGTTAACAGGGGCGATCAAAGGGTTAAATGTGTGCCTAGCTTGTGTTTTTTAGTGTGGAAGATGCTTTTACTAGTGGGAAGGCATGGATCCATGTCCCTGCTTTGCAGAGACACAGGATCTATGTCTTCCATCCTCTCAGAATGGCGATCTGTCTTGTTGACCTGGACAGACCGCCATTCTGCCTCTCTGCTGGATCATCGGCGGGTGCCTGTGGACATGGAGTCCGCGGTACTCGCCACTGTCACTCAGAAGAGCTGGGTTGATATATGTGTGTGTGTGTGTGTGTGTGTGTGTGTGTGTGTGTGTGTGTGTGTGTGAGAGTGAGTGAGTGAGATCCAACATCCTCATTTTGCAGCGGGTATACCGGGGATGATGCCTGTCGGCGATTTTTATTTTATTATTTTTTATTTGTAGCAGAAGTAATTTAAGAATAGCCACTCGATCACTTCTGTGGGTGGTGGCACGGGGTCCCATTCCCCCCCCCCCCCTCCTGGCGTCACCATTCCCAGGCTCTGCCGTCTGATCGCAGACCCCACGAGTGATGGTGGCGACGGCAGCACGGAACCAAGAGGAATTGATATTGTTCCTCTCTTTTCTCTTCCCTTCGTCTCTTCCGGTTCCGCCCCTTTGTTTACCTGGCCATAAGCAGCCAGGAAAGCAGCCGATCAGACCGATCTGTGTCTGATTGGAGGCAAGAGGAGATATTTGGGGTCTAATAATAAACCCCAGATTTCTCCCTGAAGAGGTCATGACCCATGCTGTCACTAGGGATGTTGTTAATCCCTTGTAAAAGCAATAAATTAATCCAATTTTTTATTTTAATAAAAAAATAAAACATTTTTTAATAAATGAAAGCACCCCTGTGCAAATGCATATATTACTCTCGCATGCATATGTAAACAGTGGTTTCGCCACACGTGAGGTATTGTCGTGAACGTCGGAGCAAAAGCAATAATTCTAACATTGGACCTCCTGTGTGACTCTAAACTGGTAAAGGGGTTTAAAGTGACGTCTCTAGAAAAATTTTAAGCACCCTAGTTCACCATTCCACAGGCAGATGCAATTTTAAAGTGTGACCTGTTTGGTATCTATTTACTCGGCATAGCATCATCTTTCAAATTCTACAAAAAGTGTGTGTGTGTGTGTGTGTGTGTTCTAATTTTCTAGCGAGAAAGTCGATTTTTACTTGTAGGAGCAGAGTGTCCGAATTTTGACCAAGATACGACGTGGTTAATATTCAAACAAAAATCCCCCCTCCATTCATATGCTTTATTTTGCTGAAAAAAACACCCCGCTAGCATTTCTGGCTGGGGTCATCTTTAGTAAGGGCAGATAATTCATGTAGCATTGCATTTACTTCCTGGAATCAATCTGCCCTTAGCTCAGGCATGTAAGCAGGGTTGTTTTCTTAGCTGAGAGCCCCTCCTCCACTCTTGAAGACTCCTGGGATGTATGACATCTCTTTGCCTTGGTGATGGGAGTACTATGACTTTTTTTTTTTTTTTTTCCCCACAATACTTACCATGGTCATGTGCAGACCACATGCTATAAGCACAGCAGAGCTAACACAGCCACTGCCTGTGTATGCCACTGAACGTACTTAAGAGACATGTATGAATGTGGTCAGTCATATGTTGGGTAGCTGTGCTGTGCATGCTCCTGAGCTAAGGTTGGAGGGTGTGTATAACTGGAGGATTGTGTGATGTCAAGTCTCCATCTCCTAACTTCTGGTCCTAAGCAATGTCAGGAGACCAACAATTTTAGGAGGGAGAGACGAGCTATGGGAGCATTTTTCTGAAGTGTAGTCACAGATGTATGTGTGATTACACAATGCAATAATTTGACTTTTTTTTTTTTTTTTTTGCGTTTACAGCCACTATGGCCAAAGCTATTTTGGCTATTCTTCTCCTGTAGGTCACAGAAGTGCAGCATACGCGCACACGCACACACAGCCCCTGGCATTCCAGTGAGTGCTGAAGGGGTAGAGCAGAGAGCCAGTGACTGCCAGTCACTAGCTCTGTGCTCGGTGAAGGGTGAGAACTGAGCAATCGGCAGTCTTTGATCACATAATTCTCAGTCTTAGAAGCGGCGGGAGGAATATGCAGCATCGGATCGATGCTGAATGCACCAAGGAGTGTCTATGCAATTCATAGACAAGAGGTAATGTTTTCCTACTTTGAATGGAAATAAGTGTTTAGATAAAAAGTATAGTTCCCATGTTTGTCTCGTTTTTAAAATAAAGCTAATCTTCTATTGGCTATGTACTAAGTACATGTCTTGCGTACTACTCTTTAAATAAAGTATATAAATTAACCAATGCATCTTTTTTTTTTTTTCCTCCTAATGCACAACTGAGCTAACACTTGTTAATATAATAAAAAAATAAAATGAAACTAAATAGTTGCTCTGAACAATTTACAATCTTAAGTCTTTTTTTTTTTTTTTTTTTTTTACATTTATTGCAGTACCAGAATATAAAATAATACGCTTGTATTTATGTTGTAGGAATCGTCCATCCATGGAGCTCGTCCTTTGGAAACCGCAACCAGAATTTCTTATTCATAAACTCCAGAACTTTACCAGTTGTCCTAAGGAGGAAAGAGAAGCATCCAGACAAGATACTCCTAAAATGCCATTCCTCCGGCAAGTCGACCCACTGGAGGAAGGCAAATCGCACATTTTGAATTTGGACTGTGCTAATGACCCCTTGTGGGACAGGGAAGAGGAGGAAATGGAACTTTGAGAAGATTTATTTTTTTTTCTGATAGAAATTTTGAGCAGAAGTCGGTTTTCATGAATATTGCCAGCTATAAACTTTTGATCTGATATGTTGATTCTGTGGAGTTCCAATTTTGCCAATTTTTTTTTTGTTTTTTTTTCTCAGTACGTGAGGTTTTCCAGAGAACGACTGAAATGGAGACTTTTTCCTTATGTAGGCTGGGATTTCCAGCCTTCACTACGTTGACACCATTTTAAAACTGCTGATTCACATGGGACTTTAGGGACTACACGTTTAGTGTCCACTACTCGGCATTCCCCTTATTAGAGAGTGGGAACTTTCTGTTACTTGATCGGCTCTGTAAACTTATGGTGAAACCAGTATTTTAAATTGAGACGTTTTGCTTGAAGAAAGGGTTATGGAATATATACTTTGGGGCAGTTTTTGATTAGCACACAAGTTTTATTCAGTTAATTTTGAATATCCTTGCATTTTGTCTTAAAGTGCACCTGTGCCCAGACTAGACATTTCATTATTTTTTATTTTTTACATATTACCAATAAACAGTAACAGAGCTTTAAAACGAGAAATTCCTGACCTCTCTGTGTAACTCTTTCTCAAACATAACAAGAAAGACCTTTTTGATGTCCACTTTAAGTAGGTTTCTAATGGCTTAAAGTGACGCTAATTCTAGTTTAAAAAAAAAATATTTAGGTATATTCTTACCTCAAATTTAATTAAAAATATATATTTTTTTTTTTCTACCGTAGGCAGACTTTTTGCTATAGGGTGGCTTTCCGTGGTACCATTCCTTTTTATGTGGTTTCCCCAGTGTGCACATGACTACAATAATGAGCACTGACCATTATGGCAGTAAGGGGAGAGGTTTGGGCATGCACGGAGAATGTTGCAAAAAGGCAGAAAAACGGTAAATGATTTAATGAAAAATAGATTACATGATCATTCAAGCAGAGTTCTGCCGAAATAAAATAAGTCAGCAGCTACAAATACTGCAGCTGCTGACTTTTAATACATGGACACTTACCTGTCCAGGGCGCCCCCGATGTCGGCACGTGAAGCCGATCTGTCCCTCGGGTGGAGGCGCCGCCATCTTCGTTAAGGCTTCACTTCCTGGTTCCCTACTGCGCATGCACGAGTCGCGCTGCGTGATTTCACTGGTCCCTGCTGTCTTCTGGGACCTGTTAGTCTCCCAGTAGACAGCGGGCAGGGACGGAGGAGGGGCTGGAGGAGGGGCCGGACATGGCATAGATCGCTGCGGTATGCCCGAAAGTGGGAGAAAATACCTTGGTTACACAGGTATCTGCTCCCACCCCCCCCCCCCCCCGAAAGGTGCAAAATGTGACACCAGAGGGGCGGGAAATCTAAAAAGCGGAAGTTCCATTTGGGTGAAACTCTGCTTTAAGTAGTGGCTGTGCATTGTGTTGTGTTTGTTTTTTTTTTTGAGAATTGGGTATTTCAATGAATGACTACATTAAGATTTTTTTTTTTTTTGTATGCAGTCATGTATAATGTAAATATTTTTCACTTTTTTTTTCTTTGTTTTTTTTTTATAAATTTCCTAAAATATTATTGGAAAGTTGTTGTGTTTTTTTTTTTTTTTTTTTTTTTTATTATTTCATCTGTCATGATACATATGTAATGCAGTAAAACCTTGGATTGCGAGCATAATTCGTTCCAGAAACATGCTTGTAATCCAAAGCACTTGTATATCAAAGCAAATTTCCCCATAAGAAATGATGGAAACTGAAATTATTCGTTCCACAACCATTTATTCATAGGTCCTTCAGTTTATAGTCCATATAAAAAAAGATTATAGCAATGTGATCGGTTGTGTAACTATAAAATGCCCATTCACAAATGAAAGCCTCCACAATGATTAGAAGCAAAATCCATCAGGAGCTACAGAGCATAAGAGAAGAGGCGCCTTTTAAGTGTAACAATATGTTGCTAAATGTAACCATATTGCTACACTTAGGCGCCTCTCTTCTCTTTTATACTCAGTTGTGACAGGACTAGGGCTGGGCGATTTTCCCCCCAAAAAAAAATCTGCGATTTTTTTTTTTTTTTTTTTTTTTATAAAAAACTCGGTATTCGATTTTTTTTTTTTTTTTTAATTATTATATTAAAGTGCATCAACAAACAAAATTGCAAAGGCAAACCCTTTCTCTAACTGCAAAGTCAGTGTGCAACAAACACACAATATAATCCAGTGCTCATGGAACATACATTATTAACTATTGAAAACTCTTGAAACTCTGTGTGTGATTCCTTCTGTCCCAGCCTTGCTGCCATCCTGGCTCTGCATCCTTTTGGGTTGGAGGGCCCTCCACACGCTGGTCTGCCTGTTGTCCATCATTCAAGGTACTGTGCTCACACGGAGATCATGCCACAGGCTTTGTTTTGACTTTTTTAACCCCTCCTTGCTCCACGGATGTCACTGCAAGTTTAACAAGTTTGTCATCACTGGCAACTGGAGAGTTAAGATTCATTTGCCCTCTGCACATTTGGGATTGGATCCCTCTCTTCATTGTGATAAATGGACTAAGCTTTTTTATCAATTCTTCAAGAGTTTTCAATAGTTAATAATGTATGTTCCATGAGCGCTGGATTATATTGTGTGCATGTTGTGTATTTTGTACTTCTGGGTACGGATTTTTTCTTGCTGCGCTGGATCCTGTTTTTTTCCCCCTTTTTGGATACTTTGTACTTCCCAAAATATTGGATTTTTTTCTTATTATTATTATCATCCATTATATTTTTTTCTTTATCCACCAATTTAGCGCTTGTGACCTTTTGTTGTTTTTTGCAGTGTGCAACAAAGATTGTTAAACATCCAAATTATTAATACTGTATTTGGATTTAGCTAATAAAACAACAAAAAAATCCTGAGGTTACTCTTAGTTGAATTGAACTGTGTCCATGCCCCACTGTACCCGTGTCTCACTGTACCCATGTCTCACTGTGCCCATGCTTCAATCACTGTGCCCGTACCTGATGCAGATTTTCATGGTATACGGATTTTACTGCTACACCGGTGGCCATTCCAGTATTCAAAAGCCGCGCCTCCTCCTCGTCTGTGATAGGCGGAACACTCAATTTCCCAGCATTCAGTGTTCCGCCTATCATGGTCATCCTCATAACACAGACGAGGATGAGAGGATGTCCGTGATAGGCTGAATACTGCCTGCTGTGAAATTGAGTGTTCCGCCTATCACAGACGACGAGGACTCGGGAGGCGCGGCTTTTGAACACTGCAATGGCCGCCGTCTGTCTGCATGACACGCTGATCAGGTAGGCAGACGGCGGCTGCAGCGAGTAGATGTAATTGTGGTAACGCTGCCCAGTGCCATTCCGGATACGCCCCATGCAGTCCTGCTACGGAAACTTTGAAGGAAAAAATAAAATCGATTTTCTTCAAAACTGAATCGATTTGAGCTCAAAACTCGATTCAAGATTAAAATCGATTTTTTTTCCCAGCCCTAGACAGGACACTACTTGTATATCAAGTCAAAATGTATTAAAAAAAATGCTTGTCTTGCAAAACACTCTCAAACCAAGGTTTTACTGTAACTGGAACATTGGGTTAGTAAAGCCATGGGACATGGAAAAGCTTACCACAAATAGGACAGGAAAGAAGAGCTATATGACCAGTTTCCTTTTTATCCCTGATTTAACCACTTCAAGACTGGACACTTTCGCCCCAGTCCAATTTTTAGCTTTTAGTGCTGCCACATCTTGAATGACAATTAGTCATGCAAAACTAAACTCAAATTTCATTTTTTGCTATATAAATGAAAAAATACTGAAAATGTTGATGTTTGTATTAGTTGTCTTAGTTTCTGTTTTTACATTTAGCAAATATTTTTTCATAAATTTAGGGCAAAATGTATTCTGCTTCCTTTTGGTAAAAAAATTAATACCCCAAATCGGTGTATATTTAGTTTGTGTGAAAGTTGGTATACAAACTATGGTGTGTGTGTGGATATATTCAAAAGTATTGGGGTGCCTGCCTTTACACGCACATGAACATTTAATGACATCCCAGTCTTAGTCCATAGGGTTCAATATTGAGTTGGCAAAAAGCTGGGGGGGAGGAGCTGCTGACCAAGATGGCGGCACGCTGAGACGAGCATGCAGAGAGCACGCTAATAGATTAAGGGAGGATTGAGCTATCAAACATGGCATCTGACAGTATTGGATGGGTGGACACTGAAACCTGTAGAGCCTATACAGACTCCTACCTGAGGGAGCGGTCTCTGGCTTCCGGTCATTTTCCAGTCATCTTCTGGTTGTCTGCCGGATTGCCCCCTGCCTCGTACTTTGAGGCGGTGGTCGGGCGGTTTCCTTGCCTGCTGGGACGTCAACACCTACCCGTCTGACAGGTTCCCAGCGGGAACCTATTGGGAGCCCACTGAGCCTTCTGGAGCACCCGGAGACTGGAGGTCGGAGGACTTTGGAATTTGGCAGGGCTCGGGACCTTTCACTCTGGCTCGGGCCAACACTTGCAGCTAACATTGCGAGAGGGCGGCAGAACAGACAGGAGTGAGTACAGGACTCGGCAGTACGGGTTTCAGCTGGCTCGGAAAGAGAGCCACCTCAGAGGATTAATGATCACGGGGATCAGTCAGAAATATCTGGGCTTTATGACCTGAGTTTGGACACTTTTAAGATTATCGGGGGAATTTCAAGCTAATGGACGGCCCGGCTGAGAAAGTGGGAAACCATAACACGGAAGAGCGTCAAGGAAGGCCGCTGAAGAAGGCAAGGTAATAACAGACTTTGCTTTAATTTTTTCTATAAGAGGTATAAGGAAGTAAATACATGGATGGAATTGGACTTGTGTATCAGGGGCTAATTGTGTGTTAAAAGAAAAGACTTGTAACTTTAGAAATAAGAGCTTCTTGTTGCTATACAAATAGGAAAAAAATATATATATATTTTTTTTTTCCCTCTTAAGCCTCCCAAGCTACTGATTAACAGTGTCATAGGTTTTAAGTGTCTGCAGTCTGTATAGAAATAATGGTGCCTAAGAAAAATAGAACACCACAGTCTCAAAAGAAAAATGGCACTAATAACACTACAGGAGCACAAGCAACCCAGACAATTGACATTAAAGACTACTTTCATCAGATGTAGTCCCTACAAACATCCCAGGGTCTGATAAATGTAATAGAATCATCTATAGCTCTGGGAACCACAGGGGAGGAAGAGATTGGGCAATTCAGAAACCGTTCACCAATAGACACAATTATACCAATAATAGAAATGCAAAATTGGGAAAATGTGTGCTAGTCTTAAAATGGTGAACACAAACAGCTGCTGCAAAATAATGTGACTAACATACAAATACAATTGGAAAAAGAAAATGAAGCGCTAAGTGTCCAAAAAATCTGGGGAGAACCCACATTTCAAATACAATGGATACGAACGTTCGAAATCTAAAGTGCTAATTATAACGACTATTATGCATGTTATTGTCCTAAAAAGGGTTTGGGAACCCGGGTTCTTCACCAGGGGACATGTATCAATGCAAAAAGTTTTAAATACGTCCGTTTTTCGGGAGCAGTCATTTTATTGATGCATAAAGTGAAAAAAAAAGTCAAATATTCCTTTAAATATCGTACCTGGGGGGTGTCTAAAGTATGCCTGTGAAGTGCCACGTGTTTCCCGTGTTTAGAACTGTCCCTGCACAAAATGACATTTCTAAAGGAAAAAAAAGCCATTTAAAACTGCTTGCGGCTTTAATGTCATGTCTGGTCCCGGTAATATGGATGAAAATCTTTGAGAAAAATGGCATGGCTACCCCATCACCCCCCCCCCCCCACCCCAGCCCATTACCAGCCCCTTTGGGTCTTGTATGGATATTAAGGGGAACCCCGCACACAAAATAAAAAAGGCCCTATATACTCTGAACAGCCGTATACAGGCGGTACATACAAGACAGGGACTGTAGGTTTGTTCTTATGTAGAATCTGTTTGTAATTTTGAACAGGTACATTGTTTAAGTGTAGCTCCAGGCAAAAAATCTATTTTTTAAGCTTTTTGGAAAACATAGGGAAGGGTTATCACCCCTGTAACATTTGTTTTGCTGTCTGTGCCCCTGTTCAGGACATTTCACCTCACTTACCGTCCCAATGACAAATGTTTTTGAAAAGTGGGGTTTTTATTGAAACAAGGATTGGTGATAAAGCATCAGTAGAGAGGAGACACCTTTTTCCCATATTAACTCTTACAGGAGAGAATGCCCCTTCCTAGGGGTAGATTTCCTCTCACTTCCTGTTGTCTCCTTCCGTTTGCAAGTAGGAGTCGTTTGTAAGTTGGATGTTTGAAAGTAGGGGCCTGCCCTATATACTCTGCTGAAATTTGCCCCTTACATGTTGGTGTTGCCACAACACTGTAAGCCCTCACAGTTACTCTTGGTGGGCGCAGGAATGGGCCCTGCTGTGAATTAGGAGGAGGACGAGGACGACGACCCTAGGTATTCCTGCACCATGTATATCAGACGCTGGCGATGGTTGCTGGAACCGATCATACCTTGGGGCTGCGGACTAAAGAATTGTCTGAAGCCTCAGCAACTCGTTGTCCAGGACCAGGAGTTTGTAACCTCCCAGTCTCTGGGAACGCGTTGCACAGACCTTTTCTGCAAGGCCTCCCGGAGTTGTCTCATCCTCTGCTCCCTCTGCGACGGTAAGATAAGGTCCGCAACCTTACTCTTGTACCGTGGATCAAGGAGAGTGGCCAGCCAGTAATGGTTCCTCTCCTTAATCCGAAGAATGCGAGAATCCTTCCGCAGACTTTGCAGGATCAGGGAGGCCATGCAGCGTAGGTTAGCTGAGGCATTCATTCCGGAGTCCTCTGGGTCACTAAGGACGACATGATCCGCAGCCACCTCCTCCCAGCCACGTACAAGTCCACGGGTTTCTTGGGACTGTAAATCATCCCTAAGAGACTGCTGCTGATGATGCTGAGTGCCAGGCTCCACCTCCATGCTGACACAATCCTCCTCCTCCTCTTCCTGTGCGATGGGTGGGACAAAAGGAACACTGTCTGGGTAAAGGGGGCCTTGAGAGGCAAGGAAGTCTTCCTCTTCCTGCCTCAAGTGCCCTGTCCATTATTCCACGCAGCGTATGTTCCAACAGGTGGATAAGAGGTACAGTGTCACTGATGCATGCACTGTCACTGCTCACCATCCTCGTGGCCTCCTCAAATAGTGCCAGGACAGTGCATGCATCCCTGATCATGCCCCAATGGCGTGGTGAAAAAAACCCGAGCTCCCCTGACCCTGTCCTGGTGCCGTAGTCGCACAGGTACTCATTGATGGCCCTCTGCTGTGTGTGCAGCCGCTGCAACATGGCTAATGTTGAATTCCACCTGGTGGGCTTGTCACATATAAGGCGGTTCTTGGGCAGGTTCAACTCCTTTTGCAACTCAGCCAGGCGAGCACTGGCATTATAAGATCTGCGGAAATGCACACAGACTTTCCTGGCCTGCCTCAGGACATCCTGTAAGCCCGGGTACCTGCCCAAGAACCGCTGCACCACCAGGTTAAGGACGTGAGCCACACAGGGCACATGGGTCAGTTGTCCCTGTCGGGCGGAGAGGAGGTTGGTGCCATTGTCGCAAACCACCATTCCTGGCTTAAGCTGGCGTGGCGTCAACCACCTCTCGGCCTGCCCCTGCAGAGCAGACAGAACCTCTGCCCCAGTGTGGCTCCTGTCCCCCAAACACACCAGCGCAAGCACAGCATGGCATCTTTTTGCCTGCGTACTTGCGTAGCCCCTTGAACTCCTACAGAGCACCACTGGTTCCGAGGACAAAGCACAGGAAGAGGCCGTGGAGGAAGAAGAGGAGGGGGTGGAGGAGAGAGGTGTGTCACAACCAGTAGTAGCATTTTGGAGGCGTGGCGGCGGAACAACCTCCAACACTACTGCACCTTGTCCTGCATCCTTCCCAGCTGCCAAAAGAGTGACCCAATGGGCCGTGAAAGAAAGGCAACGTCCCTGTCCATGCCTGCTGGACCATGAGTCAGCGGTAATATGCACCTTACCGCTGACCGCCCTGTCCAGCGAGGCCAAGACATTGCCTTCCACATGCCGGTAGAGAGCCGGAATCGCCTTCCGTGAGAAAAAGTGGCGTTTGGGAACCTGCCACTGAGGAACCGCACATTGCACAAACTCACGGAAGGGGGCCGAGTCTACCAACTGAAAAGGCAGCAGTTGAAGCGCTAGCAATTTAGCCAAGCTAGCATTCAACCGCTGGGCATGTGGATGGCTGGGAGTGAACTTCTTTCGACGGTCCAGCAGCTGGGGCAGGGAAATTTGCCTGCTAGAATCGGACGCGGGCACTCTGCTAGCAGTACACCGACAAGTACTTGGCTGTGACACACCTAATTCTACACCTTCATTCCTCTCAGTGCATGTTTCAGAGAGGACTGCAGGTATAGTGGGGTTGGAGATCCCAGCTGATGCGGTGCAAGGAGAGGTCCGCTTTGTTCTTTGGTGTGGGTCTTTAAGGTAGGCTTGCCAACGAGCTGCATGGCAGGTCAACATATGTCTGGTCAAGCATGTGGTGCCCAAGCGGGTGATGTTTTGGCCACGCGATATACGCTTGAGACATATGTTGCAAACAGCAGCTGTGCGATCTGATGCACTCGACTCAAAAAAGGCCCACGCCAAAGAACTTTTTGAATAACGGGCAGAGGCAGCGCCCTGCACAGGCGGAGCTCTGCGGTGTGATTCCGTCGGTGTGCTGCCCTTACGCTGGCCCCCCAAGGGCATCCTGCCTCGTTGGAGATGTGCCTCCTCCTCATCCTCCTCCTCCTCCTCTCTCCTATTGGGCACCCACGTGGAGTCAGTGACCTCATCATCCCCTCCCTCCTCATCACTGGAGCTAATCTGGCAGTATGCTGCAGCTGCTGGAACATGACTGCCAGATTGGTGTCCTTCTTGAGCATCCTCTCTCTCTGCTCTCACGCTACTGCCTTCCTCTAGCTGGGTATCATCATCAGACCCTTTCGAAACGCTGGGCATCCTCCTGGAGCATGTACCCAACACTGTGCTCAAACAGTTCGGGGGACTCCTCAGGAGGACATGGTGGGTCTAGGGAAGGAGCGACTGATGATGACATTGATACCAGGGATGAGGACGCTTTGGCAGCTGCTTTGCCAGTACCCTGAGCCTGGGTGAGAGAGGATGAGGGGCATGAGGAAGGCTTGGTCATCCACTCTACCAAGTCTTCGGCATGATGCGGCTCAACACGTCCAGCTGCCGAAAAGAAGGACAAGCGTGTCCCATGGCAACGTGCTGATGGCGATGCACCGCGTCCACGACCAGCACTGTTGTCTCTAGACACAGAGCCTGCTTGCCCTCTTTTATTGGCTCCTGACTGTCTGCCTCTCCTTGTTTGCCTTCCAGACATTCTAATGGCCTGCAGGGAGATGGGAAAACCAGCAATAAGGCCTAGCTTCAGGAGTATATTTTGCAGGAATCACACTACGCCTGCTGTAAGTGCTGCAAATGCCTGTTGGTGTAACACACTAGGAAAACACAGCAATACGGCCTAGCTTCAGGAGTATATTTTGCAGGAATCACACTACGCCTGCTGTAAGTGCTGCAAATGCCTGTTGGTGTAACACACTAGGAAAACGCAGCAATACGGCCTAGCTTCAGGAGTATATTTGGCAGGAATCACATTACGCCTGCTGTAAGTGCTGCAAATGCCTGGTAGTGTAACACACCAGGAAAACACAGCAATACGGGCTAGCTTCAGGTGTATAATGTGCAGGAGGCACACTACGTCCGCTGTAAGTGCTGCAAATGCCTGGTAGTGTAACACACCAGGAAAACACAGCAATACGAGCTAGCTTCAGGTGTTTTTTTTTTTTTTTTTTTTTTTAAATCTCTTTATTAAATTTTCACTTTTTCCTTTACATATTATTCCATACAAAATATTATACATCTTTGTTATCTTAAATTAATTTATACATCATTTATCCTTCATCATACATTATTTCAAACTATGAGAAAAAAAAAAAGAAATTTGATACATCAATCAAAATCACCCTTTCATCCCTTGGTGTAATCATCCCAATTCTGCCCCCCTCTCCCCTGCAGCTGTCATAGGATTTTGTAACCAATTTGCCCAGATTTTCTCATATTTCTCTTCTTTTCCTCTATTATAATATGTCTCTTTATACAATGCCAAATTGTTATTCATTAAATGTTTCCATTGTGCCAGTGGGGGAGCTTCGGCCTTCTTCCAATTCAATACTATTACCTTTCTTGCATAAAAAAGGAGGAGGCCGATCTGTGTTCTTTTTTTCTATAGTCAGTGTGCTTTCCCCAACTAGCCCGAGTATACAGATTTCTGTCTCTAATTCCAGTTTAACTGACGTCACTTCATCAATTATTCTCAGGATTTTTCTCCAAAATTTCATTATCTTTGGACAAGTCCAAAAGATATGCATAAAGTTTCCAGGGGTATCTGCACACCTCCAGCAGTTTTGAGAATTGGATGGTGATATTTTAAATCATTTATACGGTGTAAAATAACTTGTGTTATTTTAAATTGAATTAATTTATCTCGAAGTGAAATTAGAATTTGAAATGGAAATTTATATATCTTTCCCCAGTTTTCTGCAGATAGTCCTGGGATATCTCTTAACCAACACTCATTTAATTTGTTCATATCTGATTGTTCTATCTTTAATAAATGGTTATATAATTTTGAAATCATTCCCCTTTCTCTTTTTTTTCCCCTCATCTTTTCTAAGCCCGTTTCTATTAGCTGAGGGGTGCCCTGTGGGAACTGGGCTGACAGTGCATGTGTTAGCTGAATATATCTAAATAGATAGCTCTCAGGGATGTTACAGTTTTTTTCTCATGTCTACAAATGAAATTATTTTCCCCTCATGTATTACCTGAGATATTTTCTTAATTTTAAATTTTGTCCATACTCCCGGGTCTGGAATAGAAGCTAAATGCCTTAACTGTGGATTTCTCCACAGTGGGGTATTTGGAGATATATCTATTTTGGAATTACTCTCTCCTATCATGCCCGCCTTCCATGCTTTTACTGTCGTTATCATTGATGGAGTTAGATCTCGGCTACTTTTTATCCCACGAAATGGTAGTGCCTGCAATGTCTCCAGAGACTGTACCACCGCAGCCTCTACTACTGTAGCAGGATCGTGTCCGTCAGGACTCAGCCACCTTCCTACTGTTACCAGCTGTGCTGCTAAATAGTACCTATATAGATCTGGGAAGGCCAACCCTCCTTGTGGCACCGGGCGCATAAGTGTATTTAATTTTATTCTAGCCAATTTATTTTGCCATATAAATGAAGACAATTCACCATGTATCTGTGTAAAGAAACTTTTCGGTAACCATTGCCTGTTAGTGTAACACACTAGGAAAACACAGCAATACGGCCTAGCTTCAGGAGTATATTTTGCAGGAATCACACTACGCCTGCTGTAAGTGCTGCAAATGCCTGTTGGTGTAACACACTAGGAAAACACAGCAATACGGCCTAGCTTCAGGTGTTTAATGTGCAGGAGGCACACTACGTCCGCTGTAAGTGCTGCAAATGCCTGGTAGTGTAACACAGCAATATGGGCTAGCTTCAGGTGTATAATGTGCAGGAGGCTTAGCAACAATGACACTGTCCCCTGCCTATCCTTCTCTCTCCCTACACACAAGGTTTAGCAAAGAATATGACACTGACACTCTCCCTGCCTATCCTTCTCTCTCCCTACACACAAGGTTTAGCAAAGAATATGACACGGACACTCTCCCTGCCTATCCTTCTCTCTCCCTACACACAAGGTTTAGCAAAGAATATGACACTGACACTCTCCCTGCCTATCCTTCTCTGTCCCTACACACAAGGTTTAGCAAAGAATAGATATGACACTGTCCCTGCCTATCCTTCTCTTTCCCTGCTCCGGAACACACTACACACGAGGCCGCCGCGTTGGCGGCCTTTTATAGTGTGGGGCATGTACTAAACCCCCTCAGCTATAATTGGCCACAGGCATCCTGCCTGTGGCCAATCATTGCTCTCCTCGCTGCCGGCGCTGTGATTGGCCAAGCATGCAGGGTCACAGTGCATGCTTGGCCAATCACAGCGCCGGGATTGCACTGCGATGGCGCAGTGTATTGTGGGCCGTTTGCGTCACTTGAATTTGGCGCGAACGGTCCAAATCGTTTGTTGTTCGCCGAACGAGCGAACAGCCGATGTTCGAGTCGAACGTATGTTCGACTCGAACACCGAGCTCATCCCTATTAGAAACCACTTATAAAGTGGAGTCAAAGGAACCTGAATAAAAAACTTACTCAAAAGATATAATGGATAAGAGAATGTTAGAAGTGGAGCAAAAAATATCAAAAGCAGAGGAGAAAATACAGGAACAAGAGTGACACCTAAAAATAGCTATAAATATCAGACGATCAAGAGAACAGGAACAGAAGAAATAACATAAGGGTAAGAGGGTTGCCTGAAACTGTGAGTTCAAAGGACTTGATATCTACCTTACAAAAATATTTAATGAAATATTACAGAATCCAATAACGGAGATAATAATTGATCAAGCACACAGAGTGAAAGGGCCAGAATGCAAGATCAAGAGATGTCATGAGATAATAATTGATCAAGCACACAGAGTGAAAGGGCCAGAATGCAAGATCAAGAGATGTCATGTGGGATACACTACCCTCACGTAAAGGACAAAATTATGTGGGCAGCCCGTCACAACAAAAATTTACAATATGAGGGGGTACATTTATTATTTCAGGATCTTTCCAAACATACATTGGACTTGAGAAGAGCATTGAAACCCCTTCTGGAACAGCTAGCAAAGAAAAACATCCAATATAGGTGGAAATCCCCGTTTTCAACTACAAGTTCAGCACGAAGGACTATAGGCACCTTTCAGAGACCTGGGGGATCTACCTGAATTCTCATGGATCCTCCAGCTTCCTGAAATAAATTTGCCAGATTGGCCCACAACATACTTTGAAAGAATTAATAAAACCTGGAGAAAGGTTTAAGGACAGGGCGGAGGGGAGTGATGGGGGATAAGGAAGGGGGGAATTGGTTGGGAAGAAGCAATAACACACGGGGGTATACATAACACTGAATACAACAATCGCACTCTTTTTTTTTTTGCTTTTTTTTAATTATGAACGACAACACTGATCAAGTGATATATTGACACAATACATACACACATATAGACCAGTAACTTAATTACCAATTGTGACTGGAATATAGGATTCCTCACACATATATATATATTTTGAAGAAATAGAGTACTCTGATAAAATATATAGAATTCACAGAGATATGACTTTTTTTTTTTTTTTTTTTCTTCTACCCTCCCCACATCGTTTGATCTTCACCCCCCCCCCCCCCCCCCCACCCACAAAAAAGGGATGGGTAATGTGGAATAAAACATGTAGGAAGCACAATCATTGTTTGATAATTCTGAAAATATATAGAAAACTCAAGCTGCGCAACAAAATTGGTGATGATTGAATGTGAGTGATCAAAATGTCATATTCTGAATCACCATGTGATATCACATCCAATGTGAAAAAACACAATAATAAAAAAAATGAAAAAAAATCATTGAGCTTCCAAACAAAGTTCTTAAATGATACAACACTATTTTCCTTGGCAGATATGAAACTCAAATGACAGTTCATGCATAAAGGATAGTCCACAGGAAAAGATAATGAAGTTGGGGGTTCGATCTTCTCAGCATAGATATGTGACTTCAGACTAGGGATGAGCCGAACACCCCCGGGTTCGGTTCGCACCAGAACCCGCGAACGGACCGAAAGTTCGCACGAACATTAGAACCCTATTAAATACAATGGATGCGAACGTTCGAATTCTAAAGTGCTAATTATAACGACTATTATCCATGTTATTGTCCTAAACAGAGTTTGGGAACCCGGGTTCTGCACCAGGGGACATGTATCAATGCAAAAAGAAGTTTTAAAAACGGACGTTTTTCGGGAGCAGTCATTTTAATGATGCATAAAGTGAAAAAAAAAAAGTCAAATATTCCTTTAAATATTGTACCTGGGGGGTGTCTAAAGTATGCCTGTGAAGTGCCACGTGTTTCCCGTGTTTAGAACTGTCCCTGCACAAAATTACATTTCTAAAGGAAAAAAAAGCCATTTAAAACTGCTTGCGGCTTTAATGTAATGTCTGGTCCCGGTAATATGGATGAAAATCTTTAAGAAAAATGGCATAGCTACCCCATCACACCCCCCCCCCCCCTACCCCAGCCCATTACCAGCCCCTTTGGGTCTTGTTTGGATATTAAGGGGAACCCCGCAACACAAAATAAAAAAGGCCCTATATACTCTGAACAGCAGTATACAGGCGGTGTAAACAAGACCGGTGTAAACAAGACAGGGACTGTAGGTTTGTTCTTAAGTAGAATCTGTTTGTAATTTTGAACACGTACATTGTTTAAGTGTAGCTCCAGCCAAAAAATCTATTTTTAAGCTTTTTGGAAAACATAGGGAAGGGTTATCACCCCTGTAACATTTGTTTTGCTGTCTGTGCCCCTGTTCAGAACATTTCACCTCACTTTGCGTCCCAATGACAACTGTTTCTGAAATGTGGTGTTTTTATTGAAACAAGGATTGGTGATAAAGCATCAGTAGAGAGGAGACACCTTTCTCCCATATTAATTCTTACAGGAGAGAATTTTCCTTCCTAGGGGTAGATTTCCTCTCACTTCCTGTTGTCTTCTTCCGTTTGCAAGTAGGCGTCGTTTGTAAGTTGGATGTTTGAAAGTAGGGACCTGCCATATATACTCAGCAGAAATTGGCCCCTTAGGTGTTGGTGTTGGCACAACACTGTAAGCACTCACAGTTACTCTTGGTGGGTGCTGGAACGCCCTGCTGTCAACTATTATATCAGGAATTGTAATAACATATAATTGTTGAACAGTGGTAGTAAAAATTGGGCCTTTGATGGTGGTGCTGGTGCCACAACACTGTAAGGCCTGACAGTTACTCTTGGTGGGCGCAGCAATGGGCCCTGCTGTGAATTATTAGATCAATAATTATAATTGCATGCCCCTGTTGAACAGGGGCTGAAAAATTGGGCCTTTGGTGGTGGTGGTGTTGACACAACACTGTAAGGCCTGACAGTTACTCTTGGTGGGTGCAGCAATGGGCCCTGCTGTGAATTATTAGATCAATAATTATAATTGCATGCCCCTGTTGAACAGGGGCTGAAAAATTGGGCCTTAGGCACTGGTGGCACAACACTGCAACCCCTCACAGATACTGTACTTGGAGCACAGCAATGAGCCCTGTTGCAAAGTATTGCATCAAAAATTGTAATTACACGCCCCTGTTAAACAGGGGCTGAAAAATTGTGCCTTAGCCACTGGTGGCGGCACCCATAAACCAAAATGATCTTCCAAGCTATCATCATTAATCGGATCATTGAGGAGGAGGAGGAGGATAGCCAGTCAACATAACAGCACAGGCACTCAGCATCAGCATCAGTCTTGAAGGGATGTGACATTTTAAAATCAATTAGTCTGTTATATCAGCATCAGGTGTGTGGTAGCTGGTGGTGATCCAAGACTGGTTCATCTTGATGAAAGTCAGTCGATCAACCGAGTCGGTGGACAGGCGCACCCTGTGATCCGTGACAAATCCTCCAGCAGCACTGAATGTGCGTTCTGAAAGAACGCTGGATGCAGGACAGGCCAGTAGCTCAATTGCATACTGTGCAAGCTCTGGCCAGTGATCCATCCTCAAGACCCAGTAAGCCAGAGGATTTTCGGTGGGGAAGGTGTCCAAGTCTGACCTTGCCCCTAGGTATTCCTGCACCATGTATATCAGACGCTGGCGATGGTTGCTGGAACCGATCATACTTTGGGGCTGCGGACTGAAGAATTGTCTGAACGCATCGGCCAGACGGCCACCTTCCCCACCGCTCATTCTTTGACTGCCCGAAGCCTCAGCAACTCGTTGTCCAGGACCAGGAGTTTGTAACCTCCCAGTCTCTGGGAACGCGTTGCACAGACCTTTCTGCAAGGCCTCCCGGAGTTGTCTCATCCTCAGCTCCCTCTGCGATGGTAAGATAAGGTCCGCAACCTTACCCTTGTACCGTGGATCAAGGAGAGTGGCCAGCCAGTAATGGTCCCTCTCCTTGATCCGAAGAATACGAGGATCCTTCCGCAGACTTTGCAGGATCAGGGAGGCCATGCAGCGTAGGTTAGCTGAGGCATTCAGTCCGGAGTCCTCTGGGTCACTAAGGACGACATGATCCGCAGCCACCTCCTCCCAGCCCACGTACAAGTCCACTGGTTTCTTGGGACTGTAAATCATCCCTAAAAGACTGCTGCTGATGATGCTGAGTGCCAGCCTCCACCTCCATGCTGACACAATCCTCCTCCTCCTCCTCCTCCTCCTCCTCTTCCTGTGCGATGGGTGGGACAGAAGGAACACTGTCTGGGTAAAGGGGGCCTTGAGAGGCAAGGAAGTCCTCCTCTTCCTGCCTCTGTTCTGCCTCAAGTGCCCTGTCCATTATTCCACGCAGCGTGTGCTCCAACAGGTGGACAAGAGGTACAGTGTCACTGATGCATGCACTGTCACTGCTCACCATCCTCGTGGCCTCCTCAAATGGTGCCAGGACAGTGCATGCATCCCTGATCATGCCCCACTGGCGAGGTGAAAAAAACTAGAGCTCCCCTGACCCTGTCCTGGTGCCGTAGTCGCACAGGTACTCATTGATGGCCCTCTGCTGTGTGTGCAGCCGCTGCAGCATGGCCAACGTTGAGTTCCACCTGGTGGGCATGTCACATATAAGGCAGTTCTTGGGCAGGTTCAACTCCTTTTGCAGCTCAGCCAGGCGAGCACTGGCATTATAAGATCTGCGGAAATGCACACAGACTTTCCTGGCCTGCCTCAGGACATCCTGTAAGCCCGGGTACCTGCCCAAGAACCGCTGCACCACCAGGTTAAGGATGTGAGCCACACAGGGCACATGGGTCAGTTGTCCCTGTCGGAGGGCGGAGAGGAGGTTGGTGCCATTGTCGCAAACCACCATTCCTGGCTTAAGCTGGCGTGGCGTCAACCACCTCTCAGCCTGCCCCTGCAGAGCAGACAGGACCTCTGCCCCAGTGTGGCTCCTGTCCCCCAAACACACCAGCGCAAGCACGGCATGGCATCTTTTTGCCTGCGTACTTGCGTAGCCCCTTGAACGCCTACGGAGCACCGCTGGTTCCGAGGACAAAGCACAGGAAGAGGCCATGGAGGAAGAAGAAGAGGAGGGGGTGGAGGAGAGAGGTGTGTCACAACCAGTAGTAGCATTTTGGAGGCGTGGCGGTGGAACAACCTCCAACACTACTGCACCTTGTCCTGCATCCTTCCCAGCTGCCAAAAGAGTGACCCAATGGGCCGTGAAAGAAAGGTAACGTCCCTGTCCATGCCTGCTGGACCATGAGTCAGCGGTAATATGCACCTTACCGCTGACCGCCCTGTCCAGCGAGGCCAAGACATTGCCTTCCACATGCCTGTAGAGAGCCGGAATCGCCTTCCGTGAGAAAAAGTGGCGTTTGGGAACCTGCCACTGAGGAACCGCACATTGCACAAACTCACGGAAGGGGGCCGAGTCTACCAACTGAAAAGGCAGCAGTTGAAGCGCTAGCAATTTAGCCAAGCTAGCATTCAACCGCTGGGCATGTGGATGGCTGGGAGTGAACTTCTTTCGACGGTCCAGCAGCTGGGGCAGGGAAATTTGCCTGCTAGAATCGGACGTCGGTGTACTGCTAGCAGAGTGGCCGCAAGTACTTGGCTGTAACACACCTAATTCTACACCTTCATTCCTCTCAGTGCAGGTTTCAGAGAGGACTGAAGGTATAGTGGGGTTGGAGATCCCAGCTGATGCGGTGCAAGGAGAGGTCCGCTTTGTTCTTTGGTGTGGGTCTTTAAGGTAGGCTTGCCAACGAGCTGCATGGCAGGTCAACATATGTCTGATCAAGCATGTGGTGCCCAAGCGGCTGATGTTTTGGCCACGCGATATACGCTTGAGACATATGTTGCAAACAGCAGCTGTGCGTTCTGATGCACTCGCCTCAAAAAAGGCCCACACCAAAGAACTTTTTGAATGACGGGCAGAGGCAGCGCCCTGCACAGGCGGAGCTCTGCGGTGTGATTCCGTCGGTGTGCTGCCCATACGCTAGCCACCCAAGGGCATCCTGCCTCGTTGGAGATGTGCCTCCTCCTCATCCTCCTCCTCCTCCTCTCTCCTATTAGGCACCCACGTGGAGTCAGTGACCTCATCATCCCCTCCCTCCTCATCACTGGAGCCAATCTGGCAGTATGCTGCAGCTGCTGGAGCATGACTGCCAGATTGGTGTCCTTCTTGAGCATCCCCTCTCTCTGCTCTCACGCTACTGCCTTCCTCTATCTGGGTATCATCATCAGATCCTTCGAAACGCTGGGCATCCTCCTGGAGCATGTACCCAACACTGTGCTCAAACAGTTCGGGGGACTCCTCAGGAGGAGGACATGGTGGGTCTAGGGAAGGATTGACTAATGATGACATTGATACCAGAGAAGAGGACGCTTTGGCAGCTGCTTTGCCAGTACCCTGTGGGTGAGAGAGGATGAGGAGGATGAGGTGGGCTTGGTCATCCACTCTACCAAGTCTTCGGCATGATGTGGCTCAACATGTCCAGCTGCCGAAAAGAAGGACAAGCGTGTCCCATGGCCATGTGCTGATGACAATGCACCGCGTCCACGACCAGCACTGTTGCCCCCAGACACAGAGCCTGCTTGCCCCCTTTTTTTGCCTCCTGACTGTCTGCCTCTCCTTGTTTGCCTTCCAGACATTTTAATGGATGGCCTGCAGGGAGATGGGAAAAACAGCAATAAGGGCTACCTTCAGGTGTATACTGTGCAGGAGGCTTAGCAACAATGACACTGACACTGTCCCCTGCCTATCCTTCTCTGTCCCTAAACACAAGGATTTGCAATATGCTTCAGCAAGATTGGTTTAGCACAGAATAGCACACTGACAGTTTCCCTCACTCTCCTTCTCTGTCCCTACAAACAAGGTTTAGCACAGAATAGCACACTGACAGTTTCCCCGAGTGTCCTTCTCTGTCCCTAAACTCAAGGATTTCAAATATGGTTCAGCAAGATTGGTTTAGCACAGAATAGCACACTGACAGTTTCCCTCACTGTCCTTCTCTGTCCCTACAAACAAGATTTAGCACAGAATAGCACACTGATAGTTTCCACGAGTGTCCTTCTCTGTCCCTAAACGCAAGGATTTCAAATATGGTTCAGCAAGATTGGTTTAGCACAGAATAGCACACTGACAGTTTCCCTCACTGTCCTTCTCTGTCCCTACAAACAAGGTTTAGCACAGAATAGCACACTGACAGTTTCCCCGAGTGTCCTTCTCTGTCCCTAAACTCAAGGATTTCAAATACGGTTCAGCAAGATTGGTTTAGCACAGAATAGCACACTGACACTTTCCCTCACTGTCCTTCTCTGTCCCTAAACTCAAGGATTTCAAATATGGTTCAGCAAGATTGGTTTAGAACAGAATAGCACACTGACAGTTTCCCTCACTGTCCTTCTCTGTCCCTACAAACAAGGTTTAGCACAGAATAGCACACTGATAGTTTCCCTCACTGTCCTTCTCTGTCCCTACAAACAAGATTTAGCACAGAATAGCACACTGATAGTTTCCATGAGTGTCCTTCTCTGTCCCTAAACTCAAGGATTTCAAATACGGTTCAGCAAGATTGGTTTAGAACAGAATAGCACACTGACAGTTTCCCCGAGTGTCCTTCTCTGTCCCTAAACTCAAGGATTTCAAATACGGTTCAGCAAGATTGGTTTAGAACAGAATAGCACACTGACAGTTTTCCTCACTGTCCTTCTCTGTCCCTACAAACAAGGTTTAGCACAGAATAGCACACTGATAGTTTCCCTCACTGTCCTTCTCTGTCCCTACAAACAAGATTTAGCACAGAATAGCACACTGATAGTTTCCATGAGTGTCCTTCTCTGTCCCTAAACTCAAGGATTTCAAATACGGTTCAGCAAGATTGGTTTAGAACAGAATAGCACACTGACACTTTCCCTCACTGTCCTTCTCTGTCCCTAAACTCAAGGATTTCAAATATGGTTCAGCAAGATTGGTTTAGAACAGAATAGCACACTGACAGTTTCCCTCACTGTCCTTCTCTGTCCCTACAAACAAGGTTTAGCACAGAATAGCACACTGATAGTTTCCACGAGTGTCCTTCTCTGTCCCTAAACTCAAGGATTTCAAATACGGTTCAGCAAGATTGGTTTAGAACAGAATAGCACACTGACACTTTCCCTCACTGTCCTTCTCTGTCCCTAAACTCAAGGATTTCAAATATGGTTCAGCAAGATTGGTTTAGAACAGAATAGCACACTGACAGTTTCCCTCACTGTCCTTCTCTGTCCCTATAAACAAGGTTTAGCACAGAATAGCACACTGATAGTTTCCCTCACTGTCCTTCTCTGTCCCTACAAACAAGATTTAGCACAGAATAGCACACTGATAGTTTCCACGAGTGTCCTTCTCTGTCCCTAAACTCAAGGATTTCAAATACGGTTCAGCAAGATTGGTTTAGAACAGAATAGCACACTGACAGTTTTCCTCACTGTCCTTCTCTGTCCCTACAAACAAGGTTTAGCACAGAATAGCACACTGATAGTTTCCCTCACTGTCCTTCTCTGTCCCTACAAACAAGATTTAGCACAGAATAGCACACTGATAGTTTCCACGAGTGTCCTTCTCTGTCCCTAAACTCAAGGATTTCAAATACGGTTCAGCAAGATTGGTTTAGAACAGAATAGCACACTGACACTTTCCCTCACTGTCCTTCTCTGTCCCTAAACTCAAGGATTTCAAATATGGTTCAGCAAGATTGGTTTAGAACAGAATAGCACACTGACAGTTTCCCTCACTGTCCTTCTCTGTCCCTACAAACAAGGTTTAGCACAGAATAGCACACTGATAGTTTCCCTCACTGTCCTTCTCTGTCCCTACAAACAAGATTTAGCACAGAATAGCACACTGATAGTTTCCACGAGTGTCCTTCTCTGTCCCTAAACTCAAGGATTTCAAATACGGTTCAGCAAGATTGGTTTAGAACAGAATAGCACACTGACACTTGCCCTCACTGTCCTTCTCTGTCCCTAAACACAAGGAATCCAGGATTAGTAAAGGAAAATAATGACACTGTCCCTGCCTATGCTTCTCTTTCCCTGCTCCGGAACACACTACACAAGGCCGCCGCGCTGGCGGCCTTTTATAGTGTGGGGCGTGTACTAAACCCCCTCAGCAATAATTGGCCACAGGCATCCTGCCTGTGGCCAATCATTGCTCTCCTCGCTGCCGGCGCTGTGATTGGCCAAGCATGCGGGGTCACAGTGCAGGCTTGGCCAATCACAGCGCCTGGATGACACTGCGATGGCGTAGTGCATTGTGGGCCGTTCGCGTCACTCGAATTTGGCGCGAACGGCCCAAATCGTTCGATCTTCGTCGAACGATCGAACAGCCGATGTTCGAGTCGAACGTATGTTCGACTCGAACACGAAGCTCATCCCTGCTTCAGACTAACACACCATAGAAGAGTGCTGGTATGATAGAAAAGAGTCCACCACCTTAGCTCTCAAAGGCTGCTTACCGAAAATATCGATCCCTGAAAGAGATCAATCAAAACAGATGGCTATCATCCCCGCCAGGGTCTCTGGTTGGCTCTCTCTATGGTCCTTGTTCCTCTATGTCTGAGTCTATAGTCTATAGTTCCCCGATGTCTCAGCAGATCATATTAGGGTGAGAAAGAAAGCCCCATAGCGTAATCCAGTTTTTTTAAAACATTTAATAGTTAAAGTATTGCACTTACAGTGTATGAAGTATAAAACAGCGGTGGTTTGTATAGGGCCGGCCGGCTCTCACTACCCGTTGCTTCCGGGACTCGTATGTGGCGACGTCAGCACGCCGCTCCTCCCTACGTCGTTTCGACACAATTGTTGTCATCCAGGGGCACGGGCGGCATGCTGACTCACCACCATTAAATAGTCTGTACACAGTAACCAGGTCCGCCCAGATCTGAGCTCTCGGCATCTCCGCTACATATATCGCCATCTTAGAAATGGGCAAACTGCCCTTTCTTAAAAAGCACTATCCCTTGGCCAGAATATCCATCGAATGTTAATCCAATGTATGGACAAGGGAGAAATGTCCACTGTATGGCCAGCTCACAATAAGTGGACCTAACCCAATGGCAGCAATCTAACTCGGCATGTATGCATCCTGAATATACACACATGCATGACGTGAGATCGCTGTACGTACCTCGCCTGTTAAAATGAAATAAAATATATACTAAACCAGGTTCAAATTTCTACACTGCATATGATGCATGTGATGAAACATGTAAACCAATATGAATACATTTTATATTAAAAATAGGGTGCATAACTATTGCCAAGTTTACTGGAAGATGATGGCCACCCTGTGAGCAGCTTCTATATTACAATCTGTATCTCCTATGTTAACACCACAGGGCACAGTGATTGTTAGAGCTGTCCTATGTTGAACACCTATATGGGAGAAGGAACTAAAGAAACATTTGCAAAAAAAAACTATTACAAGATTAAACAGATTGTGATGTCTATCTAGTAAATTGGGTGAATAAATGTACATGAAATATGAATATTAAATGCATGTGCGTAAATAAAATGCACATGTATAATGTAAACAAACTGAAAATTAGATGTACATTGCCAATTTGCTGTTGTGAGTACTCAAAATTGTTCCAAAAATAAATCGAGATGTCCCGAGAACTCAGATCTAGTTTACAATACAATCATAACACATACATGGGTATTTCCCTAGCTGTTATCAATGAATGCATTGACATCGATGTCAACGTTGAGACCATATGGAGTTTAACAGCGGACCTTATGGATCCAACTCAAAGAGGAGAAGGAACAAAAAATCAAGAAAAGAAAGAAATATAATAGGGACTATGGGGACTATCAAGCCAATTATGTATTTGAATGGCAAACAAAAATTGGCCAATGAAGAGCTGAGCGAACCCGGAAACGAGAATGGAAGCCATCACTCAGGGAGATGATGCTTCTAATACACCTGCAGTAGAAATACAACATTTACCCACCACTAGGGAAGTTTTACACAAAACTCCCAAGAAAATAAACACAAATAAATTGGGTAAGAAAGGTAGGCGGGTGTCATACCAGTCACCAAAACGAACACAGGCACTTCCGAAAGGGGGACAACCCTCAAAAAATACTGGTTGGAACCAACAATACGGGCCTGGGAGGAAAGATGATCGTGATTATGGCCCACAACAGTATTATAATACCCAATACCAATCCTATAGGGACCCTTCGGGGCCTAGGAGAGAGACTGATAGAGGCATGCATGACAATTATGGTTATGATAGGCCACCCTATCAAGGCCCTCGACATGATGAGTGGACCCATCGTGATAGAACTAGGGAGGAATGGGAGTATAATAATAGAGGGGAGTCCCATAACCGTTTTTTCCCTTTAAGAGATAGGGATGGTCCAATTTATCAAAACCAGATGGATCACGATCTTGAAGATCAAGAACTCACATGGTCCACTAGCGATCTATCAAGGAGACCCAGTGGGAATATACAAGATCAACATCATTGGGGTTTTCCCAAAGCCAATCAGGGCATAAAGAGGCCTATAGAAAACAAAGAGGAACAAGAGGGGGGAGGAGAGCACAATCTAAAAAAATCAAGAGCATAACAGGGGAAGGTATTTTCAACCTGAGTTCCCAAACCCTGACAAAATCAGAAACAGCCCTTTTGAATAAGGGTTTAAAATTTGCCCCTCCTCGAAAACTTAACAAATTCGAAACGTACATGGATGTACACAAGTACGTAAGGAGAATTAACATCAAGAGGCATTTTGCAAGCATTCCAACACGTCAGGGGGGATCAGTGTTGCATAATCACCAATACTCGGGATTATCAAATGCCTCCACTTTCAACCCTCCAGGAACTTTGGCACCATCGCTGAGAGTATTTTGCGATGTAGTCCTGCGGGATTTGGAATCCGTAAAAACCACTAATAATAAAATGGAAAAGGATTTGGAACAGGGCTTGGACACTTTGTGTAACAGCAAACAACTGGTCATACGCCCCGCCGATAAGGGGGGGGGATAGTGATCCTGGATAGAGATGACTATCTTCGTGAACTATCCAGGATTGTTGGGGATCAGGAAACCTACATCCCTCTAGTGGGAAATCCCATTATTAAATACAAAAAAACTTTGGAAGACTTGGTATCAAAAGGTGCTCAATTAGGAATCTTGAATGAAAAGGAACAGCTTTTTTTGGTCCCTAGGGCACCGAGAGTTCCCATTTTGTATTGTTTGCCCAAAATCCATAAGAGTCTAACTTGCCCCCCGGGACGACCCATAGTTAGTGGAATAGATTCCATCACGTCCCGGGTGGGCAAGTATATAGATTTTTTTCTACAACCGTTAGTACTGAAAATGCCGTCTTATCTGAAAGATACCAGACACATAATCAATCTGTTAGCTGATCAACAACCAAGTGAGCACATGTGGATGGTTACAGCCGATGTGACATCACTTTACACTGTAATTCCACACTCTTTGGGATTATCAAATACTATCTAAATCTTTTTTCGACAACATCTGAAGAACAACAAAATTTTATTATGGAGCTTCTAGACTATGCGGCAAAACACAACTATTTTTGGTTCAGTCATAATTTTTACAAACAAGAACGGGGTGTAGCTATGGGGGCGAAATACGCCCCCAGTTTGGCTAATCTTTTTATGGCCAAATGGGAGGAGGACGTCATCTACAAGGACCGAAACCCACATCTCAGATTTTGGGCTAGGTACATTGATGACGTCCTCCTCCTTTGGGATGGCACAGCATCACAGTTGGATGACTTCTTCTCAGATATCAACAACAATGAAAGAGGCATACGGTTTGTTTGAGGCTAGCCAGGCTCAAATTCCCTTTTTGGATCTTACAATCACTAAGGGTGAAGCTGGCTTTAAAACAATATCTTATTTCAAACAAACAGACCGTAATGCCTATACAGGTCCTTCTCAAAAAATTAGCATATTGTGATAAAGTTCATTATTTTCTGCAATGTACTGATAAACATTAGACTTTCATATATTTTAGATTCATTACACACAACTGAAGTAGTTCAAGCCTTTTCTTGTTTTAATATTGATGATTTTGGCATACAGCTCATGAAAACCCAAAAATCCTATCTCAAAAAATTAGCATATCATGAAAAGGTTCTCTAAACGAGCTATTAACCTAATCATCTGAATCAACTAATTAACTCTAAACACCTGCAAAAGATTCCTGAGGCTTTTAAAAACTCCCAGCCTGGTTCATTACTCAAAACCGCAATCATGGGTAAGACTGCCGACCTGACTGCTGTCCAGAAGGCCATCATTGACACCCTCAAGCAAGAGGGTAAGACACAGAAAGAAATTTCTGAACGAATAGGCTGTTCCCAGAGTGCTGTATCAAGGCACCTCAGTGGGAAGTCTGTGGGAAGGAAAAAGTGTGGCAGAAAACGCTGCACAACGAGAAGAGGTGACCGGACCCTGAAGAAGATTGTGGAGAAGGACCGATTCCAGACCTTGGAGGACCTGCGGAAGCAGTGGACTGAGTCTGGAGTAGAAACATCCAGAGCCACCGTGAACAGGCGTGTGCAGGAAATGGGCTACAGGTGCCGCATTCCCCAGGTCAAGCCACTTTTGAACCAGAAACAGCGGCAGAAGCGCCTGACCTGGGCTACAGAGAAGCAGCACTGGACTGTTGCTCAGTGGTCCAAAGTACATTCGGAAATCAAGGTGCCAGAGTCTGGAGGAAGACTGGGGAGAGGGAAATGCCAAAATGCCTGAAGTCCAGTGTCAAGTACCCACAGTCAGTGATGGTCTGGGGTGCCATGTCAGCTGCTGGTGTTGGTCCACTGTGTTTTATCAAGGGCAGGGTCAATGCAGCTAGCTATCAGGAGATTTTGGAGCACTTCATGCTTCCATCTGCTGAAAAGCTTTATGGAGATGAAGATTTCATTTTTCAGCACGACCTGGCACCTGCTCACAGTGCCAAAACCACTGGTAAATGGTTTACTGACCATGGTATTACTGTGCTCAATTGGCCTGCCAACTCTCCTGACCTGAACCCCATAGAGAATCTGTGGGATATTGGGAAGAGAAAGTTGAGAGATGCAAGACCCAACACTCTGGATGAGCTTAAGGCCGCTATCGAAGCATCCTGGGCCTCCATAACACCTCAGCAGTGCCACAGGCTGGTTGCCTCCATGCCACGCCGCATTGAAGCAGTCATTTCTGCAAAAGGATTCCCGACCAAGTATTGAGTGCATAACTGAACATAATTATTTGAAGGTTGACTTTTTTTGTATTAAAAACACTTTTCTTTTATTGGTCGGATGAAATATGCTAATTTTTTGAGATAGGATTTTTTGGGTTTTCATGAGCTGTATGCCAAAATCATCAATATTAAAACAAGAAAAGGCTTGAACTACTTCAGTTGTGTGTAATGAATCTAAAATATATGAAAGTCTAATGTTTATCAGTACATTACAGAAAATAATGAACTTTATCACAATATGCAAATTTTTTGAGAAGGACCTGTATACCTAGTGATAGCTGCCATAAGGACTCTTGGCTTAAATCCGTGCCGAAGAGCCAATTTGTCAGAATGCGGAGGAATTGTTCTGAAGTGTCTGACTATTTGCTCCAAGCCAATATTCTGAAGGACAGGCTAGTGGAAAAGGGCTATGATGAGAAATCCTTGGAAGTCACCTTGAAAGAAGTTGGAAGGATTGAAAGATCATCCCTGTTGAGAGATGGTCCCAAAAAGAAACGTGAACAATCATGTATACCATTTATTACAACGTATTCCACTCAGCATTACATGGTAAAGAAAATCATACGGAGACATTGCCATCTGTTGGATAGTGATCGTATTATTAACACATTCCTTCCAGCAGTTCCACAAGTGGTTTTTAGGGGAGCTCCTTCCCTCAGGGACAGGGCGGCACCCAACGTGGTTGATCCACCTCCTAAAAAAGTTAATTTTTTCCAAAAACTATCTGGATACCATCATTCCGTCGGTGCCAGGTGTGTACATTGAACAAAATTAGGTCGAAGAAGACAGAGTCATTTGTGTCTAGTAGTACTTCAAAAAATCATAAGATCGATACCTTTGTTACGTGTAGTTCCACGGGCGTCGTTTACCTCCTGCAATATCCCTGCGGGATGCAGTATATAGGTAGGACCAAACGTACCATGCAAATAAGGCTTGGAGAACATATAGCCAATATCAAAAGTGGCTTTCAATATCATTCGGTTTCCAAGCACTATGATCTACACCACCAGCGCAACCCAGCTGGCACTTCATTTATTGGAATAGATAGTGTAACGGCACCCCAAGTATGAAAGGGGTTAACACCGTTAGGATATTCCCTTTCCAACCACACGAAAGCCACCAGACACTCCAACCAGCCGAATAAGACCCCATACGAATGATTCTCCCCCCAGATACGAGACAGCGCTCTGTATTCAAGTTCCAAAACAGGGAATGACTTTATTTTCAAAACACATGGTAACACATTTCTCTTCAAAACCCTCCCCTCCCATCCTTTGGGGAACAGGGCGGGTTAAACTGTCCAATGACAATGGTGATACAGGTCAGGTGTGTTCAAACTTCTCCTTTGATAAACAGTCTTAGGCAGAAGGGTTGATTCCCCCCCCCCCCTCCTCACAGAAGACACTTCCACATCCCATAATATGGAGCCAGCCGGTCTACCAAGCTCCAATCAACATCATCACAATGAAAGGGCCTGTAGCATAGGTGAGGCTCATTAGCATTACACAAGGAGACAGGAGACACATCAGCCTCTCTTAATTTAACCTGTTGAGTTCAGCACCAACAGAATAACTATTTACAGATCCTGGGCAATATTGGGGAATAATGTTACAGACCCATTTTAAAACAATCCCATACATATTCTCAATGTCCATTATTTCATTGCTCACCCTGTGCTCCAAAGTGACCCCCTGTCACACATCTCCCCTTTCGGCAGGAGACTAACAGAGGAGGGGACCCCAGACGGGTTGATTCCGAAGTTAGTCCATAGTTCCATTCTTCTAATGTCTGGACAACCCATCACCACTAGGGGCCCGAGATGACGTCTGTTTGCCGGGACAACCCATCAGCATTGCCATTTTGCTTACCGGGTCGGTAGCTGATGGTGAAATTGTAAGGTTGTAGGGCTAGGCTCCACCGCAACAACCTGCCATTGTCTCCTGAGACCCGGTTAAGCCAGACCAATGGGTTGTGGTCAGTGACCAGTGAAAATTCCTGTCCGTATAAGTAAGGGTTCAACTTTTTAAGGGCCCAGACCAGGGCCAAACATTCCTTCTCCACTGCCGCATAGCTCACTTCCCGGGGTAATAGCTTTCTACTCAGGTATGCGACAGGGTGTTCTCCTCCATCCTCCCCAACTTGGCTCAGCACAGCCCCCAGTCCAAACATGGAAGAATCTGTGTGGACAAGAAAGCGTTTGTTAGGTACTGGGGCAGCCAAGACAGGAGCATTTACAAGTGCTTGCTTGAGGGCTAGAAACGCGGTTTCACAAGCTGGAGACCACAGGACCTGCCTAGGTAAATTATTTTTCGTCAGGTCCGTCAGGGGTTTGGCGATAGCACTATAATTAGGCACAAAACGTCGGTAGTACCCTGCAGTTCCCAAGAAGGCTAATACCTGGGTCTTAGTACGGGGCGTGGGCCAGTTAGCTACTGCCTCTACCTTGGCTGGCTCTGGTCTCTGATTCCCACACCCCACTCGGTGTCCCAGGTACTGCACCTCCGCCATACCTAGATGGCACTTGTCTGGTTTCAAGGTCAGACCTGCAGCCCGAATTTTGTCCAGAACCACCCCTACGTGCACCAGGTGCTCCTCCCAAGACCCACTGTAGATCGCAATGTCATCCAGGTATGCACATGCAAAATCCTGGAAGCCATCGAGGAGCCTATCCACCATACGTTGGAAGGTGGCCGGGGCATTTTTCATCCCAAATGGCATGACCCTAGACTGGTACAGGCCAAATGGGGTAACAAATGCCGACTTGGGGATAGCATCCTCGGCCAGGGGGATCTGCCAATAACCTTTACACAGGTCTATTGTAGTTAAATAACGTCCCCTGGCTATCCGATCTAGCAGTTCGTCTACCCTGGGCATCGGGTAGGCATCGGTGGTGGTCTTCTCATTGAGTCGCCTGTAGTCCACGCAGAACCGGGTAGTTCCGTCTTTCTTAGGCACCAGGACTACAGGCGAGGCCCAAGGGCTGTCAGAAGGCTCAATGACTCCTAACTGAATCATCTCCTGTATCTCCTTCCGCATTTCTTCTCGGACTGCTTCAGGGATACGGTAGGGGGGCTGTCGAAGGGGTGCTTGTCCAGGGGTCTCTACCTTATGCACAGCTAGGGTCGTATAGCCCGGTTTTTGGGAGAATGTTGCCTGTTTCTCCCCCAGACGCCGCTTAGCCTGTTCCTTCTTTGTGGGGCTTAACCGGTCTCCTAGCTGCACAAGGCTAATGAGGTCAGTCTGGGGCTCTCTCTCTAGTAAGTCAGGGAGGGGTAAACCTTCTGAGTCGTCCGCAGCAGGGGCACATACTGCAGCAACATCCTCCTGCCGTTCCTGATACTCCTTCAGCATGTTCACATGAAAGGTTCGCTGGATTCTTTCATCTGCACAGCTGGCAATAACATAGGTAGTATCACATACCTGGGCTACTACTTTATACGGGCCCTGCCAAGATGCCTGCATCTTGTCGGTCTTCACAGGTTTGAGCACTAAGACCTTCTGCCCAACCTGGAAGATACGCTGTCGGGCCCCCCCGATCGTACCATCTCTTCTGTCTTCCCTGGGCCGCCTGGAGATTCTCCCTTACCATCAGAGACAGTTGCTCCATGCGGTCCGGGAGTTCCAGAACGTAGGGCACTATGGGGGTCCCTTCTTGCTCTGTCTCTCCCTCCCAGTGTCCTCTGATGAGGTTGAGGGGTCCGCGGACCCTTCTCCCATAGAGCAACTCGAAGGGCGAGAACCCCGTAGATTCCTGGGGTACCTCTCTGTACGCAAATAACAGGTGAGGCAGGAATCTCTCCCAGTCTCTGCAAGCGTCCGAAAAGGTCCTCAGCATTTGCTTGAGGGTCCCGTTAAAGCGTTCGCAGAGACCATTAGTCTGGGGGTGGTAAGGTGAGCTCAGCAAGGGCTTAATATTGCACACCTTCCACAACTGCTGGGTGAGCACCGCAGTAAACTGGGTTCCCTGGTCAGAGAGAATCTCCTTAGGGAACCCCACTCTGGTAAAAATCTTAACCAGGGCATCAGCTACTGTCTCTGCTTCAATGTTAGACATAGCCACTGCCTCTGGGTAACAGGTGGCGTAGTCCACCACGGTGAGAATATACTTCTTCCCGGATGGACTAGGCCTGGCCAGGGGACCCACAATGTCAACGGCTATGCGGTAAAAGGGCTCCCCAATAATAGGCATGGACATGAGTTTAGCCTTAGGGTGGTCCCCCCTCTTACCTATCCGTTGACATGTGTCACACGTTTTGCAGTATTGTCGCACATCCTGGCTAAAATTGGGCCAGAAGAAATTCTGTGTGATCCTATGGGCTGTACGACGGAAATCTAGATGTCCTGCTAGTGGTACATCATGCCCGATTCGCAGAATCTCCAGCTGGTATTTCTTAGGTACCACCAGCTGTCGTTTCTGTGAAGGGGCCTTACTTCTCCGAGCTGGCTTAGGGATCCTATACAGTCTATCCCCCACCCATTCAAAAAGCTCCCCATCTATTCCCCTTTCCTGAGTATCTGCCTTAGCCCTATACTTGTGTAAGGTCGGGTCCTCCCGAGTTTCCCTCCCGAATGCTTCTGGGGTATCCCAGCCTAAGAGCGCCTGATCTAAGGTACGTGTCGGGGAAGGTAGTCTCACCTGTGTCTCAGCAGCAAGCGGGCCGGTTCCAGCAGTACGTGTCTGGGCACGGGTAGTCACAGGGTTGACTTCATCGGGGCCCATCGGGGCGTAAGCAGAAAGGAGGGGGCTCAAATCATTCCCCAGTAGTACATCCGCTGGCAAATCCTTCATCACCCCCACATTCACATGTCCCGAACCAACCCCCCAATCCAGGTGAACACGGGCAACAGGTAGCCGGAAGACGGTACCTCCCGCTACTCTTACGGCTACAGTGTCTCCGGTGTGTTGGCTCTCTGGGACGAGGTTCTTCTGTAGTAGGGTCATGGTAGCGCCACTATCACGTAAGCCATTGGCTACCGTTCCATTAACCCGGACCGTCTGCCTGTGTTGCTGCCTGTTGTCCCGGTTAGCGGCTTGTATTGGATCAGCCTCGTGCAGGACGCCCCAACGTTCTTCCTCCTCAACGCAGTGGGCCACAGGCATGGATGTGTTGCGGTTCCCCCTTGCTGGCTGTCTCCATGACTGGGACTGCCTGGCTGGATTCAACGGACAGTCTGGCTTTTTGTGCCCTAGCTGTTTACACCCGAAACACCTGATGGGTTGTGAGTAGTCCTGGGAGTTGAACCTGGGCTGCTGAGAATAAGTGGCCGCTGGAGGTGGTGCTGTAGGGCGGTACGACTGTGGTTGGTAGGCGATAGCCAGAGGGGGTGCCGCTGATCGATAATCCACCCGAGCTGTTGCCTTGACCACAGGGGTATCCAGTTTGCGGGCGTCTGTGTATTCATCTGCCAAGCGAGCTGCTTCAGGCAAGGTGAAAGGTTTTCGGTCCCGGACCCACTCTCTGACTTCCAGGGACAGTTTGTCAAAGAAGTGCTCCAGCAGGAACACCTGCAGCACCTCTTCCCCAGATTCTGCTTGGCACCCAGCGACCCAGTGAGAGGCCGTGCAGTGTAGGTGGCATGCCCAATCGGTATACGAGTCTCCAGTCTGCTTGCTCGTCTCTCGGAACCGCCTCCGGTATGCCTCCGGTGTGACGGCATACCTGGCCAACAGTGTTTCTTTTACCAGTCCATAGTTCATAATATCCTCGTCTGGGATGGCCCTGAACGCTTCACTGGCCCGGCCAGACAGTTTCCCAGACAAAATGGTAACCCATTCCTCTGTGGGCACCCGGTGTAGGGCACATTGCCGTTCAAAATCAGCAAGGTACCCATCAATCTCCCCTTCAGTTTCAATGAAATTTTTAAAAGCAATAAAATGTATCTTTCTCCTTTCAGTTGGTGCTGCTGTGACTTCTGCTGCTGCAGAACCTCTTTGCTGTAGCAAATTTATGTCAACAGCCGCTATAACTCGGTCTATGATCTCCGCTGTAGGGTTAGGACCATAATGTGCCAATCTTATGTTAACAGCCCGATCAAAACTTGCCTCTTCGTGTGTCCTGTCTGTTATGCTGGGCCTTTCGGTTATGTTGGACCTTTCAGCTCCATCCATTTCGACTAGTTCTCTGATAATGTCCCTCTTCTTACGGTTGTTGGCCGGTCTTCCCCGGTTCTCCAGTAAGTCTTTGAGGGTAGAACGCTTTAGCCGTTCATACTGTGCTTCCATTGGCCTGTGTCCTCTTGTAGCTGTCCTTCCGGCTGTGGGGATCAATCCCACTGCTTGCCAACAATTGTAACGGCACCCCAAGTATGAAAGGGGTTAACACCATTAGGAAATTCCCTTTCCAACCACACGAAAGCCACCAGACACTCCAACCAGCCGAATAAGACCCCATACGAATGATTCTCCCCCCAGATACGAGACAACGCTCTGTATTCAAGTTCCAAAACAGGGAATGACTTTATTTTCAAAACACATGGTAACACATTTCTCTTCAAAACCCTCCCCTCCCATCCTTTGGGGAACAGGGCGGGTTAAACTGTCCAATGACAATGGTGATACAGGTCAGGTGTGTTCAAACTTCTCCTTTGATAAACAGTCTTAGGCAGAAGGGTTGATTTCCCCCCCCCTCCTCACAGAAGACACTTCCACATCCCATAATATGGAGCCAGCCGGTCTACCAAGCTCCAATCAACATCATCACAATGAAAGGGCCTGTAGCATAGGTGAGGCTCATTAGCATTACACAAGGAGACAGGAGACACATCAGCCTCTCTTAATTTAACCTGTTGAGTTCAGCACCAACAGAATAACTATTTACAGATCCTGGAAAATATTGGGGAATAATGTTACAGACCCATTTTAAAACAATCCCATACATATTCTCAATGTCCATTATTTCATTGCTCACCCTGTGCTCCAAAGTGACCCCCTGTCACAGATAGATATAGTCCACATTGGAGGGGTGGTTCCCTTGTTAGGGAAATATCACGCATGGAAATTAGTTGGATCTATAAGGTCTGCTGTTATACTCCATATGGTCTCAACGTTGACATCGATGTCAATGCATTCATTGATAACAGCTAGGGAAATACCCATGTATGTGTTATGATTGCATTGTAAACTAGATCTGAGTTCTCGGGACATCTCAATTTATTTTTGGAACAATTTTGAGTACTCACAACAGCAAATTGGCAATTTACATCAATTTTTGTCACAATGACATTGATGACCCTTTAGGAACAACATGGTTCCATAGGTCCAATTTCATTTAGATATGTTTATAGTAATATACATTATAACCAAAGTAGCAGACAGATCTGTGAGTTTTTACAATGGTCGCCCTTGGAGACAGGTATGGATACATTGTATCCAATTTTCAGTTTGTTTACATTATACATGTGCATTTTATTTACGCACATGCATTTAATATTCATATTTCATGTACATTTATTCACCCAATTTACTAGATAGACATCACAATCTGTTTAATCTTGTAATAGTTTTTTTTTGCAAATGTTTCTTTAGTTCCTTCTCCCATATAGGTGTTCAACATAGGACAGCTCTAACAATCACTGTGCCCTGTGGTGTTAGGAGATACAGATTGTAATATAGAAGCTGCCCACAGGGTGGCCATCATCTTCCAGTAAACTTGGCAATAGAGATGCACCCTATTTTTAATATAAAATGTATTCATATTGGTTTACATGTTTCATCACATGCATCATATGCAGTGTAGAAATATGAACCTGGTTTAGTATATATTTTATTTCATTTTAACAGGCGAGGTACGTACAGCGATCTCATGTCATGCATGTGTGTATATTCAGGATGCATACATGCCGAGTTAGATTGCTGCCATTGGGTTAGGTTCACTTATTGTGAGCTGACCATACAGTGGACATTTCTCCCTTGTCCATACATTGGATTAACATTCAATGGATATTCTGGCCAAGGGATAGTGCTTTTTAAGAAAGGGCAGTTTGCCCATTTCTAAGATGGCGATATATGTAGCGGAGATGCCGAGAGCTCAGATCTGGGTGGACCTTGTTACTGTGTACAGACTATTTAATGGTGGTGAGTCAGCACGCCGCCCGTGCCCCTGGATGACGACAATTGTGTCGAAACGACGTAGGGAGGAGCGGCGTGCTGACGTCGCCACATACGAGTCCCGGAAGCAACGGGTAGTGAGAGCCGGCCGGCCCTTTACAAACCACCGCTGTTTTATACTTCATACACTGTAAGTGCAATACTTTAACTATTAAATGTTTTAAAAAAAACTGGATTACAGTATGGGGCTTTCTTTCTCACCCTAATATGATCTGCTGAGACATCAGGGAACTATAGACTATAGACTCAGACATAGAGGAACAAGGACCATAGAGAGAGCCAACCAGAGACCCTGGCGGGGATGATAGCCATCTGTTTTGATTGATCTCTTTCAGGGATCGATATTTTCGGTAAGCGGCCTTTGAGAGCTAAGGTGGTGGACTCTTTTCTATCATACCAGCACTCTTCTATGGTGTTTTAGTCTGAAATCACATATCTATGCTGAGAAGATCGAACCCCCAACTTCATTATCTTTTCCTGTGGACTATCCTTTATGCATGAACTGTCATTTGAGTTTCATATCTGCCAAGGAAAATAGTGTGGTATCATTTAAGAACTTTGTTTGGAAGCTCAATGATTTTTTTTCATTTTTTTATTATTGTGTTTTTTCACGTTGGATGTGATATCACATGGTGATTCAGAATATGACATTTTGATCACTCACATATTCAATCATCACCAATTTTGTTGCGCAGCTTGAGTTTTCTATATATTGTTACATTGTGTGTGTCTCACATTTGTAGATGCAGCACGGGTATTAATTTACCTTTTCACCTTTTTTTAGCCAGCGCAGTATACCCATTCCATTAAAATTCTGAAAATATGCCTGGATATTAGAAAAGGTACTACCAATCTGGAGGACATAATATTTTATAAATAATGAATATATAAACGTAAAACTGTTCAATCCTAATATAAAAAAAATAAATAAAAAAAAGCAAGATAAGTGCGACATGCAAGTCTCGCGTGACCTGCAGATCAGGTTCTAGTGGTTTCGGACCTTCCCCAATAGGGTCCCTACTATAGCAAGACAGACTTGGTACAAGTCAATAGATTAGGTAGTGAGAGACTAATTTAATAGGGCAGTTGATAGGGTGTGAGTGAGTGTTGTTTTTTCTTGTGTTTTTTTTTTTCTCTGTCTCCTTCCATTTTATACCATCCCCTCTTTGAATCATGGGCAAGGTGAAGTTCTGCTCCTTTAACGCGAGAGGCCTCAATTCTCCCTCCAAAAGAACTCAAATTTTAAATCTATTTCATAAACAGAAGGTGGGTATTATTTTGTTCCAGGAAACACATTTTCGTTCAGATCATATCCTCAAATTAAATAAAAACTATCCAACATGGATTCACGATACATTTACATATTCTAAATCCCGAGGAGTATCCATTGCGATCCATAAGGATATACCTCACCAAATATTACAAACTTGGAAAGGGAAAGATGGCAGATCCTTAATTATAAAGGTTCAGCTATGTGGAAAGACGTTTACCATCATTAATTTATACTTACCTAATTATGAGCAAATAAAGAGTGGGATAAAATTATTTATGGATGCAATGGATATAGCGGAAGGGACAATAGTAATTGGAGGGGACCTGAATTTTATAATGGATACCAAACTAGGCACAACAGCGGCTAATTCAAATCTAAAAAAATTGTCAGCTAAAAGAATTAAAAAAAATATTGGAAAAACACCAAATGGTAGATACATGGAGGGCTCAACTTTAGACGGAAAAAAACTTTCTCTTGCCGTCCATGGACTGACACCGCCTCTTAATATTTGACAAGTGGGTTTATGTCCCTGCTTGCAGGAGAGAACTAGACAGAATGTTATAACATACATTCTAAAGACCAGAGCTGAACAGCCCCGCCCAGGGGGCAGTCCCTCCGGACATAACCCACCCACCTGCAGCCAGCAGCCCTCAGTTTTTTTCTGCCTAGCAGAAGGAGAGGACATGGCTCGCTTCGGAGCCAGTCTCCTAAAGAATTTTTTATTCCTTTTGGAATTTTATTATTTAAATTTTTTGATCTTCTATCAACTGTCGGCTGGGCAACAGGTTGGGTTCATTGGATATCCTTGTAGTCTTCCCAGTCCAACCATCAAGCGTGCTGAATCCTCGCTCTGGCGTACGACCCAGTTCACGACATGCCCCATGACTCCAGGGGTGGCCGGTGGGCTTTTATGCTCCGTGGTCTGCTAAGATTGAACAGTGCATGCTGTCTCTTTTTTCGCGGTGGACCGGGCCGACAGCTACTCGATACCGAACTGTGATAGGTCTGTCAGGAACACACCAGTAGGTCCTTCCGGACCGGGTAAGTAGTATCTCCTGCCTCAGGTGAGTACATGCTGTGTGTTCCTATGTGTGGGGGATTTTCCCTGTCTCCCCCTGTTGTTTGTTACTCTCTGTCACCTTGCTGGCGCTGTGCTGTCTGGGGGTGCCTGGGGGGTCACTCTGTCCCGGGGGAGGCTCATGGGTATCTGCATTGGAGAATGTGTTTTTTTGGGCCTGTGCGCCGTTCGGTGCCATGTTTTTCTGTCACTCTGTGTTTTTTCACTGGCGCGCATGGCGGCCATCTTGCCGTAGTTCGTTATGGCGCAGTTACAGTTGCGGCAGCCATTTTCTTGGAGCTGCGCGCGTTTTTTCTACTGTTTGGCCTCTATCGCTGCTGGAACGCCGCGATTCTCCTCGCTACTCGTTCGCACTGTACAGCGCAGCACAGGCAGCGGAACCGAGCGGTCCCCACTGGGTCGGTGAGTCCCCGGGGTAACCTCCCACAGCCAGCGCAGCCAGAGGGTGGACTTTGTACAAAAGTCTCAGAGAAGTGGCGAGTTATGGAGTCTGGTTCACCTGCTTCCCCATACATGTCACAACAGGCAGGGCTGGTGCACCTGCAGTCCCTATGGATCAGTTGTCGGCAGTCCTGGACTCATTTCTTGTAAGGATGGAAGCGGTGTGCGAGCGAACGGGAGCTATAAAGCGCCCTCTCCCCACACTATCTTTAGTAGGGGAGTGCTCTGTTTCAGATATGGGCCTAGCTGCAGCTCAGGACCCTAGCTCTGAATTATTATTTTTTGTATATTTTTGACCAGTCTTCTTCTTCTTCGGAAGACTCCTGGGTCAGTAAATGACGGGACGCTTGGTAGTGAACTCATTGATGGTGAGGGACACTCTCATGCTGGAGGCTGTAGCTGGAGATCCTTTGGTGGAGACAGTCTCTCTTGCTTCATTTAAAGCTTTTCTTTTACACCATTGGCTTAGTGCTGGCTCCTGCAGGGCGAAGCACGATTCTCCTCATAGCTTCCTCACGGTTTCCTCACTCACTGCTTCTAGAGCTGCATGGATGATACAGTGATACACAATGTCCCCCCCCCCCCCCGGGCATGGTAGGGGGACTTTTCATTTATTTGTCTAGTCCCTGTGAGCTTTCTGTGTAATATCTCTGTGGCAACACCAGAGTCACTGCACCTGTGGTTTTCCGCCATTTCCTGGGGAACGCTCTGACTCTGACAGGACCACTGTCTGCGGTCGTTTTTTTTACCTGTAGCTTGCTTCGGCAGCACATATACGCACGTTGGAACGATACAGAGATGAGAGCTCTCGGCGCCATCGTTTTCCCAATTATATTTAACACACAGGGGCTGATTTACAAAATGTTTGCGCCATGAGTATCGGCGCATCTGCGCGCGCAATGGCTGTTTTGGAATTTACAAAACATTAGCGCCGGTAGCGCAGCCCTATTTCCTATTTACTATAGTGTTGTCGGCGGACGGGAGGAGGCGCTCAGTGCACCTTTATGGACTTGGCGCACTCATCTTAGAATCTAAATATAAAGAAGCTGGAAGTGCGAATATAATAGGGGTGATGTGGGGTGATGTGAGGAAGTGTAGTGACACCTGCCCAAATAACAAACATGCCCAAAATAGAATGAGAAAGTAACTTTTTCAGAACCAGCCCGCTGCGCCGGCAATTACGTTTAGAGCTGCGGGAGGTTTTTTTGAGCTCAGCGTGGGAATTTTACTTGTTCAAACGCGCCAAGACACTGCGCCGGCAAAATCTTAGTAAATGTCAAGTCACGTAACTCAATTTGCATAAGTTGAACAGGCTCAGCTCTGAACTTCCCAGTGCGCCTGCAAAATGACATTTCTAAAGGAAAAAAAAGGCATTTAAAAGCACCCGCGGCTGTAATGAATTGTCGGCTCCCGGCAATATAGAGAAAAGTCATTGAAAGTCATTGATAAAAACAAAAAAAAAAGCGTGAGGGTCCCCCCAAATTCCATTACCAGGCCCTTCAGGTCTGGAATGGATATTAAGGGGAACCCTGCCGCAAATTTAAAAAAAAAATGCGTGCGGTTCCCCCAAATATCCATACCAGGCCCTTCAGATCTGGAATGGATTTTAAGGGGAACTCCACCCCAATTTAAAAAAAAATGTCGTGGAGTACCCCCAAAAATCCACACCAGACCCTTATCCGAGCACGCAACCTGGCAGGCCGCAGGAAAAGAGAGAGGGACGAGAGAGCGGCCCCCCTCCCTGCTGAACCGTACCAGGCCACATGCCCTCAACATGGGGAGGATGTCCCCATGTTGATGGGGACAAGGGCCTCATCCCCACAACCCTTGCACGGTGGTTGTGGGGGTCTGCGGGCGGGGGGCTTATTGGAATCTGGAAGACCCCTTTAAAAAAGGGGACCCCCAGATCCCGGCCCTCCCCTGTGTGAAATGGTAATGGGGTATAAATGTACCCCTACCATTTCACAAAGAAAGTGTAAAAAATGACAAGAGCCGGTTTTTGACAATTCCTTTATTAATGTCTTCTTCTTTCTTCTTCTTCCACCTTTTTCTTCCATCTTCTTCTTTTCTCCATTCGGGTTTCTTCCTCCATCTTGTTCTTCCTCTTTCTCTTCCTCTTCATCTTCATCTTCCTTCTTCCTTCGGTGTTCTCGTCCACATCTTGCTCCGGCTTCTTCTTCCCTTCTTCTTTCTTCGGCCGCTCTGTTTGACTTGGAGGTTCCCGCTGTGTGACGCTTCAGTTCTCCTCTTGGTCCGCTGCCACCCGGTGACGCCGCCCCCCTCTGACACCACGGGGAAAGTCCCTGTGAAATCCATGTGCGTCAGAGGGGGAAGGGGTCACCGGGTGGCAGCGGACCAAGAGGAGAACTGAAGAACTGAAGCGTCACACAGCGGGAACCTCCAATTCAAACGGAGCGGCCGAAGAAAGAAGAAGGGAAGAAGAAGCCGGAGCAAGATGCAGACGAGAACACCGAAAGAAGAAGGAAGATGAAGATGAAGAAACCTGACTGGAGAAAAGAAGGTGGAAGAAGAAGGTGGAAGAAAAGAGAAGACATTAATAAAGGAATTGTCTAAAACCGGCTCTTGTCATTTTTTACAGTTTTGACACTTTCTTTGTGAAATGGTAGGGGTACCCCATTACCATTTCATACAGGGGGCGGGCGGGATCTGGGGGTCCCCTTTGTTAAAGGGGTCTTCCAGATTCCGATAAGCCCCCGCCCGCAGACCCCCACAACCACCGGGCAAGGGTTGTGGGGATGAGGCCCTTGTCCCCATCAACATGGGGACATCTTCTCCATGTTGAGGGCATGTGGCCTGGTACGGTTCAGGAGGGAGGGGGGCCGCTCTCTCGTCCCCCCTCTTTTCCTGCGGCCTGCCAGGTTGCGTGCTCGGATAAGGGTCTGGTGTGGATTTTTGGGGGGACTCCACGCCATTTATTTTTAAATTTGGGGTGGAGTTCCCCTTAAAATCCATACCAGATCTGAAGGGCCTGGTATGGATATTTGGGGGAACCGCACACATTTTTTTTTTTAATTTGCGGCAGGGTTCCCCTTAATATCCATTCCAGACCTGAAGGGCCTGGTAATGGAATTTGGGGGACTCCCACGCATTTTTTTTTTCAAAGACTTTCAATGACTTTTATCTGTATTGACGGGAACCAGCAATTCATTACATCCGCGAGTACTTTTTAATGACTATTATTTTACTTTAGAAATGTCATTTTGCTCTTGAACTGTTATAAACATGGAAAACATGCGCTACTTTACAGGCATACTATAGACACCCCCCAGGTATGATATTTAGGGCCAGTTCACACCGGATGCAGTGCAGTGCGTTTTTTTGATGCATAAAAAACGCAAAGAAAGTTGATCACATTAATGCCAATGGCATAGTTCACACCACTGCAGTCCGTTCCAGTGCGTTTCAGAAAGAAAAAAAAATTGTCATGCTGCATTTTTTAGGTACAGAACTGTACTGGACCGCAGTAAAACACATCAAAAAAGCGACGGAACGTACCAAAAACGCACTGGAATGCACCGGAACCCACCTAAATGCATCAAAGACGCACTGCAACACACTTGTCCTAAGTGAAAAGAGGGGGAAAAAAACACTGGACTGCATCAAAAATGCATCAAAAATGCACTGGAACCTGTTAAAAACGCGCATGCAGAAAAGCACCTGGAACACATCCAGACTGCGTTTCTATGGTGTGAACTAGGGCCAGTTCACACCATAGAAACGCAATCCGGATGCGTTCCAGGTGCTTTTTTGCATGCACGTTTTTTTTTTTGCATGCACGTTTTTGATGCGTTCCTGTGCATTTTTGGTACGTTTTTGATGAAGTCCAGTGCTTTTTTTTTCACCCCTCTTTTTTATTAACCATAGATAAGGACAAGTGTGTTCCAGTGCATTTTTGGTGCATTTAGGTGTGTTCCTGTGCGTTCCAGTGCGTTTATGATGCGTTTTGCTGCGTTCCAGTCCAGTGCAGGTAAAATGCAGCATGTTCTACTTTTTTGTGGAACTGGAACGCACTGGAACAAACGCTGCCATTTAGAACCATATAACCAACTTTCCATGCATTTTTGATGCAAAAAAAAACGCAGTGGACTGCATGTGGTGTGAAATGGCCCTTAAGCAATTTGGCATATTTAAAGGCACTTCTCCTTGTTTTGTTTTTGGTGTTGTCCAAATTGGTGACATTGATATATGTCCCTTAGGGTGGGACCTGGGCCCCCATTTTAAGGCCAATAACTAGAAGATAAGCCAGCCAAGTGGGAACTAGCAAAATTAACAAGTCAGTTCCTATAGACTGCAATGGTATTTGTTGGTGGGGGATTGTCCCATCTCTAATTTTGTAGCATGCTGGATGATGTGCTTAATTTTGGACAGGGGGGGGGGGGTATTTTCTGCTAGCTGCATTTGAGTTCTTCTGAGCATGCCCAGGCAGTTAGATTTTTCTGTGGGTGCTTTTTGTATGTGAACAGCACCTGGATATTTCTGAGCATGCTCAGAGAGTGTTTTTATGGGTTAGTAATTGAAGGACATCCTTAACAGGTGTACCCACTTTGAAGTTCAGTCTCTACATTGGGTGAACTTGCATTTTGGGTGTTTCATGGACTGTGCATGTGTTTTCAATTGCCTCATTAGCACACAAACCTATGTTGTATAAAGCTTGCAGTTAGCATCCTCTCCCTTGCCCTGAAAAGAGGCAAGTGTGTGTGCGTGTAGGGCAAAAAGTACATTTTGGTGTCCTTATCGAGTTTGTAACACATGTATTTTATTTGTTATGTCTTTGCAAAACAGGGGTTTGTTTTAATTTTGTGGATTGTATTGCCACACACAGCGCAGCCCCCTCAACCCTGCACGCCACACACGGCGCACCCCCCTCAACCCTGCAAGCCACACACAGCGCACCCCCCTCAACCCTGCAAGCCACACACAGCGCACCCCCCTCAACCCTGAAAGCCACACACAGCGCACCCCCCTCAACCCTGCAAGCCACACACAGCGCACCCCCTCAACCCTGCAAGCCAAACACAGCGCACCTCCCTCAACCCTGCAAGCCACACACAGCGCACCCCCCTCAACCCTGCAAGCCAAACACAGCGCACCTCCCTCAATCCTGCAAGCCACACACAGCGCACCCCCCTCAACCCTGCAAGCCACACACAGCGCACCCCCCTAAACCCTGCAAGCCACACACAGTGCACCCCCTCAATCCTGCATGCCACACACAGCTCACCCCCCTCAACCCTGCAAGCCACACACAGTGCACCCCCCTCAACCCTGCACGCCACACACAGTGCACCTCTAAACCCTGCATTCCATACACAGCGCACCTCTAAACCCTGCATTCCGTACACATGACACCTCTCAACCCTGCACTCCATACACAGCACACCTCTGAACCCTTCATTCCGTACAAAGCGCATCCCTCAGCCTTGCACTCCATACACAGCGCACCCCTCAACCCTCATTGCTAATAATTCGTTCTAGTTCTTCTTTTCTGTCTATTGGTGGGTCCCGTCACTTCCGCAGTCTGTGGTATGCAGGCAGTGAGATGATGTGCTGTAACCTTAAGCAACAAATCAGTGGGTTGTAAAGATGTGCTGTAACCTCTAGCAACCAATCAGTGAACCGTAATGCTGTGCTGCAATGTCTAGCAACCAATTAGGGAGCAATAATAATGTGCAGTAACCTCTAGCAACCAGTGAGTGGTAATGATGTGCAGTAACCTTTAGCAACCATTCAGTGAACAGTAATGATCTACTGTAATCTCAAGCAAGCAATCAGTGAGCAAAAATAATTTTCAGTAACCTCTGTCAACCAATCAGTTTGTAGTAATGATGTGCAGTAATCTCTAGCAAACAATGGGTATGCCGTAATTATGTGCAGTATCGTCTAGCAACCAATAAATTAGCAAAAATAATGTGTGCAGTGGACAGTGTAGGAATCAGGTGGGTCAGTGTAGTGGTCAGTATAGGAATCAGGTAGGTCAGTGTAGTGGTCAGTATAGGAATCAGGTAGGTCAGTGTAGTGGTCAGTATAGGAATCAGGTAGGTCAGTATAGCAATTAGGTCAGTTTAGTGGTCAGTGTAGGAATCAGGCAGGTCTGTATAGGAATCAGGTAGGTTAGTATAGTGGTCAGGTAGGTCGGTGTAGGAATCAGGTTGTCAGTACTACTGTACTAGCGGAAGGGACTCAGAGTGCTAAAAATCCGCAGGTTAAGGGGCGCAAATCTCTTGCCCTGCCCCGGGCGCTGACAACCCACGCTACGCCACTGCAAACATATACTGGTTTGCATGGCTCCTGCCACTGTGGGATTGGCAAACAAAACAAGTTTCCTATTTGCGTTTCTTGTTTTCTTATATTGTCACATGACATTACTAAGAGTACGCACCAAAATTAACTTGGATATCATAAGCTGTAACAGTCTAATCTTACCAGGAAATTCATAGGAGTATATCCTGTTTAGTCTGGAAATTATCACAGACATTCTACGGTGACAATTACTTAGGTTCAAATAATGCAGTTTGCAAGCAAGTGGGCAGCAGGGACACTGAGGAAAGTACAGATTTCTCTACAGCAGATAACATGAAGGATGATGCATTTTGCTACACATTTAGGCTTAGTTCACACTGATGTGGTGCAATTAGAATGAGCGATTTGGAGGATCACAACCAGTGCGACTTCACGTTCATGTGTGATTCCAATGTGTTTGCAATGCGGTTTGGATGCAGCTATGATTTTGATTTATGATCTGTTCTCTCTCTCTACTCGGAGTCCTAGAAAAGGCACTGGAATCACATTGTATTTGAACACCTATGCGTCTTCCATGCAGTTTCCATTGAACTATACTGGGCTAAAAATTGCACAAAAACCCTTTTTAAAATCGCATCACATTCCAACTGATTATATGTGAAGGCTCGCCATAGGAACTCGTTATTTCACTTATTCGAATCATTGCATTCTGGAATGTATCAGAAATCACATCAGTGTGAGCCAGGGCTTACAGTTCCCAGAATTCTAATATGAATCTTATGGGTATTTATAAAAAGTATTTGAAATACCTTTCATGGAAAGTATTTTTACTTTAGGTGGCCTCCAGTGCTGCAAGCTCCGAGTTTGGATTTATTGAATTCTCCTTCTTGCCAGAAATCACATGAGCAAATGCCCAGAGCTTTGGATATGGCGAAAGCATTTTCTTTTTTGTCCTTTGAGGGAAAAACACAAAAATAAGCCAGTTCGGGATAACCCCTCCTACTACTGACATGACTCTTTTTCTTTTTCCGCTAGTGTCCTAGGAGGATGGATGTCTTTTCTTGGAAAAAGTATAACCTATTTTGTTGTTCCTTCTCTTTACTGAAGATTATTCTCAAGATTATTCTCCACATTGCTGCCAGAGCAGCTATCTGGTGCTGCCTATTCTCAGCCTGGCTAATGGGGTGCAGGTACTGCCTGTTGCAGGGCTAGGCTAGAAGTGGTCTGCAGCCACATCATTTCAGAACCTGTTCTTATAACAAGTTAGCTTTCTGCGTCTAGAACTGTTAATGTCTTAGCATTTTTTGAACACCCATTCCATGAGTAGATCAAAGGGGCTGAACAGTGGCAGGACATGATCATCCAGTGCCCAGAGAGAAGGTGCCAAATTGCGCACCCCCCTTGGGTGGTGGAGTGGGGTTCAGGTAATAGTGAAGCATTATTATTATTATTATTATCATACACGATTTATATAGCGCCAACAGTTTACGCAGCGCTTTACAATGTATAGGGGGGACAACACAATTACAGTACAGTTCAATACAGAAGGTACAGGAGGGCCCTGCTCGTAGAGCTTACATTCTAAAGGGAGGGGTGGTGGTACAAAAGGTAATAGCTGCAGAGAATTTGATGGGGGTGGCTCGGGGATAGTTGTTAGGTGGCTGTGGGATAGGCTTCCCTGAATAGTAGGATTTTTAAAACAGCTTACCTGTAAAATCCTTTTCTTGGAGTACATCACGGGACACAGAGCAGCATAGTCATTACTATGTGGGTTATATAGAATTACCTTCAGGTGCTGGCACTGGCAACTTCCAAACAGGAAGTACCCTCCCCTATATAAGCCCCTCCCATCCGGGAGTACCTCAGTTTTGTAGCAAAGCAATACGTGTCCCCAAAAGAGGGGTGGGAGCTCTGTGTCCCGTGATGTACTCCAAGAAAAGGATTTTACAGGTAAGCTGTTTTAAAAATCCTACTTTCTTGTTCATACATCACGGGACACAGAGCAGCATAGTCATTACTATGTGGGACGTCCCAAAGCAATGCCACATGAGGGGGGGGGATACACCATACATAAGCTGGGCGCCATCAGGCATGAGGATCTTTTGCGGCCTGCAACACACTGCGCCCAAAGGCGACATCCTCCTGACTTCTCACGTCCACCTGGTAGAACCTAGTAAACGTGTGTACTGAAGACCATGTTGCGGCCTTACAAATTTGCGCCAGGGAGGCCTGGTGATGCACTGCCCATGAAGTTCCAACTGCTCTCGTGGAGTGCGCCCTAACTTTGAACGGAGGCGGTCTACTTTTCAAGCCATAGGCTTGTATTATGACCTGTCGAATCCACTTGGCTAAAGTAGATTTTGATGCTGCCTGACCCTTTCTGGGGCCTTCCGGCAGAACAAACAGAGAATACGTTCTACGAATCTGAGCAGTGGCTTTTAGATAAGCTTTAACTGCTCTTACTACATCCAAAGAATGCAATAACTTTTCCTCTACCGAGCTTGGTTTGGGGAAAAAAGAAGGAAGAACCACATCCTGGTTCAAGTGAAACCTCGATACCACCTTAGGAAGAAAGGCTGGGTGAGGACGTAATACTACTCTGTCCTTATGGATAACCAGATATGGCTCTTTACAGGACATGGCGGCTAATTCCGACACTCTTCTAGCCGAGCATATGGCTACTAAAAATATCAATTTCCTGGTGAGTAGAACCAAGGAAATGTGCCGCAAAGGTTCAAATGGCTGCTTCTGCAGAACCGACAGAACCAACTTTAGATCCCATGGGCACATGGGAGCCTTAATCGGTGGAATAATACGAGTCACACCTTGCATAAAGGATTTGACAAGTGAATGCATAGCCAGGGGCCTTTGAAATAGTATTGACAAGGCCGAAACCTGGCCCTTGATAGTACTTAAGGCAAACTTCCTGTCTACAGCCCACTGCAGGAAGTCCAGAATTCTGCCTATAACGTACTTACGTGGATGCCATTTTCTGGCCTCGCACCAAGTGATGTACGCCTTCCAAACTCTATAGTAGATCTGCCTGGATACAGGCTTCCTGGCATTGATTATAGTCGATACCACAGAGTTAGAGAGACCTCTCTTCTTTAGGATGTGGGATTCAATAGCCAGGCCGTTAAACTTAGAGTTAGTAAGGAAGGGTGGTATATCGGCCCTTGCGAAAGCAGGTCCGGACGACGTGGAAGGGTCCAAGGACTCCCCACAGACACTTTGATGATCTCCGCGTACCAGGCCCTTCGGGGCCACGCTGGAGCCACCAGGATCACCGGCTTCTTCTCCAACCTGACTCTGCGAAGGAGTCGAGGCAACAATTGTAGCGGAGGGAATGCATATATCAGTCTGAACTGATCCCAAGGGAACACCAGAGCATCCGAGCCGCAAGCGAGGGGATCCCTTGTCCGGGAGACAAATCTGTCCACCTTTGCGTTGAATCTGGATGCTAGCAGATCTACATCCGGTGTTCCCCACCGCTGACATATTGCTTGGAAGACCTCGGGATGAAGGGACCATTCCCCTGGGCATAACTGTTGGCGACTCAGAAAGTCCGCCTTCCAATTCTCCACCCCTGGAATGAAGACAGCTGATATACATGGGACATGCTTTTCTGCCCATTCCAGGATGTGACTTACTTCCCTCTGGGCTGCACGACTCCTGGTGCCTCCCTGATGATTGATATATGCCACTGCTGTGGCATTGTCTGATTGAATTCTGACAGGGGACCCTTGGAGTCTGGATGTCCAGGCTACTAGGGCGTACCGGGCTGCTCGTATCTCTAAGAGATTGATGGGCAGGGTTTTTACTACATTTGACCATCTGCCCTGGAGAGACCATTGCTCCAGTACTGCCCCCCAGCCTGTAAGGCTGGCATCTGTAGTGACCACCTTCCAAGATATCGGGCTGAAGGGTTTTCCCTTCTGGAGATTCTGGGGGATCAACCACCAGCAGAGACTCTTCCGAACGGAAGGGGACAAAGCCATCGGGAAGTCTAGAGCCTGAACTTTTCCGTTCCAGGCTGACAATATGGCCCTTTGTAAATTCCTTGAGTGGAATTGGGCGTATGGCACAGCTTCGAATGATGCTACCATCTTTCCTAGCAGCCTCATGCACAGGCGTATGGACGGCTGTCTTTTTGCACAAAGCAGACGGACCAAGCCCCTCAAAGAGGATACCTTGTCTAGAGGTAAGAAAATCTTCCTCTGGTCTGAATCCAGCCGTAGCCCTAGATATACCAGGTTTTTCACTGGCTGTAGGGCTGACTTGTCCAGGTTGATGACCCAACCGTGAGATTCTAGATACTTGATTGTATCGACAATTACCACTTCTAGCTTGGCAACTGAGTGGTCCATCAACAACAGGTCGTCTAGGTATGCCATTATCGTTACACCCCGTGTTCTTAGATCGGCCAACAGTGGGGCCAGAATTTTTGTGAACACTCGTGGTGCTGTGGCCAGACCGAATGGTAAGGCTCTGAACTGAAAATGGCGCCCTTCTACTGCAAAGCGTAGGAATTTTTGATGACCTGGAAAGATGGGAACATGCAAGTAAGCATCTTTGATGTCGATCGAGGCTAACCATTCCTCCCCTTGTAGGGCAGCGGTGACCGATCGGATCGACTCCATCCGGAAAGACCGGACGTTTAGAAATTTGTTTAGACTCTTTAGGTCCAATATGGGTCTTATGTCCCCGTTTGGCTTCGGGACTGTGAAAAGGTTTGAGTAGAAACCCAACCCCCACTCTTCCATAGGAACCTCCATAATTACTCCTTGGAGCAATAGTTGTTCTAACGCCAATAGGAGAGACCGTCTTTTCAGAGGGTCTCTTGGCATGCCTGACCACATAAAATGGGACGGAGGAGACTCTTTTAACTCCAACTTGTATCCCAGAGTTACTGCGGAGAGCACCCATCTGTCTTTGATCGTCTCCCGCCAGGTCTCTGCGAACAACTGAAGTCTTCCCCCCACCCATTTGAGTGGGGGCAGCCCTTCATAGGCTTGACTTGGAGGCTGGTTTAGTACCTCTTCGGATCCAGGGCTTTTTATTACCCTGTGGCTGTCCCTGATTTTTACCTCCTGAGTTTGACCGAGGAGGCCGTCGGAACTGCTTAGTAGCAGACGTCGCAGGGATAGGAGAGGTAGTCCTCTTAAAAGATGGACCCCTAGACCTCTTCTTACTCGGTAAGAGAGTACTTTTACCACTGGAAATCTTCTGGATATACTTATCCAGGTCTTCGCCAAAAAGGTGTTCCCCATGAAATGGGAAGCTAACTAAGAGCTTCTTACAGGGAGCTTCAGCAGACCAGTTTTTGAGCCACAGAAGCCTACGCATATGTACCAAAGACAGCGTGAGGCGGGAGGCCTGATGGATAGAATCCTTGATGGCGTCAACCGCAAAGCATAATGCTCTAGGCAGATCAGCCAGAGCCTGGGCCTGTTGGTCTGGCAAATCCCTCAGGACCATTTTCATTTGATCCTTTAAAGCTTGGCAGACTCCAATAGCTGCCACTGCTGGCTGTGTAACAGCCCCTGCTGTGGAAAAAGCAGATTTTAATAAAGATTCCAATTTTTTATCCACTGGATCTTTGAACATTTGAACATTATCTACTGGACATGTCAGTGATTTGTTCACAGAAGAGATGGCTGCATCCACCGTAGGAACATTCCATCTCTGGGTGAACTTTTCCTCCATGGGATAGATCACCGGAAACCTTTTAGGCGGAACAAATAGTTTATCAGGATGTTCCCAGTCCTGGTATATAAGTCCTTCCAATAATGGATGTATTGGAAAGGAGCAATTAACCTGGGGAGCTTTTAGCGACCCCAATGAGGAGACAGCAGTAGTTGATGGTTCAACAAGAGGCATTTTAAATGCAGATCGAACCATGTCAGTTAGGGTCTGGACCCACAATCTTTCAGTCTGTGATGCTGAAAATGGTTCATCTACTGTCGATTCCTCAAAAACAGAGCTAACCTCCTCCTGATCCCCTTCAGGTAGGTCGGTCCCTTCCTGGGACTGTTGCTCTGCCAACAGGCACTCTAATGGAGGTGATGGAGATCTGGCGCGCTTTCTTTCCTGTAGAGAAGAAGCGATCAATGCAGCCAATCTCTGCTCCAATCCCTCCAGAGTTGAGGAAAAAACCTCCTCTGTTATATATGCAGGAGCAGGTGGACTGAGGACAGCCGCAGTACCTGGCACTCCCGGGGGTTCCTTATGGGTATTAACCTCTGATTTCTCAGGGGAGGAGGGTGCAGATGACTGCTCCAGATCCTCAGAGCCCGATGGAGACCCCCTACACTTCCTGAGAGGTATATCTCAGAGTTTTTTAGGCGGCATATTCCTTAGTTCAAAGCTGAGGTATTCCAGCCGCAATACACCCCTTACTGAAATAGTCTAATGCAATTTGCTGCTATGTACATCAGTGGGTGTCTACTAATGCGTCTTTCTGGGGATGCCTGTATCAACCGCCCGCTGTAAGCCCCTATACCATGCTACCAGCTCCTTTTCATGCTCTGTGTCCATAGCAAGCAGCGTGGACTGAGTCCTTTTATCTTGCTGGGATGCCCGCACATGCGCAGAAGCGCTGGGCGCACAGAGCGCGTCATCCGCCAGGCTCCGCCCCCTTTTTTTTAAGCGAAACCTTATAAAAAGAAAGCATGTGTGCGCGCGCGCGCGTGCACGTGTGCGCTCTTGGCGCCATGTAGGGAGAGGAGCCAGGGTCCCTGTTTCACCAGGACTCGGGGATGGAAGGAAACTACTTGGCAGCATGACAGAGGAATGCAGCTTCCCTGATAGAGAGCTCACTCATCTGCCTGGACTTTCACCATGGAAGGAATAGTCCCAAGAAAAAAGACGTTCCACAGCGGCCTCTAGTGGACAAACACAGGTACCGCACTTTTGTCTTTTTTTTTTTTTTTTAAAACCACCTTTATGAAAAACATTTCCAGGTTTACCGTTTTTTTAAAACTTCCCTTATGAAAAAACATTTCTAGGATTTCTTAGGCATATACAGCTATTAGTGGGAATACCCTTTAGGTAACAGGCAGAAAGACATATTAGGCTTGGGGGTCCCCTCAATAGAACCAAGTTCCTGAGGGGCCCCCACTTACCTTTTCCCCGCCGCAGGACTTTGTTTGGTCCACAGAAGCCCAAACTTCACCTATCACGGCAGGCATTGTAATTAAACCTTCAGGGACCGGGTTCCCAAGGATTCCACTCCCCTGGACCTGTATAGCACCCTGCACAGATAGCCTCTTGGTTTTGGGTATGACCAGAGCTCTGGATCCCAGGGTCCAGCCCTCCTAAGAGAGGCATTACAGGCAAAACCCTGCTCTTCTCTGCAAGGCCCGGGTACCGACCGTTTAGCTATGAAGCTTTTTTGGTCGGATCCGGAATAGCTTGCTAAGGCCCAGAGAACCTGTACACAAGCCCAGATGAATACATGTTAACCTTGGCCAACACCTTAGACACTGGCAAAAAACTGAGGTACTCCCGGATGGGAGGGGCTTATATAGGGGAGGGTACTTCCTGTTTGGAAGTTGCCAGTGCCAGCACCTGAAGGTAATTCTATATAACCCACATAGTAATGACTATGCTGCTCTGTGTCCCGTGATGTATGAACAAGAAAAATTAGTTTTCAGGGATCTCCTAAAGGTGGACAGGGTAGGGGCTGATCGGACATACTGGGGCAGGGAGTTCCAGAGGATGGGAGAGGCTCTGGAAAAGTCCTGAAGGCGAGCATGGGAGGAGGTAACAAGGGATCTAGAGAGCAGGAGGTCCTGGGAGGAGCGGAGGGGACGATTTGGGCGATATCTGCAGATGAGATTGGTGATGTAGATGGGGGCCAGTGTTGCCAACCGTACGTAGATTTACGTACGGTACGTTAATTTAACCCCTTTTTTGGGGTGTACGTTAATGTCCGCTATGGGCACCGGCGCCCATAAAAAAGATGGCCACGAGCCGGCCATACAACTGCGCATGCGCCGTTCCGAAGCCGGCCGAGCGCAGGAAAACGTATTCACGCTCGGCCGGGCGGCGCACGCGCAGTAATGTGATGGCGCCGCTGGCGCCATTTTTGAATACACCGGCGTGACCACAGCGACTGGTGCGAGCCGCGCGACTCGAGTCCTCAGTCCTGCAGTAGCACTCATCATATTCATCATAGGTGCCGGTGGAGGAGCGAGCGGAGCACTGACAGGGTGGAGGACAGAGACAGACTCGAGGTGAGTGAAACTGGGGGGGTCAGTGAGTGAGCCTGGAGCGTGAAGCCGTGCCAATGGTGCCATGCAGGGGATACAGAGACTGATGTGCTCTCTGTCTACCGGCACCATATTACTTCTAGCTAGAAATCATCAGTGTGCTGTGTCCTCCTCTGGCTCCTGTGCACCTTTCCACAGGTCAGGGCAGCACAGTGCTGCCCTGACCTGTGGAGTGGTGAAAGGGGCACAGGAGGAGGACACAGCACACTGATGATGTGGAGAAATAATATGGTGGTGGTCAGAGGAGGAGGCTACTGTGAGGGGGTGAGGAGGGCACCATCATGTCCGCAGAGTGTCTCCGGCACCTCCAATAGTATGTCCGCAGTCTCTGTCCACCTCCTGTAGTATGTCCGCAGTCTCTCCAGTGTCCACCTCCCTGTAGTATGTCCGCAGTCTCTCCAGTGTCCACCTCCCTGTAGTATGTCCGCAGTCTCTGTCCACCTCCTGTAGTATGTCCGCAGTCTCTCTCCAGTGTCCACCTCCCTGTAGTATGTCCGCAGTCTCTCCAGTGTCCACCTCCCTGTAGTATGTCCGCAGTCTCTGTCCACCTCCTGTAGTATGTCCGCAGTCTCTGTCCAGTGTCCACCTCCCTGTAGTATGTCCGCAGTCTCTCCAGTGTCCACCTCCCTGTAGTATGTCCGCAGTCTCTGTCCACCTCCTGTAGTATGTCCGCAGTCTCTGTCCAGTGTCCTCCTCCCTGTAGTATGTCTGCAGTCTCTGTCCACCTCCTGTAGTGTGTCCGCAGTCTCTCCAGTGTCCACCTCCCTGTAGTATGTCCGCAGTCTCTCCAGTGTCCACCTCCCTGTAGTATGTCCGCAGTCTCTCCAGTGTCCACCTCCCTGTAGTATGTCCGCAGTCTCTGTCCACCTCCTGTAGTATGTCCGCAGTCTCTGTCCAGTGTCCACCTCCCTGTAGTATGTCCGCAGTCTCTCCAGTGTCCACCTCCCTGTAGTATGTCCGCAGTCTCTGTCCCCCTCCTGTAGTGTGTCCGCAGTCTCTGTCCCCCTCCTGTAGTGTGTCCGCAGCCTCTGTCCACCTCCTGTATCGTGTCTGCAGTCTCTGTCTACTTCCTGTATCGTGTACGCAACCTCTGACCATCTCTTGTCATGTCTACAGTCTATGAGGGGATCCTAGAAAGGAGTCAAGAGTGGGAGTGCCGCCGGGATGGGGGTTACGGCCCGGGAAGAAACAGACGTGTGGACTGGGGAGAGGAGATCAGAGCCACCAAGCTGGAGCCGTCTGACTGAGCCCCACACTGTGCACCTGGGAGGAGGTAAGTGACAGTGCCGCCAGGCCATTCTGAGGGGGGGGGGTCACTGATGTAAAAAGGTGAATGAATACAATAATGTAAGGGGGCACTGATATAAAGGTTTCCCCCTTATATTAGTACCCCCCTTACCTTAGTGTATTCACTCTGTGGAAGGTGGTCTCTATTCACCAGAGCCCCCCCTCCACATCAGAGTTCCCCCTTACATCATGATCTGCAGCATTCCCCTTTACATAAGAGTTCCCTTGCACTGTAAGGGGGATCCCTGCAGACTCTGATGTAAGGGGGAACTCTGTGCTGGCTGGGTTATAGTAACCTGACCTTCATGTGAATTGAGAAATATGTTTTTTTACTTTTGTTTAACTTAAACACATTGATATTAGCATTAGCTGTGTGTTTATAGTTGAAATGTTGATATTTGCACTGTTTAGCACTAAAAACAGTAATTTTAGGTACTAGTTTTGCAGCGTCAGTAAAAAATGCGGCTCTGCCAGTAATCTTCATTATTTTTGCCAGTAAGAAATTGGTGCCGTACAGGATTTTTGGCATCCTTGCCAGTAAATTTCACTTCAGGGGGTTGGCAACACTGATGTTGTGAATGGCCTTGTATATTATGGTTAGCATTTTGAATTTTACACAGTGGGGTAGGGGAAGCCAGTGAAGGGATTGGCAGAGAGGAGCAGCAGTCACGGATCGGTTGGTGAGGTGTATTAGTCTAGCAGCAGAATTCATAAAAGACTGAAGCGGGGATAGCCTGCTTAAGGGTAGGCCATTAAGGAGAGAGAGAGAGTTGCAGTAGTCAAGGCGGGAAATATTTAAGGAGTGAATAAGTTGCTTTGTAATGTCATTAGTCAGGAAGGATCGAATTCTGGAGATGTTGCGGAGGTTAAGGCGGCAGGATTTAGCCAGTGATTGAATATGGGGGCTGAAGGAGAGGTCTGAGTCAAGGATTACACCCAGGACCTTGGCATGTGTGGAGGGACCAATGGTTGTGTTATTTATATTAATGGTGAAGTCACAGGGGGGGGGGACCGTGAAGTAGGAAATATAACAAGCTCAGTTTTAGAAAGATTGAGTTTGAGAAAGTGGTGTGACATCCATGCCGATATGTCATTCAGTAAGTTTGATATCCGTGAGGAGATCGAGGGGGTGAGTTGAGGAGTGGAGAGATAGATCTGGGTGTCGTATTGTAAGCCATGGGAGGTTATCAACTGGCCCAGGGAAGAAGTATAGAGTGAGAATAGGAGAGGCCCAAGGACGGAGCCTTGGGGTACCCCAAAAGAAAGAGGAAGAGGAGCGGAAGAGATGGAGTTGTAAGTGACACTGAAAGTGCGCTGAGATAGGTAGGAGGAGAACCAGGATAAAGCAGATTCACGGAGGCCAAGGGAGTGTAATTTGCTGAGGAGGAGGAGCAGGTGGTCAACTGTGTCAAAGGCAGCAGAGAGGTCTAAAAGCAGGAGTATGGAGTAATGGTGGCCATTGGTTTTAGCAGTTAATAGGTCATTGGTGAGTTTTAGTAGGGCAGTTTCAGTAGATTGTTGTGGGCGGAAGCCAGACTGTAGAGGGTCGAGAAGGTTGTTGTCCGTGAGGTAGCGACTCATTCGGTCAAGGACAAGGCGTTCAATGAGCTTGGAGGCAAACGGGAGCAGGGAGATGGGATTTAAGTTATTCAAGCAGGTGGGGTCTAGTGAAGGTTTTTAAAGTATGGGGGTAACCAGTGCATGTTTTAGCGGGGAAGGAAAGGTGCCAGAGGAGAGGGAGAGGTTGCTAATGTGGGTTAGGGAGTTAAGGATAGAGCTGGAAGGTGGTCGCAGTAATTGAGAGGGGACAGGTAGTGAGGTGGGCCATGGAGAGGAGTTTATTAACTTCATCTGTGGTAACTGGGCAGAAGGAGAAGAGTATTGAGTGTGGTGTTGGACCCGATGTGTTGGGTAGGGGAGGAATTTGAATGCTGGATATCTCCTTGCGAATTGTCTATTTTGCCTTTGAAATGGTTGGTAATCTGTTGAGCGGTATGCAAGTTGGTGGGTGGGGGCAGTGGGGGGTGAAGTAAGGAGTTAAGGGTAGAAAAGAGTTGACAAGGTTTGGATGAGAGGGTTTTGATGAGAGTGTTGTAATAGGTTTGTTTAGCAGTGTGGAGGCAGGAGTTGTATTTGAGAAGGGCAGATTTGTAGAGGGTAAAGTCTTGCAGGGATTTAAATTTACGCCATGCTCGCTCAAGAGCACGGCTGTGTCTCTTGAGACTTCTGGTGTCGTCTGTTTGCCAGGGTTGTGGCCAGGGTTGTGGCAGATGGGGCCTGGTTCTGCGTGTAGAAAGAGGAGCAAGTATGTCTAGGGAGGATGATAACGTAGTGTTGTAGATGGAAGTGGTTAGGTCTGGGCAGGACAGGGGTGCGATTTTGTCATAAAGGCCATCAGTAGCAGAGTGAAGAAGGGAAGGGTTGAGGTTGCGAAAGTTTCTGCGGGTAGTGGTTTTTGGGTCGGCAGCATGGGATGTAGGAGACAAGGAGAGTGTGAAACGGATAAGGTTGTGATCAGAGAGAGGAAAGGGTGTGTTAGAGAGGTTGCAGGGTGTGCAGGAGAATACGAGGTCGAGAATGTTGCCGTTGGAGTAAGTGGAGGTTTGTGTCCATTGTGTTAGGTTAAAAGAGGAGGTTAGGTTGAGTAGTTTAGAAGTGGTAGCAGTATTAACCACTTCGCGCCCGGGCAATGCTAAAAAGACGTCTGCATTGCGGCGCTGAATTGCCGACAGGACGTCCATGGACGTCTTCCTGTTTCCTCCCCCCCGCGCGCCCCCGCAAAAGCGCATCGGGGAAAATCTGTGTTGGCCATGTCCCTTGGACACAGCCAATCACAGATCGTGCTGAATGGCCAATCACAGAGGCCATTCAGCACTCGATCTCACTGTCCAATGAGAGATGATCTCAAATGTAAACATATGAGATCATCTCTCATTGCCGGCTTTCTCTCCTCACACAAAGACTGCGTGTGAGGAGGGAGAGAGATCTGTGCTTTGATCTGTAAAAGTGAGTTGAAAACACATTACACACAGTAAAAAACAGTGCCCACAGTCCCTGCCAGTGCCACCTGCCAGTGCCACCTGCCAGTGCCATCTGCTGCCAGTGCCACCTGCCAGTGCCACCTGCCAGTGCCATCTGCCACCAGTCCCATCTGCCAGTGCCACCTGTCAGTGCCATCTGCCATCAGTGCCACCTGTCAGTGCCATCAGTGCCATCTGCCACCAGTCCCATCTGCCAGTGCCACCTGCCAGTGCCATCTGCCATCAGTGCCACCTGTCAGTGCCATCTGCCATTAGTGCAAGTTCCTTCTGTCATCGCCAACAATGGCTAAAAAAGTATTTTAAGCCGAGGAGGCGTACGAAATTCTTGCGGCCGACGGGAGCAACGGGGAGCTCTCCGATTCGGATTCCTCCGCAAATTCAGATGAGTCTGACGTGGACTACGAGCCTGTCATAAGCAGTGGATCAATGACGGAAGAGGAGGAGGAGGAAGAAGAAAAAGAAGAAGAGGAGGAGGGCCCGCCCGCCAGACGAAGGCATTCTGCTGAGGAGGCAGTGCCATCCACCAGCACCGCAGTGCCATCCACCACCACTGCAGTGCCATCCAGCAGCACCGCAGTACCTCGGGAAGCAAGGCCACGTACCAGTGGGGTGTCACCTCAGTCCCAAAGGGTTAGGTCCCATGCCAGCCTTCCCTATTCCCTTCAGTACCCCTCGCGGCTTCCTCCTAATTCAGGAGAAGCCAACATTCCCCCTTTCACTGCCCAGCCAGGAGTCCAGGTGGATACAGGAAACTTTTCCCCAATTGATTTTTTTTATTTAATTTTTACTGAGGACATGCTGGCAACAATTGTGGCCCAGTGCAACTTATATGCCCAACAGTTCATAACCAGCAACCCAACGTCCTATTATGCCAGTCCCTACGTGTAGAGAGCCCTTACAGTGGAGGAGTTTAGAATTTTTTTGGGCCTCACATTCTGCATGGGACTAAATGGAAAAAATCAGATGCGTTCCTATTGGTCAACCCGCCCCATCTACCACATGCCCATCTTTTCCTCAGTAATGCCCAGGTCCAGATATCTAATGATTATGAGATTCCTACATTACAATGACAATACTCAGTGCCCTCCCCAAAATGACCCAAATTTTGATAAGCTTTATAAAATTCAGCCGCTACTAAATTATTTTTCTAAAACCTTCCCCCAGTTGTTTACCCCAGACCAACATATATGCGTGGATGAGTCCCTTATAAAATTTTCTGGCAGGCTGGGCATAAAACAATTTATACCCAGCAAAAGGGGCCCGCTATGGGGTGAAGCTCTATAAATTGTGCGACCGAGCCACTGGGTATGTGTATGCCTTTATTGCATATGAAGGGAAGGACACCCAACTGCACCCCCCTAATTGCCCAGACTACATTGGAACCAGTGGGAAAGTAGTTTGGGAACTCATAAACCCACTCCCGGAGAAAGGATACCACTTATATGTGGACAATTTTTATACAAGTTTGCCCCTGTTCCGAAACCTACACAGAATGAAGACTCCAGCATGCGGCACCGTACGGACAAACCGGAAGGGCTTTCCTCAAAGCCTGGTCACCAAAAAATTGAGAAGAGGGGAGACGGCGAGTTTGCGCAATGAGGACATTTTGACTGTGAAGTGGAGGGACAGAAGGGATGTCTACGTACTTTCTTCCATCCACAACAATGAATTTGTTGAGATCACCAGGAGGAATGGCCGGATCCAAAAACCCAAATGCATCCGCGAATACAATAAGTTCATGGGGGGTGTCGACTTCAACGACCAGATGCTCGAACCCTACCTTTCCACAAGAAGAACATACCAGTGGTATAAGAAAGTTTCCATTTATTTGTTTAATTTGGCCATGTACAACTCCTATGTCATCTATCAGAAATCCACTATAAAGCCTCGTACACACGGCCGAGAATCTCGTCAGGAAAAAACACGTTGTTTTTCTTGATGAGATTCTTGGACAAGAAACTTGTCCCGGCCGAGTGTACACACGCTCCATTCAAAGAACCCGCAGTTCTTTGAATGGAGCGAACGCGGTGACGTCATCGACTACGACGAGTGTGTGCTCGTCACATTCGATGCCGTCGCTGCCATCTTGCTACACCCTACCTATGCCTAGGAAGCTACCGCGCATGTGTCAAAGTCAATTCGAGCATGCAGGGGTTTCCACATCGACAGGTAAGTGTACACACACACACTTTTCTCATCGAGAAACATGCCGACGAGAATCTCGACGAGAAAATAGAGAGCTGGTTCTCTATTTTTCTCGTTGAGATTCTGGTCAGTTTTCTCGACAAGAAACCATACACACGAACGATTTTCTCGGCAAGAAAGCTATCTCTGCAGTTTTCTTGTCGTTTCTTGCCGAGAAACTTGTTCGTTTGTACGAGGCTTAAGACCCAAATCCTTCCTTTTCTTCCAGGAGGAAATCACCACTGCCCTTTTATACCCGAACAGCCCACCAGTAAACATTAGATCCGATATCATTAGCCGACTCTCCGAGCGCCACTTCCCAGATAAAATCCCTCCCAGACCAACAGGCCAAAAACGCCAGAAAAAATGCCGGGTGTGCACCAAAAGAGGAGAGAGAAGGGACACCATTTTCTATTGTGCCCAATGTCCTTCAGAACCAGGCCTCTGCGTAGGCGACTGCTTCCGCCGTTACCATACCAAAATAAATTATTAGTTCACTTCCTGCCATTTACCTTCACACTTGTTATTCGACCACGCTTCTGCCTAACGATTCTGTTTATACCTCTGCCTGATCTGGAACTGACCCTGGACTGTTATTCGACCACGCTTCTGCCTACCGATTCTGTTTATACTTCTGCCTGATCTGGAACTGACCCTGGACTGTTATTTGACCACGCAATGGTATTGCCACACACAGCCTACCGATTCTGTACATACCTCTGCCTGATCTGGAACTGACCCTGGACTGTTTGACCATGCTTTTTGCCTGCCTCTTGGACTGATCTTGTACCCTGCCAGTGGACTAGTGGGATTCATAACACAGGGGTCTCACATATGTGAGGGGCTCGAGAATTGTTTTTCTGGATGAAGAAAACAATTGTTTTTTTTTTCTCATTCCCAGATTAGGGTGTTGTGGAAATTTTATTATATAAGATTTATGTGGACATTTTATTCTAGGATGTGCGTTTTATAGATTGTCATCTGTCTCCCTGTGTCTGATGTTTAATCGAGGAGCGCTCTAGCAGAGCGCACTTGGGTTGAATCGAGACCAGCGGTAAAAACGGTCAGTATGAAAACCTTCTTATGGGATTGAAACGTGTTCTCTGCGTGTGTGGGCGTTTGTTGGTTTGTAGATATCAAGCGCAATGTGCTGGACTGCATGCTTTCCAATGGCTATACACTTTAGAGAAGCGAAGTCCGCATAATGAGAGAAACCTATTAATTCTCTCTTGCGGACTTCGCTATCCGCTTTATGGATACATATCTGTATTTATAAGAGGACATTGATATCTGCCTTGTCGGTGTACTTGTACCGTATATTGACAACAGCAGTAGCAATGTCCCCGCAGATTGTCCCAAAACTATAAGAACAAGTAGAATGATCTCACTAGATACTGTTTACTTTGAACAGTATTGTGTGGGCTCCATGCTGATTAAGATGGGGGGTGTGCACTTCCTCCCCTTTCCCTCCTGTGAGTGCCCTCCCCTTTACTGTTTGTCATTTCCTGTGATGTCATTTTGTATTAAGGGAAGTGATTGGCTGTTGGGGCCATCACTTCCTGTTTTGTTATCCTTTTGTTTCCAATGAATAAAAGAATCCGGGTGGCTGAGCTCTCCCCAGACGCTTGAGACTCCAGCTTGAAGCAGCATCGTTTCTGATTCTACCTGGTGCCATTGAAGTACTTCAGATTCCTTGTACCAAAGAGCTTGATACAAACGTGCTTTTAAGCACGAAGGAATTGTTTTGTGCTTTGTGTGCATTTAGACGCTGGAAGTCCACATTTAGGCGCGGTGTGGATTTGCGTACAAAGCCCAAGGGAATTCTTCCACGACATTTTGGCGAGCCAGGTAGGAGCCAACGTAGTTCCAGCACAGCGATCCGAGAGGAGAGATTGGGTCCGTGGTTCTGGGACAGGAAAAGGCCGGCAAAGTTTGGTAAGACAGACTCCATTTCAACTTTTGAAATTTTTGTTGTTCTAGAACCGGAATCTGGTCTCTCTGCTCGCTGTTGCAGGTAACTCCGCTTAGCAAAAGAACAAATTTTTGCGGTTTCACTCTTTGTGTACAAGGACGGGGATTTATATTTGTACTGGGAGGGATAGCTGTATTGGCTTGGGATAGAAGTCTATATTACTGTCCTCTGTGTAGACCCCATAGTCAATACAGCCTAGAGGGTCTTTGTATGGGGTTTATGTTAAATGTAAAACCATTTCCTGTTGTACAATGTGACGGTATGCATGGAGTGTGCTAGTTGATGTTTTAAATGTGCGGCAGAGATTGAATGACAAAACATTGTGTGGCTGAGTTATTTCATAGTGCTGGTCACCGTGTGAAATAACTTTTGTAAAGTGTGTAGCCATTATAGTTCGTCTAACGTTTAGTATGAGTTAAGTAGCACAGTCTGTTTTGTGTTAAAACGGTGATTTTTGTTTGTAAGAGGCACGGTTTGGTCTTGTTTTGAAGACACCATTTTGTTTTCCTTTGTGTTTGTTCAGCCATGTGGTCTGAGTCACCATTTTTGTTTTTCTTTGTATGAACCCAATCTTCAGGTTTGGTTATTTTTGCATATTTTTTTGTAAAACGATTGTGTTTTCTTTTGGTTTTAATTTCAGTTTAAAGTGAAGACTCTGCTTTACACTGAATTTCAATAGATAGTAAAACTAACTTTAACTGAGTTTTTGTACTCTTAACGGGGTGTGTGTTTTAATTTTTTTTATTTTAATTTTTAATTGTTTGGGCATTTTCTTTGAGTTTCTCAGAAGGCAATTCATGCCCCTTCCCCATTGTTTTTGGTTTTAGAGCTGCATCTTTTATTGTATAGCTTGCGGTAGGAAAGAAAGGCTTTGGTTTTAAAACTCGCTTTATATTCACTTTTATTGTTAGTTGAGTTACTTTTGCGCAGCAAGTAGTCAATTTTTTGTTCACGCTCAGACTGTTTATTAGTTTGATCGTGTAACTACTGAGACATCGTACAACTGCTTAAATAGACAACAGAAAGCTATCCCCATTTAATTTTTTTTATTTTATTTTTGTGATTATTTAGAGAAGCCACATTGCTCTGTAGCGAAAATAAACGGAAGTGTGCTGTGCAGTTTAATCTGACGACGCAGTGTACAGTCGTACAGAGGTATGTATGCATACACTGTAAGGGGTAGAGACATAATTCGGGGGGTGGTCTGTGGTTGTTGACTAATCATTGGGCATAGTTATTACGAGTATTGCGGTGTAAAAGAGTAGTACTCTGTAGTTCTGTGCCAAAAGTGTTGGGGCAACAAGCCATAGAGTTAATAACACCTCGGTTAGGTTTTCTAGTTGGGGGACTGGACCAGATATAGTGGTTGCAGTCCGTCAATCCACCGTAGAAGAAGGCACCTGACGGTGCTCTCCTAAATAGGTGCAGGGGTTTTTCCTGGACGCAGGAATAAGACTATAAGCCGATTCGAATCGCCATGGGCAATTTGAAGTCCATGCAAGGGAAGGAATGTGAGGCTTCCCAGAGTCAGACGGCTGCACAGTACATGAAATCTAGCTTTGGGGCAAAGGTCATGAAACCTCTAAAGGAATGGCATAGTTGGTCCAAGGATACTACTTGGGCTATTCCTCTAGAGGGGACATTTGATGCCTGGAGGTGGGAGAAATTCATAACTGAGTTTAAACCCAGGCTCTGGGCAGCAAAAACCTTAGATGTAGCTGAGCTGTGGCTTCAGAAGTCTATTATGGTAAGCAGGCAGGGTATACAGAAGGCAGTTTCAGTCCGGAAGAACCGCATTATGTACACCCGGCCTGAGGGGATAGCAGTGACTGGTGATCCAATGCTGGAAGCGGAAGAGGCTCTTTCTGGGCTAACTCTGCTGAGGCAGGCTGGATCCACCAACACTAGATCTGTTGTAGTTTCCTCTGATGCTTCTGCCATCACCAATCTAACCAACCCTACTCTGCACTCTCCAACTAACATCTCTCTCTCTCCCACGTCTCCATCTAACCATGTCACCTCTGACGCTAAACCTCAAGCTAACCCTCTCTATCAGTCGCCTTTCCCCATATCTGGGGCATTTTCTCCGCCGATTGCGGCTGATTATGAATCATTTTCAACTGGTGATCTACAGATGCTATGTGAGTCTAAGGGAATTGAGACCAGACTAAGGAACCGTGGGGATTGCATAACTGCGCTGAGAGCTTTTGACTCAGTCATACCTACCATCTACCCTTCATTGGTTGGCTTCCAGACAGGGAACGTTGTGGGCAAGGTAGCACAGATTAGCCAACCAATGAAGCCACAACCTCCAAAGTACACACCTAGCCCCACTTATGTCACTGAACCTGGTACTTACCCAGTCCGGGTGCAACAATATGAGGGTGTTCCAAATACCAACGGTGAAAGGACTTTGGGGGAAAGGGTGGTATGGCATGTCCCTTTTGCTTCCTCAGAAATCAGGACCATACTGGCCGAACTGCCTGACTACAGAACAAATCCACAAGGGTTTGCGAGAATGTTTTGTCAAAATCAATTTAGCTACGGCATGAGTGGAACAGATTGTGCCCAGGTTCTGAGGGCGAAAGTAGGAGAAGAACTGGCAGGGGTTATAATCTCCCGTTGCGGCATTGTCACCCACGAACAAGCCACTTCTGGAGGTAAGCAATTCTGTGTAGCCCTGCTAGCCAAACTTCCAGAGTTGTATGGTGCATCTTCTACCACAGATGTGATGAAACTCAGTCAAAACCCAGGCGAGGAATTTGCTTGTTTCTGGCGTCGCCTGAAACAAGCTGCATTGGATGCAGATCTGGAGGTTGGTCCGGATGTGCCAACCGACGGAGGTAAGTTATCCGCCATTCACCTTTTGCTAAGAGCCAAATTTTTAGAAGGCATCCATATGAAAATTCGAGACCGGCTATTATTAGCCAGACCCGAATTTAATGAAATGACAATACCTGCCATTCTATCCACTCTCTCCGCTATAGAGAGAGAGATGGATAGGAAGAAACAGGACAAAGCATCCAAAATCCTTGTGTCTCAAGCCCCTTCTGCAGGACAAACGGGCCAGGATGGTGGGAAAAAGACACAACGCTGGAAAGCCCGAACTTGTTACATCTGTGGAAAGGAAGGACATCTAAGGCGCGACTGCCCTAACAGACCCAAGGGTAAGTGGCAGTTCATCCCAGACGATCCGGTACCAGGCTCACGCGATCCAACAACTTCAGTCCATTAAGTCGGTACTGGTATCGGATGATGTTCCCATCAACCTATTGGGAGCTGATATTTTATCTGAGATACAAGCAGTCATTGAGTACACTCCAACAGGTGTTGTGGTTAGCAGTGCATTGACGGATGAGCGCCTATGTGCAATGGTGGCTCTACCGTATATGATAGAACCTGGTTGTTTTCTGGGGTTGGATGTGCTAGCAGAAGTGGATCCCAAACCTTGGGCGTTTGATAAGTATGATGTGGGTCTTCTGCCGGTCCCGCCAACCACAGTAAACATCAGACCAGGGAGTATTTTGCCCCAATTACCACAATACCCTTTGAGTGTGGCTCAGATGGATAGCCTTAAAATCCAAATAGACCGGTACCTGCTGATAAAAGTTCTTACGCCAACCAAATCCCCCTGTAACACCCCTTTGTTTCCAGTGGCTAAAAAGTCTGTCAAGGGTCAGGAAACAACTTTCCGTTTAGTACATGATTTAAGGGCTATCAATAAAATCATTATCAGCGATGCTCCTTTGGTACCCAACCCACACACCTTGTTGGCCTCTATACCACCTAACGCAATTTTCTTCAGTGTTATTGATCTGACTAATGCATTTTTTTCGGTACCACTGGACCCCCAGTGCCAGTACCTTTTTGCTTTTTCATTCCAGGGTCGACAACTGACTTGGACACGTCTCGTTCAGGGGTCTGTGACTAGTCCCTCGGAGTACAGTTGCAAACTTAAAATAGTGTTGGATCAATGGACCCCAACGAATCCAGAGGTGGTGCTGATCCAGTATGTTGATGACTTGCTGCTTTGTTGCCCTGCAAGGGATGTCTGTTATCAGCATACTGTCTCATTGCTTAACCATCTGGCGTCCACGGGGAATAAAGCTAGCAAGGAGAAATTGCAGTTTTGTAGGGAGAAGGTCACCTTTTTAGGACATTGTATATCTCAGGGTACTCGACACCTGACAACCCAGAGAATTCAGACACTGAAAGACTTCCCGAAACCCCGAAACGCACGACAAACGAGAGCCATTCTTGGTCTTATCAACTACTGTAGAGACTGGGTCCCTAACATCTCTTCGACTTTAGGACCCCTTTACGAAATCCTATCCCAAACTCCCTTTCAACTGACTGATGATAACTGGTCAACCCTACAGGACTTGATCCAAGAACTCTCCAAAGCACCTGCTTTAGGTTTGCCCAACTATGACCCCCCCTTCTACCTTTTCTGCTATGAAAGCAAAGGCCACGCCACTGGAGTACTGACCCAACTACATGGGTCCAGGTACCGACCCATCATGTATCTATCAACTGCCCTAGATCCAGTCATTCGAGGTTCACCAGGTTGTGTACGAGCCGTAGCCGCCTGCGCTGTATTGTTACAGAAGGTAGGTGACATAGTCTTGGACTCCCCACTGACCCTCTATACTCCCCATTCAGTGCAGGAAATCCTAAATCAAGTTCAGACAAAACACCTCTCTGCTGCCAGATTGACTAAGTACGAAGTGGCTCTCCTAATCCCTACTAACCTGACTTTAAGACGATGCACCATTTTAAACCCAGCCTCTCTTCTTCCTACTGAGGAGGAAGAGAAGGGGGGAGATAATGGTGTTAAAAATGATACTCAAACCTTCCAGACTAACAATACCAACCTCTCTACCTCTAACCAACTTGTTAATTTAGAAGGACAACATGCTGATGATCACCACGACTGTGTTTCTCTGATGGAACTCGAGTCAACAACCATCAGCCCGGTGAAGGACACCCCCATCCCAAACGCTAAAAACCTTTTTGTCGATGGTTCCAGGTATTACACCCCAGATGGTAAGCCACACACAGGTTATGCAGTGACTACAGTCAGTGAAATTGTGGAAAGGGGTTCATTGAGTTCCAACATGTCTGCACAGGAAGCTGAGCTGTGGGCACTGGCAAGAGCCTGTGAGACCCAAGAGGGTCAAAGGATCAATATCTACACGGATTCTAGGTATGCTTTTGGGATAGCCCATGATTTTGGTCCTATCTGGAAAGCAAGAGGCTTTCTGACTAGTTCAGGGAAGCCTGTGAAACATGCGCAGTTAATCAACAGATTATTCGTTGCTTTCAACCTGCCGCATGAGATAGCCATTCTAAAAGTTAAGGCCCACACGACTGATAGGACTTTGGAGGCCGATGGCAATGCCTTGGCAGATAGAGCTGCCAAAGAAGGTGCTCTGCACCCTCCTGTGAAAACCCTGATGCTAGCCATCCCCTCTGATGTGTCTCTGGAAGAGTTTAAAAGACTACCGTCACAAGCGGAATTACATGAAAAGAGGAGATGGACAGCACTAGGGGCCATGAGAGGTCCAGATGACATCTGGGGTCTTGGTAAAAAATGGTGTCTGCCAAGATCGCTTTTTCCAATGATGGCCCATTCGGCTCATTATCCAGGGCATCAGTCAAAGATGGTTATGTGTGCGCAGGTGGATGAGCATTGGATCGCCCCTGGATTTACTACTGCAGCTGCTAATTTTGCAGCAGCCTGCCTGGTTTGCGCATTGCACAATCCAGGTAGGACGGTACCAGTACCCAAACGACATTCCCCCCGACCAGAATATCCATTTCAGCGCATCCAGATAGACTACATTACATTGCCAAGGAGTGGGCCGTACGAACACGTCTTAGTCTGTGTAGATATGTTTTCAGGTTGGCCAGAGGCATGGCCGGTTCAGAAAGCAAACGCCACAACCACAGCCAAAAAGATCCTGTCCGAAATAGTGTGTCGCTGGGGCCTACCTGAAACGATCGAGTCGGATCGAGGCTCCCACTTCACTGGTCAAATATTTGCAGAAGTGTGTAAAGCCCTCCATATCAATCAGGGATTACACACTCCTTATCACCCCCAAAGTAGTGGTAAGGTTGAAAGGTTAAACGGAACCCTTAAAAACAAAATCTCCAAAATAATAGCTGATACTGGGAAACCTTGGCCTGAATGTCTCCCCATAGCTCTCCACTCCATCAGAAATGCACCTAGACGACCTCACGGGTTATCTCCATATGAGGTTTTGTTCGGATGTCAACCAAAAACAGGGTTGTACTTTCCCCAGCAGCTGTCGTCTTTACATTCTCAGCTGACGGGGTATGTGCAGTCACTGCAACGTGAGCTAAAAAAAATCCACCACAGGGTTCATGAGTCCCTTCCAGACCCTGACTCAATAACCGGTTTACATTCTATCCAACCAGGTGACTGGGTCGTTGTAAAGAAATACCAGAGGACGGGACTAGAATCGAGATACGTCGGACCATTCCAGGTTCAGCTGACCACGCCGACCTCACTAAAGCTTGAAGAACGGGACAACTGGATCCACGCCAGCCACTGCAAGAAGCTGCTCAACTACATCAAAGAATGAGGAGTATCTTCTTTATTTATAGTTTTAGTTTAGTGTATTTTAGCAAGGGTAATGATGAAAAGCACCCCAATTTATTGTTTAAAATGCATCTCCAGCTGGCAAAAATGGCGAACAGGACCAACTGCTGGGTATGCTCCAAACCTCCACCAAGCCTTGATGCCCCGGCAATGGCAGCAGTACATGCGATATATGATGTCCGTATCGGTATGAGGAAACTAAAGACTCCAAACAGACACTTGTCAATAGAACTTAATGATACATTCCTAGAGGGTAAAATTAGTTATAGTTTTAACATTAGCTCTGGCTTTTGCTCCTCCCTCACAAAACCAGTATGGGTATCGGGACAACTAGGTAGCCCACAAGTGTGCTTCAACTTTAGTTTCGGTAGAGGGGATAACTTTGTTGGGTCCACCACCTGTAAAGAAGGTATAACAGTTAATCTAACCAACGAAACCCCCGTCTTCTTTAATAACACTAATAGACCAGATTACATCTGTTGGAAGGAAGGGTGTGACGTTCAGACCGAGGGAGCAATCCCCCAGTCTATCCTGTTACTACTCAATGCACGTAACCGTCAGAGTGGTTCCCCCTGTGCGACTCTGACTGGCCCCTACTACTTCTTATGCGGTACCTCAGCTTATAAGGTAATCCCCCCTAATGCAAGAGGTTCATGTGTCCTGGTTAAACTAGTCCCAGCATCTTACATCGCGGATGATCGAGAGGATCTAATGGCACGAGAGAAGGTAAGAACGTCAGGAAAAGCTAGAAGGGAATTGTTCACCAACTCTGACCAGGCCTGGGCATGGTTTCCTGCTTGGACGGGTTGGGGGATTGAACTTATGAAACGATTGAATAATTTCTCATCCATTGTGGATGGGATATTCAATGAAACCGTAGAGGCTGTAAGGGAAATCTCACAGGAACAACGGCAGATCAGGACCCTTCTTTTACAGGAAAAGATGGCCCTTGATTATCTGTTAGCATCCAAGGGGGGTTTCTGTGAATTCATAGGTGAAGATTGTTGTACCTGGATTGAGGATACCAATGACAAAGTTCAGGCCCATATGGATAAGGCTAGATCCCTGCAAGGCAAAGCCAGAGCTATAGCTAGTGAGGGTTGGAATCCTTTTAAGGGTTTGGGAAACTTTGGGGATTTTTTATTTTCCATTGGATCGTGGTTGAAGGAAGTAGGGGTGTATATACTGTGAGGGGGTTAACTCGGTAGCGGGTGTGTGTGACCCCCTGGTTGGGCTCCCCACACAAAAACAGGGCCAGCAGACGGAGGTTGTGGTTTTCAAAATCAAAAGGTGCGGTTTATTTCTCTATGTACAGTGACAAAAACACAGCAAAGCCAAAAAGAAACAAACAAAATAAATCCTGGTCAGTTTGACCTCTGACTAAACATGCAGGTTTCCTAAACTAACAACTGGGATCAGCCTGGTGCTGTCCTAGTCCCTAAGTCCCTGGTTTAGTAAAAGTCCAAACAAATAGCCACACAGGCTTTGCCTCACCGCACAGGGGTTCACTCTCCCTAGACAGTCCACACAGGTCTGGTTCCAGGCATGAGCTAACATCTGATGAAGCTGGGAGTTTTTATAGAGGCCTTAAACGAACTGACAGGCTTCAGCTGGTCTCATCAACTCCCTGCCTCACGACGCCCAGCACTCTCCCTAGAGGTATGAGTCATTCATGAGCCCACTAGCCTCAGCTGGGCTTCATCAACTCCCTAGTTGTATAAGTCGGCATAAAGCCTGAATCTGGGAGAAATATATCTACCCCCCTGGATGCAACCAGGTGACTTTACCTTCCTGCTGTCACATACCCCCCCCTCTTGTTTTAACCTTGGGGTTGGAACACCAGCAATCAGGCATTCATGTACTCGAGACAAAGCATCCACATTCCCCATTTGAACGCCAGGGCGATGCTTTACTGTGAAGTTGAATTCCTGTAGGGCCAGGAACCACCTATTCACTCTTCTATTTGTCTCCTTGTTTTGAGCCATCCACTTTAACGGAGCGTGATCCGTAACCATGTCAAAGTGCCTACCTAGCAGATAGTACCGAAGGGAATCTAGAGCCCACTTCACCGCTAAACACTCCTTTTCAACCGTGGCGTAATTTACCTCATGGGACTTCAACTTCCTGCTGAGGTAAATGACTGGGTGCTCTTCCCCGTTCCAGACCTGGGACAATACTGCTCCTAACCCCACATCTGACGCATCACTTTGTACGACAAAGTCTTTAGAGAAGTCGGGTGAGTACAACACTGGCTGGCTACATAAGGCTTGTTTCAAGAATTGGAATGCTGCCTCAGCCTCGGGGGTCCATTTAATCATGACCGACCCTTTCCCTTTCGTCAGGTTGGTTAGGGGCACAGCCTTAGAAGCAAAGTGGGGAATGAAGCGCCGATAATAACCCGCGATTCCCAGAAAGGCTCGTACCTGCTTCTTGCTGTTGGGACGTGGCCAACTCTGGATGGCCTCGACTTTGTTGAGTTGGGGTTTTATTACTCCCCTGCCAATGGTGTACCCAAGATATTTGGCCTCCTCCTGCCCAATGGTACACTTCTTGGGGTTAGCCGTAAACCCCGCTTCCCGAACAGAGTCCAGGACTGCTTGCACTTTTGGCAGATGTGAGGCCCAATCTGTGCTATGGACAATTACGTCATCCAGGTAAGCCGCAGCATACTTCCGATGGGGCCTCAGCATCTGGTCCATTTTCCGCTGGAATGTGGCCGGCGCATTCTGTAACCCGAACGGCATTCTCTTATATTGGAACGCCCCGTCTGGGGTTACAAATGCGGTTTTCTCTTTGGCCGACTTGGCCAGGGGAATTTGCCAATACCCTTTTGTGAGGTCAAGAGTCGTCATGTATCGGGCTGTTCCCAGCCGGTCGATCAACTCATCTATACGTGGCATGGGGTAGGTGTCAAATTTTGTAACTTTGTTCAACTGACGAAAATCGTTACAAAATCGCCAGCTCCCATCCGGTTTAGGCACCAACACAATGGGACTAGACCAATCACTTTGGGACTCCTCTATCACCCCTAAGTTCAGCATTTTCTGTACTTCCTCCCGTATTGCCTCCCGTCGGGCCTCTGGGATCCGATAGGGTTTTAACTTCACCCTTTCACCGGGCGGGGTAATAATATCATGCTCTACCCCAGATGTTTGTCCCGGCAGCTCAGAGAACACCTCCTTGTTGCGAAGCACAAACTCCTTAACCTCCTGTTGTTGGGGTTGTGACAAGGTGGCTGCTATTCCAACCTCCGGAATCACGCAACCAGTTTGAGCTGGTGACCAAGTTTCTGCGACTAGGGACTCTCTATCCCTCCAGGCTTTCAGCAGATTAACGTGATATATCTGTTCGGGCTTTCGCCTTCCTGGTTGTCTGACCTTGTAATTCACTTCGCTCACTTTTTCCATTATCTCGTAGGGGCCTTGCCATTTGGCAAGGAATTTACTTTCAACCGTAGGGACAAGTACCAATATCCTATCCCCCGGGGAAAAGGTACGGGTCTTTGCTCCACGGTTGTACACTCTCTGCTGTGCCAACTGCGCTTGGGCCAAATGTTCCTTCACGATGGGCATTACCTGTGCAATTCGATCTTGCATCAGGGCGACATGCTCAATCACACTCCTGTGGGGAGAACTCTCACTTTCCCAAGTTTCCTTGGCAATATCCAACAGCCCTCTTGGGTGTCTCCCATACAGTAACTCAAAGGGGGAGAATCCCGTAGAGGATTGGGGCACCTCCCTAATAGCAAACATCAAATAAGGAAGTAGACAGTCCCAATCCTTTCCATCTCTATCCACCACTTTCTTCAACATTTGTTTTAGGGTTTTGTTGAATCTTTCAACCAGCCCATCGGTTTGGGGGTGATACACAGATGTACGCAATTGCGTCACTTTGAACAATTTACACAGCTCTTTCATAACCCGGGACATAAAGGGTGTACCTTGGTCCGTAAGCAGTTCTTTACAAATACCCACCCGGCTAAAAACAAGAGATAGCTCTTTGGCTATGGTTTTGGCCGAGGTATTTCTGAGAGGGATCGCTTCTGGATAACGGGTGGCATAGTCCATTATAACCAATATGTACTGGTGCCCCCTAGCGGACTTGATTATAGGACCTACCAAATCCATTGCGATTCTCTCAAACGGGACCTCAATGATGGGTAGAGGGACCAGCGGGCTACGGAAATGTGGCATCGGGGCCGACCTCTGACACACAGGGCAGGAGGAACAATAATTTTCTATGTCCTTCATCACCCCAGGCCAATAGAATCTCTGTAATACCCTCTCTCGGGTTTTCTCTGTCCCCAGATGACCTCCAAGAATGTGCCCATGGGCCAACTCCAACACCAACTTCCTGTAAGGTTTGGGCACCACCAGCTGCTCAACGGTTTCTTCTGCCCTTTTTGCCACCCGATACAGTAGGTCCTTCTCTACGCTGAAGTATGGGTAAGTGCAGGTATTATCTGGGTTCACTAACTCGCCATCTATTTCCACTACGTTTTCCCGTGCCTTTATTAGGGCGGGGTCTTTTAAATGTTCTGTGGCAAAATTTTCCCTGTGAACCTCCAGATCAGAAAACTCCACAGACGGTAGGTTTTCGTCTGAGGAGGTGGGCTCCTCTCCAGTTTCTTGAGTCTCCCCTGCCAATACTGACAAGGGAAATTCTGGAGAGTCCTCACCACTCTCAGAGGAGTTCTGGCTATCACATTCCTGGTACATAGGGGCACCAGTGGGGGGCTCAGGATCATCCCACAGTTCCCAGAACTTCGGAAAATCCCTTCCCACAATGGCATCATGCGGTAATTGAGATACTAACCCCACTGGATGAGAGAGGGTACCTTTGGGGGTCTCGAAACACACTGTAGTCACTGGATACTCTCGGGTGTCCCCATGCACACAAATAACAGCTACCTTGCTATTCCCAGAGACCTCTGTTTTAACTAATTCAGCCTTTATCAGGGTCACAAGGCTACCTGAATCCAGTAATACCACAACATTTCTACCATTAATACACATTTTGCATAAATGTTTCTCAGTTCCCCGAATGGCAGTGCATGCGACTGTCGCACACAGCGACTCCTCCACAACCGGGCAATTTGCTGCAATATGTCCCGCTTGCCGGCAGCGGTAGCAAACGATCCTTCTTGCGGCCTCTTGAGCCGCTGATTTCCCAGGCTGTTCTCGCCAAACTTGGGGTAGAGCTCCCACCCTCTCACTCTCTCCACCCTCACCCCTTGGAATCCTCTTATCCGCCCCTGGGGATGGTCTGGTCTTAGGGTGGAAAGTCCGAGAGTCTCTGGAAGAGGCCGTCAGGTTCTCTGTAGCCAAGTATCTCTCTACACGATCCACAAGTTTACCGGCCGTTTCTGGGTCTCCATGGCTTACCCACTTTTGAATGGCGGTAGGAAGAGCTCTCAAGAAACGATCCATCACAACACGTTCCACAATCTCCGGTGCGGACAAAGTCTCTGGCTGTAGCCACTTCCTGCTCAGGTGAATAAGATCATACATTTGAGACCTGGGGGGTTTTCCAAGCTGGAAAGTCCAGTTATGCACACGCTGAGCCCGGACAGCCAGGGTGACACCCAGCCTTGCCAATATTTCAGCTTTTAGCATCACATAGTCTTTTGCTTGGTCAGGCTCTAGGTCATAGTAAGCCTTCTGCGATTCACCAGTTAACAGAGGAGCCACCAGTCCAGCCCACTGCTCCTCAGGCCACTTTTCTCTTTCAGCAGTCCTTTCAAATGTGGTCAAAAATACCTCTGGATCATCCTCTCCAGTCATTTTTGTCAATAAACGACTCACCCCAAAGGACGCGGTATTAGTGGGACGGCTTTCCTCACTGGTCTGCGGACGTTGCTGCATTACTGCTTCCATTTGTTGTAGTCTCTGCTCTTGCTTCTGTAACAGGTCTATGAAGCGGGCCTCAGATTGCTGCTGGGCTTGTTGATGAGCTTGCTGCTGGGCTGCAAGGCTCCTTTGCAAACCTGCATTTGTCTGCTGTTGATTGGCATTTGCTAGAGCCAGCTGTTTCAGTATCTCCTCCATGCTGGCTTAAAAAAAACTGCCCGCATTCTCCACCAACTGTGAGGGGGTTAACTCGGTAGCGGGTGTGTGTGACCCCCTGGTTGGGCTCCCCACACAAAAACAGGGCCAGCAGACGGAGGTTGTGGTTTTCAAAATCAAAAGGTGCGGTTTATTTCTCTATGTACAGTGACAAAAACACAGCAAAGCCAAAAAGAAACAAACAAAATAAATCCTGGTCAGTTTGACCTCTGACTAAACATGCAGGTTTCCTAAACTAACAACTGGGATCAGCCTGGTGCTGTCCTAGTCCCTAAGTCCCTGGTTTAGTAAAAGTCCAAACAAATAGCCACACAGGCTTTGCCTCACCGCACAGGGGTTCACTCTCCCTAGACAGTCCACACAGGTCTGGTTCCAGGCATGAGCTAACATCTGATGAAGCTGGGAGTTTTTATAGAGGCCTTAAACGAACTGACAGGCTTCAGCTGGTCTCATCAACTCCCTGCCTCACGACGCCCAGCACTCTCCCTAGAGGTATGAGTCATTCATGAGCCCACTAGCCTCAGCTGGGCTTCATCAACTCCCTAGTTGTATAAGTCGGCATAAAGCCTGAATCTGGGAGAAATATATCTACCCCCCTGGATGCAACCAGGTGACTTTACCTTCCTGCTGTCACAATACTCATGTCATTTTTGTTTCTGTTCCTTCTATATGTCGTGATGAGGTGCTCCTGTTGCCTGATTGGACGCGTGACCAGAGCCCGAGCAGATGACCACATTTTCCTCAATGAGATAAGACACCCCGAAGCCCAACCAACGTATCAGATGCAGAGGATTCCAGACCGATCGGCGATTACTACAGCTCACCATTTCGTACCCTCCTTATAAGTCATGTCTCCTGAAGAACAGAATCTACATGTCAAGCCGCGTTTTCCTTTTTATGGATTGTAAGGACTGATTCATTTCCAGGTGTAAGAAGATCAAGTTTTGAGACACATGGGAGCATATGACAAAAAGGAGGGACTGTTGTGGAAATTTTATTATATAAGATTTATGTGGACATTTTATTCTAGGATGTGCGTTTTATAGATTGTCATCTGTCTCCCTGTGTCTGATGTTTAATCGAGGAGCGCTCTAGCAGAGCGCACTTGGGTTGAATCGAGACCAGCGGTAAAAACGGTCAGTATGAAAACCTTCTTATGGGATTGAAACGTGTTCTCTGCGTGTGTGGGCGTTTGTTGGTTTGTAGATATCAAGCGCAATGTGCTGGACTGCATGCTTTCCAATGGCTATACACTTTAGAGAAGCGAAGTCCGCATAATGAGAGAAACCTATTAATTCTCTCGTGCGGACTTCGCTATCCGCTTTATGGATACATATCTGTATTTATAAGAGGACATTGATATCTGCCTTGTCGGTGTACTTGTACCGTATATTGACAACAGCAGTAGCAATGTCCCCGCAGATTGTCCCAAAACTATAAGAACAAGTAGAATGATCTCACTAGATACTGTTTACTTTGAACAGTATTGTGTGGGCTCCATGCTGATTAAGATGGGGGGTGTGCACTTCCTCCCCTTTCCCTCCTGTGAGTGCCCTCCCCTTTACTGTTTGTCATTTCCTGTGATGTCATTTTGTATTAAGGGAAGTGATTGGCTGTTGGGGCCATCACTTCCTGTTTTGTTATCCTTTTGTTTCCAATGAATAAAAGAATCCGGGTGGCTGAGCTCTCCCCAGACGCTTGAGACTCCAGCTTGAAGCAGCATCGTTTCTGATTCTACCTGGTGCCATTGAAGTACTTCAGATTCCTTGTACCAAAGAGCTTGATACAAACGTGCTTTTAAGCACGAAGGAATTGTTTTGTGCTTTGTGTGCATTTAGACGCTGGAAGTCCACATTTAGGCGCGGTGTGGATTTGCGTACAAAGCCCAAGGGAATTCTTCCACGACAAGGGTCTGGAGACTCTGAGGCTTCAAAGAGATTTGGGTGGGAGAAGCCTCTAGCCCTGTCCCCATTCAGTCCTGAACGAGGCCCTACTTCTGCCAACTGCCTGTAGGACCTATGCCATCATGCCTCTGCCTGTCGCATGAACTGACCACACCACATGGACCTGCCTACTACCAGGACTAAATATTTTGGCACTGCTGACAATCTCTGCCTGCACTGACCCTGGACTGTATATGGACAGTATCCCTGCCTGCTGCCTGTACTGACTATTAACAGTATTCCTTTCTGTTGCCTGGACAATTGCATTCGCTTTTGCTGACCAAGTCCCTGCCTGCTGCCTGGACAAGTGCTATCCTCCTGTGGACAACTGCGCTACTAACACCACAGGTAATCTTTTGTTTACCCTTTGCTCAGCAGAATGTATTTTGGGGTGTAATTCTTGGTATGTTCATGCTATGTGTCCCTAGAACACCTGATGGTGTACCTTGCATGTTGGGCCTCTGTATGTGGCCAGGTTGTATAAAGTCTCACACATTTGGTATCGCCATACTCAGGAGGAGTAGCAGAATGTATTTTGGGGTGTCATTTTTGCTATGTACATGCTATGTGTTGGCAATATCTTATAAATGGACAACTTTGCGTAAAAAAATTGCGTTTTCATTTTTTTCCCGCATTTTCCAAAAACGTCAGGAAAAAAAATGAACCGTTCAAAAGACTCATTATGCCTCATATATTATACGTTGGGGTGTTAGCTTTCCAAAATGGGGTCACTTTGTGGGCGTTTCCATTGTCCTGGTGCTCCAGGGCCTTCAAAAGTGTAATAGGTGGTTGAGAAATGAGATGTGTAATTTATGCTCCTAGAATGCCTGAAGGTGCCATTTCAATATTGGGCCTCTGTATGTGGGCAGGCTGTAAAAGTCTCACACATTTGGTATCTCCATACTCAGGAGGAGTAGCAGAATGTATTTTGGGGTGTCATTTTTGCTATGTACATGCTATGTGTTGGCAATATCTTATAAATGGACAACTTTGTGTAAAAAAATAGCGTTTTCATTTTTTTCCTGCATTTTCCAAAAACTTCAGGAAAAAAATTAACTGTTCAAAAGACTCATTATGCCTCATAGATTATATGTTGGGGTGTTAGCTTTCCAAAATGGGGTCACTTTGTGGGCGTTTCCATTATCCTGGTGCTCCAGGGCCTTCAAAATGTAATAGTTAGTCAACTAGTTAGATGTGTAATTTATGCTCCTAGAATACCTGATGGTGCTCCCTGCATGTTGGGCCTCTGTATGTGGCTAGGCTGTGAAAAAGTCCCACACATGTGGTATCGCCATACTCAGGAGGAGTAGCAGAATGTATTTTGGGGCGTCATTTGTGGTATACACATGCCGTGTGAGAGAAATAACCTATTACAATGACAATTTTGTGGAAAAAAAAATTAAATAAAAAAAAATCGTCATTTTGCAAAGAATTGTGGGAAAAAATTACAACATCAAAAACCTCACCGTGCATCTTACTAAATACCTTGGAATGTCTACTTTCAAAAAAGGGTCATTTGGGGGGTATTTGTACTTTTCCTGGTGCCTTCCATGGCAGCATACTAATGGTTGATGGCTCCGCCCCCGGTCAACCCCCAGGACCACGTAACTCTATAAAAGAAAGAGTTACTCCCCCCCTTCAGACATTCTTTTTCCTGTCCTCAATCCCTACAGGATCACTAATCAGCCTTACCTCACCGTCTCATGGTGCTACCGTTGCAGGTTCATGCTCTCCTGCAGTACGGAGTCCCGCATCTTGGGCTGCTAAATGCGCCATATAAGTGTGGGAGCCCCTTTTTCTGTGGATCTTTTTTGGGCATGAAGGGCACACAGGAGCATATTTTCTCCTCAGCGGCAGTTACAATCCTCGGGTCACACATTGCTTTACCCGGGTAATGATCTCTATAAGCAGCTTAGCACTGCTGCATTTAAATGTCTGCTTTCTGCAATGCCTATGGCTAGTGTGGACGCTTCGCACGCCCCACACAGCCTAGCTTTACTCATCCGGGGGGCGGAGTCACGGCATGACGCAATCGCGCATGCGCAATAGCCGGAGGAAGTCGCGCGGCGGCCATCTTGGTACACCCAAGCAAAAAATCCTATTTAAACAGCCTGGGACCACAATCAAATGGCAGATTGTCAGAAAATACACCTTGCTGTGAGTATTAACTATTCTACATGCCAGATGGAACCCAGCCAAGGTAATTACCTGTGTGTTAATGCTAAAATGTTATTTTGCAGCGTAATGATGTTAAACATATAAATGTACATTTACATCCCAGGATCAATCCACCCCACTTGTTGAACAAAGGGTAGCGGAGACAGCTAGTCTCCAGCCTGATTCTGAGCTCAATTCGGAAGATGACGGAAATATACCAGAAGAGGGCACATCGACCTTCGACTTTGGGTTAATTGAACCCTTTATTGGCGCAGTTAAGGATGCAATTCAGTGGGAGGAAGATCCTGAACCTCCACATAAAGCAGGAAAATACTTCCCACATTTGACCAGGAAGAAATCAGCCTTTCCCCTAATAGAGGAGATTAAGGGGGTGGTATTGGAGGAGTGGAAGAAGGTAGATAAACGACCCTTTGCCTTCAACCGCTTTTCCAAACTCTACCCACTCACGGAAGGAGATGCTCAGATTTTTGATGCCGTCCCGTCAGTAGATGCATCTGTCATGCGACTGGCTAGGAATACAACACTACCTTTAGAAGACGCAGTCTCCTTTAGAGACGTCCTAGACCGCAGAATAGACGCCGATCTGAAAAAAGTATACCAAGCATCGGGGGGAGCCTGCAAACCGGCGGTGGCCCTATCCTCAATCTCCAAAGCCACCAGGGTGTGGACAGATAATATTGAAATGGCCCTCAGACGTGGCCTAGATACTGAAGAAATCATTAAAGCTCTAGATGAATTGAAGCTGACCTCTGATTTCATGGCGGAAGCAGCCATAGACGTTCTAAGATGCTCCTCCAGAGCAATGCTTTACTCTATCACAGCCAGGAGAGCGTTATGGCTTAAGCCATGGTCAGCAGACCCGTCGTCAAAACAGTCATGGTGTCGCATCCCGTATGACGGGAAGTCCTTATTTGGAGATAAAATGGATACGGCAATATCCAGAGTCACAGGCGGGAAAAGCGGTCTTATTCCCCAGGATAGGAGCAGAAGGAGGAAGTTTACTCCTCAGGCAAATTTCCAACAGAGATCAAGAGACTCCAGGGCTTATCGCCCGGGTAAACAATACAGAAGGGACTGGAAAGGCTCACAGGCCTCTTTCCTCAAACTAAAATCAAAGGCCCCTACACTGGCGATAGAAAACCAGAAGTCCTTTTGACACGCCCTCCACCCAAGCCGGGCCAGTGGGAGCAAGACTCAGATCCTTTGCCCGGGTTTGGGTGGAAAATTGTACAGACCAGTGGGCGGTATCCACAGTCCTTCAGGGACATTTCTGGAAATTCAGATGCCGCCCTCCATCCTTCTCCTACCAATCAACCAAGATACCAGCCGGAAAACAAAAGAGGGAAGCACTTGTCCAATACGTGCAAATACTTCTATCTCAACGGGCAATCCTACCGGTTCCGGAATCGGAAAAACACTTAGGGTTCTATTCCCCAGTCTTCTTGGTCCCCAAAAAAACGGGGGGCTGGAGACCGGTTTTAGACCTGAAAAGGCTAAACAGGTACCTTTATGTAGAACACTTCAAGATGGAGTCTCTGAACACGGTAATCCTTTCAGTACAGCCAGGGGACTGGATGGTGTCTGTAGACCTCCAGGACGCATATTTTCACATCCCCATCCACTACAACTTTCAACATTTTCTACGGTTTCAAATAGGCAACCTACATTTTCAGTTCCAGTGTCTCCCCTTTGGGATTTCATCAGCACCCAGAACCTTCACCAAAGTTCTGGTAGCCATCTTAGCCCCCCTTCGGGAGAAGGGCATACGAGTCCTACACTATCTGGACGACATATTAATTCTGTCTCAGCACAGAGAAGTTCTACAGTCGCACCTGCAGATGGTCTTGAACACCTTGACACAATTCGGATGGCTAATCAACCACTCGAAGAGTCAGTTTGTACCTACACAAAAAATGATATACCTAGGTGCCTTATTCAACACACCGAGGAAGTCAGTGTCCTTTCCACCAGCCAAAATTCCGGTGTTGGTGCAAAAGGTGAAGCATACATTGGGGAGTCACGCTATGCCAGCGTCAGATTGCCTGAGCCTTCTAGGGTCCCTCTCGGCCTGCATACCGATGGTAAAATGGGCCAGAAGCCACTTACGGGGTTTTCAACAAGGTTTTCTGAAGCAGTGGAGGAGAAAGCGTCTCGGTCAGAGGATAGCTATCACTCCCTCGATGAAGTCCAGCCTCTGGTGGTGGACAAGGTCTCCGAATCTACTAGCTGCTTGTCCTCTCGGCCCAATCTCATGGACCATTATCACATCAGACGCAAGCCAGCTGGGTTGGGGGGCACACCTCCAAGATCAGCTGGTTCAGGGCAGATGGAGTTTCAATGCGGAAGGGATGGTATCCAACATCCTGGAACTAAGGGCAGCATGGATGGCAATCCTGCATTTGGCTCCTCTCCTCAAGGGAAAATCCGTGCTACTACAAATGGACAACAGAGCGGCAGTAGCCTATGTCCAAAATCAAGGGGGAACACACAGCAATACACTAGCCAGCGAAGCAGCCCCAATTATTGCATGGGCCGAGAAGAATTTATTAGATCTCCAGGCTACCTACATTCCAGCCCCCGAGAATCAGCTGGCAGATCATCTCTCGAGATCCTTCACATCCAACAACGAATGGTCGTTGGATCCACAGGTTTTCAGCTGGATATGCCAACAGTTGGGGCATCCCCAGATAGATCTCTTTGCGTCTCCGCACAACGCGAAAGCACCTCTCTTCTTCACGAGGTCACCATCTCCGATGTCGGCAGGGGCGGATGCTCTAGTCCAACCATGGGAATTCCAGATAGGCTACGCCTTCCCTCCGACACCCTTAATCCTCAGGTTTCTCCAGCGACTGACTCTAGAGAGGGTCACCATCCTGGCGGTTGTTCCTTACTGGCCGAGAAGACCGTGGTTTCCGCTCTTAGTAGAGATGGCCCTGGGCAACCCATTACCCCTCCCACCCACGAGCAAGCTGCTATCTCAAGGTGCTTTTCTACACCCGCATCCAGAGATCCTAGACTTGAGGGCCTGGAAGTTGAAAGGAGGAGGTTGGGCGACCTAGGTTGCTCTCGGGACGTTGTACAAACGTTATTACAGGCAAGAAAGGCATCCACTAATGCCACCTACTGCAGAATATGGAAAAAATTCTCTACACTGGCCGAAACGAATCATTTCAACCCTCTGAATCCTGGGGTCCAAGATATCCTACTTTTCCTGCAAAATGGCCTGGACCTAGGCTTAGGTCTCAGCACGCTAAAAGTGCATATTTCAGCCCTGTCAGCCTTTACAGACACACGCTGGGCACTAAACCCCTTGGTGGAACGTTTCTTGAAGGCGGTGTTAAGATTACGTCCTCCCAGGAAAACGCTGTATCCCAAATGGGACCTAACGGTTGTTCTTAACGTCTTAGCAAGCTCTCCCTTTACACCCACAGAGGAGTGCTCCTTGGAAGATATCACCGGCAAAACGGTTTTCCTGATCGCTGTCACCTCGGGCCGAAGAGTATCAGAGATACAAGCCCTAGGGGCAGAGGAGCCCTACGTCACTTTTTTTCCGGACAGGGTAGTCCTACAGCCTATCCATCAATTTGTCCCCAAAGTACCTTCAGTCTACCATTCCAACCAGGAGTGGGTACTCCCAGCTTTCGGAGAGGATCCATCCTCCTCAAAACTACATGAACTGGACGTGGCCAGATCTCTAAAGCGTTATTTGGAGCTGACACAGCAGTTCAGAAGGGATCAACGACTCTTTGTTATCCCCAAAGGCACCAGAAGAGGCTTGGCAGCTTCTAAAACAACATTAGCCAGTTGGATCGTGAAGATAATTCAAAAGGCATACCGGGCTAGTGGTCTTCCAGTTCCAAACGCGGTGAATGCACATTCAACAAGAGGAATCGCATCATCCTGGGCGGCTATGGCTAGGGTCTCCCCGGAGACAATTTGTAGAGCGGCTAGCTGGTCATCGTTCAATACCTTTATGTCGCATTATAGCTTGGATCCTGCGGTCCTTACCTCCCGAGACTTTGGGAAAAGGACTCTGGAACTATCACTTTCAAAAAGTCATTAAAAAATGTATTATCGCAGTTCCCTCCCTATGAGCGAGTTATTTACCATTAGTATGCTGCCATGGAAGGCACCAGGAAAACGGAAAAATGAATACTCACCTTTCCGTAATTTTCCTTTCCTGGTGCCGACCCATGGCAGCATGCACCCTCCCTGCTATAATCCTTAAAGTTCTGAAGTCTAGTTACAAAGAATGTCTGAAGGGGGGAGTAACTCTTTCTTTTATAGAGTTACGTGGTCCTGGGGGTTGACCGGGGGCGGAGCCATCAACCATTAGTATGCTGCCATGGGTCGGCACCAGGAAAGGAAAATTACGGAAAGGTGAGTATTCAATTTTCCGTTTTCTGGCTTGTTCGGGTCGTAGGAAATGAGATAGGCCACCAGTACATTAGGTGTGATCAATTGTTTATGATCCGCACCACAGTTTGTAGACTCTATAACTTTCACAAAGACCAAATAATATCCACTAATTTGGGTTATTTTTACCAAAGATATGTAGCAGTATAAATTGTGGCCAAAATTTATGAAGAAAAATTAATAATTTGCAAAATTTTATCACATAAACTAAAAAAAATGTGTTTTTTTTTCAAAATTTTACATATTTTTTCATTTATAGCGCAAAAAATAAAAAACCCAGAGGTGATCAAATACCACCAAAAGAAAGCTCTATTTGTATGAAAAAAAGGACAAAAAAATCATTTGGGTACAGTATTACATGACTGAGTAATTGTCATTCAAAATGTGAGAGCGCTGAAAGCTGAAAATTGGTCTGGGCACGAAGGGGGTTTAGTGCCTAGTTGTCAAGTGGTTAACTTTGATTAGAATGTTAAAGTCACCTAGGATGATGGCAGGCACTTCAGATGAGAGAAAATAGGGTAGCCATGCAGAGAAGTCATCCAGAAAGCGTGATATCTTTTTTTTTACTTTCATATTTCTATTTCAGACACTAGATGGCAGTCTAACCATAAATATCAATATGCACAGTGCATGGTCATTTGTTTCATTTGATCACTTTCTGCCCTTTTCAAATGTAATGTTTTGTACATATTTTGACTAACAAGTGTAAAGTTTTCTGAATCAGAAGGCACAATTACCATCTTTGCCAAACAGCTGTTAAAATAAAATTAAGCATGGATTTGGCATACCCAAATATCATATAGTGTTTAGGGAAATACAGTGGGCCCCATAAACTATCAGTGGTGCAGAGTGAGAAACTGCAACAGACAAATTATGTGCAAAATTGTCACACAAAAAAAGTCGGCAATGGCAACAAACTATCTGTTATAACCATATGGCTAGGCTCACACATGTCCGGCTGCGGTTTGCAGTCTGGAGCGTTTCTGTTTACTGGTTCAGGTGCGATTTAGGTGCGAATGTTTGCCTGAATTCGCACCTGAACCGGACCCCAAAACACACAGGACCCTTTTTAAAGTCGCGCCGTGGCTGTCCCGGACATGTGTAAACCGGCTCAATTGAAAGCTTGTCACATTCACATGTTATGCAAATTGGATGCGGCTAAAAACACAATAAAATATATGCAATCTTTTCCATTATATAGAGCACAAATTGTGTAATTCATGCAACATGTGGCAGATAGGGGTTTTCTCATTTCTGACGCACATGTTACATTCCACAGAAACATACGTTGTGATTCATTGTTTATTTGGCTAGTATAAATGTCACACCATGTGCTATTTTATTGGTGCACTGCCAATAGTTTATCAGGCCCTGCATGTAAAGGATGACCCATATGCTTATGCCGCGTACACACGATCATTATTCACGGCGGTTAAAAAACCGCCGTTAATAATGACAGGAAAAACGAGGGAACCGCTTGGTTCCCTACACACGGTCGTTTTTCCCGTCATTTTTTCTCTTGACGAGAAAAACGACCGTCTGTGGGCTCCGCGGCAGTGTTTCCCTATGGGAAAACTGACGCGGAAAAAAATGCTGGAAAAAACGATGAGAAAATTTAGAACATGTTCTAAATTTTCACGTCGTTTTTTATGCCGTTTTTCTAGACGAGAAAAACGACATAAAGCCCACAGACGATCGTTTTTCTCGGCGAAAAAAAAAAATGCAGTTTTTCTCGTCGAGAAAAGCGGTCGTGTGTACGCGGCATGAGACTTAATGTACACGGGATGTTTTAAAACCTCCTGAATGATTTAACTTGACAGATAGTAACCAACGTTTAAAAATGTTAGTTTTGCCGCGTTTGCGTGCTGCTTTTAGCCGCATTTGCGTTTAGAAGCTTTTTTTTTGCAAATGGTCAAAAATGAAAAACGCCTGTAAATGAAACATGGCTACACGCAAAATACCGCATTTACAAGCTGTTACAGGCGTTTGGCGTTTCAAATGCCTCTGAACATCCGTCCTGAACGCATTTTTTTGCTTTCCAAAAAATGGTTCTAAACTCAACTGCCTAGAAACTACTATAAACGACCCTGTGTACATGTACTGATAAGATAACATAGAGGAGAGTTCAGGGGCGGCTGAAAAAAAAACAAACAACTGCTCCTAAGGCTGGGTTCACACTAGTGCGCTGTGCGATATCGCATTTGTGATTCGCACCGCACTGCAGTGCAAATCACATGCGATGTCCGTGCAATGCGATTTCAGCCATACAGATAGTATGGCTGATATCGCACCGCATTCGGACCAAACACGCACAGGACCCTTATTTTGGTCCGCACCAGAATCGGATTGCATGGGTGTTCACACCTATGCGATCCGTTTCATGTCCGAACTGTCAGTTTGCAGTGCGGTATGCAAGCTGAAATGGGGGTGTCGTTAATGTTATATGACACTCCCCAGCAGTTCGCATATGGCAGTGTGAACTGCCGTGCGAATTGGGTGCGATGCGGGAACCCGCAGTGGATTCACAGGGTTCCCGCATCGCACTAGTGTGAACCCAGCCTAAACGTCCGTTTACCAGCAGCAGTGTACATGAGGCCTTACACAGTTGTCATTACAAAGTAAATATTCAAAGATAAGACTATTTACATTGTATTAATCTGCTATCTTAAAGATGAAAACCTGATAGAATGAATTTTAAAGCAGATCTTCAATCTGGCATGTGAAAAACTTTTGTAGCTGGGCTTTAAATCTAGGGGAATGTTTGAGTGGTAGTTGTACTAAAACACACTATTTGATAGGGTTCTGTAAAACCATTTTGTGCTACAGGTGGGATACTGGTGTATAGTTCCCTGTGGCCTGTTGATGGCGCTGCCATCGGAGGCTAGGGTTGAACCGCTGGTACGGTGCTGTGCCTTGAATGTCCCCTCTCGGCGGTGGTGTGGTGGGCGTGTCGGCCTGCTGTGCATGCCAGGAGAGGATATAAAAGGGGCAGACCCTGTCTGTAAGGGGTGAGTTCCCAGAGGTCCGACCCCGGGGAGTGTTCGTGGCCACCCCAGGCACCTTTAGCCCTGGGGTGGAGTTCCAGGCTTGGTACACTGGCAGATCACTCCCAGGCACCTTTAGTCCTGGGGCTGCAACTGAAGGCCTTGGGTCCAGCACCTTTGGCTGGAGGCCACGGAGGGAGGAGGAATCCCAGGGTGCTGCCTTGCGAGGATACCCGTATCTGGAAGAGGAGGCCGGGGGAGGACCGTTCCGAGGGACAGGTGAGAGATCACAGTGAAGGAAGGGGCCCGGTAACTCTCTGGAGGGATGTCATCTTCCTGATAGAGGCCTAATACCAGAACCAACGTTCACCAGGTCTGTGGCAGAGTTTGTGCAGAGACTGTGTGTAATCTAATTTGAGCGTCACTCCGGCTGCTAGGATCCACTCTAATGGGAGACTATCCGGGTGAGCTGAGACTACCTGAAGAGATGGGTAGTGAATATGTATTCGTTTGTGCCTGGACCTATTCCAACACCTCTTGCTGTCCTGTTCTCCATCCATCCTTTTCTATCTAATGACTATGCATATGAGAAAATAAACTCTACGTTGGAGATGCAATTAATGTGGACCTTGGAGTTATTGGGGAATAGACACTTGTCTTTATTGCAGTGAAGACAGGAACCATTCTCTGGAGAACCTAGCCATAGAGACCCAGGTACATTACACTGCTCAACCTCTTCACACAGGAGGTTACGGGCATGTGGCATTGGTGTGCCCCATTTTTTTCCAAGTGAGCCAACGGTAAGGAAGAGGGTTCTGTGTGCTACACTTTGTAGCTGGTGACTCTTAAAAAACAGATACTTACTTACCAGTCCATTAAGTCCAGTGCTGTGTTCCTTCTGCTGATTGTTCTGAGGACTGCGGATCCCTGACATTGTCAGCTTGGATTTGGGAGCCAGCTGTGACTTTCTGATTCACGTCTGGTTGTACACTGCACTTGAGTGCGGTCAGTTTGAAAAAAAAGCTGCATCTCAATTAGAGGCTGGGGGAAAAAAGTGTTACGGGACAAAATACCGTCTTAGACTGTCCTCAGGAATCAAGATAAGAGTTTATTGCATATGCAAGAGAAATGATTACATTTGCATTGCAGACTATATGGTCATCATTTCTGGTCAGAGCATTATGGCATATGTCTTATATAGGCCCTTGGACACCCCCTTCTCTTGTCAGAATATCCAATCAGGTACATTTACTTTATTTCTGAACATTCTGGAGAAGTGGAAAAATCCATTACAGACTTATCTTATCTCTCTATTCAAATATGGTTATGCAGGATATTGGCTTGGATGGTCCCCAAGCCATCTGCAAATATACAGAAAAACAAGACATAAAAATGCAAGTCTAAGCATAATTATAATCAAGGTTATATTTGAGCATTAGGCTGTATTTAGCATACTTAGAGTACAAAATGGCATTTTCATGGCTGACATTTAGAGTATAATTTCTCTAACATCCCCCTCCTTTTATACTCATAATGTCAATAATTCAAACATCCAGGTTCCTTTTTACCAGGTATTATCATTTAGACAAATGAGTCCTTAGTGAGGGTTTGAAAATTTTTATCATCAGACTCTGAGTAAAGTCCTGTGTCGCTCCAGGGGAGCATAGTCTTTGTTAAAGATGTATCAATCAGTCTTTGAAGAATTCCCCTAATACAGGGAATGCAGCAAAATCCACACAGCGTCAGGACTGCGGCTACCATGACAACAGAGATGAGCAAACTTTTTGCAAGACCACCCCACTTACCAAACCATTTTTCGAAAAGTTCTGTTAGGGGGTTCTCTACACCAGAATTATCAGCTAATTCCTCGGATAGCATTTGTAGGCCTCGTAAGGCCTTGGTGATACTTCCATCAGGTGCCGTATTGTTTGGAATAAAGGTGCAGCAGAAGGTGCCGAACATTTTGCATACCCCGTGCTATACGGTTCTGCCACGCTGTCAAAGAGGTGGCATCCAGTTGTGCAGCTATGCCTTTGATAGCATCTCTGGTGTAGTTCACAAACCTCTGCTGGTTGTAGTAGATGTAGTTTATCCAGTTGACGTTCTTGTTGGGCTGGACCCATAGAAAGAGTGAGGCAAGTCCTGCTGTTATTTGATTCTGCGCTTTAAATTCATCCGGAACTCCTCGTGGAACACCTATTGCGTCTATATATACTCGGTTGTCAAATGATCCTTGTGGAGTGTCTCGCTTAATTCGCTTGAAATAGTGGTTTCCTGGCAGTCTTTTTAATTTATCACTCATAGGAACTGTATAAAAGGGAAGAAGCAGCCGGGTAGGGGCACAACTACCCACCCATCTAGGTGGCAGTCTGGGCCTTAGTCTCTTGTCTCCACACAGCCACCAAACATCAGCCAATTGCCGTTTTTGTTCCTAAAACCATTGGTACTTAGTGTCTGTAGTAAGAGTTGTAGTTGTACAATATTCAGGGGATAGGGTGCCAACATTTACACCGTTCTTGACATTGTTAGAGAAACAAGTGTAATTCCCTGGTAATGCTTGTACTGACGGGGGTATACTTTTCATTTTAGTTATAGGGTAGCTCTTTTTCTCATTTTCACATTTCGACCCAGTAATATTTTCTGAAAACATTCTTATTATACAAGTCAAGTCTGTTTCTTCTTCAGGGAGAGGAACGGTGGTTAGTTGTGGTCTTGGGTTTGCACAAGAAATACAATCGCTCAGCCCCTTGGATTGGGTTGTGTAACTGACCCACTCTATCCATTCATTTTTGTCCCCAAATCCTGTTTCTATACTTAATTGTTCCTTGTAGGTAAAATCTGTTTTAAACAAGGAAGGATTAAGTTGAAACGGTGTTGGTTCTGAGCCTGGGGTGACCTGACCAGGGGTGATAACCTTAATAGTAATTCTCCCTAGTAGGTCACTCAGACTGTGCCTATGTACTCCTATGCCATAAACTCCAGCATCTGATACCTGCAGGTTTTTTATTGTCAGGGAGATGGGATTACACTTGTCAGGTGTAAGATAACCACGGGACTGGCAGTCCCCGGTCCACCCTCTTCGGCTGTAAATGGATATGCGTTCTACCTGATCCCTCCTTTGTTCAGGGATCACAGCAGAACTAGCAAGCCACCCGTCATCGTCTGTCGACCACCATACGTCTGCCCATGTACTGCATTCTGGAGTAGAGCATAGGTATTTGCCATCAAAGACATATTTCTGATAGCCAATGTCTATGACTTGACTGAGATTGAATTGTATGGTGGTGGTCTTACCCTGTATAACAGTAATGGTGGCACCGTCCGGTCCCTTTGTCATCTGTCTTTCCCCCCTTTGACCCATCATGTTCAATGTTGGAATAAGATCAAGAAACATATAAATTCCCACAACTATGCCTCCCACTATCAATGTGGTCAAGAGAATTCTCCCTGTCCATGTCTTGGTAAAGTACCCTGGTTCAAACATAAGTCTCTCTCTGGGTCTTCCCTCCACCCCTATAAGTCCATATTACACCATTTCCTTCCCCTGTTGTGAAGTAATTAATTTTAATATGTCTTTTTGCCCAAATGGTGTGCCTTTTTGCAGTGGGTGAGGTGTATCCAAGGTATCCGCTCCACGATTTTTACTGCAGTAGGTGTGGACAACAGTACTTGGTAGGGTCCTTCCCACCTGGGGTCAGACCAAGTCTTTCTCTTTATTATTTGTATCCAGACCCAATCTCCAGGTTGAACAAGATCCTCCTGATCTGATTTAGTCTCTTGACCTGTAAGAGAATTCGGGCATAGGAGTTCTTTAGTTGTTAGCAATTTCCTCATATAATTTGCCAGTTCATAGTCCATTTCCTCATCATCTTGAGCAAATGCTGTGAGTTGTGGAATATAATAAGGTTTACCATACAGCATTTCATATGCTGTTAGTCCCTTAGCAGTAGGGGTAATTCTTGTGCTTAACAATGCCTTTGGCAAACACTGAACCCAGTTTTTCCCTGTTTCCTGCATCAATTTCCTTAGTTTACAGTGTTTTTTAAGTCAATATTGTACCATTTACCAATTTGTTGTATCGTTTGGTTTACAAAATGGGAGCCATTGTCACTGTAAATCACAGAGGGGATCCCTTGTCGTGGAATCACCTCCTTGATTAGTACTTTGGCTACTGACTGCCCATCCGGGTGTGTCATAGGAAAAGCTTCCACCCAATTTGTAAACATATCAACAATAACCAGACAGTACTTTTTATTCTCACATTTGTTCAATTCAATAAAATCCATGCATATCGTGTGAAAAGGATAAGGGGGTTGTGGGAAATGACCCCTTAAGGGTCGTAAGGCACCTTGTGCATGGTATCTGTTACAAATCGGACATGTGAGGCAAATTTTTTTAGAGTAGTTTGTAAACCCATATGTTGTGAACACCTTGTTAATCACCTGTACCATCCCTCCTTTTGAGGTATGGGCTTGCCCATGGCTCAATAATGCAGCTTACCTAAACAGTGATGTAGGTAAGATGGGTTTACCTTCTGTACTTGTGTATATACCATTGACCAGTGTTGCCCCTTTTGATAACCATTTTTGTTTTTCACCTTCCGGTGATGTTTTCTGCATTTCTGATAACCATGTTTTATCAATAGCTTTCCGTACCTCATTATTTTCTTGGGGACCTGTATAGTATATGTGTGTCATTTGCTGTCCTCTAGCAGCTTCCTTTGCGGCCTTGTCTGCTAGTGCATTTCCTAGGGTAATTGGATCTGTTCCCTTTCTGTGTGCTGCACATTTACAAATAGCCACTTGTGGTGGTTTTTGTAAATTTTCTAGAAGAGTAAGGATAAGATCTCTATGTGTGATTGGTTTACCTGTGCATGTAATCATACCCCTATTTTTCCATTGCTGGGCAAATATGTGTATAGTAGAGAAAGCGTATTGACTGTCTGTATAAATATTTACGGTATTTTCTTGCCTTCCCCTAGACTACAGGCCCTGGATAGGGCAATAATCTCAGCTTGTTTTGCAGAGTAGGAACTGGGAAGAGCCTTGGCTTCGATAACCTGGTCATGGGTCACTATGGCATAAGCCTTTTGATTTACCCCTTTATCATCTTTTTTACAAGACCCATCAACAAAAAATGTAATGTCAGCATCTGGAAAGGGAACACCAGTGAGTACCTTCCTTGGGAGTACACGTTCATCAATTTGAGCTATAAAGTCATGTGGGTCCCCGTCACTGGGTGTTGGCATCAGTGTAGCGGGGTTCAATGTGGTACACCTCTCGATTGTAATGTGTGGTTGTCCCAGAAGAGTAGTCATGCATGACAGATGTCTGGCTGGAGATAAATGGGAGATTTTGTCTTGTAGTAAGATCACTGAAATGGCACGTGGAACCTTAAGTACCAGGGGATGGAACAGTACTATCAGTGCAGAGGACCGTATGGCCAATGAAGCTGCTACTGGATGGAATTCTTTGCGGACATTGGTGAGCTATAGATGAGATCAGAAAGAGGCGCCACCTCCGTAGCATAATTTGCTATCCATGCTCTACAGAAATTTGCCATGCCAAGAAATTACATCATTTCTTTTTTAGTACGTGGTTTGGGGGCTTGGAGGATGGCCTCTTTTCGGATCTCATCCAAATGTCTGCCTTCCTGAGACAAAATGTAACCTAGGTATTTTACCTTTTCCTTCCACAGTTGTAGTTTGCCTTTACTGACCTTGTGACCTTGTTCTGCGAGAAAATGCAGCAGAGCCAAGGTGTCAGTTTTACATCGTTGCTCTGAAGGAGCTGCAACCAGGATGTCATCCACATACAAGAGAATTTGACTCCCACTGGGAGGCACAAAACGAGACAAATTATTTGACATTTGTTGTGAGAAAATGGTTGGATTTTCACAATAGCCCTGGGGCAATCTGGTGTATGTGTACTTTTTGTTTCTGTAGGTAAATGCAAACCAAAATGTGTAGGGGGACAGAAAAGAACGCGTTACTGATATCGATGACAGAATACCTTGTTCTCTGGGTGGAGGTCGTTCAGGAGGACATGCGGGTATGGGACCACCGGGGCCCTCGGTAACACGGCCCTATTGACCGCCTGTAAATCCTGCACGAGTCTCCACCCACTTGTTCCTTCCCCTCCCTTTTCCTTCCTGAGTGGGAACAAAGGTGTGTTACATGGTGAATCCGGGCATTCAATGAGGACACCTTTTACCTGTAATTTCTTTATCAAGGGGTCTACTCCCTCTTCAGCATCTTTCCTCAATGGATATTGTTTTTGGTGGGGCCTCATTGTGCTTTTAGGCGTTATTTGGACTTCACTAGCTGTCTTAATTAGCCCCACATCTGTCTTTCCTTTTGACCACAAGAAATCGGGGATGTCTTTTAGGGCATCCTCTTCCTCTTGGGTCAAAAGTGTCAGTCATTGTCTCTTGTCACAAGCTTTGGTCATGTGCTAATCTGTACCTTCGAATTCCTCTGGATTTTAGTTCCTCATCAGTCAGTCTGACCCAGTCTGTGATAAGTTCTCCTAGCTCATGCCATGATACCTCAGGGTTCCGGGTAACTGAAACAAGAGGTACAGTATCCTACCTTTTTATTTGCAGGGTAGGCTGTGGCAGGAGACAAGTAGCCACGCTATTTCCTTCCTTATCACAGTACAGGTATTTTAGGAGCACTTCAGTGTTAGTAAGACTCATTAACTGTTTCTCATAGGATGTATTGGGCCCAGAGGTCTTTTTGTAGTACAGGGTGCAATGGAGGTTCGTCTGGACTTTGTACCCTTTCCTCACAGGCTCTTCTTCAATTATTTCTATCAAGGTTTTAGGTATCTTTGTTCCCTCAGTTTGCAAATCCAGGCTGTACCAGTATCGGGGCTCATTGCCTACGGCTGTGATTTGTTTTTCCCACAGCCGATGGGCTTTGAGTCCTCCCTCCACCGGTACAACAGAAATATCAAGAGCATGCAACATGTCTCTACCCAACAGATTAACAGGACATTTTGCCAAGATCACAATTTTACACTGAGCTTTTTTACCTGTCTGTGGATCTTCCACAGTAAGGCCTTCGGACACGGCCTCCTGGTGCATCAGCCCATTTGCAGATTTTACATACACTACACCCTTTTGCTTTACCCCTGGGGGCATATCCAGGGGGTGTATTAGGGTCCTACAAGCCCCGGTATCACAGAGAAATGTTACCCATTTACCCTTTACAACTAAGTTATTTCCTGTTTGACTTCAGCATGCAAATAAGTTTCAGCATTGCACACATCCAAAATTTCAGATTCTTTTTCATCATTCTCCTCTGTATCTCTCTCTGCAGACATACCAACATCTTCTAGTCATGCTTCGTCCTCTCTGTTTGACCTGCATTCTCTCGCCAAATTACCTCTTCTACCGTACAGGAAGCACTTTTTCCTTCCCTCATAATCCTGAATGCGGGGTCTTGTTCAAGTGTTTCCCAACCTCCTGTTCTCCTTCTCCACAACATACACTTCGTCACTTTCACCTACCATGAACACCTTCCCTTTCTTTGCTCTCTTTTTTGATTGGAAATGCCGCTCAGCATGCCTTGCATACTCAATCAGCTCCTGAAGTCTGCAAATCCTATGGTTGATCATGTGTTTGGTAACAAAACTTGATATAGGGGCAAGCAGCCCCTTCAAGATTGCATTCTTTAGCTGTTGCTCATATGGGCTATCGTTTTCTTGATTTACTGGGACCTCTATCCCCGAGTGATTATTGAAAATTTCCCTCATCCTGACAATGAAATTATCCACTGTTTCCTCTTCTCCCTGTACACACTGATTTATAATGGCCCAGTCGGCTCGACATATCCATCTCTCCTTTATCCTTGCCATAAGGGCATTTCTTCTATTTTCAAGTTCCGCTCCATTATGAGGCAACACTTCTCCCTGGGCGTTTAATCCACTCCAATCTCCCACCACATGGTGCCAGTCAGGTCCCAAGACCTGTCTAATGACCTGCTCTATTTCCCTCCCATTGAGGTGGTAGCTACCAATCATCCCCATAATACCATCCCTGAATCAAGCTATGTTAACCTTGGGATGTGGTATCCCTTCAGCAACCTTTTTAACATCCTCGGGGGTCCAGGGGCGATAGACCATCATAGTGTTGGGGACTACATTGGCTCCTACATTTTGCCCTGCCCTTGGGTCGGGGACTTCAATTAATGGAAACTCTTCCTCCTCAAATTCAGTTTTTTCCCCAGTTGGGGGGGATGCCAATGATGTCAATTTGTTCACAAGCTCCCCAAAAAGTTTTGTAACCGTTGCTTTAAGGGGCGTCCCTTGTGGACTCCTCTGAACAGCAAGAGTCATCTTGAGGGGGGGTTAGCAGCAGCTATAGGAGGACTGGCTACAGCTACGGGTGACCCAGGTGACCACGGGGGAACAGCAAACAGCGGAGAACCAGATTGCATGGCAAAAGGGTTATTCGCTGACAGCCGGGGGGGCAATTGGGGTGCCTCATTACATGCCTTTGTCCCGTACGGTGGTTGGGACTGCAGGTCTGCAAGAGGATATAGGGAATTAGGAGCCGGAGGAGGAGCAGAGACCGGCTGTGGGGTTAGAGAGTCCTCCAAAGGTTGAGTGGGGGCCGTAGGGTGCATTTGGTTTGTTTGTGTTTTGTTCAGTCAGTACTTGCTGAACTAAACTTCGGAGGACGGTCATATTATTATCCTCCTCTTTATCCAGAAACATAGTCTTTTTATGGTTTTCTGAATTTAACCTACGATTAGCCTCCTCAAGCCATTTCTTTGCCTGGGGAAGACCTAATTTCTTTTGTTTCCTGATTTTCGTGCCGGCATCATTTTTAAGTTTTCTACACAACATCACACAACAATCCTTATTTAGAGATGCATCAAAATCATACCTTGTTTTCCACATCTTAAGATATTTCACATTCTTTTTGTCTAGACCACACATATACTATCTTCATTCATACCAACAAATCTCCCATGGGTCACTCCCATCTTGTTTATCGTGCACACAGAGTTTTTTTAAGGTCTTCTCTCACTGACACAACACACACACAGCGCCTTATCATGTACAGGCACACACACAGACTTCCCAGCTGTGATATATCACTTCTAGGTTACTGATCTTGCGTCCTGCTAAAACACTGGTGTCTTTTTGCTTAATACTTCACTGACTTGTAGAAAGCATTTACAGAATTACGAGGAGACTGACACTGACTGAGTTCTCCCGACTGTTTTCTCTTCCTATCAAAACACTAATATCCTTAGTCCGTGATACAAGGGTATTTATATGCCTACTCAGGATTTATACAGCATACGAGGCAGGGCTGTCTTAATGCATGGGCACACCTGGGCACTGCCCAGGGGCCCTAGGTGTATGGGGGGCCCCAGGATAATATTGCATATATGTGTAATTCTATCAACCGGCACGGTTGCATTACTTTGTCCAGGGGCCCATGATGCTAATAAGACAGTCCTGATACAAGGCTGGTTTGGACGCTATGAGTCCACCAAATGTCCTCTGTCTGCTACCTGGAAATCTATCAGGCCACATCCTTGTATCCTCAGATGGTTCATTAAAGTTTGATTTAGGAGTATTTATGCCTCCCCACTGGATTTTCTGCAGTTTACAAGGCTGTCAGGATCTAGGATCAAATCGACAAATTTCCTTTATCTGCACCCGGATATTAGTATGGGACCATACCCCTATATCAAATGACAATTAAACCAGAGAAACAAACAAGAACACACACACAAGAGAGAACACCCGCAGTGCTCGACTGCCGCCAAGACGCCCTGAGTGCGTCTTCCCAAAACCTGGGCTAGTCACTTGGTCTGCCCATCCAGGATGGCCACAGACGGATCTACACAGGGAATACGTGACCACTTATTTCCCCTCAACAAAGGTAAAGCGGATAGAACAGAGAACAGATAAACATTCGATCAATCTCTATATTGTATGTAAGTATTCAATCCCTTAGTTCATTAAATTCCTAAATTCCTAATCAAGTCTAAACTAAAAGTAAAATATCTTACCTTGTCCCAAGAGCGGTCTCTTGTGCTGATTGGGTAAGTCGCTGCCCGGGAGGCACCAGTTCAGCAGACCGGCCTCTTATTAATGTCTAATTTGAGACAGAGGACTTACAGTTTTTTGCCGTACGGTCGTCGGTCACTGGGTGGGTCTGGTACATCTCGGGAACTTGAACTTCCGGCTCGAAGGACCAAATTGTTACGGGACAAAATACCGTCTTAGACCGTCCTCAGGAATCAAGATAAGAGTTTATTGCATATGCAAGAGAAATGATTACATTTGCATTGCAGACTATATGGTCATCATTTCTGGTCAGAGCATTATGGCATATGTCTTATATAGGCCCTTGGACACCCCCTTCTCTTGTCAGAATATCCAATCAGGTACATTTACTTTATTTCTGAACATTCTGGAGAAGTGGAAAAATCCATTACAGACTTATCTCTCTATTCAAATATGGTTATGCAGGATATTGGCTTGGATGGTCCCCAAGCCATCTGCAAATATACAGAAAAACAAGACATAAAAATGCAAGTCTAAGCATAATTATAATCAAGGTTATATTTGAGCATTAGGCTGTATTTAGCATACTTAGAGTACAAAATGGCGTTTTCATGGCTGACATTTAGAGTATAATTTCTCTAACACAAAGCTATAGGAGGAACTTTCATTCTTGGCTAAAGTTCCGCTAAGGTAGCACTTCAGCTTGATTTTTTAAAAGTCAGCAGCTTTAAATACTGTAGCTGCTGACTTTTAGAACTCAGGTACTTACCAGTGCTTTCAACTGCGCATGAGCGAGCTCACGCAGAATTTGTGAATTGTCTCGCAGCCTCCTGGGACATGTGACTTGTCCCAGGTGGCTGTGGGGAGGCAAGGGTCGGGGCAAGGGAGAAAGTGGGAGTAGGTACTGATAAAAATTGGTAATCGCTTTCCCCTCCCCATGGTAAAACCTCTAACTCAGTTACAGGCTGGGGAAGGGAGTGAACCAGCTTTTTGAGTGAAGTTCTGATTTAGGCTGGTTTCACATGGGCTGTCTGATCAGGTCCGCCTGTCAGTTTTTTAGGTGGACCTGATCGAACCCTCTATTGCTCTCTATACATGTCTGCTGACACCCATCGGCATCCGATACAATCCTGTCCACCAAAAACATCGGATGACAGTCGGATGGAAATGGACAGGTGGTCCATTTCTATCTGACGGGCTGTGCCTGAGACCACTCTGCATAGCGGAGCAGACACAGACCTGTCATCCACCTGCTCAGCGGGGGAGATCCCCTGCTGAGCAGGCAGATGCGCACTATGGACAATGCCCGTGTGAGACCAGCCTAAAGCCCCGAATGTTGGGAGACATCGAGCAGTTCAATAAAAAAAACAGCCGGCATTTGGCCTGTGTGCATGTCAGCCAGTCTGGCCAGCTTCTGCCAGACAAGCATGCTGGAAAACCAGCGGCCAACCGGCTCCCGATGAGCGCTCTCAGCCATCCTCACCCCTTGTCAGAACACAACAGCTCAGTAGAGGAGATCGCTGTACTAACGTCAGACTGTTAGCACAGTGGCTCAAAGCGTTTTTTTTTCGTTCAACAAAAAAAAAACTATTAGTGTGTACCCATCTTTAATCAATTTGCTGGTTGGTAACAGTTGGTGTTTTTAAATGTAGGAGGAGTGGCTTAATCACATTATGTGTCCATACACATATGCAGTACCAGAGGGTTACATACTTTCAACGTCAAATTTCTCAGGGGCACCTGGAATAAAAAGTGCAACTAAGTTAATAGAAGGTTCTGAAACTCGGATGCATGTGAATAATCAAAAGCACATAACTGGTATTGTTAGGTTTTGACACATGCACAAAAAGCTTACAGTATTTGTTTACACTTGCGGTTGGGGTGGTGGTAAAAATGTGGTTGAGCTGTGTTTTTACCACCCCCAACTGCTCCCCCTTAAAGTGATTGTAAACGATCACCTTGCAAAACAACCTATTCAGTTTAAAATTGAAATGAAAGGCAAACATTTGTGTATAGATATAGAAATATCTTTTTTTTCTCTTTTTTATAAGTGATCACATTCCCTCTGTTCTCAGCTGCATAATAGGTGGGGGGAGGAGAAGCAACAGTACACTGATCTTCTCAGTGAATGGATGTACAGGGGGGGGGGTGTCAGGACAAGTCTGATCATTGGAGAAGAGCTGGCTGACTTGCCAGCATAGCTAGAGAACTGACCTTGTTGAGCTCTCCTGCTTAGTGTGGTCAGTTTTTAAAGTGGAGTTCCACCCAAAAGTGGAACTTCCGCTTAAACCACTCCTCGCCCCCTTACATGCCACATTTGGCATGTCATTTTTTTGGGGGGGAATGGGGGCTTCAGTAGGAGTGGGACTTCCTGTCCCACTTCCTCCTTCCACCCAGGGACCGCTTAGGCGACTTGTCATATCGCCTTTTGGCGGCCCCTCCCTGTAGGCGATCACCTGGGACACGTGACAGGTCCCAGGTGATCGACTGTCCACTCAGATTGCGCAGCGCCGCTCGCGCATGCGCAGTGAATGCCCGGCGAGAAAGCCGAAAGCTATCACGGCCGGGTGCCCACAGTTAGAATGGAGGCGCCGGTGGAGAGGGGGGTGGAGAGGAGCGAAGCTCCGTTCCGCCACATCGCTGGACAGTGGAACAGGTAAGTGTCTGTTTATTAAAAGCCAGCAGCTACACTTTTTGTAGCTGCTGACTTTTAATAAACATAAAAAAGGCTGGAACTCCGCTTTAACAGGAAAGCAGAGGGACTGGCAGGAACACCAGGGATTTCACACAAAGGAAGCAATACAAAGAAAACAGGATACTTTTTAATCCAAGTACAAGGTACAGCAAGCACATATCAGGAATTTTAAATGCTGGGGTAACAAACACTTTAAGCTGCAAAGGCAGGAGACGGGAGTGTACACATGCTAAACTTTGTGCTTTCTTTGCATCACAGCACAAAAATTATCTGCCCCCATTGCATTCGGCAGGCAATACCACCTGCTGAATGTGACCCATTCAACTGAATGGGGCTGCTCTGTAACTGCCCCACAATCATGTGCAATGGAGGAGGCAACACATTAACTCCTCCTCACCTTTCAAACCCATCTGAAAAGTGATCCACCACAGGGGCTGACACCAGCATAAACGAGCCCTTAAAGTAGATGTAAACATGTGTAGCGCTGCCCCCAGTTAAGAGAGCCGCTTGGTTTGATTTCGGGCCCTGTGTGCAGCACCACCAACCCCCGGCAATCTTACTCGACCCACTCTATGGTTATATCTGTATCACATTCAAAAGTATTGCAAGGGGTAATCTCTTAGCAGTAAGACAACACACTGAAGCGAGGGATTAAATATAACAGTTTACTCTTATCTCAAAGGTAGCATAGGCAGAATACAACACATGCAACTGGCTTGCAGAAATCAATACAGCACACAATAATGGCGCTGCGCGGTACTTCACCATGCGTAGCTATTATGGTATGCGCGCCCTATGGTGCACTAAACAATATCTTAACTCCCCACCCCGGTCAGGCCTGACATGGAGTAAATCTCAGTCACCTCCTATAGGGATTTCTTCGCATGCCAGCTTTCGGTGGTGCACTTGATGAATAGTACTTTGTAATCCACAACCAGGCAATAACTTGGAACATTATACTGGGGGGGACACTTCAACTCTGTCCTTCTACCGGTCCCCCCGGGGAACAGCAAATAAACGAAACTGTGGGCCTATGCAGTCTATAGGTGTAAGGTACCTGTGATAGGTAGTGTCCGAAGTGGAACTTGTGTGCTGAGGATTCAGGCGAAAACGTAGTCAGGCAGATTAGCTTGGCAACAGATCAGGCAAAACGGTACACGATCGAAATCCAGAGAGTGGTCAGGCAGGCAGGCAAAGGTCATACACAAGCTGGCAGTGAAGTACAAAATCAGCAGGCTAGAGAGTAGTCAGGAATTCAGGCAGAAGTTCAACACGAAAATCAGGATCAAAAAGCAGTCACAACACCCAGGGAGCTATTCCACACAAACGGGCGCTGAGAGATAGCATCACTTCCTTTTTAAGGGCTGCTTTGATTAAAAATTGTCCACAGCTGGCAGCAGGTGGGACTAGTGAGTCCAAGGTAATGCTTAATACTGAGAGGACATTGCCAAAAGTCTAGATCTGCTCCGTAGCGCAACAGGTAAGGCTGCAGCTTTGGGACCAGGAAGATCCCGGTTCAAATACACCCAGGTACATGACAATAGGCCTGAACACGGCACAGTCTATTGGTCTGGGCAGGTGCCCTCTCACCACTCCAGACGCGATCCCAGTCCGGACCGTCCACCCTGCTGTGTATCCGCACACAGCGCCTGCAACGATCGGGTCCCCGATCGTACTGATGTCCTCACTCGACAAGTCAGATGCCACCCAGGCTCCGCAGTGGGGTGGAAGGCTTCAGGCCTTGCACTGCAGCACATCCGCACAGGAAGAAACTCTTTCTTGCAGCGCGGTGTCCAAAGAGGCCGAGCTCCGCCTCGCCTCCTCCTTAAATAACCCCTCCCATGAGTCTTTGCGATGGCTAACTGCACTCTGGGTGCCGAACGGGGTTCTGGGTAACGTAGTCCCGGGGCCTTAAAGGAGACCCCGCTACACACTCCCCCCACTTAAACTCTTTGGTCCCCAAAGATAACATAAACTTAAATCACAGAACGTACAACATCAATCAAAGTTTCGTATGATGTTGGTAGAGGAAATTCCCACCAAAACCGAGGCGGTGAACTCCCCTGCCCACAGGTCACACTATCATTAGTGTCCTGCCTAACTGTGCCAGAGAGTGAGTTGGGGTTGCCTCCCACCAAATGAACAGTGGGAGGATCAGGGTCTTCCATACTCCTTCTGGCAGTAACCACAGTATCTTTCGCACTTCTCCCCATCTGTGGGTAAGTTAATCTTCTGGGAGGCGTTATGGCTCTTTGCTTCCTCTGTCCTCTTGGACTTTCTGTTGAAACGGGCTCCTCCTCCGGAATCGACTTAGGAATCTCCTCTGTTTCGGGAACACTGGACTCCGGAGCAGGGAGATACATGGAATCCCTTGGATCTTCCTCTGGGGGTAAGTCACAGACACTCTCCCAAGCATCTGACCAAGGACTGGACGGGATGAACTCAGTGGCTTCTGCATTCAGTGTCTGGTCCTCAGCATCTTCTTCAGGTGGAAGATCAATAGCAGAAGTTTCTGGAGCCTGGGAAGGCCAAAGCCAACCAAGTTCTTCTCCCTCATCTTCACTTGTTTCCGAGGTCTCTGTATCCCCGATCCGGGGGGTCTGGGACCGAGTGTTTGGTCAGGGAGTATCCAGAATGGAAGTTGGCTCAGGGGAATCCATCACAGGGGGGAACCGAACTGCCTCAGCCAGTGGGAGTAGGTGGTTCCGGTGCCAGGTCTTCAATGGCCCCACCTTCCCTTCTGGTTTAAGTCTGTAAACGGGTAGGCCCGGCAGTCTTGCAAACAACATAAGGTTCAGGTCTCCATCTGTCTGCAAGCTTGTGTTTTCCAGGGATCCCCAAATTCCGCAACAACACTCTGTCTCCAGGTTGTAGATCTTGGATCCTAACTTTTAAGTCAAAAATGTTCTTGTTGCGGGCCCCCCTTTGCTCTGAGGCCGCCTGGGCCTGTTCATAGGCCAAATTCAAATATCCCTAGTGGGAAGCAGCAGAACAATGGTCTATGGAAGTGCCAAAGGCCAGATCTACGGGTAGTCTTGCTTCTCTCCCGAACATAAGTCGATAGGGTGAGTACCCTGTAGCATCACTGGTGGTGCTGTTGTATGCATGCACAACTGCCGCTATGTGGTTGCTCCAATGCTGCTTCTTTTCACTACTTAGGGTCCCCAACATGTTGAGCAGGGTTCGGTTGAACCTCTCCGGCTGAGCATCACCTTGTGGATGATAGGGGGTAGTTCTTGTCTTCTTGATCCCCAAAGAATCCAGGAGTTTCTGGATCTATCGACTTTCAAAATCCCTTCCCTGATCTGAATGGAGCCGTTGTGGTAGCCCGTAATGTACAAAATATTTCTCCATCAGCACTTTGGCCACGGTGGAAGCCTTCTGGTCCTTGGTTGGAAAGGCCTGGGCATACCGGGTGAAATGGTCGGTTACTACCAGAACATTTCCTAGTCCACTCAGCTCGGGTTCGAGGCAGAGAAAATCAATGCATACCAGATCAAGTGGGCTTTGACTTTGCAGATGGCCCATTGGGGCAGCTTGATGAGGTAAAGTCTTTCTCTGGATGCATCGTGCACATGAGTGGCAGTATTCTTCAACTTCAGCCCTCATGCATGGCCAATAGAAACGGTCCCTAACGAGTTGGAAAGTCCTTTCCGCCCCTAGGTGACCATGATTGTCGTGCAGAGCAACCAGGACTGTCTCTCGGTGCTTCTCAGGCAAGAACAACTGCCATTTGTCTTCTAGGTCATCAGAGGGGCCCCTTCGGTAGACCACTCCCTGATGCACCTGTAACTTGTCCCACTCTTTCCTCAACAGGCGAGCTTCCTTTGAAGGGTGGCGTAAGAGTCTATTCAGGTCCTGATTCTCCAGGGCCTCTAGGACCAATCTCCCCATAGGGTCTTCCAATTGGTCGGATCTCAGCTCCTTCTTGGACAGTTTTGGCAAGTTATCTTCCCCCAGTTGGGTTACTCCACAGTATTGCTTGGGAACTCCTACTATGGTAACCCCTATCTCTTCTGCTCTTGAGCCGCCACTGGCTTGGAGTTCAGCCCCTTGACAGAGGGCCCACACCCCGTCTTGTGCCACTTGGGCCCAGTCTTCTGTACTGCAAGTGGGGACGTGAGATCTTCTAGACAAAGCGTCTGCATCTCGGTTTCCAGCCCCAGGCCTGGACTTCAGGCTGAAGTCGAAGGCAGACAGCGCCGCCAGCCACCTATGTCCTGTGGCATCCAACTTTGCTGTGATGAAGAGATAGGTGAGGGGGTTGTTGTCTGTTTTCACTGTGAATTCCGCCCCATATAAATAGTCTCTAAGTTTGTCAACTACCGCCCACTTAAGGGCCAGGAACTCCAACTTATGGGTGGGGTAGTTCTTTTCGGAGGGAGTCAGACTTCTGCTCACATACGCAACAGGCCTCAGTTGCTCTTCATGCTCCTGGTACAGCACTCCCCCCAAACCATCATGACTGGCATCTACATGAAGTTCATAAGGCTTCTTAGGATCTGCGTAGGCCAGGACAGGGGCAGTGGTTAATGTCTTCTTCAACATCTGAAAGGCATTCTCACACTTCTCGTTCCACTGGTCCTTGACTGACTCCCCTGGCTTTCTGGGGCCTGTGTCATCCTCTTCCCCCTCCATCTTTAGCAGCTCATTCAGAGGCCTGGCTATCCGAGCAAACCCCTCCACAAACCTCCTGTAATAGGAACAGAACCCCAGAAAGGATCTGAGCTCTGTCACCGTGGTGGGCCTGGGCCAGGAGGTGACTGCCTCCAATTTTGCGGGGTCTGTGGCTATCCCATCTTCAGACACTATGTGCCCCAGATAGTTGACTGATGACTGATAGAATTGGCATTTTTCAGGTGAGAGCTTGAGTCCTTCCTCACTCAGTCTCTTCAAAACTTTCTCCAGCCTCTCTTCATGCTCTTCCAAGGTTCTTCCGAAGACAATGATGTCATCCAAGTATACGAGGACTTCGATGAGGTTCATATCTCCCACAGTCTTCTCCATGAGACGTTGGAAGGTGGCTGGAGCTCCAGACAGACCTTGAGGCATTTGGTTGAATTCAAAGAACCCTACCGGGGTTATGAAAGCCGTCTTCTCTTTGTCTTCTGGATGCATCGGGATCTGATAGTACCCGCTCTTGATGTCCATAACACTGAACCACTTGGCTCCAGACAAGCTCTGTAGGGCATCCTCTATCCTTGGAGTGGTATATTGATCCGGTATGGTTCTCCTGTTGAGGGTCCTATAGTCTATGCACAGCCTCAGTGACCCATTCTTCTTCCGGACCACCACTATAGGGGAGGCATAGGGACTTCTAGATTCTCGAATCACCCGTGTTCGCTTGAGTTCAGCGAGCTGCTCCCTCAAGTCTTCGAGGTCTGCTAACGGAACCCGCCTAACCCTTTCCCTGAAGGGTTTGTCTTCCTGGAGGCGGATTCGATGGGTGGCACTCCTAGCACGCCCCACGTCGAATTCATCTTGAGAGAAGATCCTCTCCCACCTGGTCAACTGGGCCTTGGCTCTCTCTTTCCAAGCCCTGGGCAGATATGGATTCTCCATGGAAAGCTTCTCCCACACAGTACCTTCTCCATCTGTCTTCTCCACATCTGGCGAAGCAACTGGGGTAGCTGGGCTCACCCGGCCCAGTAACAGCCTAGCTGGGATTTCCATGGGACCATCCGTGGTATTTCTGATGCTCACAGGCACTTTACAATGAGCCTTCTTCAGGGCCCTCACCGGGACCACTTCTGGGACTACTTCTAAGCCCGAATGTTCTTCCCTTGGGTCGGGTTCCAACATGACAAAAGGGCCAGGCTGCTCCCAAGTGAGTTTCACTGTGGCTTTCAAGCAGGTTACTTCACCGGGCTGCAGCACTATTCCCCTTCTTCCCAGCCTCCAGACCTTCCCTACCCCCTCTTCCGTGGCCTTCTGTTCCAAGATCAGCCGTTGGTAGGCTGTCTTCAACATTGGGTGGATCTCAGTGACTGTGGGGTCTTTCCTTCTTGTCAGAGGGGCCAGAAGTCTTCGGACCAGATCCGTGTTCGTCCCTATTATCAGGGAACTCTTGTTAGCTCCAGGCGGTCGGGGGCACACCACAGCTAAGGTGTCGAACACTTCAGCCTTCCCGGCTATGGACGGGTCAAAAGTCAGTTTTATAGGCAGATAGCCATCATAAGGGAAACTCTCTGTCCCAATTCCCCATATCTCCAACTCTTCAATCTTCTGGATGGGTAGGTGACTTAAATGCTTGTCATAAAAGTCCCGGTACAACAGGGTCACTTGCGCCCCAGTATCCAATATGGCTCTTGTGTAGACTCCCTCCACTTGAACTGGTACTATCGGGGAGGGACCCACCAGCTTCTCTGGATATCGCTTCAAAGGGGTCTCTTTCTTTTGGTCTTTGCACTTTCCCTTTTGACTTTCTTTCTTCCATTTCTCTTTGGACTTAAGTCTCTCTTGGGCCTGGTATGTATTGATCTCCCTCCTTTTGGTGGGTGTAACTACCCGCTGAGGGACACTACTCTCTTTCTTTGGGGTGCGTTCCTTCTAAGGAACTTTGCGTTTCTTCTGAGGGGTCTTCTCCACTCTTTTCATGTGCTTCTCATTCAGTTTGGAGCTCACTGGAGATGATGGGCACTCGGTTGACTCCTTCACCGGGGCCTGCTGAAGTTTTCCGGCGGCTTGCGGTTATTCATCTTTTTTTTTCTTTGGGCTGGCACACACTTTGGCGAAATGGCCAGCTCCTCCACAATTGAAACAAATCACATCCCCCCAATCTTCCAGGGATGCGGGCGCTGAGGTGTTGGGAAACAGCTCCTTCCTCTGACTTTCCCTCTCTGGTTCCCTTGACTTCTTTTCCATCAGGGAGGTCAGCATCCAAAATACTTGGGACATCTGTGACTTCAAGGTATCCACCTCTGAGTCTCTTTCCAGGGTCATGGCCATCCTGACCATCACTGGAGGAGGATTCACCGACTCAATTGGTAGGCTCCTCTTCTTCTCCTACAGCATAGCTTCTTCCTCTCTGACCACTCGGATCAAGTCAGGTATACTCCAGGCTCTTCATGGCCTGTCTTGGGCGTAGCGCCAATGCGATGGGGTCCAAGGGCTGAGATCCTCTCATCACCTGTTGAACACGGGCCTCATCCACCTTCCGTGGGTCAATCCCCTTCTTAAGAATCATCTTATGCAGGATCTTATCCAGGCACCTCATGAACTCTGACAGTTTCTCTCCTGTCTTTTGGTAGCAGTGCTCCAGCTGATAGGTGAGCTCAGTGATTTTCTCTGTTCCACCGAACACATTCTGCAGAATGTCCAGATAGTCCTGAGCATTACAGCATGTCTTACTCATCTTGAGGTTGCGTATGGCCTCTAGAGCAGGCCCCTTCAAGCTCTCAGCAATTCTCTGCTTCTTTCTGTGATCTGGGACTTCCCATTCTTCTAGGGCCTGAGTGGCACTGTCTAACCACTCCTCGGACCCCTCTTCACCCGAGGGTACAGGTTTCCTTCCTGAGAATATTCTAAGTTTTCTGTATCCTGACATCTGGTAATCTGTAGGATCTTTCTTACACTGTGCCACAAGTTCCCCCAGGACCGCGCACAACTCTGCGCCGAGAGTGGCAGATGGCGACCCGGGGCTTTCCCTTTTCACCTGTCTTTCTACTTTTGGGGTGGGTGATGGGGATAGTTTCAGTGTCTGAGACCGTCCTCTTGGCTTAAGCGGCAGCGCGTGTATTAGGCTATAAGTCTGATCATCTATAGCTTCTACACTTGGATTCTTGAAATGTTCTGGGACTCCGTCCTTCCATTCCACTAATGCGTGTGTCAGTGAGGAATTCGTCCTGACATCCACCACCCATGCTTTCTGATACGGTGACAGTGACATCACTAGCTGCTTCACCGCTTCTTCTTGCAAGATCCCTGGGAGTTCTATGACTACTATCCCAGCTGGATCTGTGCCGACCGTTTTACACCACTGTCCTACTTTTAGTGGGTCCATGCTGGTACTTTTGGCGCGTTACTTGCTGCAATAGGATCCCGGACTCGAGAGCCCCCACGTGTAGCGCTACCCCCAGTTAAGAGAGCCGCTTGGTTTGATTTCGGGCCCTGTGTGCAGCACCACCAACCCCCGGCAATCTTACTCGACCCACTCTGGCACAGTTAGTCTAGGGTTATATCTGTATCACATTCAAAAGTATTGCAAGGGGTAATCTCTTAGCAGTAAGACAACACATTGAAGCGAGGGATTAAATATAACAGTTTACTCTTATCTCAAAGGTAGCATAGGCAGAATACAACACATGCAACTGGCTTGCAGAGCCCTGCAGAAATCAATACAGCACACAATAATGGCGCTGCGCGGTACTTCACCACGTAGCTATTATGGTATGCGCTCCCTATGGCGCACTAAACAATATCTTAACTCCCCACCCCGGTCAGGCCTGACATGGAGTAAATCTCAGTCACCTCCTATAGGGATTTCTTCGCATGCCAGCTTTCGGTGGTGCACTTGATGAATAGTACTTTGTAATCCACAACCAGGCAATAACTTGGAACACTATACTGGGGGGGACACTTCAACTCTGTCCTGCTACCGGTCCCCCCCGGGTAATAGCAAATAAACGAAACTGTGGGCCTATGCAGTCTATAGGCCTGAACACGGCACAGTCTATTGGTCTGGGCAGGTGCCCGCTCACCACTCCGGACTGGGATCCCAGTCCGGAACGTCCACCCTGCTGTGTATCCGCACACAGCGTCTGCAACGATCGGGTCCCCGATCGTACTGATGTCCTCACTCGACAAGTCAGATGCCACCCAGGCTCCGCAGTGGGGTGGAAGGCTCTTTGGAAGTTGTTCAAGGCCCAGGCTTCAGGCCTTGCACTGCAGCAGATCCACACAGGAAGAAACTCTCGCTTGCAGCGCGGTGTCCAAAGAGGCCGAGCTCCGCCTCGCCTCCTCCTTAAATAACCCCTCCCATGAGTCTCTGCGATGGCTAACTGCACTCTGGGTGCCGAACGGGGTTCTGGGTAACGTAGTCCCGGGGCCTTAAAGGAGACCCCGCTACACATGCATAAAAAGAAGAAAAAAAAATCTCCCTGCAAGGTAATGTCATAATGTGCTAGCATGCATTCCAGTTGGGCCACACCTAATTACAAAAATAAAGACTGCTGCTGTAGACCCATATGAAGTTTTTATTTCCCCTAGGTTTGTGTGCTCAAATGTTCACTGAAACAGTTTGTACCACAGTACCAAGCATTGTCTTAGCACAACATCCCCATATCTAACACAATTTCCTGCAGATTAAACAGCAATCAGCAAAATTCAGTTTCTGTGGTGACTGACCTTCATGTTTAATTAGAAGAAACTCACTATCTGATATCAGTAATGTAAAGCTAATCCCGTATCAAGCCAATCAAGGACATACAGTATCTTCCTTCCTGGTATTTAGTTCTAAGTCAAGTGTGATGATTTGTTTTAAATTTCATGGCAATGCAGTTGATATTTCAAAATGAATGATTTCAAAAATATCTTCCTAAATATTAAAGTATACTAACAGCAACTGAGCACCTATGTCCAAAACAGAAGAAATGGTTCTTATGCTGGCCATACACTTATAGATTGTTTTGGTTCAGCATGCAGGCTGAATGACAAAAAAAAATCTAACCGATTCCTCCATCCATGCTATACAGCACGGATGGACAAATTTTCCACTGTGGCTATTGATTTTTGACAACCTGCCCCTCCGGCTGTCAAAATACCAAATCAGCAGCGGAACTTGATTGGACGCAGCTGCTGTTTAGCAGACAATTTTCTGTCTGGCTCCTAGGAGTTTTCAATCGAAGGATGTCGGGTGGGAAATAGCCGACAGGGCCACCCACTTAGAAAAATGCAACCAGCTCATTAGGATCCGACCAAATATCACATAGTGCAGGGTCGGCAACCTACGACCCGTGTGCAGCACCCGGCCCGCCACCGCGAAATGTCCAGCCCGTCAGTGCACGTTGTGAATTCACGTGCACCCGACCAACGGACATTTTAACCCCTTTACGCCGACCTGTACCAGGGTGATGCCTGCAGCTGCAAACAAATACTCCTGCGCACAAGTGCAACGTCCGGGTGACGTATTGTTCAGGAAATATATTCTCATGTGTTGCTGCCCTCCAGGATAGGGGATATCCTAACAGTCACAGAGAAAATAAAGAAAAGAGGGCGCATCGGCCTTGTGCATTATCAAAGGCAAATTTATTAATAAAAACTAATTAAAAACTACTCACAAACATGTGAAGGAATCTTGCTTATAAAAGCCACCTGATCGTAGTGATCAGTCCTGAAACCAACAGTCTCCAGATGGTGATAGAGAGGATATCAGGGTCACTGCTGGCTGATCCGTTTCAAAGGAGTAGGCTCTGAGAAAGAAGGTACTCCTTTGAAACGCATCAGACAGCAGTGGCCTTGATATCATCTCTATCACCATCTGGAGACTGTTGGTTTCAGGCTTGAACACCACGATCAGGTGGCTTTAATAAGCGAGATTCCTTCACATGTTTGTGAGTAGTTTTTAATTCGTTTTCATCATTAAATTTGCTTGGGATAATGCACAAGGTCGGTGTGCCCTCTTTCCTTTATTCTCTCTGACGCCTACAGCTGCAGGCATCACCCCGGTACCGTTTTTAAGAGCAGACGATCGGCTTTCTTGGGATAACAACCGATGCGACTAAGAAGCCGCTCGGCTGTTATCCCCCCTCCCACCACCTTCTGCGGCTCGCCCGGGCTCTCCTGTCTCACCTGGAGCGACCAGCTGGCATGCCCGGAATCGGCTTCAACCGGGTCTCGGATCTAGTAACCCGGAAGCGATATCATGACTAGGGATGGGCCGAATGGACCCCTGTTCGGTTCGCACCATAAATTTCTAACACCGCAAAAGTTTAGGCCCGAATAATGAACCTCATTAAAGTCAATGGGACCCGAATGTCAAAAATCAAAAGTGCCCATTTTGAAGGCTTATATGTGTAGCGGGGTGCTATATTTAGGGGGAGCATCTGAGTGGTAACTAGGCTCAGATGCACTAATTGTTAGGTTTCATGGACCATTTCTATCCCTGGGAGATAGTACTGGTGTGTAGTTCCCTGGGGCCTATGGGTGGCGCTATTGCCATGGGCTCGGGTTGAACCGCAGTACAGGGTTGTGCCTTTTTTGTCCCCTCTCGGCAGCAGTACGGCGGGGCGGGGAACCTGCTGTGCCTGTCGAGAGAGGATATAAAAGGGGGCGGCCATCTTCCAGAGGGGTCTTCGTTTGTCCACGCCCAGGCACCTTAGGCCTGGGTGTGTGTGTGTGTCGCCTCCGGGTGCCCTAGGCCTGGAGGCCTGGTCGGTTCCGCGCTCAGGCACCTTAGGCCTGGGTGCATGTGGGTTATCTTCGGGTGCCCTAGGCCCGGAGACGGAGCTGCTGTTTCCATCCCAGACACCTTCAGTCTGGGGTGAGGTACGTTGGTGAGGGCCCGGAACCCAGCAGCCTTCGGCTGGGGTCCGCTAAGCATCGAGGCTCCCAGGGATCTGCCTTGCGAGGGGACCCGTATCCAGGACGAGGAGGCCAGGGAGGGGACCCTTTCTGAAGACCCAGCGCACAGTCATGGTGACAGAGGGGGCCTCTGGTAACTCTCCGGAGGGATGTTCTTATCTTGAAAAGGGCTAAGTTACTCAAGGAAGGAAGTACGGGTTCTTTATGTCACAGTGGCAGTGACTCTACGCACACCAGGTCAGTGGCAGTGACTTGCAACTATTCACTAGGTCAGTGGCAGTGACCAACCTCATGGTCCGTGGCAGGGACCGTGCGCCAAGCCTGTTCGTGCAAATCAGAATAGGAGAAACCTTAAATTCAGTTTGTGCCTGGACCTCCTCCCACCTTATCTGACCCGTGTTTGTCTCAACCTGTCTGCTTTCAAAGAGACTATTTATTGCCCTAAAGAATAAATAAGAAGTTGTACTTTTCAGTTGGTGTGGACAGTTGCTTACTGGGGAGAATTAAGGACTTGTTTCTGGCTACCCCAGAAACGAGGTCAGCTCTGGAGGTTTTAAACACTGGCTGCAAGCAGGCCCGAGAAAACTTACACCGCTCAACCTCCCCATCCAGGAGGGTACGGGCTTGTGGTGCGGTGTGCCTCAGTCTTTCCTGCGCAGGAGCCAACATAATAGAAAAGCAGGTAAAGGCTGGGGTGGGTGCGCTACATATGCAAGTAATTGGGCATACAATGGTTATAGGGGTCCAGGTAGTGTCCTGGGGGACATGTATCAATAAAAAAAAAGTTTGTGAAAAACGTAATTTTTAAATGAGCAGTGACTTTTTGATTTTTAAAGTGAAAGCCTAAAAAAGAAAAATTGCTTCCAATATAGTGCCTGGGGGGTCCCCTTAGGCCCCTTTCACACTGGGGCGGTGGGTGCGGTGGCGCTATTTTTAGCGGCGCTATACCGTCGGAATTGCGGCGGTATTCGGCCGCTAGCGGTGCAGTTTTAACCCCCGCTAGCGGCCGAAAAAGGGTTAATACCGCCCTCAATGCAGTATTACCGCGGTTTCCCATTGCTTTCAATGGGAAGGAGTGGTGTAGGAACAGTAAACACACAGCTCCTCTCACCGCTCCAAAGATGCTGCTTGCAGGAGATTTTTTTTTCTCCCGCCAGCGCATCGCCTCAGTGTGAAAGCCCTCGGGCTTTCACATTGAGAATACTGGGGCAGGAGTATTTCAGGCGTTATTTATGCGCTATTTTTAACGCTAAAACGCCTGAAATACGCCTCAGTGTGAAAGGGGCCTAAGGCCCCTTTCACACTGGGGCAGGCATGTGCGGAGCCGGTATAGCGGCGTGATTTTTAGCGCCGCTATACCGTCGTATTTACCGCAATATTCGGCCGCTAGCGTTGCGGTTTTAACCCCTGCTAGCGGCCGAAAAAGGGTTAATACCACCCACATACCGCTTCTACAGCCGCAGTTTGCTGGCGGTATTACCGCGGTGTCCCATTGATTTCAATGGGAAGGAGCGGTATACGCACCGCTCCTTCACCGCTCCAAAGATGCGGCTTGCAGGAGATTTTTTTTTCTCCTGCCAGTGCATCGCCTCAGTGTGAAAGCCCTCAGGCTTTCACATTGAGAATACTTGGGCAGGAGTATTTCAGGCGTTATTTATGCGCTATTTTTAGCGCTAAAATGCCTGAAATACACCTCAGTGTGAAAGGGGCCTTAGTCTACCTGTAAAGTGTCAGATCTGTACCATGTCTAGAATCTGCTGAAGCAATAGTTGCATTTATAAAGCCAAAAAAATTACATTTTACCTTCAAGCTGCCCTTATTTTGCTTAGCAACAGCTGGAGAGCCAGTGTGTATGATGAGGCCACAATGTAGTGCACTGGGAACAAGATTAGAGATTTTTTGGATACATTCTGGTGTCACTTTGACTTTGTATAGAAGTAACGGGTGTGTAAAAATTTGTCTTTGGGTGTTGGTGGCGCCTTCCCACCGTAAACCTACAGAGGTAATCTTGATAAAAGCAAGAATTGGCCTTGCTGTAAAAAATTGCAATGATATGCACCTGTCAAACAGGTGCAGAAAAATTGGTCTTTGGGTGTTGTGACAGGAGGGTCACGTTGGACACAGGGTGAGCCAGGAAACCATGGACATTAAGAATATTGAAATAGTAATATTAGTCCACAATATTGTTTTATTCTGAACTTAACAGGTTAATTGAGAGATGTGTTCAGCCTCAATCACCTGTCTGCCTAGTGTAATGCTAATGAATCACAGCTTCTAAAAGACCTGTTCATTGTTTGTGGTGATGTGGATTGGGGAAATTAAGTCTATACTTATGTGTAATTGTACTCAGACAGACAGGCTACAAATCTTTTCATTGTGAGATGTGTATTGCAGGTCATGGGTCTGAGACAGCAGCTGTAGCTAATTGACTCATGTAAATTGGGTCTGATGGGTATTGGGAGACAAAAGCTAACCTGTTGTCTTTTAGGAGGTGGCAAAATAATGTGTCTTGAGTCTTGTTATGTTGTGGGTGGAGCTGGACCATTGTTCATTTTAGGTTAATGCAGTATTGGATGGGTATAAAAGTTACAATGTTTTTCTCAATAAATTCATTCGATCCTAGAAAGATACAGAGCGTGTTGTCTCGTTCTTTTGGAAGGATTAATTCCTATGGGAAGTGGTCTTCTGGCTGTGGAGGATCGACAGGGAAGTTGTGTCCAGGAGAGGGAAGGGATCTAAACGGCGTTACCCCCTTTCGTATTTGGGGTGCCGTTACAGGTGTCGTCGGCGCCTTCCCACCATAAACCTACAGAGGTACTCTTGATAAAAGCAAGAATTGCCCTTGCTGTAAAAAATTGCAATGATATGCACCTGTCAAACAGGTGCAGAAAAAATAGGCTTTTTATAGCAGCTTACCTGTAAAATCCTTTTCTTGGAGTACATCACGGGACACAGAGCGGCATAGTAATAACTATGTGGGTTATAGGCTTACCTTCAGGTGATGGACACTGGCACTCCCAAGACAGGAAGTCTCCTCCCCTATATAACCCCTCCCATACCGGGAGTACCAAGAAAAGGATTTTACAGGTAAGCTGTTATAAAAATCCTATTTTCTTTTTCGTACATCACTGGACACAGAGCGGCATAGTAATAACTATGTGGGATGTCCCAAAGCAATGCCAAATGAGGGGAGGGAGACACCAATACAACGTAGGGCGCCATCAGACGTGAGGACTAGAGTTGAGCGGGTAGCTGGATATTCGGGTCCGGCGGGTTCGGCCGAACTTCGGAAAAAAGTTCGGATTCGGGACCGAACTTTAACCCGAACCCGGACCCGGACCCCATTGAAATCAATGGGGACCCGGACTTCTGACGACTAAAAAGGCTCTAAAAAAGTAATGGAAAGGGCTAGAGGGCTGCAAATGGCAGCAAAATGTTGTTAAGAACATGGCAAGTGCTCTGCAAACAAATGTGGATAGGAAATAACTTAAAAGAACATAAAAAAAATTAAAAAATAAAAAAATATGCTGGAGGCCCCCTTTTCAGCAGAAGAGGTACAGGAAGTCATTAGGAACCTCAGAAACTCAACGGCACGATGCCACACATATGGTGGGAATGCCCCAGAATACGCCCTTTCTGGAATAAATTATTTAATTTAATGGATAAGCTAGTGGGAAAATAAAATACTTTGAAATAAAAATGTAGCGGGGTGCTAAATTTAAGGAAAGTGTTTGAGTGGTAAATAGGCTCAAATACCCTAATTCTGTAGGATTCATGGACCATTTTGTCCTCGGGGGACAGTATTGGTGTGCAGTTCCCTGCGGCCTACAGGTGGCGCCTTTTGTGTCCCCTCTTGGCAGTAGTACAGCGGGGCGGGGAACCTGCTGTGCATGCCGGGAGAGCATATAAAAGGGGCAGACCTTTGGCCTGGGGGCTGATGTCCAGTGGGGTCCGCGCCCAGGTGCCTTCGGCCTGGGTGCATGTGTTCCTGTTCCATCTCGGGCACCTTTAGCCCGGGGTGAGGTACTATCCTGGAGTTCTTGCTGCCCTGGGTATGGAGGCCTAGGGGCGGGAGTAAAGCCTGGAGTCCAGAGCCGCCTCGTGTAGGGGACCCTGTTCCAGGGAAGGGAGGATCATTCTGATGGACCGATGCGGGAGTCACGGTGAAGGAATGGTCTGTTGACTCCCTGGAGAGATGTCTTCCCCTTGATATGGGCTAGGTTCGTAGAAGGAGAAGCTCAAGGTCACCTTGACTGTATCAGAGGCCTTATTCAACCGGCCCGTGGCAGGGGCCTTATACACCCTGGTCTGTGGCTGAGACCAAAGTTCTCCAGGCCCGTGGCAGGGGCCTTGTACACCCGGTCTGTGGCAGAGACCAACCTCAATGTCTGTGGCAGAGACCGTGCGCCAAAAACTGTTTGAGAAACCTAAGCAGTGAAGTGAATGTGCTACGTTTGTGCCTGGACCTCCTCCACACCTTAAGCTGTCCTGTTTCTTTGTTCTAACCTTTTCTATCTGAGTACAGTTTATTTTGCCATGAGAGAATAAGAGTTGGAGTTTCAGCTGGTGTGGACATTGACTTTACTGGCAATTAAAGGACTTGTCTCTACCTACAGTAGAGGTGAGAATCATCCTCTGGAGGAGTTTTGACTCCGGCTGTGGACACGGCCCGTCAAGTACACCGCTCAACCTCTTTATATAGGAGGATACGGGCTGGTAGTGCGGTGTGCCTTTCTCCCTCCTGCGAAGAGCCAACAACATAAAGGCAGGTAAGGGGGAAAGGATCTGTGCGCTACAAAAAAATAAAATAAAAATTTTAATCTTGGCCTAGCAGGACGAGGTCCATATGGAGTAGGAGGTTGAGGTGGCGGTGGATGTGGCTGTGTAGGTGGAAGCGGCGGTGGAGGAGGACGAGGTAGCCAACACTGGTTCAAAAATACAACAATGGCTGGGTAAGGCCGGTGATGTGTCGAATTCTGTCCCCTGTCGAATAGTGTCCGCCCTGTACTGCGCTTGCTGAGTATGTAGGACAAGGGGATTTCAAAAATCTCCCAAGACTAACGGCGCCTGCGTGTTGAGTTCAGGTGAAGGCCACACCATCCGTGGTTCAAGCCGAGCCAAGCAAGGCCGCGATCGAAGCGAGCCCGTGAGGGGCCCTGTTACTATGTGCTACCGTATGTCCTCTTGGATGGTGGGGCTTGAACCTGCACTCACAGCGCAGGCGCCGTTCATCTTCGGAGATTTTGTGAATCTCCTTGTCCTCTGTACTGCGCAAGCGCTGCGCCTGCGCAGTACGGGCCGGGCACAATCCGATGGCCGGACAGTTTGTCACAACACCGGTATACATGTCTATTCTGCACAAGGTACGGACAAGTCCTGTGGGATCCATGCCTGGTTCATTTTAATGAACGTGAGCTTGTCCACATTGGCTCTGGACAGGCGGCTGCGCTTGTCTGTGATAACGCCCCCTGCCGTGCTAAATACACGTTCAGATAATACACTGGCTGCAGGGCAGGCCAGCACCTCCAAGGCATAAACGGCAAGCTCAGGCCATGTGCCCAATTTGGAGACCCAGAAGTTAAAGGGGGCAGACCCGTCATCCAGTACAGGTAGGCCTGTGGACACATACTGCTCAACCATGTTGGTGAAATGCTGCCTCCTGCTAAGACGTTCCATCTCAGCTGGTGGTGCTGGTTGTTGTGGCGTGCTGACAAAGCTTTTCCACATTTCGGCCATGCTAACCCTGCCTTCTGAGGTGCTGCCGGTGCCCCGGCTGCGTTGGCGACCTCTTCCTCCTCCTCTGCCTTCGCCTTGTGCTTCCACCGTACGCCCGCTGTCAGGTGGGAATGCCACCAGCAGCGCGTCTACCAGCGTGCGCTTGTACTCGCGCATCTTACGATCCCGCTCCAGTGAGGGAATTAAGGATGGTACGTTGTCCTTGTAACGGGGATTCAGCAGGGTGGCCACCCAGTAATCAGCACCAGTTAAAATGTGGGCAACTCGGCTGTCGTTGCGAAAACACTGCAGCATGTAATCGCTCATGTGTGCCAGGCTGCCCAGAGGCAAAGAAAAGCTGTCCTCTGTGGGAGGTGTATCGTCTGTGTCCTCTGTATCCCCCCAGCCACGCACCAGTAATGGCCACGAGCTGGTCTGAGTGCCACCCTGCTGTGAACATGGCTCCTCCTCTTCCTCCTCCTCCTCCTCCTCCATCTCCTCCTCCACCTCGTCATCCTCCAGAACTGTGCCCTTTCTGCTGGACAATTGTGTACCTGGCGTTTGTTGGTGCAGGAACCCACCCTCGTAGCCACTTGTGAAAGACTGCCCTGAAAGCCTTTGAAATGATCCCGCTTCCTCCTCCTCCTCCTCATCCTCCTGTGCCACATCCTCTTCCATCATCGCACAAAGCGTTTTTTCAAGGAGGCATAGAACTGGGATAGTAACGCTGAGAACGGCGTCATTGGCACTGGCCATGTTGGTGGAGTACTCGAAACAGCGCAACAAGGCACACAGGTCTCGCATGGAGGCCCAGTTATTGGTGGTGAAGTGGTGCTGTTCCGCAGAGCGACTCACGCGTGATTGCTGCAGCTGAAACTCCACTATTGCCTGCTGCTGCTCGCACAGTCTGGCCAGCATGTGCAAGGTGGAGTTCCACCTTGTGGGCACGTCACATATGAGGCGGTGAGCGGGAAGGCCGAAGTTACGCTGCAGCGCTGACAGGCGAGCAGCAGCAGGGTGAGAACGCCGAAAGTGCGCACAGACAGCCTGCACTTTCTGCAGCAGCTCTGGCATATTGGGGTAATTTTTAAGGAACCTCTGGACCACCAAGTTCAGCACATGCGCCAGGCAAGGGATGTGCGTCAAACCGGCTAGACCCAGAGCTGCTACGAGATTTCGCCCATTATCGCACACCACCAGGCCGGGCTTGAGGCTCACTGACAGCAACCACTCATCGGTCTGTTGTTCCATGTCCCTCCACAACTCCTGCGCGGTGTGGGGATTTTCCCCCAAACAGGAAAGTTTTAAAACTGCCTGCTGTCGTTTACCCCTGGCTGTGCTGAAGTTGGTGGTGAAGGTGTTACGCTGAATGGATGAGGAGGCGGTAGAGGATGAGGAAGCGGAGAAGGAGGAGTTAGCAACAGGAGGCAAACTGAAGCGCCCTGCAATCCTCGGTGGTGGAAGGACATGCGCCAAACCGCTATCTGCCTCAGGCCCAGCCGCCACTGCATTTACCCAGTGTGCTGTTAGGGAGATATAACGTCCCTGACCGTGCTTACTGGTCCACGCATCCGTAGTTAGGTGGACCTTGCCACAGATGGCGTTGCGCAGTGCACACCTGATTTTGTCCCCACCTGGTTGTGCAGGGAAGGGATGGCTCGCCTGGAAAAGTAGTGGCGGCTGGGCACGACGTACTGCGGGACAGCCAATGCCATCAGGCTTTTAAAACTCTGCGTCTCCACCAGACGGAATGACAGCATTTCAAAGGCCAGGAATTTTGAAATGCTGGCATTCAGGGCCAGGGATCGCGGGTGGCTAGGGGGGTACTTCCTCTTCCGCTCCAATGTTTGGGAGATAGAGAGCTGAACGCTTCCATGGGACATTGTGGAGATGGTTGGTGACCCAGGTGGTAGTGTTGCTGGCAGATCCTCTGTTTGCGGGGTGACAGGTGCCACTGTCACTACAGAGGTGGATGAAGAGGCCGAGACTGCAGCAGAAGAGGAAGCAGGAGGAGCCAGAGACGTTTCTTGGTTTTTGAGGTGTCTACTCCACTGCAGCTCGTGCTTTGCACTTAGATGCCTGGTCATGCAGCTTGTGCTCAGGTTGAGAACGTTTATGCCTCGCTTCAGGCTCTGATTGCACAGCGTGCAAACCACTCGTGTCTTGTCATCAACACACTGTGTGAAGAACTGCCACGCTAGGGAAGTCCTTGGACCTGGCTTTGGTGTGCTCGGTCCCTTGCTGCGTTGGGCAGTAGCAGATGTACTGTCTAGGGGACGAATGCTCCGTTTTTGCACCCTGCTCCCTCTTCTGCTGTGCTGGTGGCTCTGTGCGACCACCGCCTCTTCCTCCGAACTACACTGGTCACCTGCATAACGTTGATTCCATGTGGGGTCGAGGACCTCATCGTCCTCCACATCATCTTCCACCCAGTCTTCACCCCTGCCCTCCATGTCTGTCTGCACAATTGCGAAAGCAGCAGCAGTTGGCACCTGTGTTTCGTCATCATCCGAGACGTGCTGCGATGGTCCTCCCATGTACCCATCATGAAACATGAGTGGTTGGGCATCGGTGCACTCAATCTCTTCCACTTCTGGGGCAGGGCTAGGTGGATGGCCCTGGGAAACCCTGCTAACAGAGTCATCGAAAAGCAGAAGAGACTGCTGCATGATTTGGGGCTCAGACTGCTTGGCTGATTTGCAAGGGGGTGAGGTGAAAGACTGATGGACATGGGCTTCAGGTGCCAACTCTGATCTTTCATCAGAAGAGTGGGTGGGAGACAATGTGAAGGAACCCGAGGCACTGTCAGCAACCCAATATACTATCGCCTGTACTTGTCCTGGCCTAAACCTTTGTTCAGCCTCATTAGGCGCGACAAAATACCGCCGCAGGCTCGGTCGCCTACTCGCACCTGAGGAAGGTGTTTCACTTGTGCGTGTAGCTGGCACAGATCCACCACGTCCTCTCCCCGCAACAGGAGCTCCACCAGCAGCACCACGACCGGGGCCACCAGGTCCCTTTGACCTTCCCCTCATATTTTCCAAATTTAGGATCTTGCCCTAAATGGCGTTTTTTGGAAGACCACAACACACCCACAGTACGTAATGGCTGAAACGCACAGCTACAGAACTGCAGAAAATGCTATTCAAAAAAAAAAAGGTTGTTTTTTTTAGTATAGCACAGTACAAGGAAAATATATAGAAATTGTTTATTTCACACACCTCCAGATGTGTATTTCACACTGCAAAATATTTTCTGTGGCCCTAAATGGCGTTTTTTGGAAGAGCACAACACAACCACAGTATTTAACCACTGAATCGCACAGCTATAGAAGTGCAGAGAATGCTATTCAAAAAAAATGTTGTTTTTTTTTAGTATAGCACTGTACAATATATAGAAATTGTTTATTTTACACACCTCCACATGTGTATTTCACACTGCAATTTATTTTCTGTGGCCCTAAATGGCGTTTTTTGGAAGAGCACAACAACCCCAACAGTATATAACCGCTGAATCGCACAGCTGCAGAGGCCAGAGAATGCTATTCAAAAATAATGTTGTTTTTTCACACACCTCCAGATGTGTATTTCACACTGCAAAATATTTTCTGTGGCCCTAAATGGCGTTTTTTACAAGAGCACAACAACCCCAACAGTATATAACCGCTGAATCGCACAGCTGCAGAGGCCAGAGAATGCTTTTTAAAAATAATGTTGTTTTTTCACACACCTCCAGATGTGTATTTCACACTGCAAAATATTTTCTGTGGCCCTAAATGGCGTTTTTTGGAAGAGCACAACACAACCACAGTATTTAACCACTGAATCGCACAGCTATAGAAGTGCAGAGAATGCTATTCAAAAAAAATGTTTTTTTTTTTAGTATAGCACTGTACAATATATAGAAATTGTTTATTTTACACACCTCCAGATGTGTATTTCACACTGCAAAATATTTTCTGTGGCCCTAAATGGCGTTTTTTGCCAGACCACAACACACCCACAGCACGTAACCGCTGAATCGCACAGCTACAGAAAATGCTATTCAAAAAAAAAGGTTGTTTTTTTAGTATAGCACTGTACAAGAAGAATATATAGAAATTGTTTATTTTACACACCTCCAGATGTGTATTTCACACTGCAAAATATTTTCTGTGGCCCTAAATGGCATTTTTTGGAAGAGCACAACACACCCACAGTATTTAACCACTGAATCGCACAGCTATAGAAGTGCAGAGAATGCTATTAAAAAAAAATTTTGTTTTTTTTAGTATAGCACTGTACAATATATAGAAATTGTTTATTTTACACACCTCCACATGTGTATTTCACACTGCAAAATATTTTCTGTGGCCCTAAATGGCGTTTTTTTCCAGACCACAACACACCCACAGCACGTAACCGCTGAATCGCACAGCTACAGAAAATGCTATTCAAAAAAAAAGGTTGTTTTTTTTAGTATAGCACTGTACAAGAAGAATATATAGAAATTGTTTATTTTACACACCTCCAGATGTGTATTTCACACTGCAAAATATTTTCTGTGGCCCTAAATGGCGTTTTTTTGCCAGACCACAACACACCCACAGCACGTAACCGCTGAATCGCACAGCTACAGAAAATGCTATTCAAAAAAAAAGGTTGTTTTTTTTAGTATAGAACTGTACAAGAAGAATATATAGAAATTGTTTATTTTACACACCTCCAGATGTGTATTTCACACTGCAAAATATTTTCTGTGGCCCTAAATGGTGTTTTTTGGAAGAGCACAACACACCCACAGTATTTAACCACTGAATCGCACAGCTATAGAAGTGCAGAGAATGCTATTCAAAAAAATGTTGTTTTTTTAGTATAGCACTGTACAATATATAGAAATTGTTTATTTTACACACCTCCACATGTGTATTTCACACTGCAATTTATTTTCTGTGGCCCTAAATGGCGTTTTTTGGAAGAGCACAACAACCCCAACAGTATATAAGCGCTGAATCGCACAGCTGCAGAGGCCAGAGAATGCTATTCAAAAATAATGTTGTTTTTTCACACACCTCCAGATGTGTATTTCACACTGCAAAATATTTTCTGTGGCCCTAAATGGCGTTTTTTGCAAGAGCACAACAACCCCAACAGTATATAACCGCTGAATCGCACAGCTGCAGAGGCCAGAGAATGCTATTCAAAAATAATGTTGTTTTTTCACACACCTCCAGATGTGTATTTCACACTGCAAAATATTTTCTGTGGCCCTAAATGGCGTTTTTTGCAAGAGCACAACAACCCCAACAGTATATAACCGCTGAATCGCACAGCTGCAGAGGCCAGAGAATGCTTTTTAAAAATAATGTTGTTTTTTCACACACCTCCAGATGTGTATTTCACACTGCAAAATATTTTCTGTGGCCCTAAATGGCGTTTTTTGGAAGAGCACAACACAACCACAGTATTTAACCACTGAATCGCACAGCTATAGAAGTGCAGAGAATGCTATTCAAAAAAAATGTTGTTTTTTTTAGTATAGCACTGTACAATATATAGAAATTGTTTATTTTACACACCTCCACATGTGTATTTCACACTGCAATTTATTTTCTGTGGCCCTAAATGGCGTTTTTTGGAAGAGCACAACAACCCCAACAGTATATAACCGCTGAATCGCACAGCTGCAGAGGCCAGAGAATGCTATTCAAAAATAATGTTGTTTTTTCACACACCTCCAGATGTGTATTTCACACTGCAAAATATTTTCTGTGGCCCTAAATGGCGTTTTTTGCAAGAGCACAACAACCCCAACAGTATATAACCGCTGAATCGCACAGCTGCAGAGGCCAGAGAATGCTATTCAAAAATAATGTTGTTTTTTCACACACCTCCAGATGTGTATTTCACACTGCAAAATATTTTCTGTGGCCCTAAATGGCGTTTTTTGCAAGAGCACAACAACCCCAACAGTATATAACCGCTGAATCGCACAGCTGCAGAGGCCAGAGAATGCTTTTTAAAAATAATGTTGTTTTTTCACACACCTCCAGATGTGTATTTCACACTGCAAAATATTTTCTGTGGCCCTAAATGGCGTTTTTTGGAAGAACACAACACAACCACAGTATTTAACCACTGAATCGCACAGCTATAGAAGTGCAGAGAATGCTATTCAAAAAAAATGTTGTTTTTTTTAGTATAGCACTGTACAATATATAGAAATTGTTTATTTTACACACCTCCACATGTGTATTTCACACTGCAATTTATTTTCTGTGGCCCTAAATGGCGTTTTTTGGAAGAGCACAACAACCCCAACAGTATATAACCGCTGAATCGCACAGCTGCAGAGGCCAGAGAATGCTATTCAAAAATAATGTTGTTTTTTCACACACCTCCAGATGTGTATTTCACACTGCAAAATATTTTCTGTGGCCCTAAATGGCGTTTTTTGCAAGAGCACAACAACCCCAACAGTATATAACCGCTGAATCGCACAGCTGCAGAGGCCAGAGAATGCTATTCAAAAATAATGTTGTTTTTTCACACACCTCCAGATGTGTATTTCACACTGCAAAATATTTTCTGTGGCCCTAAATGGCGTTTTTTGCAAGAGCACAACAACCCCAACAGTATATAACCGCTGAATCGCACAGCTGCAGAGGCCAGAGAATGCTTTTTAAAAATAATGTTGTTTTTTCACACACCTCCAGATGTGTATTTCACACTGCAAAATATTTTCTGTGGCCCTAAATGGCGTTTTTTGGAAGAGCACAACACACCCACAGTATTTAACCACTGAATCGCACAGCTATAGAAGTGCAGAGAATGCTATTCAAAAAAAATGTTGTTTTTTTTAGTATAGCACTGTACAATATATAGAAATTGTTTATTTTACACACCTCCACATGTGTATTTCACACTGCAATTTATTTTCTGTGGCCCTAAATGGCGTTTTTTGGAAGAGCACAACAACCCCAACAGTATATAACCGCTGAATCGCACAGCTGCAGAGGCCAGAGAATGGTATTCAAAAATAATGTTGTTTTTTCACACACCTCCAGATGTGTATTTCACACTGCAAAATATTTTCTGTGGCCCTAAATGGCGTTTTTTGCAAGAGCACAACAACCCCAACAGTATATAACCGCTGAATCGCACAGCTGCAGAGGCCAGAGAATGCTTTTTAAAAATAATGTTGTTTTTTCACACACCTCCGGATGTGTATTTCACACTGCAAAATATTTTCTGTGGCCCTAAATGGCGTTTTTTGGAAGAGCACAACACAACCACAGTATTTAACCACTGAATCGCACAGCTATAGAAGTGCAGAGAATGCTATTCAAAAAAAATGTTGTTTTTTCACACACCTCCAGATGTGTATTTCACACTGCAAAATATTTTCTGTGGCCCTAAATGGCGTTTTTTGCAAGAGCACAACAACCCCAACAGTATATAACCGCTGAATCGCACAGCTGCAGAGGCCAGAGAATGGTATTCAAAAATAATGTTGTTTTTTCACACACCTCCAGATGTGTATTTCACACTGCAAAATATTTTCTGTGGCCCTAAATGGCGTTTTTTGCAAGAGCACAACAACCCCAACAGTATATAACCGCTGAATCGCACAGCTGCAGAGGCCAGAGAATGCTTTTTAAAAATAATGTTGTTTTTTCACACACCTCCAGATGTGTATTTCACACTGCAAAATATTTTCTGTGGCCCTAAATGGCGTTTTTTGGAAGAGCACAACACAACCACAGTATTTAACCACTGAATCGCACAGCTATAGAAGTGCAGAGAATGCTAATCAAAAAAAATGTTGTTTTTTTTAGTATAGCACTGTACAATATATAGAAATTGTTTATTTTACACACCTCCACATGTGTATTTCACACTGCAATTTATTTTCTGTGGCCCTAAATGGCGTTTTTTGGAAGAGCACAACAACCCCAACAGTATATAACCGCTGAATCGCACAGCTGCAGAGGCCAGAGAATGCTATTCAAAAATAATGTTGTTTTTTCACACACCTCCAGATGTGTATTTCACACTGCAAAATATTTTCTGTGGCCCTAAATGGCGTTTTTTGGAAGAGCACAACACACCCAACAGTATATAACCGCTGAATCGCACAGCTGCAGAGAATGCTATTCAAAAAAAAGTTTTTTTTTTTTTTTAGTATAGCATAGTACAAGAAAAATATATAGAAATTGGTTATTTCACACAACTAGAGATATACACTGCAAAATATTTTTTTTGCCCAAAAATAGGTCTTTTTTGCGCACAACAAAGTGCCTTTTTTTTTTTTTGCAACAGCACAATAAAGTGCCTTTTTTTTTTTTTTTGGGGCCCAAAAATGGGTCTTTTTAGCAAAAGCACAATAAAGTGCTTTTTTTTTTCTGCCCGAAATGGGTCTTTTAGCAAGAGCACAATACAGCCACAGTATGGAATAGGTGTATCACTCAACGTAATGCAGTGCTGGTGCACTGAGCTTGCAACACAAACAGATAAACCTATGCAGATCGCTGAGCTATTATATCTCTCAATCTGGACTCCTATCTAAATCTCTCTCCCTGAAAGCACAAACAGGATCCTGCCCCTACACTACACTACACTGTCTCTCTATCTTTTCTATCAGTAGATTGCAGAATCAGGACTAACTCCTATCATATAATTCTCTCCCTCACAGCAACAGCAGCCAGGATCCTTTCCCTACACTGTCTAAAAGCAGAGTGATGATCTGTGCTGTGTGCCTCTTGCTTATATAGAAGCTGGTCACATGCTGGGTCACATGTTGCACTGACCAATCACAGCCATGCCATTAGTAGGCATGGCTATGATGGCTTCTAAGGGCACACCAGCTAATCAAATGGTGATTGGCTGGCCCCTGAAGCATTTCTAACTGCGCCATTAAATTCCCGAATCCGGACCCGAACCCGGACTTTAGCGCAAAATCCGGGTCCGGGTCCGGGGTCGGGAAAACGCCAAAATTCGGTACGGACCCGAACTTTACAGTTCGGGTCCGCTCAACACTAGTGAGGACCTATACTGCAGCCTGCAGCACACTGCGCCCAAAGGCGATATCCTCTTACATCCAACTAATAGAATTTAGTGAATGTGTGGACTGAAGACCAAGTTGCGGCCTTGTAGATCTGAGCCATGGAGGCTTGGTGATGCACTGCCCAAGAAGCATTGACTGCCCTGGTAGAGTGCATCTCCTACAAGCCATGAGCTTGAACAATAACCTGCCAAATCCACTTTGAAATAGTAGATTTTGATGCTGCCTGACCCTTCTTGGGCCCTTCCGGCAGAAAAAAACAAAACAACCGTTCTCCGAATCTGAGCAGTAGCCTTAAGATAGAACGTAACTGCTCTCACTACACATCTTGGTTCAAATGAAAACTTGATACTACCTTAGGAAGAAAGGTCGAATGAGGACGTAAAACCACTCTATCCTTATGAATAATCAAATATGGCTCCTTACAGGAAAGAGCAGCTAATTCTGACACCCTTCTAGCCGAGGATATGGCTACAAAAAAAGCCAACTTCCTAGTCAAAAGGACTAAGGGAATCTGAAGTAAAGGCTCAAAGGGCTGTTTTTGCAATGCTGATAGGACCAAATTCAAGTCCCATGGACATAAGGGGGATTTAACCGGTGGATTGATCCAAATACCCCTTGGAGAAATGCTTGAACTAAGGAGTGCGTAGCCAGTGGCCTTTGAAACAATATAGATAAGGCCGAAATCTGACTCTTGATAGTACTCAAGGCTAGCTTCATGTCTACACCCAATTGTAGAAAATCAAGAATTCTACCTATGACATATTTACGTGGGTGCCAACCTCTGGACTCACACCAAGATACATATGCCTTCCAGACTCTATAGTATTAAAGTCTGGAGGCTTAATTAAGGTAGACACTACTGAACCAGAGAGTCCCGACTCTTTAGAATGTGGGATTCAATAGCCAAACCGTTAAATTTAGAGTTTGTAAAGAAGGATGGAATATTGGGCCTTGTGAGAGTAGGTCTGGTCGAAGTGGCAGGGTCCATGGATCTCCCGCGGACATCCTTGTAATCTCTGCGTACCAGGACCTTCTGGGCCATGCCGGTGCTACAAGAATCACTGGCTTTTTCTCTATCCTGATCCTGCAAAGGAGGCATGGCAATAGTTGCATTGGGGGGAACGCATAAATCAGTGAAAACTGATCCCAAGGGATTACCAACGCATCCGTCCCGAATGCAAGTGGGTCCCTTGTTCAGGACACAAAGTTGTTCACTTTGTTGTTGAATCTGGAGGCCAAAAGATCTAGGGTTCGGGGTCCCCCACATTTGACAAATGACCAGGAAGATGTCGGGGTGAAGAGCCCATTCCCCTGGAAATAATTGTTGGCGACTTAAGAAGTCTGCCCGCCAATTTTCTATCCCAGGAATGAAGATTGCAGATATGCAAGGAACATGCTTCTCTGCCCAGACCAGGATCTGGTTTACCTCCTTCTGGGCAGCGAGACTTCTGGTGCCCCCTTGATGATTGATATAAGTCACAACTGTGGCATTGTCAGATTGAATCCTGATAGGGTAACCCCGTAATTCGGACGTCCAGGCCCTCAGGGCTAGACAAGCTGCCCGAATTTCCAGGATGTTGATGGGCAAGGTCCTTTCGAAAACCGACCATTTCAGAGTTATTGGGAAATCCAAAGCTTGGACTTTCTTGTTCCAAACGGAGAGGATGGTATTTTGTAACATCCTTGAATGAAATTGGGGATAAGGGATGGCTTCGAATGAGGCCATCATCTTCCCCAACAAGTGCATGCACAGGCGAATGGAGGGATCTCTTTTTGATCTGACTAACTGGATCAACTCTCTCAAGGAAGAGATCTTTGCCTGGGGCAGAAAAACTGTCTTTTGGTCTGTATCGAGGACCAGACCTAAATACTCCAACCTCTTTACCGGTTGTAGGGACGATTTTTCCAGATTGAGAATCCACCCCAAAGATTCCAGGTAATTGACCGTGCTTCGCACAGCCTGGTTTAGACTGGCTGCTGACTGATCTACCAGTAGTAAATCGTCCAAGTATGCCATTATCGTCACCCCCTGAACCCTTAGTCTGGCTAAGAGTGGGGCCAGAACCTTTGTAAACACCCAAGGTGCAGTGGCCAGCCCGAAGGGTAAGGCCACGAACTGAAAATGGCGCTGCTCCACCTCGAACCGCAGTAATTTTTGGTGAGCGGGAAAAATAGGCACATGCAGATAAGCGTCCTTGATGTCGATTGATGCCAATAGTTCTACCCCCCGTAAGGTGGAGACTACCGACCGGATTGACTCTGTACGAAAGGAGCGGATATTCAGAAACTGGTTTAGACCATTGAGGTCTAGGATGTGTCTGTTATGCCCGTTTGGCTTTGGCACTGTAAAAAAGTTTGAATAGAAACCTAACCCGTGTTCCTCTATGGGAACTTCCATGATTACTCCCTGGGACAGCAGTCGGTCCAATGCCAGAAAGAGAGATGTTTCTTTACTGGATCTTTTGGAACCCCTGATCTCAGAAATTGAGGTGGAGGAAGCTCTCGCAACTCCAGCTTGTAATCCAGAGACACAGTGGAGAGGACCCATTTGTCCTGGATTGGCTCCTGCCAAGCCCCCGCAAACAAACTAAGCCTTCCCCCCACCCGAACGAGTGGGGGCATCTCTTCATAATGCAGATTTGGGGTTCGGCTTAGGCTTTCGTCCCCAGGGTTTCTTGTGACCCTGGGTTTGACCCTGAGTCTTCCCTCCAGGTCCTGACCGGGAAGGCCGTCAGAACTGCTTAGAGGCCGATGTCCCTGGGACCGGCCAAAACTGGCAAAAGAGTATATTTCCCGTTAGAGATTCTTTGTATAGATTTGTCCAAATCTTCACCAAACAATCGTTCCCCATGGAACGGAAATCCAGCCAAGAGCTTTTTACAAGGTGTCTCGGCTGACCAATTTTTCAACCACAGGAGCCTCTACGCATGTGTACCAATAGGAGCATAAGGCGAGAAGCCTGATGAATTGAATCTTTTTTTTTTAACAATAGAATGAATTGAATCTTTGATGGCATCAACCGCAAAACATAATGCCTTCGACAAGTCGGCTAGATCCTGTGCCTGCTGACGTGACTTTCTCAAGGGCATAGGAGCTGAGTGACTAGACTGAGCCTAAATACTTCCTGGTAGTTATAGAGACCGAATGCTAATTGATTCAAATGCTAAACATATGCAAATTAGTGAAGTAAGAGCAGGGAGATCTGGGAGGACAACAGAATGCCCCAAACTCTCACTAAACTCAGTGGTGTTCTAAAAACAGAGGAATACCTCTATGACTACCAGTAAGTATTTAGGCTCAGTCTAGTCACTCAGCTCCTACGCCCTTGAGAAAGTCACGTGAGAAGTGACGCAACGCGTCGGGAGGAGGAGCTAAGTGACGTTGACTTCCGGTTTGCGGCCGTGACTGGAAGTGCTTGTACTCTGACAGCGTTTTTGTTTGTTTGGCGTTCTTTGACCATTGTTTTTATCTGATATTTTTTAATAAACGCCTATATCTGCTTTTTAAACGTATTTTACCATGGAGTCCCTCTCTTTTTGTTCTTGAGCTGTGGATTGAAGGGACTATAGACCCCAGATATATTCTGGTGGCAGTGGTGAAGGAGCCTGCAGTCATCCTCTGTGGAGTTTATGCTGGAGATCGGTAAGAGCTTTGTCTGACTGCTTCAGCCAATCAGGGCTTGCAATGCACTGTTTAGCGCCACAATGCATTGTGGTCGGTTCGGGGGGCCGAACAAACGGTCAAATGGCCCGTTTGTTCGGATGTTCGCCAAACGTCCGAGCAACTAATGTTCGACCCGAACTTATGCTCAGGCCGAACCGTTTGCCCATCTCTAGTCATGACATCACTTCCAGTTTAAAGAAGACTTAAAGGCGCCAGATTAAAAAAAATAACAGTATTCAAAACAGCCAAACTTGGCATTTTTAATGCTTTCAAGTGCAAAAGAGGGATTTGGGGTTTTATAGACCCCAAATTCCTCCATAAAGAGTACCTGTCACTGCCTATTACTGTCATAAGGGATGTTTACATTCCTTCTGACAGCAATAAAAGTGATCAGGATTTTTTTTTTCAAAGGGACAGTGTAAAGAAATAAATAATAATTTAAAAAAAACGTAAGCACACCATCCCTCTGTACTTACACAGCAAGGGGGGAGGGGGCTATGTAATATGCAGGGGGGGCTGTGTAATGTAAAGGGGGTCAGAAGAGCAGGGCTGTGTAATGTAAAGGGGTTCAGAGGTGCGGGGGCTGTGTAATGTAAAGGGGTGCAGGGGGCCGTGTAATGTAAAGGGGGCCAGAGGTGCAGTTAGCTGTGTAATGTAAAGGGAGCCAGAGGTGTGGGGGCTGTGTAATGTTATCTTCATTTATTAGCAGGTGAATATGGCCCTCCATGCATTCATATACATTGAATCCGGCCCCCTAAGTGGAAAAAGGTTGCTGACCCCTGACATAGTGTATGGCCAGCTTTGCACCATCAAGCAGTTATTTTTTTCTTTTGCTGGATATTTGGAGAGATTTCCCTCTACTTCCTGTTTCAGAGATGTAGCGCACCCCCTAATGAGTCAGTCCTCAGTCCTCCCCGACTTTAACACTCACCAGCCCACCTGGCTGTCTTTTCCCTGGAGATCTTCCGGACGTGCTCACTGGCTCCTGATGCCCTCACACCTTCTCCCGTGCCACTGGACAGGATTTTTCCTTCACCTGATATCCCAGGCTCGAGGTCACCCCCCCCCCCCAGACTAGGAGGTTACCCTCAAGGGCCCACCGACAGCTTTTTCAGTCTTTTTTTATTTGTTTAGCAAAAAATAAAAACCCCAGTGGTGATCAAATGCCACCAGAAGAAAGCTCTATTTGTGGGAACAAAATGATAAAAAAAAATTGGGGTACAGTGTTGCATGACCACACAATTGTCATTTAAAATGCGACAGCACTAAAAGCTGAAAATTGGCCTGGGCAGGAAGGGGGGAAAGTGCCCTGTATTGAAGTGGTTAAGGTTAGGTTTTGATAAGAGAGGGGGAGATGCTTTTGCAATCTGGCACTGAAGGAAATGTAAGTACAAATCTAAACCATGGAACAGGGATGTAATCTGGTTGTGTAGTATCACACCTCCCAACTTTCCTTCATTTGGAAAGACTGTCCACCTGTTGGAACCAAATCCCTCTGTCCCTCTTTCCTTCTCAGTTGTCACTGATTTTGAACAGATGTGTAGGCCTCTATAATAAATGCAATATGCAACTACCAAAGGTGTTCCACTACACTAAACCTTTTACACAAATATTTTTATCATCACATTATTGTTTGAAAAAGCCAGTATAAAGGAGACATAGTGATGAAAAAAAAAACACTTTTGTGTTTAACCCATCATTTTTTGCTTATTGATTCTCATGGGCCACATAATTGGGGGCCTGGCAGAGTATCCTTTATTTACACACTTTGTGGTAAAGGGTGTCACTTGTTCCCATCTCAGAAAGTTGTGTAGCGGGTGGTTACATTTAGGGGAAGTATCTGAGTGGTAAAAAGGCTCAGGTATGCTAATTGTTAGGGTTTGTGGACCATTTTTGCTCGTGGAGGATATCAATGGTGTCCAGTTCCCTGCGGCCTATAGGCGGCGCTGTCGCCATAGGCCGGGGGTTGAACCACCATTGGAGGGTTGTGCCTTTTTGTGTCCCCTCACGGCAGTAGTACGGCGGGGCGGGGAACCTGCCGTGCCTGCCGGGAGAGGATATAAGAGGGGCAGACATCTTCCGGTCGAAGTCCGAGCCCCAGGCACCTTCAGCCTGGGGGCTGCCGTTCGTGACACCCAGGTGCCCTTGGCCTGGGTGTGTGTGAGGATAGTCTCCGGGTGCTCCTAGGCCCGGAGACTGAACTGCTGTTCCATCCCCAGACACCTAAGGTCTGGGGGTGAGGTACTTTTGAGAGGGCCGGGGACTCAGCGACCTTCGGCTGAGTTCCGCGAGGGATCGAGGGCTCCCAGGGATCCGCCTCGTGGGGGGACCCGTATCCAGGATCGAGGAGGCCAGGGAGGTGACCCTTTCTGAAGACCCAGCGCAGAGTCGTGGTGACAGAAGGGGCCTCTGGTATCTCTCCGGAGGGATGTTTTCTCCCTACAGAGGCCTAACTATTCAAGGAAGGAAAAGTGCATGTTCTGTAGGCCATAGTGGCAGTGACTCTACGCACACCAGGTCAGTGGCAGTGACTACAACTATTCATCAAGTCAGTGGCAGTGACTGTGCACCAAGCTGTTCGTGCTAATCAGAACAGTGCCCCCCTAATCAACGCTGAGTTTGTGCCTGGACCTCTTCCCACCTTATCTGAACTGTTCTTGTCCAACCTGTCTGCTCTCACAGAGACTGTTTATCGTTCTCATAAATAAATACTGAGTTGGACTCTCAGATGGTGTGGACAGTCGTTTTACTGTGGAGAAATAAAGGACTTGTTTCTGGCTACCGCAGAAGCGAGATCAGCTCGGGAAGAGTCTAACACCAACTGCAGGCAGGCCCGAGAAACTAACACCACTCAACCTCCCCATCCAGGAGGGTACGGGCTTGTGGTGTGGTGTGCCTCAGTCTTTCCTGTGGAGGAGCCAATAAGAGAAAAGCAGGTAAAGTTTGGGGTTGGTGCGCTACAGTTGGAAGGTATGCAGTATGGGTAATCTGTATAAAAAAAAGAACTGGCTGGACAAAAATACAAATCCCATGGCAGATAATACAGTTTACATGTAGGCAGATGCAGTCTACTTTCTCCACTGTAGGTGGTGCTCAACTGCAGCAGCATTGCAGGGGGATAGGAAGTCAAGAGGAACATGGTTCCTCTATGGTTTCCTGAGTCACTGGGGAAGCTATTAGATTGGATGCTGTCACCTCATGTGACTCTACCAGCCATCCTGGGTCGGGCAGAGCCTATATAGGACCCTGGCTCCCAGGCTTGGTGCGCATTTCACATGTAGGTAGTGTAGGGACAGGTCACCCGTCTGACCGGGACAGTGATTAGCAGCAGAAAGAGGTTCCAGATGAGTAGAAAAAGAATAGGGATATGCCATCCTACCTGGAGACCTCCACATTTAGGGTATGGCTCAGCCAGGCCACATTCCACCCCTCAAAATAGAAGCTGTCGTGTTCCCAGTCAGACGCCTTTCTGCAAGGTTTGTTGTGAATTACTGGATTCTGCATAATACAATTTTTGTTCTTTACAACCGGAGTCTGTGTAATTACTGACACCTCCCCACAAACATATATATTTCATCTGTGTATTTATCTCTTTGCCTGATGTCCTGCTTTTGGTTTTCTATTGAATTTTTTTTGTTGCTGTACAATACATCAAATTTATTGAACTTAACTGGGTGTGTGTTTATATAGACAAATTCATTTTAAGCAGGCATTTACTGTACTTTATCAGTTTTATTAATATTATCAGAAACAATTGAGTACTGTCCGTGATTCTTTTTTTTATTTGCACTAACATACAAATTTTCAGGACAAGCGTTTGGGGCTTGTCCTGAAAAATTGTATGTTCGTGCAATATAAAAAAGTATCACGGACAGTACTTAATTGTTTCTGTCACAAGTGCACTAATACGGCTGCAATCACCTCATTAACGAAACTCTGATTTGCAGATACAAAATAAGTTAAATATGGGAATTATGAATACATTTCACAATATTCTAAATGCACAATGAACTTGGTTAGGGAGACTGTTTTCTTTTAGGTTTGTCACTAATGTTTCTAGAGTCTCTAATGCAACATCCCCTTATAAAATGTCCAGCGAAGAACAATTCACATTTCATTGCTGCCCCCTTCTACCTAGCAACCCTGTGAACATAGCAGGAAACGAAACGGGAACCATCTGGCATATGTTTTAATGTTTACCATGTTTAAGAAAGCTCTAATTACTAAGGCTAGAGTGACTCCTGAATTTTTTCGTTGTGAGATCACCAGAGACAGGTCCTATACACAGTCATGTCTGGTTATAGAGTTTTAGTTTATAGTAGCGCTGTATGCGTACCCAGGGAAATTTTAACATAAAATATGAGGTGCACCACTAGTCTGAAATGTGTAGTGTTTATTACGCTGCAGTTTGCTAGCCTGTCACTATCTGCAGTTCTAGATTTAAGATTGAATGTTACAAATGTCATGCGAAAAACCTTCAGCATTCAATTTTGAAACAAGTGTAATTTCATGAACAAAAACCACATTCACCATTAGAAATTTGTTGGTTCGAAAAAAAAAAAATCCTTCTTGTTCCTTCAAATTTTCTCACTACTGTGGTTGCAAAACGAACACCGGTCACCCAACTAACAATAAAAAAAAAAAAGAAAGGGCAGTCTTGAAACAAACATTTTTAAACACATTTCTTCCAGTGTATGGCCAGGTTTAGTCTGCTGTTTTATGGGTTTCATGCTTGATTGTTATTGTTGATCCTGTTCAGCAGTGCAACCGCTTTCAGATTCTGTACATCTTTACTAGTCCATGTGATGTCCCAGCGGCCTATGGGTGCGCTACGTACCAAGTGCAGGGTTCAGGGGTGCGCTATGCACTGAGTGCAGTTTCAAAGGTTCCCCTATACACAGAGTGCAGAGTTTAGGGGTGCAGGGTTGGGGAGTGCGCTACATACAGAGTGCAGGGTTTAGGGGTGTGCTTTGCAGTGTGCAGGGTTTAGTTCTCTTTTACAGGCTGTCCACATCTTATTTCCAACCCTATTCAACTCTGACCTTTGCATCGCTCTCCCCATCCCCCACCCCTGCACACATCTCCCTCCACAGCCCTCATCTCACCTCCCTTCCCCACACACACACAAAAGCTTCCTTGCATCTCATCCAGTATCTCACGGCAGTGTGGCCAGCTGTCTCTCTCCTCTCTTGCAGGTAGATCATTGGTTGACATCTGTGCACTCGAGCACAGATGGGGATCACAGTGCAGCTTACCATGTAATGCCCCATCCCACACTGCACCTGCATCTCCCTTGTTCCAACGGTGAATGCACAGCAGGCAGGGATCTTTGAGCCACCGAGAGGAAAGCTGTCCTTGAAAACACAGAAGGCTTCTGTGTTTACAAGTGTAGCGGGGTCTCCTTTAAGACTCTCTGGACTACCTTACCCAGAACCCCGTTTGGCTCCCAGGGTGCATTGTTGCCACTGCAGAGACTTATAGGTGGGATTATAAAGGGAAGGGGCGAGGCTGAGCTCATTCTCTTTGGACACGAGACTTCGATCGAGAGGTCCTCCTGTGCGGATCTGCTGGAGTGCAAGGCCTGAAGCCTGGGGCCTTGCGCAGCTGCTAAAGAACCTTCCACCCCACTGTGAGCCTGGGTGGCATCTGACTTTGTTTATCCTCAACTTCTGTTGGATCGGAGACCCGACCGCTGCAGATGGTGTGTGTGTGTGGAGACACAGCAGGTGGAAGTCCCGGACTGGGATCGCGTCCAGAGGGGTGAGCGAGCACATGCTCAATCCAAGCACGTTGTACTGTCATTAGGCCTTCAGACTGCCTTGGCCTAGCGGCCTTTATTTGATGTTGCACCGGAGACCTATAGTGGAACTGAGTTAAACGGTCTCCAGTGAAGTGTTCCTTGTTGCTGATTAACCTGTGGATTATAAATTGTTCCTGAATGTGCACCTCCAGTCAAGATTTTGCATGCGAAGAAATCATCTCCTGAGAGACTGAGTATAGATCCTGTGTCAGGCCTGACCAGTTAGATAGTTTTCTTTAGTTGCTGCGCCACAGGGTGCCTGGTGAACTACTATCATACATAGTCCATGCGTAGTATGTTATTCAGTGCAGGGCTCTGCAAGTAATTCATGTGGTTTGTTAACTGTTCTTTTACTTATAGAAAAGTAAACTTGTTATACTTTAATATTCTGCATTGGTGTCTGAATTTTACCATAGAGTATAAGAGATATTACCCTAGACTAACTGTGCCAGAGTGGGTCGAGTAAATTGCTGGGGGTTGGCGGTGCTGTGTGCAGGGCCTGAGACCAAATTCAGCGGCTCTCTTAGCTGGGGGTGCGCTACATAAGTAACAGTGGTGAGCGGGGAATGCAGGGTGAGAGCCAGAGGAGGTGGATTGGAGTTCCACCATGATCCGGCTGAAAAAAAAAGCCCTGGGTGCAAGGGCTTCATGAAATGGCCTGGCAGGCTGCATTCAGGCCGCGGGCCTTGTGTTTAACACATGTGCTCTATGACTAAGCACTGTGGGTGGAGTGAAACACATCAGAGGGCGTGGCCTGGGGGGCCTAGACTGAAGCTGCTTTCTGTCTTAATGTAGCTCATGGGCTATCAGGAGTGTGGCTTCTCTTATATTAATAAAATGTCCAGTCATTTGCATTTTCACTGCATAACCACCACTCCAGCACAATTCTTCAGTTACAGGAACATTGCAGCACATTGGCAGTTTAGATTTACTGAAAACACAGTGCAGAGCACTCTCCACTTTCTCATCAGGGGAACACCTGATGAAGTCACGTGACTGTGACGAACACGCGTCGGGAACACTAAGGCACCGGAAGTGACGTGGGCGAGCTCGCTGCTCATGTTTTACATGCCTGTTTGATACTTTTTATTGTGAGTACCTTAATTTTACTTTTTGCAGTTACCAAATAAATACTTTGAAACTACTACACTATCGTGCATCCCTCTTTACATCTCATCATGCCCCACTGCAAGGCCCATTTGATGCAGACATACTAGGGACAAAAAAGGGGACTCTGATTGCAGATAGGAGATACACACCAGCGGAGCCAGAGACGCCAGACTGGGAGATTGCCAGGAGACATATTGGGTCCATACAAAGATATACCCACATGCTGTTACCTTACAGCAGTAAGGTAAGGGGACATCCACATATTACGCTGTGCAGGAGCCAGGAAGTCACCTGTCATCAGCACTCCATGCCAGAGAGTTATCACCAGCACCGGCACTTTATTCTTGTTTACTGACACTGTATATATATACAGTCACCTATTCATCCAGCAATTATATTTTATGGACATTATTTTTGTTACCTGCTCATTCTACCTGCTTTTTTTACTCATGTAAAGTTGTCTTACATATGATAAGCATTTGGTACGCCCTTACAGCCTTTGTAGGATTTAGCAGGAATTGCATTGTTCTATGCACTTTTACTGAGCACATCTGATATGCTTTTAAAGCCTTTTAGGATTTATTAGTGTAGTGGGGGTCTAAAATATAGGGGGAGTGCATGGGTGGTAGTATGACCCAATGCACCCTGATTGCTGGGGAATTAGAGACCATTTACTGTCTTGGAGGACTCTGGTGGTGTGAGGTTCCCTGTGGCCTGCAGGTGGCATTGTCGCCCTGGGCTGGGGTTGAACCCACACTGTAAGACTGTGCCTTTTTTGTCCTTTCCTGGTGCTTGTACAGCGGAGTGGGGCACCTGCTGTGACGCAGGAGGAGAGGGGATAAGAGGGGCGGACGCTCTGACCTTGGAGTTCAGAGTTCAGAGTCGGAGGACGCGGCTGCACTCAGGCACCCTCAGCCTGGGTGCTGGCGTTCCGGAATTCCGGGCCCAGGTGCCCTTGACCTGGCCGGAGCTGGAGATGGAGTCCATCTCAGGCACCTTTAGCCTAGGGTGAGGTACTATGGTGGAAGCCTGGAGCTCAGTACCTTCAACTGAGTTCTGCGAGGGTGGAGGAATCCAAGGGGGCCCTAATTCCTTGGGTGCCCGTGTCTGAGACGAGGAGGCCGGTGAGCGGAACTTCTCCGGAGAGTCCAGTGCAGCATTGCTGGTGACGGAGAGGCCTCCGGTAACTGTCTTGGACAGATGTCTTCCCCCCTGATAGGGGCTACGTTAGTGAAGGTAATCCATGTTCCTGTTCTATATAGTCAGTGGCAGTGACTATGCGCCACTGGTGACACCACAGTGGTTGGCTCTACAGTAAAGGATTGTGCCTCGACTTACTCCCCACAAATATTGAACTGTTCGTTGGGTCCCAATCTGTCTGTGTTGTATGACTATTTATCAGAGAAGAATAAATACGAGTTGGACTGTTTTCAATGTGTGGAACTTCGGTTAATGGAAGCAAACGGGGGGGGGGGGGGTCATTCAGTGAAGGTTTGACCCTAGGACACACACACAAAGCCCAATAGTTCTGGCCTTCACCTCTACACATTGGAGGACATGGGCCATGGTGTATCTCATCCTTCCCCCCAGCACTAAGCCCTAGACAAGACAGACAAGCCGAGAATGAGAAAGGGGTGAGAGGGGTGAGGTCGCTACACGTGGGGGCATCGTGTCCGGGATGTGTGTTGTGTCTGAATTTGAACTTTGCTGTCCGGAGGAGTTCCGAGTAGGTCGGCCATATTGGCCAACGCGCCACGAGGCAAACCATAGCTGCGCAGTTCATGGGCAGGAGAAGAAAAAGCCTGCGAACAAGTGCAGAGTGTGGGAGGAGTCTGGCCATGTGGAAGGACTCACGTGGAGATTCCGGCGCATAGTGGTCAGTGCGCATTGGAGCAGCAAACAGTCAGGATGGCTTCATATACCCCGTGGATTTCTGCTTCTTCCATCACGGAGATGACTTCCTTTGCTGCCCAGATTATGGATACGGGAATAAGACTAAGGCCCCGGGGGCAGTTGGCTCTGTATACCTGCAGAGACATAGAGGCCCTCGGTGTGATCTATCCCGGCTGTTTGGGACTGGTGGTTCAGTTGAAGCCGTTCGGGCGATGTGAGGTCTGCAAAGAGTTCCTCTTTGAGGTGGAGCCATCCACAGAAAGGCCTCGTGCTTTCCACCTCAACTACCTCACAGGGACTGCCACTCAGGAGGGAGAGATCGATGCCTATGCGTTTTCCGTGCGCGCTGACCAGGGCGACGTGACAGCCCAAGAGCAGACAAAGAGAGAGAAATACGAGGATGCTGCCTCGGTCACCACAAGCTCCCTGCTCCCACCACCAAAGAGGAAAGTTGGCCTGGTGATGGCATCCTGTGGTCGTGGAAGAGCTTCGTCCCGTCGCTTGCCTGGCCTGGATGGATCCGGAGGGAAGAGCCCTGGACATCCCCGTTCTTCTGAAGGCCCAGGTGAGCCAGGGGTTGGGACTGTGTGTGTGGTTGGAGGTGTCGGCAGCCCAGAGTCGGTGGGAGCCGTTAAGGGGAGTGATTCCATAAGTACGGGGAATTACTTGCCTGCAGAGTGTTATGACACCTCCGACCTGGAGTCATTGTCTGATGATGGGGAGATAGATGAAATCTTCCACAAGAAGGGATGGAACAAGATGAAGTTACCCTCGTCCCGTGTCTCAAGGGACCCACCTATGTCCATTGGGGATAGTACACCCCAGGTGGAGGCCTCGGAGCCTAGGGAAGAATCTGGTCCCCTGTCTGTGATCCCATCTTTTTGAGCCAGCGGCTGTTTCAACTGCTCCTGTTGCGGGAGTGCAACGGACATCACTGCGGGCTCCTAGGCCCAAATCTACAGAGGTGGTGAACGCACCTCGCCATCCGGAGTCCATTGTTTTGGCTGGAGAAGGAGACCGTGCCACAATGCCACCCTTGGCAAGGCTGCAGCGTCTCTTTTGTCAAAAAGTTGCCCGGGAATATGGGTGGGAATACCAATACCTGCCTCGAGAATTGCTCTATGAGGTGGAAGTTTTCCGGCAGCGCTGGTACAATGACTTTATTTGGACAAAGCTTAAGGTACCTCACGCACGCCGATACCTCTCATGCTCACCTACGGTCACTAAGAAATTCCAGGACTGTAAGGCAGAGTGGATACTGGGAAGGCATATCCATGCGGACAAAGTAGTGATCTGTCGCAAGGATGGAGGGAATGTTGAGTACAATGTGGAGGCTTTTGATAAGCATTTGAAGCCTATATTCCTGCCGCATCCAAAATTCTACCTTTAGGAGAAAGAGACTCCTTTGTTTTTTTCTGTTGCTGCTGAACTTTCCAGAAGTACAGTGGGGCAAAAAAGTATTTAGTCATCCACCAATTGTGCAAGTTCTCCCACTTAAAAAGATGAGAGAGGCCTGTAATTGTCATCATAGGTATACCTCAACTAGGAGAGACAAAATGTGGAAACAAATCCAGACAATCACATTGTCTGATTTGGAAAGAATTTATTTGCAAATTATGGTGGAAAATAAGTATTTGGTCAATATCAAACAAGCAAGATTTCTGGCTCTCACATACCTGTATCTTCTTCTTTAAGAGGCTCATCTGTCCTCCACTCATTACCTGTATTAATGGCACCTGTTTGAACTTGTTATCAGTATAAAAGACACCTGTCCACAACCTCAAACAGTCACACTCCAAACTCCACTATGGTGAAGACCAAAGATCTGTCGAAGGACACCAGAAACAAAATTGTACACCTGCACCAGGCTGGGAAGACTGAATCTGCAATAGGCAAGCAGCTTGGTGTGAAGAAATCAACTGTGGGAACAATAATTAGAAAATGGAAGACATACAAGACCACTGATAATCTCCCTCGATCTGGGGCTCCACGCAAGATCTCACCCCGTGGGGTCAAAATTATCACAAGAACGGTGAGCAAAAATCCCAGAACCACACGGGGGACCTAGTAAATGACCTTCAGAGAGCTGGGACCAACGTAACCAAAGCTACCATCAGTAACACACTACGCCGCCAGGGACTCAGATCCTGCAGTGCCTGACGTGTCCCCCTGCTTAAGCCAGTACATGTCCGGGCCCATCTGAGGTTTGCTAGAGAGCATTTGGATGATCCAGAAGAGGATTGGGAGAATGTCATATGGTCAGACGAAACCAAAGTAGAACTGTTTTGTAGAAACACAACTCGTCGTGTTTGGAGGAGAGAGAACGCTGAGTTGCAACCAAAGAACACCATACCTACTGTGAAGCATGGGGTGACAACATCATGCTTTGGGGCGGTTTCTCTGCAAAGGGAACAGGACGACTGATCCGTGTACATGAAAGAATGAATGGGGCCATGTATCGTGAGATTTTGAGTGCAAACCTCCTCCCATCAGCAAGGGCATTGAAGATAAAACGTGGCTGGGTCTTTCAGCATGACAATGATCCCAAACACACCGCCCGGGCAACGAAGGAGTGGCTTCGTATGAAGCATTTCAAGGTCCTGGAGTGGCCTAGCCAGTCTCCAGATCTCAACCCCATAGAAAAACTTTGGAGGGAGTTGAAAGTCTGTGTTGCCCAGCGACCGCCCCAAAACATCACTGCTCTAGAGGAGATCTGCATGGAGGAATGGGCCAACATACCAGCAACAGTGTGTGACAACCTTGTGAAGACTCACAGAAAACGTTTGACCTCTGTCATTGCCAACAAAGGATATATAACAAAGTATTGAGATTAACTTTTGATATTGACCAAATACTTATTTTCCACCATAATTTGCAAAAACAAATCTTTACAAACACACAAATGACATTCTCCCCCTCCCACATCACTAACTAAGACCCGCCCATTATCAGCAGTCTTGACCGATGTTCTCCTGCAGAGGGAAGAAGAAAAAAAATGGAAACAACACACAATTCCTGACACATGTGTGAGTGTTGGAGTGAAACAGATCTCTCCGAAAAGAAACCTCTTTCCTTCCAAGAAGTGTGTAATGCAATGCGATGAACGGTATTTTTTTTATGCAAAATTTATAGTTTTATCTTCCTGTTCCTTTTTTTTTTTTCCCTTGTCCATTTTTAGGTCTTGGCACAATTTCTGGTTAAATGGTAAAGGTTGGTTTTATGTGAATGTTGGTCTCTGGGTCAAGCTTATGTTACCACTCCTTGGAAGACATGGGTTTGCACCAGACACTAAGGACCAGTGTCAAATCACTGGGGGAAGAGTGTAGCGGGGGTCTAAAATATAGGGGGAGTGCATGGGTGGTAGTATGACCCAATGCACTCTGATTGCTGGGGAATTAGAGACCATTTACTGTCTTGGAGGACTCTGGTGGTGTGAGGTCTCTCTGTGGCCTGCAGGTGGCATTGTCGAACTGGGCTGTGGTTGAACCCACACTATAAGACTGTGCCTTTTTGTCCTTCCCTGGTGCTTGTACAGTGGGGTGGGGAACCTGCTGTGACGCAGGAGGAGAGGGGATAAGAGGGGCGGGCGCTCTGACTTTGGAGTTCAGAGTTCAGAGGACGCGGCCGCACTCAGGCACCCTCAGCCTGGGTGCTGGCGTTCCAGAGTTCCGGGCCCAGGTGCCCTTGACCTGGCCGGAGCTGGAGATGGAGTCCATCTCAGGCACCTTTAGCCTGGGGTGAGGTACTATGGCGGACGCCTGGAGCTCAGTACCTTCGACTGAGTTCCGCGAGGGTGGAGGATCCTGAGGGGGCCCTAAATCCTTGGGTGCCCGTGTCTGAGACGAGGAGGCCAGTGAGCGGAACTTCTCCGGGGAGTCCAGTGCAGCATTGCTGGTGATGTAGAGGCCTCCGGTAACTGTCTTGGACGGATGTCTTCCCCCTGATAGGGGCTACGTTAGCGAAGGTAATCCATGTTCCTGTTCTATATAGTCAGTGGCAGTGACTATGCGCCACTGGTGACACCACAGTGGTTGGCTCTACAGTAAAGGATTGTGCCTCGACCTACTCCCCACAAATATTGAACTGTTCGTTGGGTCCCAACCTGTCTGTGTTGTATGACTATTTATCAGAGAAGAATAAATACGAGTTGGACCGTTTTCAATGTGTGGAACTTCGGTTAATGGAAGCAAAGGGGGGGGGGGTCATTCAGTGAAGGTTTGACCCCAGGACACACACACAAAGCCCAATAGTTCTGGCCTTCACCTCTACACATTGGAGGACATGGGCCGTGGTGTACCTCATCCTTCCCCCCAGCACTAACCCCTAGACAAGACAGACAAGCCGAGAATGAGAAAGGGGTGAGAGGGGTGAGTTTGCTACATTTGGAATTGCATTGCTTTATGCACTTTTACTGAGCATTTTTTATCACCTATTTGCACACCACACAGACATATTTTATCACTACTTTATTTTAAGAAGAATACGTCAAGCATGTGATACAACTTGTTTTATATAGTTTGTGTAGCGGTCTCACCCGCTCTCTCCCTTCTTCTTCTCGGCTGGTTTACTCGTCTAGGGGGACCAGGGGGGAGGGGTGAGGTGCTGCCAACAGATCCCCCTCTTATGGGTGTAGAGGTTTGACCTAAGATCTTTACCTTCGGGTCTGTGTCCCTGTCCAGAGATTCCACTTCAAATATGACCAATAGATAGGTGAATGTAGAACACTTTGCTCCCAGAAAAGTAAGCCCACACCAGGTGACAGTACAACATCTATATTTATTTCCGCAGAGATAAATATGCCTCTTTGCAAGCAGACAGGTTGATACAAACACAAACATGGTGGGGTGAGGGTTCAGGCACAATCCTTTCGGATCAGAGAAGCTGTTAGGAGTTCACAACAACTTTTGGCGCACGGTCGCTGCCACCGACCGTGAGGTTGGTCCCTGCCACAGACCGGGTGAACGATGAGGTCTCTGCCACAGACCTTAGGATAGGCCTCTGCCACCGACCTGATGTAGCTGGGTCTCTGCAAAGACCATAGAACATGAACTACCTTCTAATGGCGACCCCTGTTAGGGAGATGATCCATCCCGCACGGTCCCCAGAGGCCTGCACTGTCACCAGCCAATGTTGCGCTGGATCTTCAGGCCAGGTCACCTCCCTGGTTCTCCTCGCCCGAGACTCGGGTCCCCTCACTCGGTGGGCCCCCTAGGTATCTTCTCCCATGCGGGACCCAGTCGAAGGTACTGGGCCCATGGCCTCGGATAGTACCTCACCCCAGGCCTAAGGTGCCTGGGATGGAACTCGAACTCCCTCGCACCCAGGCCGAGGGCACCTGGGCGCGGATGAACAGAACAGCAGCCCCCAGGCTGAAGGTGCCTGGGGCTCGGACCTCGTGCGCAAGATGTCCGCCCCTTTGTACCCTCTCCCAGCAGGCACAGCGGGTTCCCCACCCCGCCATACTACTGCCGCGAGAGGACACAAAGGGCACGGCCCTACAATGATGGTTCAAACCCAGCCCAAGGCGACAGCGCCACCCAGGGGCTGTAGGGAACTGAACACCATTATATCCTCCACTAATCAAATTGGTAATAGATCCCTAACAATTAGTGTATCTGGGCCATGCTACCACCCAGATACTCCCCCTAAATGTTAACCCCCACTACACACACCCCCCGGCAGATAGACACTGGTCCCCAGTGTCTGGAACAAGCCATGCTCCAAAGGGAGCCAACATAGACCCGATCCAGAGACTAGCTTCTCAAAACACCATCAAAATAATTTGAAAAAAACTTGGGAGTTGTGCCTGAACCCAACAGGGAAAAGGAAAAGGTGAACATGAGGGAAAAACTCATTGTAATTGCACATCACATTACACACAAATGACATTCTCCCCCTCCCACTTCACTAACTAAGACCCGCCCATTATCAGCAGTCTTGACCGATGTTCTCCTGCAGAGGGAAGAAGAAAAAAAATGGAAACAACACACAATTCCTGACACATGTGTGAGTGTTGGAGTGAAACAGATCTCTCCGAAAAGAAACCTCTTTTCTTCCAAGAAGTGTGTAATGCAATGCGATGAACGGTGCACAACACTGCCACCTGGTGACAGCGCTGCGTTAAAAGCACTTGTGAAATCCAGGTTCTTCTCTGTACTGTGGCCCAGACTACACCCCAAAGTCCTGATTATCTCTGCGGTGGGAGGCAGAGGGAGGCCAACATAAAACACAACTGCTCCCATGCCTCCAAAGAGTAGAACACTCCTAGACAGGGTACAGTTCCAGAGTACCGGAATGTTCAGCAATGAAAAAACAAACAGGAGTCTTTCCTCCTACAAGTAAAACCTTGGATGCGGCAGCACAAGAGGTTTTAAATATCGATCAAAGGTCTCCATATGAGACAGATAATGACCCGGTCAGCATGGATATGCCGACCCAACGTCCACTCTGCCTTGCAGTCCTTAAACCGCTTTGAAGCTGTGGGTGAACATGAGAGGTAGCGACGGGCATGGGGCACCTTAATGTGTGTCCATACAAAGTCATTGTACCACCGCTGCCGGCAGGCCTCCACCTCGTACAACAACTCCTTGGACAAAGACGGGTACTCCCACCCGTATTCACTGGCAACCTTTTGGCAGAAAAGTCTCTGTAGCCTGGACAAGGGTGGCATTGTGGAGCGGTCTCCCTCACCAGGCAGGACAGTCGACTCTGGGTGCCGAGGTGCCTTGACCACCTCCAAACTGGGCGTAGGTGCCCGCAGCGGCACTCTCTTCACCTGAGCAGATGGTGCAGGTAACTCTGGGGGCGGAAGGGCAAGCAGGGGACTGGATCCCTCCTCAGGCACCGAGGCCTCCACCCAGGGTGTACTATCCCCTGTAGACATGGGTGAGTCCCTAGGTGCACGGGACAAGGCCAGGGGTACTTTGTCCCAACCCTTCCGTTCAAATAGTTCATCTATTTGTCCATCATCTCCTGCATCGTAGACCGACTCCAGGTCGGAGGTGTCATACTCTTCTGCGGGTAGGTAATTCCCTGTAGATGTGGAATCACCCCCTCCCACGGGCTCTGATAACTGTGGATCCCCGACACCTCCAACAAAACACCAAGTCCCGTTCCCTGGCTTACCTCGGCCGATACTTGAATATAGAGGTCCGGGAATTTTACCACTGGATCCATCCGGGCCAGGCAAGCGCAGGGGTTGTCCTCCATCTCGGCCGCTGGAAGCTTTTGTGAAACCGACCTTCCTTTTGGGCGCTGGGAGTAGGGAATCTGTGGTGACCGAAGCAGCATCTTCGGCTTTAAAATCCTCCATCCATTTGTTCACGACTTCCACAGAAGTCTCTGCAGTGCGCGGGGGAATGGCTGTGCAAGCTCAGACTTCTCCTTGTAGAGTGGTGGCGCCTGTTAGGCATTTGAGGTGGAAGGCTCTCAGCCTTTCTATTGGTTGCTCCACTTCAAATATGAACTCGCCACAGGCCTCGCAGCGACCGAAGGGCTTTAGCTGTACCACCAGTCTCGAACAGCTGGGACAAATCATACCCAGGGCCTCAACATCCTTGCATGTGTACAGGGCGAATTGTCCCCGGGTCTTGACCCGTATCCATAGCGGAGACAGCAATGGGGGTTGCCCTTGTGGTAGATGCAGTGGGGACCCATGCTGACCGTTGACTGCTCCATCGCGCACTGAAGAACTGGCGCCAAAGTCTCCACACATGGCCAGACTCCTCCCCTTTGGTGCAACACTTCGCGGGCCTTTTCTTCGTCACGCCCACGAACTGAGCAGGGAGGGTGTGCCTCGTGGCGCGCCGACCAACATGGCCGACCTCCTCTGAACTTTTCTGGGGGGAAAAAGTCAAGTTGAAAAAGTCAAGTTTTGACAGCTTTCAGCTCCATTGACACGGAACACAAACGCGTAATTTCTTTGTTTATATGAAAAGTAGAGGCTACCTTCGGGACAAATCCCAGCATTGGTCTGAGTACTGCTCTATCCGGAAAGAAAGAGAGGAAGGGTTCCTTAAACCCCAACGCGGCCATCTCGGATACCTTTCTGGCTGAGGTTATTGACACGAGAAAGGCAGCCTTCAATGTGAGATGCCACAGAGAGACCGGAGAAGCAAAGGTGTCTGATGACAGGAAGTCCAAGATTAAGGGTAGGTCCCACTTCGGAAATCTTGTCGACTTTGGTGGTTTCAGGCGGAGGGTTGCTCTGAAGAATTGAATCACCAATCTTTCAGCGGCCCATTGGACACCAGTAAAAGCCGAGATAGCAGACACGTGAGTCTTCAAAGTGCTTGTGGAGAGGCCTAATTCCAAACCCGCCTGGAGGAACTCCAGAATGTGGCAGACCTTTGGTGAGTCAGGCAGAAAATCATGTCTGTATGCAAATTCCACAAACTTGTTTCAAGTTCTGCTGTAGGCATTGTTGGTACTGCCTTTCCTTGCCTTCATAAGGGTATTCGTGACTCTGGTTGAGCAACCCAGACTGATCAGCCTACGCCTCTCAAGACCCAGGCCGTCAATTTCAGGCTCTCTGGGGATGGGTAGCAGATTGGCCCCTGCTTCGGTAGGTCTGAAGTTACTGGTAGAGGGCGTGGCTTCCTGATGCTCAATGAGCAAAGTAGAGGATACCAAGGTCTCTTCGGCCAGTATGGAATTACCACCAGGACAGATACCTTCTTTAGTCGCAGTCTCCGTAGGATCACAGAGAACGGAGGGAAGGAATATGCTGTTCTGAAATTCCATTCTGCTGTTAGAGCATCCACTCCTGCTGCTTGTGGGTGACTGAACTGGGTGAAGAACCGTGGAAGTTTTGTGTATGTGGAAGAGGCAAATAGGTCCACTTCCGGAAGGAAGGCCCATGCCACTAGGCTCCGGAAGATCTGTGGAGACAGGGCCCACTCGTTGTTGTCCAAGTTCACTCTGGACAGGTAGTCTGCTTGAGTGTTTAGATGTCCAGGCACATACACTGCTGTAAGCAACTGCAAATTGGCCTGGGCCTAGTCCATGATTGGGGTCACCTCCCTCAGAAGAATACTGCTGCGAGTGCCCCCTTGCCTGCGGACGTAAGCCACTGCTATCACGTTGTCTAGTTTTAAAAGGATGGGTGCTCCCTGAATCTGATTCCTGAAGGCCAGGAGGGCCTCGAAGGCTGCTCTCAACTCCAATATGTTGGAGACTACATCGGTCGCTTGGAAAGTCCAACGGCTTTGGGCCCACTGGTCTTTGTATAGGGCTCCCCAGCCCATACCGCTGGCATCCGATTGGATTATTTGCCATCTCGTCGTGAGTAAGGAATGGCACCGGGTAAGATTCTGTTGTCTTGACCACCAGTCTAGATTGACCTTCATCTGGGTTGTGTATTAGATTCTCCGACCAAAATCCCCCGATTTCCATTGATCCAGGAGACCCATTTGGAAGAGGCGTGAATTCCATTGGGCCCACTTGACCATCGGAATAGTTGAGATCATTATGCCTAGAAGTCACATACATTCTATTGTTGGCAGATATGTTTCCTTTCGAGCCACTGACATTGTTTTTAGTATACCGGACATCTTGTCCCTGGGCAACGTCACTACTGCCATTTAGACATGTGCGATTAGTTTTGTACGAATCTAAAATTCGTACGAATTTCCAGAAATTTGTTCATTCGTACGAATCCGAAATACGAATTTTTATGCATACAAATTCTGTACGAAATACGAAATTTCGTTTACGAATTTCGGATCCAAAAGTGAAAAATTCCTTTAAATTTCGTACCTGGGGGGTGTGTATGATATGCATGTAAAGTCGCGCATGTTTCCCGTGCTTAGAACTGTCCCTGCACAAAATGTCATTTTTGACGGAAAAAAAGTCATTTAAAACTCACTCGCGGCTATTAATGAATTGTCGGCTTTTATCAATACATAGAAAAGTCATTGATAAAAAAAAAAAAAAAGCGTGGGGGTTCCCCCAAATTCAATTACCAGGCCATTTAGGTCTGGAATGGATATTAAGGGGAACCCCGCCACCGCAAAAAAAAAAGGGTGTGTGGTTCCCCCTAAATATCCATACCAGGCCCTTCAGATCTGGCATGGATTTTAAGGGGAACTCCACCCCAAATTAAAAAAAATGGCGTGGAGTCCCCCCAAAAATCCATACCAGACCCTTATCCGAGCACGCAACCTGGCCAGCCACAGGAAAAGAGGGGGGGACGAGAGAGCGCCCCCCCTCCTGAACCGTACTAGGCCACATGCCCTCAACATGGGGGAGGATGTCCCATGTTGATGAGGACAAGGGCCTCATCCCCACAACCCTTGCCCGGTGGTTGTGGGGGTCTGCGGGCAGGGGGCTTATCGGAATCTGGAAGACCCCTTTAACAAAGGGGACCCCCAGATCCCGCCCCCCCATGTGAATTGGTTAAGGGGTACATTGTACCCCTACCATTTCACAAAGAAAGTGTAAAAAAATGTAAATAAAAACACACAAACACCTTGGAAAAGTCCTTTTATTAAAAAATAAATAAATAAATAAATAAAATAAAAAACATTCCAGCGATGAAATCCAGTGTCCCGCGGCGATCCCGATGTCCAGCGCTGTCCGTCATTGGTAGAGCCTGAGCGGACCTGATGGGGAACTTCCTCCGCAGTGTTTTAAATGTATAGACCCGCCCCTTCTAAAGTTCCCCATCAGGTCCGCTAAGCGGACCAGATGTGGAACGTGAGAAGGGGCGGGTCTATTCATGTATTACACAGTGAAGGAAGTTCCCCATCAGGTCCGATCTACGAGGGGGCGGACCTGATGGGAACTTCCTTCACTGTGTAATACATGAATAGACCCGCCCCTTCTAAAGTTCCCCATCAGGTCCGCTAAGCGGACCAGATGCGGAATGTGAGAAGGGGCGGGTCTATTCATGTATTACACACATCGCTGGAATGTTTTTTTATTTTTTTTAATAAAGGACTTTTCCAAGGTGTTTGTGTGTGTTTATTTAAATTTTTTTACACTTTCTTTGTGAAATGGTAAGGGTACAATGTACCCCTTACCAATTCACATAGGGGGGGCCGGGATCTGGGGGTCCCCTTTGTTAAAGGGGTCTTCCAGATTCCGATAAGCCCCCTGCCCGCAGACCCCCACAACCACCGGGCAAGGGTTGTGGGGATGAGGCCCTTGTCCCCATCAACATGGGGACATCCTCCCCATGTTGAGGGCATGTGGCCTGGTACGGTTCAGGAGGGGGGGCGCTCTCTCGTCCCCCCCTCTTTTCCTGCGGCCGGCCAGGTTGCGTGCTCGGATAAGGGTCTGGTATGGATTTTTGGGGGGACTCCACGCCATTTTTTTTTCGCGGTGGGGTTCCCCTTAATATCCATCCCAGACCTGAAGGGCCTGGTAATTGAATTTGGGGGAGCCCCCACGCTTTTTTTTTTTTTTTTCCATCAATAACTTTTCTATGTATTGATAAAAGCCGACAATTCATTATTAGCCGCGAGTGAGTTTTAAATGACTTTTTTTCCGTCAAAAATTACATTTTGTGCAGAGACAGTTCTAAGCACGGGAAACATGCGCGACGTTTAAAATTTACGATTCGTACGAAATCCGTATTTCGTACGAATCTGAATTAAATTTCGTACACAAATTACGAAATACGATTTTTTTTTAATACGAAACGGAACGAAACGAAACAAATTTTTTAACGGCGCCCATGTCTACTGCCATTTGGGTATCTATCTTCACACCTAAGTACACCAGGGATTGAGTCGGCACGAGGTGACTCTTCTCTCGATTGATTAGCCATCCAAAGCTCTCTAGTGTCAACAAGGTTGTGTCCCGGTGTATTAGGAGCGTGTCCCTGTCTTGGCTCAGCAGTAAGATGTCGTCTAAGTAATGGTGTATGCAGATTCCTTGCAGTCGTAGGTGTGCCACCAGAGCAACCAGAACCTTCGAGAATACTCTGGGGCATGTGGTCAGCCCGAAGGGTAGGCACACAAATTGATAGTGAAGTTGTCCAATCGTGAACCAAAGAAATCTCTGGTAGCATGGAGCCACGGGTACGTGGAAGTACGCATCCCTGAGATCCACCAATAGTAGCCAATCCCCTGGTTGGACAATTTTTGGGATTGTCTGGAGCGACTCCATCCTGAACCGATCCTTCTTGTTGGATCTGTTGAGATCCCGGAGATCTATTACTGTCCTCCATGTGCCTGACTTCTTTTGAACTAAGAATAGAGGCGAGTAGACTCCGGAAAAATGCTCCCGTTGAGGTACTGCGATTATCGCTTCTTGTGTAATTCCAAAAGACCTCCCGTTTTTCCTTCTCTAGGGGCATTTTTGTTGAGACAAAGGCTCTGAAGGGTCGGTTGAGGAATTTCCAGTTGTGTCCATACCTGATGGTCGATATCACCCACGGCTCCTTTATCTTTTCTGCCCACACTTGACGGAACCTGAACAGCCTGGCTCCCACCCGGCAAGTGTGAGCCGATGTGTAGTCAAAAAGACTTCCGGGCTTGTTGTCCCCCGCAAGGCGTTGGTCTTCCAGATTTGTGGTTTGTCGTCGAGTTTGGCCACTGTCGGCGAAACTCCCTTCCTGGCTTGTAGGACCTGGTGACTCTAGGTCTCGCCGTGCTTCTGAAAGTTGCGTTTTTCTTATGAAGCAACATCTGATCCTGTGGGATGAATCCTGATTTTCCCCCAGTCGCTTTGGTGATGGCCGTGTCAAGTTTATTCCCAAACAGGGAATGACCCTCGAAAGGTATTTTGCACCAACCTTGCTTGGACGCAGGGTCCGCCACCCAGGGCCTGAGCCACAAGTCTCTTCTGGCAGTCACCGCATTTAGCATGACTCTTGCCAGAATTTTGATTATATCGATGGATGCTTCAGCCATGAATGAAGCTGTTAGCTTTAGATTTGCTAACGAGGCTAGGACCTCAGCTTTGCATAGGTCATTTTCCACCGCCACTTCGGTCCTTTGCACTCAGACCTCCATGGCCTTAGAGATGGTGGCCAAAGCCATCGTCGGTCTACATGCTCCACCGGCCAATGTGTAGATCTTTTTAAGATCCACATCCACCCTCCTGTCTAGAACGTCTTTGAAGGTCACTGTGTCATCCAGTGGCAGGGTCACATGCCTGGCGAGGCGCATGAGTGCCGCATCCACTACGGGGGGCTCCTCCAGAACCTTAATTTTTTCCGTCTGAAAAGGGTACATCTTTGTGAACCGATTTTTTAAAATCCCTTTCTTGTCTAAGCTCTTCCATTCGTCAGAGATTATGTCTTGGATCTCATCCACAAAGGGAAAGTTCACTGCCTCTCGTTTCATGTTAGCAAATAACTTCCTTTGCTTCTTCTGTGGTTCTTCTGCCGCATCTTCCCACAGCAAGGTCTTTCGGCAGAGGATGCATCCGAGGCTTGTGCTTCTGCTTGAGCTTGTGTCTCTGGGTTATCCTGAGCAGTTGGACGTCTTTGAGGAGACAGGGGGCGAGAGGTAGAAGGAACTGGGGCAGTTGACACCTGCGTCTGCATTGCAAACGACTGCAGTGTATCCTCGAACGCCTTTTTCATCAGTGATACTAGATCCGTTTTATCAGATTCATGGTCATTCGTCGCCTCCTTGAAACAGTCCGCACCAGCTGTCTTCCCGGCTAATGCCTTTTTGGGGCAAGCCCAGCAACCTCCTGGCCTGGGCTGATCATGTCGTGAATCCTGGAGATGACGCGACGGAGAGCGGTGATGCCTTGAAGGAGAGCGAGAGCCTAAGATTTATTTTCTACCATGAGAGTGTCGATCTACCTGTGAGGACGAACGTCTCCTATTCCTTCCTGAGCTTCCATCCTCTGATCGTCGAGAAGAGCCATGACCTGAGGAGCTGGAGCAGCACAGATAGGCGTGAGAAAAAATTAGTCTGCTAGACAGAAAATCCTAGTGATGCATGTAATCATCGGTATCTCCCCTACCTTCTTTGCGATCGCTGATCTTTAGAGGGGGTAGGCATTTTGGTTCTGTTGAAAATAAAAAATATAAGACATGTTATGTCCTACATATATATTAAAGCTGGTGATGTGCAGGAATAAATCCTGTCATTCGCAAGCCATATCTGAGGAGAGGGTGTGTATAGCACAGGCAGCCTAGTACAGTGTTTCTCAACTCCAGTCCTCAAGGCGCCCCAACAGGTCATGTTTTCAGAATTTCCCTCAGATGAAACTGCTGTGGTAATTACTAAGGCAGTGAAACAGGTCAAATCACCTGTGCAAAATAATGGAAGGTCTGAAAACATGACCTGTTTGGGCGCCTTGAGGACTGGAGTTGATAAACACTGGCCTAGTACACAGAGCGCCATCCACTGCAATAGCAGAGTTAAACTGAGCAGCAGAACTTTAAAATTTGCCTCAATGAAGGCTTGCTTCACCCCCTCCTCCCCGGATTGGCTGGGCGGCTATGCACATGCTCAGAGTAGGCTTGCCTCATAAAAGGCAGAGAGCGAGCGCAGCTCGCCCTTAACAGGCACCACAAATCGATCCAAGAGGAAAGACACAGCACACCACCAGCTCCCCCAAGCCGCCTGTTTAAGGCCGCATGAAGCCACCCCGAGGATCAGCAGCGGGGTTCCCTGACAAAGTTACCGTTAGTATCTTACAACGCAGGGACCGCGTCCGGCAGCAGACACATCCGGACAGACCGTCAGTAGTTTATACCAGCTAGGAGGGGAGACACCATTAGTCCTGACCTAGGAGAAAAAAAAAGGAACGCTGAGGCTGGGGTAAAAATTTATAGTTAAGTCCTAATTACGTAGGGGGTGGGTGGGGCCTCACCCAGCTGTGCTGACATGGAGCCGTCAGGAAATATTTTTTCTGTGGTGAGTGTTTTTTCCATGTCTTTTAAGTAGCAAGCATGGGGTAGTTTTAGCAGAGCCCAGAGGCTCTGTTTGGTACTGTTTGTACTAAAATAATAAAAAAAGTAATTTGCAAAAAAAAGTGAATTTAGTCTTTAACTGACAGCTGGGTCATATATGCATGAGTTGTGAAAGTACTGTTTAGAGTGTTTGTTGTCGAATCCATCTGTCATTAACTGCATCTACTACCCATACTGTTACACACAACTTATTGACTATGTGGTCATTGGTGATTGGAGGATTGTCTCATGTACACACTACAGTTTCCAGTCAGGTAGGTCTAAAAATGTTGTTTCTTGGGAAACTTAAATCACCAGCTTTCTAAGTCAACTTGGTATTGTAACACAGATATAAGGGTCATTATGGAACAAAATCCTGACATGCTGTCTGTATAGCAGAGGACGAGTTGAAAACAGAGATGTGCATGAGTGCAGCCCATAAAAGATAAGGTTTTTTTTCCAGATCTTTGATTGCAGAATAATCTGGGCATGTTTAACTAGTGTTACTAGCCAAAGCTTGAAAGGTTTACGTAGCACTCCTCAACTCTGGGTAGGGACGAATGATGACCAAAACAGCATGGTAGTCTAGCATTTAAAAGTGATTCTAAAGGCAGACTTATATAAAATATATATGTAGCGGGGTCTCCGTTGAGGCTCCATGGACTACGTTACCCAGAACCCTGTTTGGCACCCAGGGTGCATTGGGCTGCCGCAGAGACTCATGGGTGGGGTATAAAAGGGGAGGGTGAGGCTAAGCCCGGCCTCTTTGGACACCGCGCGGCTGGCAAGAGGACTTCCTGTGCGGACCTGCTGCGAGTGCAAGGCCCAAGGCCTGGGCCTTGCGCACTTCCAGAGAGCCTTCCACCTCGCTGCGGAGCCTGTGCGGCATCTGACATCTACCTGCTTCGCGGACGTCATTTGGACCAGAGACCCGGCTGAGGCAGAGCCTGTGTGAGGAGACACAGCGGTGGGAATTCCGGACTGGGATTGAGTCCGGAGGGGTGAGAGAGCACTTGCTCACATCTATAACCGAGTACTTTAGTAGGCCTATTGACTGCCTTGGCCTATCGTGTTATACTTGCTTTCCTGACAGGAGACTAGTTGCGGAACTGAGTTACATAGTCTCCGGGGAGTTGCTTCTATTGCCATAGACCACTGTTGGATTACAAATCATTGTTCCTGTATGTGCACCACCGATCATCTTGCATGCGAAGATTCCTTACTTAAAGACTGAGCTTTAACTGAGTCAGGCCTGACTGGGAGTTTATAGCATTGCTGAGCGCCATATTGCTCACAAGGGAAAATAGCTATATATATATATATATATATATATATATATCTCAGTGTGTGATAGAACTATATGTGCACTATAGTTGACTAGTGTTATTATTGCTGCAGGGCTCTGCATGTATGTGTTATATGGTACTGGCAGTTACCCTTTATATATAAGTAAACCTATTACAGTTAATCATTCTGGTATTGGTGTCCCTTACTATATTTCACAACTGTTTGGATTATTGTGGCATTGTTCAGGAACTGGTATAGAGCCATACATATATATACCACCCCTAGACTAGCTGTGCCAGAGGAGGGCCGAGTAGATTGCTGGGTGTTGGCTGTGCTGTGTACAGGGCCCGAAACAAAACCAGCGGCTCTCTTAGTTGAGGGTATCGCTACACGTGGGGGCTCGTCCGGGGTCCTGTATATGGCAAGCAAACACGCCAAAAGTACCGGCATGGACCCGCTAGAAGTGAGAGCGTGGTGCGAAGCAGCCAAGACAAATCTAGACATGTCAGTGGTCATCAGTCTCCCAGGAGAAGAATGGTCAAAAGGTGCAGCGGAGCAACTCTTAGTGTCATTATCCCCGAATAATACACCATGGGTGATGGACATGAAGTCAGACCCAGACACCTTGTTTCAGTATGCACTGATAGAGTGGTGGGATGGAGTACCGGGGAACTTTAAAGGCCGAAGTGTGCAGATGCCAGATAACAAAACTTATTGTTTGGCGCACGCAATGACCGTGAAGACGGAGTCACCTCTGCCATCCCCAACGGGATCACCGCCAGGGATACCCCATGCAACAGAGAAGCAGAAAGGGACGACACCTCCGGGGACATCCATTACTGCCATAGGGCCAGAGCTGTTAAATGCCTTAGGGGATCTGCTCACGAAGTGTCAGAAAACAAACACGGTACACATAGAGGCCAGCTACCGGAAACTGAGAACATTCTCAGGGAGGCTGCTCGTCCCTGTGGGGGAGGAAGACTTCGATACCTGGATCGAACAGGCTTTGTCAGCGGTAGAGGCATGGGAGGTGCCTGAGGCGCAGAAGAAGCAGCGCGTGATGGAAAGTTTGAAAGGCGCGGCTGCGGAAGCTGTAAAAAGTCTCCGATTTGGAAATGCTGCCTGCACGTCTTATGACTGCCTAGCCATGCTACAAGAAGAGTTCGGTCAGTTAGAGAAAGTAACGGAACTGGTGTATCAGTTCGAACACACCTTTCAGCAGCCAGGAGAAAAGCTGTCAGAGTATGTCAGAAGACTGAACAAGATGCTTTGCCAAATCGTGCTAAAAAAAGGGATGGTGCCCCAAGCCATAGATGCGGCAAGGATGAAGCAGATCTTAAAGGGAGCGCTACGCTCGGATCCAGTCTGGCTCCACCTGAAAACCTCTGGAGGAGGTATGTCGCTGAATTATCCTGATCTAGTAAAGATCATTAGAGATGAAGAGGCTCTGCAGAAGGATCAGCAAGCGATCAAGACGCATACCTCTTCTACACCAGTGATGGTCAGATCAGCCATGACCCCTGAAAGAGACTCAGAAGTAGATACCCTGAAGTCACAGATGTTTCAGGTGTTGGAGATGCTGACCTCTTTGATGGCAAAGGATCCAAGGGTCGTAGGAAATGAGGGACTGAAGAAGGAGTTGTTCCCGGGTACCCCAGCGCCCACTCCCCTTCAAGAGTGGGGGGATGCGATTTGTTTTAATTGCGGAGGAATTGGCCATATTGCGAAAGTATGTTCCAGCCCCAAGAAAAGAAAGATAAATAATCGCAAGCCGGCGGAAAACTTGAGAGGGCCCCGGTGAAGGAGTCAACCGGGTGCCCATCATCTCCAGTGAGCTCCATTGGATCCAAACTAAATAAGAAGCCCAGAAGGAAAGGGGGCAAACTCCCTCGGAAGAAGAAGAACAGTGCTCCTCAGCGGAAATATACACCTAAAAAGAGAAATAATGTCCCTCAGCGGGAGCATATACCTAAAAAGAGGGGGGAGATCAATGCATACCGAGCCCAAGAGGGACTAAAGTCAACAGCCAAACACAAGAAGGAAAATCCCAAGGGAAAGTGTGGGGATCATCAGAGAGAGACCCCTCTGAAGTCATATCCAGAAAAATTGGTTGGCCCCTCCCCCGTAGTGCCTATTCAAGTGGAGGGAGTCTACACAAGAGCCATCTTGGATACTGGGGCGCAGGTGACCTTGTTATACCGGGACTTCTATGATAAGCATCTGAGTAATCTACCCATCCAGAGAATTGAAGATTTTGAGATATGGGGAATCAGAACACAGAGCTTCCCTTACGATGGTTATTTGCCCATAAAACTGATCTTTGACCCCTCAGTAGGCGGGAAGGCTGAAGTGTTCGACACATTGGCAGTGGTGTGCCCCCGACCGCCTGGAGCCAACAAGAGCTCCCTAATAATAGGGACCAACACAGACCTGGTGAGAAGGCTCTTGGCCCCTCTAGTGCGAGGGAAGAATTCCGCTGCCACCAGAATCCACCCAATGTTGAAGACAGCCTACCAGCGACTAGTCTTAGAACAGCAGGCCCCAGAAAAGGGGGTGGGAAAAGTCTGGAGACTGGCAAAGAAAGGGATAGTATTGCAGCCCGGTGAAGTAGCCTGTCTCAGGGCCACTGTGAAGTTTACTTGGGAGCAACCTGGCCCCTTTGTCATGTTGGAACCAGACCCACGGGAAGAATACTCAGGCTTAGAAGTGATCCCAGAAATGGTTCCAGTAAGAGCTCTGAAGGAGGCACACTGTAAGGTGCCGGTGCGCGTCAGGAATACCACGGGTACCCCCATGGAGATCCCAGCCAGGATGTTGTTGGGCCAGGTGAGCCCTGCTGCCCCAATTGTCTTATCAGATGTGGAGAAGACAGAGGGAGAAAGAACTATCTGGGAGAAGCTCTGCATGGAGAATCCGAATCTGCCAAGGGCCTGGAAAGAGAGAGCAAAGGCCCAGTTGACCAGATGGAGGAAGATTTTTTCCAAAGATGATTTCGATGTAGGGTGTGCGAAGAGTGCCACCCATCGAATCCGCCTCCAGGAAGACAAGCCTTTTAGGGAGAGAGTCAGGCGAGTTCCTCTAGCCGACCTTGAAGACCTGAGAGAACAGCTCGCCAAGCTCAAGCGAACCGGTGTTCTCCAGGAATCTAGAAGCCCCTATGCCTCCCCAATAGTGGTGGTGTCACGGATGCCTAACACTGCATCCAGCACAGGGTACGCAGATCAGTGGGCTGCACTAAAGGAATTAGGCACAAGGTAAGTAAATATATATATGCGTTTATTGAAAGGATAATTCATAAACAATAAGGCAACCAGCAAACAACCACAGTGACACACAAAACAACTCCCTACACCAACGTGAATACAGGTTTGAGATTTAAGCATAAATGTAATTAAGCCAGGGTCATACACGAGAGATCAGTCCGATTGAACAGGGAGCCGGAAGGGACAACAGGAGGAAGGGATGAGTCTGCAAGACAGGGGTCCAGGGATGGATACAGGGTTCAGGAACACAGGACACAAGGTACAGGATAATAAGTCACAAGGTACAGAGGCAGGGGTCCAGGGATGGATGCAGGGTTCAGGAACACAGGACACAAGGTACAAGATAACAGGTCACAAGGTTCAGGTTCAGGAATACAGGTCTGGGTTCCAAGACAATACCAGAGCAAATGCTTTAGTGTCTGCTGGGTATTTATACACACCTCCTGCAATCAGTCTCAGGTGACGCCTGATTGCAGGAGATGATTTCGGCTCCAGACAAATGGGAGACACCCGCTGGTGGCCACCAGAACTGCACCCTTTGGTGCTGAAAGCAATAGCACCACCAGCAGGTGACCCAGGCAATGACACTGATCATGACAGTTCCCCCTCCCAAGGAGTGGCCTCCGGACGCTCCATTCTGCCCTTGATCTGGCAGTGCTGGTAGGTGCGGAAAGGTCCCAAAACGTCTCCCCTGTGTCTGCGGACTACTTGTGCTCCTCCGGCCAGAGTCCTTAAACCTACTGGGAGGCGTGGCACCTGAGTCCGGCAATGGAACACGCACCCCACCACCAGGGTCTGGAAGTTGGGATCTGGAAATGAAAACAGGCAGGGCAATGTGCATGAACCTAACGGAGGCGAACAACACAAGGGCATCACAGTCAGGCTGGCAATCAAGCAGGGCAAAATCAGCGGCAAGCCGGGCATCGAGAACTGGTTTAGCAGGCACCATGTCAGCGGGCTGGGCAAATGGCGCTGGGTCTTCAAGCTGGCCACCGGGCAGAGGCACTTCAAACTGGCCACCGGGCAGAGGCACTTCAAACTGGCCACTGGGCAGAGGCACTTCAAGCTGCATTTCTTAAGCAATAGCAAGTGCCCAGACCCAAATCCCAAGTGCAGCCGATCTGCTTGAATGGGCTCTGGTATTCTGTCACGGATACCTAACACGGCATCCAGCACAGGGTACGCAGATCAGTGGGCTGCACTAAAGGAATTAGGCACAAGGTAAGTAAATATATATATGCGTTTATTGAAAGGATAATTCATAAACAATAAGGCAACCAGCAAACAACCACAGTGACACACAAAACAACTCCCTACACCAACGTGAATACAGGTTTGAGATTTAAGCATAAATGTAATCAAGCCAGGGTCATACACGAGAGATCAGTCCGATTGAACAGGGAGCCGGAAGGGACAACAGGAGGAAGGGATGAGTCTGCAAGACAGGGGTCCAGGACACAAGGTTCCATCTTAATAAGTCACAAGGTACGGAGGCAGGGGTCCAGGGATGGCTGCAGGGTTCAGGAACACAGGACACAAGGTACAAGATAACAGGTCACAAGGTTCAGGTTCAGGAATACAGGTCTGGGTTCCAAGACAATACCAGAGCAAATGCTTTAGTGTCTGCTGGGTATTTATACACACCTCCTGCAATCAGTCTCAGGTGACGCCTGATTGCAGAAGAGGATTTCGGCTCCAGACAAATGGGAGACACCCGCTGGTGGCCACCAGAACTGCACCCTTTGGTGCTGAAAGCAATAGCACCACCAGCAGGTGACCCAGGCAATGACACTGATCATGACAGGTGGTCAGGAAGAAGAATGGGTCGTTGAGGTTGTGTATAGACTACAAGACCCTCAACGGGAGAACGATACCCGACCAGTATACCACTCCGAGAATAGAGGATGCCCTACAGAGTTTGTCTGGAGCCAGGGGGTTCAGTGTCATGGACCTAAAGAGTGGATACTACCAGATCCCTATGCATCGGGAAGATAAGGAGAAGACAGCCTTCATAACCCCTGTGGGATTCTTTGAATTTGACCGGATGCCCCAAGGTCTGTCTTGAGCCCCTGCCAACTTTCAACGCCTCATGGAGAAAACCGTAGGAGACATGAACCTCATTGAAGTTCTTGTGTACTTGGATGACATCATCGTCTTCGGGAAGACTCTTGAGGAACATGAGGAGAGACTGGAAAAAGTCTTGAGAAGGCTCAGTGAAGAGGGACTCAAGCTTTCGCCGGAGAAATGCCAGTTCTACCAGTCATCAGTCAACTATCTGGGGCACATAGTGTCCGAAGAAGGGGTAGCCACAGACCCCAGGAAGCTGGAGGCAGTTACCTCCTGGCCACGGCCCACCACTGTGACAGAACTCAGGTCATTTTTGGGGTTCTGCTCCTACTATAGGAGGTTCATAGAGGGGTTCGCACGGATTGCCAGACCCTTGAATGAACTGTTAAAGACAGAGGGAGAAGAGGATGATTCGGGTCCCAGGAAGCCGGGAGAGTCAGTCGAAGACCAGTGGAGTGGGAAGTGCGAAGAGGCCTTCCACATGCTGAAGAAGAGCTTAACCACTGCCCCTGTCTTGGCCTATGCTGACCCAAAGAAACCCTATGAACTCCATGTAGATGCCAGTCATGACGGTCTGGGAGGAGTGCTCTACTAGGAGCATGAAGGGCAACTGCGACCCGTCGCATACGTGAGCAGAAAAAAATGACCCCACTCATAAGTTGGAGTTCCTGGCTCTCAAGTGGGCTGTAGTTGATAATCTTAAAGACTATCTGTATGGGGCAGAATTCACTATGAAAACTGACAACAACCCCCTTACTTATCTTTTCACCACAGCAAAGCTGTATGTCACAGGCCATCGATGGCTGGCTGCACTGTCTGGATTCAACTTCAGCCTGAAATACAGACCTGGGGGTGGCAATCGAGATGCGGATGCCCTGTCCAGAAGGTCTCATGCTCCCACTAGCAGCATCGAAGACTGGACCCAAGTGGCACCGGACGGGGTGTGGGCCCTCTGTCAAGGGGGCTGAACTCCAAGCCAGAGGGGGGTCCAGAGCGGAAGAGATAGGGGTCACAGTAGTGGGGGTCCCCAAGCAATACTGTGGAGTAACTCAGATAGAGGAAGACGACTTACCAAAGCTGTCCAAAAAGGAATTGAGATGTGACCAATTGGAAGACCCTTTGGGGAAATTGGTCCTAGAGGCCCTGGAAAATCAGGATCCAGATAGACTCTTGCATCACCCTTCGAAGGAAGCTCGCCTGTTGCGGAAGGAGTGGAACAGGTTGCAAGTGCATCAAGGGGTGGTCTACCGAAGGGGCCCCTCTGATGACCTGGAAGACAAATGGCAACTGTATCTACCCGAGAAACACCGAGAGACTGTCTTGGTTACCTTACACGACCACCATGGTCATTTAGAAGCTGAAAGGACCTTTCAACTTGTCAGAAGTCGGTTCTATTGGCCCTGCATGAGGGCTGAAGTAGAGGAATACTGCCATTCATGCGCACGCTGCATCCAGCGGAAAACTCTACCCCATCAAGCTGCCCCAATGGGCCACCTGCAAAGTCAAGGCCCGATGGAGTTGGTGTGCATTGATTTCCTCTGCCTCGAGCCCGACTTGAGTGGACTAGGAAATGTTCTGGTGATAACCGACCATTTCACCCGGTATGCCCAGGCCTTCCCAACCAAAGACCAGAAGGCTTCCACAGTGACCAAAGTGCTCATGGAAAAATACTTCGTGCACTATGGGCTACCACAGCGTCTCCACTCGGATCAAGGGAGGGACTTTGAAAGTCGGCTGATCAGGAAACTCTTGGACTCCTTAGGGATCAAGAAGACCTGAACCACTCCCTACCACCCACAAGGGGATGCACAGCCGGAGAGGTTCAACCGAACCCTACTCAACATGCTGGGAACTTTAGATAGTGAAAAGAAGCAGCACTGGAGCAGGCACATAGCAGCAATTGTGCATGCTTACAACAGTACAACCAGTGAGGCTACCGGGTACTCTCCCTACCGACTCATGTTTGGGAGAGAGGCAAGACTACCCATAGACCTGGCCTTTGGCACCTCCATAGACCATTCCTCAGCCACTTCCCACAAAGGATATGTGGATAGGCTGAGGCACAGTTTAAAGTTGGCCTATGAGCAGGCCCAAGTAGCTTCGGATCAGAGAGGAGCCCGCAACAAGAGAAACTTTGACCTGAAGGTCCGGATTCAGGATCTGCAGCCTGGGGACAGAGTGCTGCTACGGAACTTAGGAGTCCCTGGGAAGCACAAACCTGCAGACAGATGGGGACCTGAGCCGTATGTTATTTGCAGGGAGCTGCCCGGCCTGCCAGTCTACCAACTGAAGCTGGAGGGAAAGGTGGGGCCATTAAAGACTTGGCACCGGAACCACATACTCCCACTTGCCGAAGCAGTTTGGATACCCCCTGCAAAGGACTTCCCAAGCCAACTTCCATCCTGGATACTCCTAGGCCAAATACCTGGTCCCAGGCGTCTCAGTCTGAAGAAACAGATGTCTCTGAACCAAGTGAGGATGAAAGGGAAGAGCTAGAATGGCTATGGCCTTCCCAGGCCCCAGTGACTTCCGCTATAGATCTCCCACCTTTGGAAGACACCATAGACAGTGCACTGAATGCAGAAGCTACTGAATTCATCCCGTCCAGCCCTCTATCAGACTCATGGGAAGATGCCCTTGACTCACTCCCAGAGGAGGATCCAAGATGTTCCGTGAATCTTCCTGCTCCTGAGATAAATGTTTCAGAAACAGTGGAAGCTGCTATGTCTGTTCCGGAAGAGGAACCTACAGTGTCCAAGCCAGAAATCCCAAGAGACCGGAGGGTGAAAAGGGCCATAAGGCCTCCCCGAAAGTTGACTTACCCACAAATGGGGAGGATCTCAGAGGACACTGTAGTAACTGCCAGGAGGAGTGCAGAAAGCCCTGATCTCTCCACTGTTCATTTGGTGGAGGGCAACCCCAACTCACCCCCTGGCACAGTTAGGCAGGCCACTTATGATAGTGTGACCTGTGGGCGAGGAAGTTCACCCTCTCATTTTTGTTGGGAACTTCCTCTGCCGACATCATACGCAACTTTGTCTAATGTTGTGCGTAGTGTATGTTGACAATTATCTTTGGGGACCAAAGAGTTTAAGTGGGGGAAATGTGTAGCGGGGTCTCCGTTGAGGCCCCATGGACTACGTTACCCAGAACCCTGTTTGGCACCTAGGGTGCATTGGGCTGCCGCAGAGACTCATGGGTGGGGTATAAAAGGGGAGGGCGAGGCTAAGCCCGGCCTCTTTGGACACAGCGCGGCTGGCAAGAGGACTTCCTGTGTGGACCTGCTGCTTCCAGAGAGCCTTCCACCTCGCTGCGGAGCCTGAGCGGCATCTGACATCTACCTGCTTCGCAGACGTCATTTGGACCAGAGACCCGGCTGAGGCAGAGCCTGTGTGAGGAGACACACCGGTGGGAGTTCCGGACTGGGATCGAGTCCGGGGGGGTGAGAGAGCACTTGCTCACATCTATAACCGAGTACTTTAATAGGCCTATTGACTGCCTTGGCCTATCGTGTTATACTTGCTTTCCTGACAGGAGATTAGTTGCGGAACTGAGTTACATAGTCTCCGGGGAGTTGCTTCTATTGCCATAGACCACTGTTGGATTACAAATCATTGTTCCTGTATGTGCACCACCAATCATCTTGCATGCGAAGATTCCTCACTTAAAGACTGAGCTTTAACTGAGTCGGGCCTGACTGGGAGTTTATAGCATTGCTGAGCACCATATTGCTCACAAGGGAAAATAGCTATATATATATATATATATATATATATATCAGTGTGTGATAGAACTATATGTGCACTATAGTTGACTAGTGTTATTATTGCTGCAGGGCTCTGCATGTATGTGTTATATGGTACTGACAGTTACCCTTTATATATAAGTAAACCTATTACAGTTAATCATTCTGGTATTGGTGTCCCTTACTATATTTCACAACTGTTTGAGATTATTGTGGGGTTGTTCAGGAACTGGTATAGAGCCATACATATATATATATATACCACCCCTAGACTAGCTGTGCCAGAGGAGGGCCGAGTAGATTGCCGGGGGTTGGCTGTGCTGTGTACAGGGCCCGAAACAAAACCAGCGGCTCCCTTAGTTGAGGGTATCGCTACATATATATATATGCCATACTTACCTGCTCTGTGCAATGGTTTTGCACAGAGCAGCCCCAATCCTCTTCTTCTGGGGTCCCCCACCAGGAACTCCTGGCCCCTCCTCCCTGCCAAGTGCCCCCATAGTAAGCTGATTGCTATGGTAGCACTCATGCATGCTCGCTCCAGAGCCGACTCTGTTTGTCCATAAGACTCATGCCGCGTACACATGGGCGTTTTTAATGTCATTGAAAAAAACGACGTTTTTCTCTATGTGATTTTTCGTGTTTCCTCTCAAGCCTGCCTTGCCTAAACACTATAGTGAAAAAAAAATGCTTGAGCAAAGCGCGGTGACGTACAACACGTACAATGGCAGTATAAAGGGGAAGTTCTATTGGGATGGTGCCACCCTTTGGGCTGCTTTTGCTGATCCTCGTATTAGTAAAGTTTGGTGAGAGCCGATTCGCGCTTTTCAGCCTCATGCTCTTCAGTCCGTTACAGCATGACAAATGTGCTATCTCCATTACGAACCTTAGTTTTACCAGAAGGAGCACTCCCGTATCATACTTGATTCTGAGCATGCGCATTTTTTTTACCCTCGTAAAAGCATACACACTACCGTTTTTCACGACGTTAAAAAGAACGATGTGAAAAACGACGTGAAAAAATAGAGCAGGTTCTAATTTTTTTTAGCCCATTTTTCATGTCGTTAAAAATGCTCTGGAGCCTACACACGATCGTTTTTAATGACCAATTTAAAAAATTGAATTTTTCACGCCATGAAAAACGGTCGTGTGTACGCGGCATCAGAAGGTGTCTCCTCTTACCTCCCAAGTCCTTTATGAAGCTGAGAACAGAGGTCATGTAATCACTTAAAAAAAAAAGAACAAGGGTATTTATAATGAGATATATGATGATATACAGGTATAATGATATATAATGTACACTCACCAGCCACTTTATTATGTACACCTTGCTAGTACCAGATTGGACCCCCTTTTGCCTTCAGAACTGCTTTAATTCTTTGTGGCATAGATTCAACAAGGTGTTGGAAACATTCCTCAAAGATTTTGGTCCATATTGACATGATAGCATCACGCAGTTGCTGCAGATTTGTCGGCTGCACATCATGATGCGAATCTCCGGTTCCATCACATCCCAAAGGTGCTCTATTGGAATAAGATTTGGTGGCTATGGAGGCCATTGGTGTACAGTGAGCTCATTATCATGTTCAAGAACCCAGTGGTGAGATGATTTGAGCTTTGTGACATGGAGCATTATCCTGCTGGAAGTAGCCATCAGAAGATGGGTACACTGTAGTCATAAAGGGATGGACATGGTCAGCAACAATATTCAGGTAGGCCATGGTGTTTAAACAATGCTTAGTTGGTACTAAGGAGCCCAAAGTGTGCCAAGAAAATATCCCCCACACCATTACACCACCAGCCTGTAACATTGATACAAGCAGTGGCGGCCCCTGCAGCTGCCCCCCTATCCATGCAACCCGGGCCCTTTCAGGACACCGGGCGTAAAAATTCCTATGGCGGGGGTGTGCAGGGGTGTTTTTTTTAGGCACCTGATTAGAGCCAGAGGGTGGGCTCGGGGCGCGGAGAGTGTGCCCTGATCCCACCCAATTGCATGACGATTGAGAATACATTTTCTCTATTTTCACACTAAAGTTCCTTCCAGCCAATCAGGATGCAGGTCGTAAAACCTGTTTCCCAATTGGCCAAAGTGGCCAATCCGCCGCCGCTGCTGCCTGCTGCTCGCACTCTGGAGGAGACACAGGACTCAGAGGAGAGGACACCACAGCCCAGTAAGTGCTGGACCTCCCACGGGGGGTTCCCTCAGAGTGCCACAAGCCCCGCTCCGGGGGTGGTAGGAGGCTGCCCCTGCTGACCTGCTGAGCTGTATACCCTGATCTGTGTCGTGCTAAACAATATACCCTGATCTGTGTCATGCTAAACAATATACCTTGTTCTGTGTCAGGCTGAGCAATATACCCTGATAAATGTCATGCTGAGCTATATACCTTGATCTGTGTCATGCTGAGCTATATACCCTGATCTGTGTCATGCTGAGCAATATTCCCTGATCTGTGTCATGCTGAACTATATACCCTGTTCTGTGTCATGCTGATCTATATACCATGATCTGTGTCACGCTGAGCTATATACCCTGATCTGTGTCATGCTGACCTATATACCCTGATCTGTGTCATGCTGAGCAATATACCCTGATTTGTGCCATGCTGAGCTATATACCCTGATCTTTGTCATGCTGAATTATATACCCTGATCTGTGTCCTGCTGCACTGTTTACCCTGATCTGTGTCATGCTGAGCTGTATACCCTGATCTGTGTCCTGGTGAGCTATATACCCTGATCTGTGTCATACTTAACTATATACCCTGATCTGTGTCATGCTGAGCTGTATACCTTGTTCTGTGAGGCTGAGCTATATATCCTGATCTGTGAGGCTGAGCTGTATACCCTGATCTGTGTCATGCTGAACTATATACCCTGATCTGTGTCATGCTGAGCTATATACCCTGATCTGTGAGGCTGAGCTGTATACCCTGATCTGTGTCAAGCTATGCTATATACCCTGATCTGTGAGAATGAGCTATATACCCTGATCTGTGAGAATGAGCTATATACCCTGATCTGGGAGGCTGAGCTATATACCCTGATCTGTGAGGATGAGCTGTATACCCTGATCTGTGAGGCTGAGCTGTATACCCTGATCTGTAATGCTGAGCTGTATACCCTGATCTGTGAGGCTGAGCTATATACTCTGTCCTGTGAGGCTGAGCTATATACAATGTCCTGTGATGCTGAGCTGTATACTCTGTCCTGTGATTCTGGGGCTGTATACTCTGTCCTGTGATGCTGGAGCTGTATACTCTGTCCTGTGATGCTGGGGCTGTATACTCCTGACACTATGTGTGGAAGCAAGTGGAATACAGGGGACGGAGTGGGTGGATTCTATAAGGGATTCTATAAGGGATGGGCTTATGAGAAGTTGGAGGGGCCAAAAACCATCCTAAAACTTCACCAGCCGCCACTGGATACAAGGCAGGATGGGTCCATGCTTTTATGTTGTTTATGCCAAATTTTGACCCTACCATCTGAATGTCGCAGCTAAAATAGAGATTCATTAGACCAGGCAAAATTTTTACAATCTTCTGTTGTCCAATTTTGGTGAGCCTGTGTGAATTGTAGACTCAAGTTCCTGTTCTTAGCTCACAGGAGTGGCACCCGTTGTGGTCTTCTGCTGATGTAGCCCATCTGCTTCAAGATTCAATGTGTTGTACGTTCAGAGATCGTATTCTGCATACCTTGGTTGTATTGAGTGGTTATTTGAGTTACTGTTTCCTTTCTATCATCTCAAACCAGTCTGTCCATTCTGCACTGACCTCTGACATCAACAAGGCATTTTTTTCCACACAACTGCTGCTCACTGGATATTTTCTCTTTTTCAGTATATTTCAGTGCGTTATTGCAGGTTTACCACAGTATATTGCAGTGCATTACTGCATGTTTAACGCAGTATATTTCAGTGTGTTCTTGCAGGTTTAAAGAGGAAGTAAACCCTCAGTAAACAAAAACGTGAAAAAGACAAACCCCGCAAGACAAAGGCATAATCAGCCAGTATGCATCACATACTGGCCGATTATGTATTACTTATCTTAGATCGAGGCCCCGGCAGCGGTCCACATCTCCCCCTCTGGCGACGACATGTTGTCCCGGAATGACTTCCTCTTATCGCCGCTCCGGCACTGTGATTGGCCGAAACGGCGATGACGTCACACGCATGCGCGCTCGGGCCAGCAAGAACCCATTCAGAAAACCGGCAATGATGCCGGCCCGCTACTGCGCATGCGTGTGACGTCATCGGTGCTGCGTTTTACAGCAAATATCTCCTTAACCGTGTAGGTTAAGGAGATATTTCTTGCACCTACAGGTAAGCCTTAATCTAGGCTTACCTGTAGGTGCAAGTTGTGTGGTTGGGTTTACAACCACTTTAATGCAGTAAATTGCAGTGCGTTTGGGCAAGTTTAACGCAGTATATTTCAGTGCGTTTGGGCAAGTTTAACGCAGTATATTTCAGTGTGTTGGTGCATGTTTACCGCAGTATATTTCAGTGCATTTGTGCACGTTTACCACAGTATATTGCAGTGCGTTAGTGCATGTTTAGCGCAGTATATTTCATTGCATTATTGCAGGTTTACCGCAGTATATTGCAGTGCGGTACTGTTGGTTTACCGCAGTATATTGCAGAGTGTTACTGCATGTTTAACGCAGTATATTTCAGTGCGTTATTGCAGGTTTAATGCAGTATATTTCAGTGTATTGGTGCACGTTTACTGCAGTATTTTGTAGTGCGTTACTGTTCATTTAACTCAGTATATTTCAGTGTGTTTTTTGCAGGTTTACCACAGTATATTGCAGTGCGTTACTTCACGTTTAATGCAGTATATATCAGTGCATTATTGCAGGTTTACCGGAGTATATTGCAGTGTGTTAGTGCACGTTTACCACAGTATATTGCAGTGCATTACTGCACGTTTACCGCAGTACATTGCAGTGCGTTAGTGCATGTTTAATGCAGTATATTTCAGTGCGTTATTGCATGCCTACCGCAGTATATTGCAGTGCGTTATAACACGTTTAACGCAGTATATTTCAGTGCGTTTTTGCAGGTTTACCGCAGTATATTGCAGTGTGTTACTGCACGTTTAACGCAGTATATTTCAGTGCATTATTGCAGGTTTACTGCAGTATATTGCAGTGTGTTAGTGCACGTTTAACGCCGTATGTTTCAGTGCATTGGTGCATGTTTACCGCAGTATATTGCGGTGCATTAGTGCACATTTAAGGCAGTATATTTCAGTGCATTGGTGCACGTTTACAGGAGTATATTGCAGTGCGTTGCTGCACGTTTAACGCAGTTAATTTCAGTACGTTTTTGCAGGTTTACCGCATTATATTGCAGTGCATTACTGCATGTGTAACACAGTATATTTCAGTATGTTATTGCAGGTTTACTGCAGTATATTGCAGTGTGTTAGTGCAAGTTTAACGCAGTATATTTCAGTGTGTTGGTACACATTTACTGCAGTATATTGCAGTGTGTTAGTGCATGTTTAACGCAGTATATTGCAGTACGTTTGTGCATGTTTAATGCAGTATAGTGCAATGCATCAGTGCAGTTTTACTGCAGTATATTGTAGTGTGTCAGTAAAGTGTGTCTGTGTAGTGAGTACACAAGTTAAAGTGCACCAAAACGCCACTTTCTGTTGATTAAAGTACATCCACGTACACATTTCCCCATCATATCTGGGAGGCCAACAAGGCCAACAAGGAAAGGCAGTTATTCCCATGGCACTTTGAGGGGACCAGCAGTATCTGTGTCCACAGGCAAATGTGGACATGGTCTGTCCTCAAGCAGGGCATAATTTCCTCTGTTTAGTGATGTTGCCCGTGCTATCCAGCCACAGCATGCAGAGGGGGTGCGCCTCTACAGAAAAGCTCCTCTAAGTGTAGCATTTAATGTGACATGGAATAGCAGAAACAGCAAATGAACACTCACATAATGAATGTAATAAAAAGGCTTGCTTGTTATAAGAAAGTTGCAGATGAAGATGGTATCCAGCATGCCCGTTCAGGTTAGGGTTGCCACCTTTTCTTCAAGTCAAACCCGAACACTTTATCGGCGCACAGCAATTTTCTTTATACATATATTATGCAAATAAACAACATTTCTAATCATATGAAGTTAATAGCAAGAGTCCCCCTTTACATCTGAATCCGCAGAGTTCCCCTTTTACATCTTTTACATCTGAACTCGCAGAGTTCCCTTTCACTGTAAGGAGAGACTCTGTAGACTCTGATGTAAGGGAGAACTCAGGGGACTCTAACATAAGGGATGCTCTGGGAACCCTGATTGAAGGAGGGGGAACACTGATAACTCTGTACGGAAAGAACTCTGATGTAAGGGGGAACACTGTGGCCTCTGGAGTAAAGGGGAACTCTGATGTAATTAATTGCTCTGAGAACCCTGATGTACCTCAGAGGCAGGAGAGAGAAGGGGGGAGACTTCAGTCACAGATAGGGATGGATGGTGAACTCATTCACCCCTTGGCAGTCAGCACCTCTCATCCAGATGTATCTGAGGCTGCCGGACTTCAAATTTCCTGCCCCCACTTTTCTGAGGCACAGCGCCTGGGATTGGAGTGTGGACAGACACAGAGGGGTAGGGGCAGGAGGAAGAGTTGTAGATCGAGCCCTCTCTCCTCTCTCCTCTCCCATCTGTGTGTGTGTTTGGAGGGGATGTTAGTGTTGGCTTGTAACAGACACTCTCAGCTTAGACAACTGCAGCCAGCAACCCTGCTGGGAAGCCATAGTCCGGTCTGAATAATGTGTCCGGGTTTCAGGCAGTCAGAAACCCGGACGCATGATTCAAAACCCAAACTGTCCAGGTGAATCCTGGACAGGTGGCAACCCTAGTCCAGGTATACAGAGACCGCGGTATGACAGGAAGAGAAGCCGGCAAGATCCTTGTCGTTCTGGGTGTGTGTGATGGTGTGATGGAGAGCACCTTGAAGCAAGGCACACAACACATTTCAAGTGACACTTGAGAAAGGAGTGCGCATGCTCAGTATGAGCCTCGCCCATGCTCTGAAACGCGTTGTGTACCTTGCTTCCCAGTGACGACACACGCCAGTAACGACGCTGCACTCCACGCTGCTCTCCATCACACACACCCATAACGATGCGGATCTTGCCGGCTCCTCTTCCTGTCATACCGTGGTCTCTGTATACCTGGATGGGTGTGCTGGATACCATCTTCATTGGGATCTTTCTTATAACGGACAAGCCTTTTTATTACATTCATTATGTGAGTGTTAATTTGTCGTTTCTGCTATTCCATGTCCCATTAAAAGCTACACTTAGAAGCGCTTTTCTGTTTTCATATACACTAGCTTCACAGAGTCGACTTTTACTCCTGAGAAGAGCTCCTGCCCTAAGTGTTCAAGTGTTTTAGACTTTCAGCTGAGTTATTTGAACACAGTGTCAGCCACTTGCTCCTTGACGATGCACAGCCATGACTTGATTCAGATCTTGGTTCTGAGGTTGAGGAAGGTAGGAACATGAGCCTACAGAGAGGGGAGAACACTAATAAACAATAAAATGGCAGTCATGTTCGTTCCCCCAGCCGCAGTGTATTGCCAAATTGGCTCCAGTGATGATGAGGCTGGGGGGGTGACAATGATGATGAAGTCACTGATGTGACTTGGATGTCGGATAGTGCAGAGGAGGCCACCCACCAGATTTTCAAGCTGTTATACTACTGAGTACTGTTACAATTTGCAAACTTTGCCTAAAGCAGATCAAGCGTGGCAAAAACACCAGCCATTTGGGTACCACATGCTTGCCAAGGCATTTACCCTCCCGCCACTCAGCCCATTGGCAAGAGCACCTGAAAGCCACACAAAAGGGAAGCAATTCTGTTCCTCCTCACCTTTCCAGTCTACCCCCCACTATACCTCATGACCTCTCAGCAGCCTCCACTGACAGGGATGATGGTATAGCGAAGGGTGTCACAGGTCCTTGCAGCACGTCTGCCAGTAGCACACCACCAGCTGTAGACTATAGCAGGTAAATTTCTCTGCCCCATCTGCTGCAGTGTGAAACAAAATACAGCCACTGCCACCCACTTGCCCAGCATCTAAATTTAAGCTTGTCAACACTGCTGGCTTTACAACTCCTGCCTTTTCGTCTGGTGGAATCTGCCCCCTTCCATAATTGTTCAGAATGTGCTGTACCACAATCGCTATTTTTTTTCACATAAGGCCATTCCAGCTCTGTACCATCACGTGGAAGGCAATGTTGTGGCATAGTTGGGCAAGGCAGTTAGCCGGAAGGTCCACGTTACTGCTGACGTGTGGTCCAGCAAGCATGGTCAGGTACGATATATTTTGTTCACAGCACACTGGGTAACTCTGCTTGCAACTCGGAAGGATGCAGGACAGGGCTCAGTGCTTCAGCTTGTTTTGTCGCCACGTCTACATACAGCTACTGATGATTCAAGATTTGTCAGCTCCACCCCCTCCTCCTCCTTCATACCCTCCTCTGCTAAATTTTCCTATGAACCACCACTACACCCTAAGCGTTCAAGGGGCTATTCAATGAGTCAGGCTAAAAGTGCCATGCAGTGCTTCAGCTGGTCTAGGGGACAGGAGCCACACCGGTGGTGGTTCACGCACCATTCCAGCTGCGGCCAGGAATGGTGGTGTGCGATAATAACACAAACCTCCTGTTCGCCCTTAAACAGGGAAAGTTGACACATGTACATGCCTGGCACATGTACTCAATTTGGTGGTGCAGCATTTCTTAAGCACCCAGGTTTGGAAGATCTGCTAAAGCAGGCCAGAAGAGTCTGTAGCCATTTCAGGCGGTCATACACAGCTAGTGCTCAGATGGCTGAAATTCAGATGGAATTCCTCCTTCCCGCAAACAGCCTGATTTGTGACATGCCCACCATGTGGAACTCGACTTTGGCAATGCTGCAGCGGCTGCACATGCAGCAGAGGACCGTCAATGAGTACTGTTTTAGTTAGGCACAATGACAAGCTCAGGCTTTTTCCCCCCTCGCCAATGGCTGCTGATAAAGGAGGCATGCGCTGTACTGTCACTGTCATTTGAGCAGGCGACAAGGATGGTGAGCCGTAACAATGCATACATGCTTAAAAATAGTTTCAACCTGAAATGGACAGAGGCCGCCCTGAAGTACCTGGGCACCTATATACCTGCGTCTCTCTCCCGCCTTTTTAAGCTTAACTTCCCCCCGCTTCTCGCGAAAGTCCAAAAACTCCTGGACCAATGGGACAGCGGTCTCCATTCGTGGTTGGGCCGCTGTAACATTCTTAAGATGTCAATCTTACCCAAATTCCTCTATACCTTACAAGCTCTCCCGATCTCGATTCCGGTATCCTTTTTTAAGCAGGTCCACTCGGCCTTTACTAGATTCCTTTGGGCAGGGAAGAACCCGCGCCTCAACAGGAATACGTTATCGCTTCCGAAACTACACGGCGGCCTGGCCATGCCCGACATTCGTGTCTATTACCAAGCGACTCACCTCAGCAGACTCCTAGACTGGTGCCGGCATACGGACACCAAGCTATGGACGCAAATAGAACAATCCCAGAATTTAGTCCCTCTGCAGAAAGCACCTTGGTGCCACACAGCCCTACCCCTGCAGCTTAAACGACACCCGCTGATAGGTACAACAGTTAAGATTTGCTCACAATTAATGTCTAAACCCTCAATCTCGACTCCTAATTCACCACTAAGACCTGTGTTAGGGCACCCTCACTTCATGCCGGGCATCCAAGACAGGAGGTTCCTAGATCTACAAGCGGTAGGATATTATCAAGCATCCCATTTTAGCACTATGGGATGGTGGAAAACGATAGCAGAACTATCAGACCTTTCAGGACCGTACAAACTGGACTTCATGCGAGCTCACTAGCTTAGCCACTTTCTACACGGCCTGCCACCCCCCCCCCCCGATACCACACGTTCCCCACTCACAAGACTAGAGGAACTCTGCACGGAGACGGGGACGATCCCCCATTCCTTATCCCTGACGTATAATATGCTGATTACGCCACCAGCGGACAGACCCTTACCATACCTAACTAAATGGGAAAGAGACCTGAATTGCCAATTCACCGAAGGGAAGAAGAAGCACATACACCACTTTGCCCATAAATCCTCTCTATGTTCTAGATTTCAGGAGACGAATTACAAGATTCTCACTAGGTGGTACAAGACCCCGGCCCTCCTGCATACTCTCTTCCCGGCATCTTCGGACCTTTGCTGGAGATGCCGGGGGGAGAAAGGTACCCTCTTGCATATATTTTGGTCCTGCCCCCGACTACGGTATTTCTGGGGGGAGGTCCGACGGATTACCCAGGACTTCACCAACCGTGAGGTGCCGGACGACCCAGCCTATTTTTTACTTCATGCGACAGACACACCGTCGCAAATCTACCAAAAATCAGTGGTGCGCCACTTGTTAGATGCTGCTATGGCCTGCATCCCACTTCACTGGAAGTCGCCCCACCCGCCGTCTATTTCCCTTTGGCTTAAAGTAGACGAAATATGCCAGCTGGAAGACCTGATCCTTACCAACCAAGAGAGACAGGAGACTTTTAAAAAGACCTGGCAGCTGTGGAATATGTTTAAATTTTCCACGGAAGGTCAGCGACTTAGAGGAGGGGACGGGGCAGACACCCGGGCCTAATTGCGGGGGATACCAATGATTTACTGGTGACCCCTCGCGGAGAGGAATTTCTCCCCCTCTCCCTACCATATCCTTGTTCGCACTCACAGCTACCCTCCCCCTTGTCCACTTTCTCCCCCCCACCCCCCCCCCCCATTCTTCCATCTATCTTTATTTTTCTGTTTCTAACTTTTGTATCTCTGATTTCTTGCTTCTCTTTTCTTGTATTTCTAACAAAAAAAAATAAAAATTGGGTGACTGGTCCTGTGGGGCCAGATAGCATCTGGGAAGCTCCTGGGGTGGAACTCTCGGTAGCCCTTGAAGTAGGGGGTGGTAGAGATTGCACCTGGGGTCAAAGTGTGGGCTGCCCGCACATGCTATTCATGGATACACACACGCTACCTCACAGATAGGCTAACCCCCCCCCCTTTTCCTTAGGGGCACTAGACAACAGATCACACATAAACACCATATAGCAGGCACTGCCGATTTAGGTATATATATATATATATGTATATGAGTTATGAAACTAAATACCCATGCCTGTACCGATGTATGTTGTACGTGTGACGTATCATGCTGTGCTATGCTGTATTGGTCCATACGAACCGGTCTCTCTGTTATAAATAAACAAATAAAAAAAAACAAAAAACAATGCATACATCAGCGACACAATCCCTGTTGCATTATGGACAGGGCACTCGAGGCAGAGCAGCGGGAGGAAGAGGAGGACCTCCTTTCCTCTCAAGGCACGCTTTATGCAGACACCATTCTTACAATGCCACACAGGAGGAGGAAGAGGAGAATTCTGGCAGTTTTGGAGGCATTGAAGCAGAGGAAGACATACGTCAACCCTTAACAGATGGTTTTCCATCCCAAGAACCCTTGGGAGTAGTATGTGGCACAAAGGAGGCAGTTCCAGATATTGTAATCCTCAGTGACTCCAAGGAATCTGCTTCTCATGCCTCAGCAAACTTGCGGGGCATCGGCTCCCTCATTCTAGCCTGCAAAAGGACCCCAGATTACGTAGCATCAAGGAGAAGGATCACTATTGGTTGGCAACCCTCCTTGACCACACAGTTACATGGGGAAAGTCTCGGAACTCATCCCGTCCCCACAGAGGGAGCAGAAGATGCTCTTGAGGACACCTTAAAGAGGAGTTTATATAACACCTTTCCAGACTTTGGTAGGTTACAGTTTTGTGGGAAACGTAGTTTTGAGGCTTCTGTTGGTCAAGAGAAGAGCAGTGGAAAAGGCGGCCACCTCAGTAATGCATTTCAAAACATTTTTAGTCCTCGGCTCCCAGGGCTGTCAGTTTTCACATCCCATTGGCAGCGTCTGCATCATATGGTGGGAGATTATCTAGGGGCGAAAACAGACATGGAGAGTTTTCCAGTTGACGATCCACTGGGTTACTGGGTCATGAGTAGTGATGAGCCGAACACCCCCGGGTTCGGTTCGCACCAGAACCCGCGAACGGACCGAAAGTTCGCACAAACTTTAGAACCCTATTAAATACAATGGATGCGAACGTTCGAAATCTAAAGTGCTAATTATAACGACTATTATGCATGTTATTGTCCTAAAAAGGGTTTGGGAACCCGGGTTCTGCACCAGGGGACATGTATCAATGCAAAAAGAAGTTTTAAAAACGGCCATTTTTCTGGAGCAGTCATTTTAATGATGCGTAAAGTGAAAAAAAAAAAAAGTCAAATATTCCTTTAAATATCGTACCTGGGGGGTGTCTAAAGTATGCCTGTGAAGTGCCACGTGTTTCCCGTGTTTAGAACTGTCCCTGCACAAAATTACATTTCTAAAGGAAAAAAAGCCATTTAAAACTGCTTGCGGCTTTAATGTAATGTCTGGTCCCGGTAATATGGATGAAAATCTTTAAGAAAAATGGCATAGCTACCCCATCACACCCCCCCCCACCCCAGCCCATTACCAGCCCCTTTGGGTCTTGTATGGATATTAAGGGGAACCCCGCACACAAAATAAAAAAGGCCCTATATACTCTGAACAGCCGTATACAGGCGGTGCATACAAGACAGGGACTGTAGGTTTGTTCTTATGTAGAATCTGTTTGTAATTTTGAACAAGTACATTGTTTAAGTGTAGCTCCAGCCAAAAAATCTATTTTTAAGCTTTTTGGAAAACATAGGGAAGGGTTATCACCCCTGTAACATTTGTTTTGCTGTCTGTGCAGTGTGCACCTGTTCAGAAAAGTTCACCTCACTTTCCGTCCTAATGACAAATGTTTTTTGAAAATTTGGGGTTTTTATTGAAACAAGAATTGGTGATAAAGCATCAGTGGAGAGGAGACACTTTTTTCCCCATATTAACTCTTACAGGAGAGAATTTGCCTTCCTAGGGGTAGATTTCCTCTCACTTCCTGTTGTATCCTTCCGTTTGCAAGGAGGAGTCATTTGTAAGTTGGATGTTTGAAAGTAGGGGCCTGCCGTATATACTCAGCTGAAATTTGCCCCTTACATGTTGGTGTTGCCACAACACTGTGAGCCCTCACAGTTACTCTTGGTGGGCGCATGAATGGGCCCTGCTGTGAATTATTAGATCAAGAATTGTAATTGCATGCCCCTGTTGAACAGGGGCTGAAAAATTGGGCCTTTGGTGGTGGTGGTGGTGGTGGTGGTGGTGTTGACACAACACTGTAAGGCCTCACAGTTAGTCTTGGTGGGCGCAGGAATGGGCCCTGCTGTGAATTATTAGATCAAGAATTGTAATTACATGCCCCTGTTAAACAGGGGCAGAAAAATTGGGCCTTAGGCACTGGTGCCACAACACTGCAACCCCTCACAGATACTGTACTTGGAGCACAGCAATGAGCCCTGTTGCAAAGTATTGCATCAAAAAATGTAATTACACGCCCCTGTTAAACAGGGGCTGAAAAATTGGGCCTTAGCCACTGGTGCTGGTGCCACGACACTGCAACCACTCCCAGATACTCTAGTTGGAGTGCAGGAATGAGCCCTGCTGCAAAGCATTGCATAAAATTTTTTAGTAACACACCCCTGTTAAACAGGGGCTGAAAAATTGGGCCTTAGCCACTGGTGGCGGCACCCAGAAACAAAAATGTTCTTCCAAGCTATCATCGTCAATCGGATCATTGAGGAGGAGGAGGATAGTCAGTCAACATAACAGGACAGTCTCTCAGCATCAGCATCAGTCTTGAAGGGATGTGACATTTGAAAATAAATTAGTCTGTTATATCAGCTTCAGGTGTTTGGTAGCTGGTGGTGATCCAAGACTAGTTCATCTTTAGGAAGGTCAGTCGATCAACAGAGTCGGGGGACAGGCGCACCCTGTGATCCGTGACAAATCCTCCAGCAGCACTGAATGTGCGTTCTGAAAGATTGCTGGATGCAGGACAGGCCAGTAGCTCAATTGCATACTGTGCAAGCTCTGGCCAGTGATCCATCCTCAAGACCCAGTAAGCCAGAGGATTTTCGGTGGGGAAGGTGTCCAAGTCTGACCTTGCCCCTAGGTATTCCTGCACCATGTATATCAGACGCTGGCGATGGTTGCTGGAACCGATCATACCTTGGGGCTGCGGACTAAAGAATTGTCTGAACGCTTCGGTCAGACGGCCACCTTCCCCACCGCTCCTTCTTTGACTGACCGAAGCCTCAGCAACTCGTTGTCCAGGACCAGGAGTTTGTAACCTCCCAGTCTCTGGGAACGCGTTGCACAGACCTTTCTGCAAGGCCTCCCGGAGTTGTCTCATCCTCTGCTCCCTCTGCGACGGTAAGATAAGGTCCGCAACCTTACCCTTGTACCGTGGATCAAGGAGAGTGGCCAGCCAGTAATGGTCCCTCTCCTTGATCCGAAGAATACGAGGATCCTTCCGCAGACTTTGCAGGATCAGGGAGGCCATGCAGCGTAGGTTAGCTGAGGCATTCAGTCCGGAGTCCTCTGGGTCACTAAGGACGACATGATCCGCAGCCACCTACTCCCAGCCACGTACAAGTCCACTGGTTTCTTGGGACTGTAAATCATCCCTAAAAGACTGCTGCTGATGATGCTGAGTGCCAGGCTCCACCTCCATGCTGACACAATCCTCCTCCTCCTCCTGGTCCTCCACCTCTTCTTCCTGTGCGATGGGTGGGACAGAAGGAACACTGTCTGGGTAAAGGGGGCCTTGAGAGGCAATAAAGTCCTCCTCTTCCTGCCTCTGTTCTGCCTCAAGTGCCCTGTCCATTATTCCACGCAGCGTATGTTCCAACAGGTGGACAAGAGGTACAGTGTCACTGATGCATGCACTGTCACTGCTCACCATCCTCGTGGCCTCCTCAAATGGTGCCAGGACAGTGCATGCATCCCTGATCATGCCCCACTGGCGTGGTGAAAAAAACCCGAGCTCCCCTGACCCTGTCCTGGTGCCGTAGTCGCACAGGTACTCATTGATGGCCCTCTGCTGCGTGTGCAGCCGCTGCAGCATGGCCAACGTTGAGTTCCACCTGGTGGGCATGTCACATATAAGGCGGTTCTTGGGCAGGTTCAACTCCTTTTGCACCTCAACCAGGTGAGCACTGGCATTATAAGATCTGCGGAAATGCACACAGACTTTCCTGGCCTGCCTCAGGACATCCTGTAAGCCCGGGTACCTGCCCAAGAACCGCTGCACCACCAGGTTAAGGACGTGAGCCACACAGGGCACATGGGTCAGTTGTCCCTGTCGGAGAGCGGAGAGGAGGTTGGTGCCATTGTCGCAAACTACCATTCCTGGCTTAAGCTGGCGTGGCGTCAACCACCTCTCGGCCTGCCCCTGCAGAGCAGACAGAACCTCTGCCCCAGTGTGGCTCCTGTCCCCCAAACACACCAGTGCAAGCACGCCTACGGAGCACCGCTGGTTCCGAGGACAAAGCACAGGAAGAGGCCACGGAGGAAGAAGAAGAGGAGGGGGTGGAGGACAGAGGTGTGTCACAACCAGTAGTAGCATTTTGGAGGCGTGGCGGTGGAACAACCTCCAACACTACTGCACCTTGTCCTGCATCCTTCCCAGCTGCCAAAAGAGTGACCCAATGGGCCGTGAAAGAAAGGTAACGTCCCTGTCCATGCCTGCTGGACCATGAGTCAGCGGTAATATGCACCTTACCGCTGACCGCCCTGTCCAGCGAGGCCAAGACATTGCCTTCCACATGCCGGTAGAGAGCCGGAATCGCCTTCCGTGAGAAAAAGTGGCGTTTGGGAACCTGCCTGTCATGGATATGCAGTAGTGTTTGTCTGTCAGCTTACCTTCCTTCCCATGTGTTCATCTTAGAGGCCTGAGCCCTTTCACCTGGCTTCCTTTATAATCTCCTCCCAGCCAGACTCCACCCCAGGCCCTATCACAGAACACTATATTAACCTGTGCACTGCAAGCCTGCTTTGCTGATCAACATGTTTGTTAGGCATTGTGTGTTTGGGTTCCTGCCTGCCGTGTGCTACGTCTGTCTCTCTGTTACGTTATTGGCTTGTTCCCGACTATCCCTGTCTGCTCGTGACCCTTGACCTTCGGCTCGTTCTTCGTTATCCTTGTCTGCTTGTGGCCCCTGACCTTCAGCTTGTTATTCGGTTCTCTCTTATCGTGTGCTGCTGCTTCCCCTCTTTTCCCCTTATCCTACGGGGCGTGAGCTATGAAACTCCAGGGGCCGCGACCTGGTCCCAGCCTGCAGCTAACATCCTCACCACTAGAGGCCCTGGAGAAGACCAGCTGGGTCTTAGACTCCGCGCCCTGGGGAATCTTGGCTCTAGCTTCCATTTGGATCCCGGTTGTGCTCCTCTGGTCCCGCTTTCCACAACCACCCACTTTCCTATCCGCCGAAGCCAGCCATAGGGTTCACTACCTCGCGGTGCACTCCTGTCCCCCTACGGTGTGCATCTGTCACCTGGCCACAGGTGACCCTGACAGTTTGATCAGCCATGAACCCGGCTGACATCCCGCTACCCGCGGATGATCCATTGCAGGGCATAGTTTGCAGACTTGAAACCCAGGAATCGAATCAGACTCAGGTGATGCGATTCCTCCAGGATCTGGCTTCTCGCTTCGAGCAGCTTCAGGCCTCCTTGGGAACCCTGAATCCGCAACCTCAAATACAATCAGCGGCTGCACCTATTGCACCAGTCGCAGCCACACACTCACTACAACTGCCAGCTCCGTCCCGTTTCTCTGGGGACTCCAAGGCTTGCAGGGGGTTCCTTAGCCAATGCACGATTCATTTTGAGCTCCAGCCCCAAAACTTCCTGTCTGATCGGGCTAAGGTAGCCTATATCATTTCCCTCCTCTCTGGTGAAGCTTTAGCCTGGGCAGCCCCTCTGTGGGAACTGAATGATCCAGTGGTTTCTAGCCTGTCTGGCTTCTTGAAACTTTTTCGGAATATCTTCGAAGAACCGGCTCGTGTCTCTTCAGCGGCCAGCGCCCTTTTACGTCTCCGCCAAGAGTCTGCTTCTGTGGGACAGTATGCCCTTCATTTCCGCATACTGTCGGCTGAGTTGAGCTGGAACAATGAGGCCTTAGTCACAACCTTTTTGCATGGCCTGTCTGATAGAGTGAAGGATGAATTAGCAGGAAGAACCATCCCCACTGATCTGGCCGGCGTTATCTCCTTGTGTAACCAGATCGATATTCGCTTTCAGGAGAGGACCTTAGAAAAGCAACGCCAGCACTCCTTGGTTCTTAGTCAGCCTGAGCTCCCCTCTCTTCGACCCGTAGAGCATCTCCTACCAGCTGAGGAACCCATGCAGCTGGGTCGGACCAGGCTATCCCCCGAGGAACGTGCTAGGCGCAGAACTCTTGGTCTGTGTCTTTACTGTGGGGGCAAAGGTCATTTTCGTGACACTTGCTCTCTTTGTCCAGAAAAACGTTCGGGTCCACTTCATCTGGAAAGTGGAGTATTGGACCCAGAAATATCACCTTCCCCTTCTCGTCTTCTGCTTTCTGTGTTCCTTCATGTTGGTGCTTCTTCTCATTCGGTCTCAGCATATCTGGATTCCGGAGCCGCTGGTAATTTCATGGACTGGGAAATCGCATCGTCCATGAGACTTACTCTTTTGCCCCTCACCACGCCATTGGTGGTCTTGGCGATTGATGGTACTGTTCTCCCAGGGGGACCTATCCGCTTCCAGACCCTCCCTGTTAAGATGTCGGTAGGGACACTCCACCAGGAGTGGATATCCTTCCTTATCTTACCCAAGGCCTCAACGCCTATAATTTTGGGTCTCCCATGGTTACAGCTCCATTCTCCTCATGTGGACTGGACTACTGGACAGATTCTGGCTTGGGGTCCCTCCTGTTCCTCGTCCTGCCTACCCAAGGTTGCCCCCTGTGAATCTGAGCTGGTCATTCATTCCAGGTTGCATAACCATTTACATTTCTCTGTCCCTAACCACCCTTGGACGCACAGCCAGGCTAGCTTGTCTACAAGTCCTGCAGTCGCTACGTCTTGCGATGCGATTCAGGTAGTCCCTACACCTGACTCAGCTATTCACTCTGCCTCTGTACTAGTTATGCCAGTCCAGCCCATGCCCAGTGAGCCTCCTACTTTTTCTTGTTCGGGACATTCTGCTTGTCCTTCAGCTATTCAGCTTGACTCCGGCGACATGTCACCTTCTAACCAACCTGACTTCAGGGTTCCACTGACATCTGCCCAGTCTGATGGTCCTGTGCAAGATGACCAGTTCCCCTTTAAGGGTCTAGGGGACCCTCCTCAGATTCCTGTTGATCCTCTCATGCCCTTGCTTATTCCTAGAGAGCCTTTGGTCCTCAATAGATCTTCTTGTCATCTCCCTACCTCGTTTTCGGTCTCTGAGGATAATCTTAAGTATGAGGTTAGACAAGTTCTGGATTCTCGGCTCTGCAGAGGCATTCTTCAGTACCTTGTACATTGGAGAGGTTTTGGTCCTGAGGAAGCGTCTTGGATCGCTGCATCTGATGTCGCTGCACCTCATCTGTTGGGAAGGTTTCATCAGAGATTTCCCTTTAAGCCTGGGTCCAGGCGGGGGAGGGCCCATAAGAGGGAGGGTACTGTCATGGATATGCAGTAGTGTTTGTCTGTCAGCTTACCTTCCTTCCCATGTGTTCATCTTAGAGGCCTGAGCCCTTTCACCTGGCTTCCTTTATAATCTCCTCCCAGCCAGACTCCACCCCAGGCCCTATCACAGAACACTATATTAACCTGTGCACTGCAAGCCTGCTTTGCTGATCAACGTGTTTGTTAGGCATTGTGTGTTTGGGTTCCTGCCTGCCGTGTGCTACGTCTGTCTCTCTGTTACGTTATTGGCTTGTCCCCGACTATCCCTGTCTGCTCGTGACCCTTGACCTTCGGCTCGTTCTTCGTTATCCTTGTCTGCTTGTGGCCCCTGACCTTCAGCTTGTTATTCGGTTCTCTCTTATCGTGTGCTGCTGCTTCCCCTCTTTTCCCCTTATCCTACGGGGCCTGAGATAGGAAACTCCAGGGGCCGCGACCTGGTCCCAGCCTGCAGCTAACATCCTCACCACTAGAGGCCCTGGAGAAGACCAGCTGGGTCTTAGACTCCGCGCCCTGGGGAATCTTGGCTCTAGCTTCCGTTTGGATCCCGGTTGTGCTCCTCTGGTCCCGCTTTCCACAACCACCCACTTTCCTATCCGCCGAAGCCAGCCATAGGGTTCACTACCTCGCGGTGCACTCCTGTTCCCCTACGGTGTGCATCTGTCACCTGGCCACAGGTGACCCTGACACTGCCACTGAGGAACCGCACATTGCACAAACTCACGGAAGGGGGCCGAGTCTACCAACTGAAAAGGCAGCAGTTGAAGCGCTAGCAATTTAGCCAAGCTAGCATTCAACCGCTGGGCATGTGGATGGCTGGGAGTGAACTTCTTTCGACGGTCCAGCAGCTGGGGCAGGGAAATTTGCCTGCTAGAATCGGACGTTGGTGTACTGCTAGCAGAGTGCCCGCAAGTACTTGGCTGTGACACACCTAATTCTACACCTTCATTCCTCTCAGAGCAGGTTTCAGAGAGGACTGAAGGTATAGTGGGGTTGGAGATCCCAGCTAATGCGGTGCAAGAAGAGGTCAGCTTTGTTCTTTGGTGTGGGTCTTTAAGGTAGGCTTGCCAACGAGCTGCATGGCAGGTCAACATATGTCTGGTCAAGCATGTGGTGCCCAAGCGGGTGATGTTTTGGCCACGCGATATACGCTTGAGACATATGTTGCAAACAGCAGCTGTGCGATCTGATGCACTTGACTCAAAAAAGGCCCACACCAAAAAACTTTTTGAATAACGGGCAGAGGCAGCGCCCTGCACAGGCGGAGCTCTGCGGTGTGATTCCGTCGGTGTGCTGCCCTTACGCTGGCCCCCCGAGGGCATCCTGCCTCGTTGGAGATGTGCCTCCTCCTCATCCTCCTCCTCCTCCTCTCTCCTATTAGGCACCCACGTAGAGTCAGTGACCTCATCATCCCCTCCCTCCTCATCACTGGAGCCAATCTGACAGTATGCTGCAGCTGCTGGAACATGACTGCCAGATTGGTGTCCTTCTTGAGCATCCCCTCTCTCTGCTCTCACGCTACTGCCTTCCTCTAGCTGGGTATCATCATCAGACCCTTCGAAACGCTGGGCATCCGCCTGGAGCATGTACCCAACACTGTGCTCAAACAGTTCGGGGGACTCCTCAGGAGGACGTGGTTGGTCTAGGGAAGGAGTGACTGATGATGACATTGATACCAGGGAAGAGGACGCTTTGGCAGCTGCTTTGCCAGTACCCTGAGCCTGGGTGAGAGAGGATGAGGAGGATGAGGAGGGCTTGGTCATCCACTCTATCAAGTCTTCGGCATGATGCGGCTCAACACGTCCAGCTGCCGAAAAGAAGGACAAGCATGTCCCATGGCCACGTGCTGATGGCGATGCACCGCGTCCACGACCAGCACTGCTTGCGCTCTTTTATTGGCTTCTGACTGTCTGCCTCTCCTTGTTTGCCTTCCAGACATTCTAATGGCCTGCAGGGAAATGGGAAAGCAGCAATACAGGCTAAGTTCAGGTGTAATATGGTCAGGAGGCACACTCCGCCCGCTGTAAGTGCCGCAAAATCCTGTTGGTGTAACACACCAGGAAAAAGCAGCAATACAGGCTAAGTTAAGGTGTAATATGATCAGGAGGCACACTCCGCCCGCTGTAAGTGCCGCAAAATCCTGTTGGTGTAACACACCAGGAAAAAGCAGCAATACAGGCTAAGTTAAGGTGTAATATGATCAGGAGGCACACTCCGCCCGCTGTAAGTGCCGCAAAATCCTGTTGGTGTAACACACCAGGAAAAAGCAGCAATACAGGCTAAGTTAAGGTGTAATATGGTCAGGAGGCACACTCTGCCCGCTGTAAGTGCCGCAAAATCCTGTTGGTGTAACACACTGGGAAAAAGCAGCAATACAGGCTAAGTTAAGGTGTAATATGGTCAGGAGGCACACTCCGCCAGCTGTAAGTGCCGCAAAATCCTGTTGGTGTAACACACCAGGAAAAAGCAGCAATAAAGGCTAAGTTAAGGTGTAATATGGTCAGGAGGTACACTCCGTCCGCTGTAAGTGCCGCAAAATCCTGTTGGTGTAACACACCAGGAAAAAGCAGCAATACAGGCTAAGTTAAGGTGTAATATGGTCAGGAGGTATACTTCGCCCGCTGTAAGTGCCGCAAAATCCTGTTGGTGTAACACACCAGGAAAAAGCAGCAATACGGGCTAACTTCAGGTGTATAATGTGCAGGAGGCTTAGCAACAATGACACTGACACTGTCCCCTGTCCCCCGCGTTCGGCGTACAACGAACGATTTGGGCCGTTCGCGCCAAATTCGAGTGACGCGAACGGCCCACAATACACTGCGCCATCGCAGTGTAATCCCGGCGCTGTGATTGGCCAAACATGCACTGTGACCCTGCATGCTTGGCCAATCACAGCGCCGGCAGCGAGGAGAGCAATGATTGGCCACAGGCAGGATGCCTGTGTCCAATTATAGCTGAGGGGGTTTAGTACACGCCCCACACTATAAAAGGCCGCCAGCGCGGCGGCCTCGTGTAGTGTGTTCCGGAGAAGGGAAAGTGAAGGATAGGCAGGGACAGTGTCAAATCTTGTCAAATCTATTCTTTGCTAAACCTTGTGTGTAGGGACAGAGAAGGATAGGCAGGGAGAGTGTCAGTGTCATATTCTTTGCTAAACCTTGTGTGTAGGGAGAGAGAAGGATAGGCAGGGAGAGTGTCAGTGTCATATACTTTGATAAACCTTGTGTGCAGGGAGAGAGAAGGATAGGCAGGGGACAGTGTCAGTGTCATATTCTTTGCTAAACCTTGTGTGCAGGGAGAGAGAAGGATAGACAGGGAGAGTGTCAGTGTCATATACTTTGATAAACCTTTTGTGCAGGGAGAGAGAAGGATAGGCAGGGGACAGTGTCAGTGTCATTGTTGCTAAGCCTCCTGCACATTATACACCTGAAGTTAGCCCGTATTGCTACTTTTTCCTGGTGTGTTACACTAACAGGATTTTGCGGCACTTACAGCGGGCGGAGTGTGCCTCCTGACCATATTACACCTTAACTTAGCCTGTATTGCTGCTTTTTCCTGGTGTGTTACACCAACAGGATTTTGCGGCACTTACAGCGGGCGGAGTGTGCCTCCTGATCATATTACACCTGAACTTAGCCTGTATTGCTGCTTTTTCCTGGTGTGTTACACCAACAGGATTTTGCGGCACTTACAGCGGGCGGAGTGTGCCTCCTGACCATATTACACCTTAACTTAGCCTGTATTGCTGCTTTTTCCTGGTGTGTTACACCAACAGGATTTTGCGGCACTTACAGCGGGCGGAGTGTGCCTCCTGACCATATTACACCTGAACTTAGCCTGTATTGCTGCTTTTTCCTGGTGTGTTACACCAACAGGATTTTGCGGCACTTACAGCGGGCGGAGTGTGCCTCCTGACCATATTACACCTTAACTTAGCCTGTATTGCTGCTTTTTCCTGGTGTGTTACACCAACAGGATTTTGCGGCACTTACAGCGGGCGGAGTGTGCCTCCTGACCATATTACACCTGAACTTAGCCTGTATTGCTGCTTTTTCCTGGTGTGTTGCACCAACAGGATTTTGCGGCACTTACAGCGGGCGGAGTGTGCCTCCTGACCATATTACACCTTAACTTAGCCTGTATTGCTGCTTTTTCCTGGTGTGTTACACCAACAGGATTTTGCGGCACTTACAGCGGGCGGAGTGTGCCTCCTGACCATATTACACCTTAACTTAGCCTGTATTTCTGCTTTTTCCTGGTGTGTTACACCAACAGGATTTTGCGGCACTTACAGCGGGCGGAGTGTGCCTCCTGACCATATTACACCTTAACTTAGCCTGTATTGCTGCTTTTTCCTGGTGTGTTACACCAACAGGATTTTGCGGCACTTACAGCGGGCGGAGTGTGCCTCCTGACCATATTACACCTGAACTTAGCCTGTATTGCTGCTTTTCCCATTTCCCTGCAGGCCATTAGAATGTCTGGAAGGCAAACAAGGAGAGGCAGACAGTCAGGAGCCAATAAAAGAGGGCAAGCAGGCTCTGTGTCTAGAGACAACAGTGCTGGTCGTGGACGTGGTGCATCGCCATCAGCACGTGGCCATGGGACACGCTTGTCCTTCTTTTTGGCAGCTGGACGTGTTGAGCCGCATCATGCCGAAGACCTGGTAGAGTGGATGACCAAGCCCTCCTCATCCTCCTCATCCTCTGTCACCCAGGCTCAGGGTACTGGCAAAGCAGCTGCCAAAGCGTCCTCTTCCCTGGTATCAATGTCATCATCAGTCACTCCTTCCCTAGACCAACCATGTCCTCCTGAGGAGTCCCCCGAACTGTTTGAGCACAGTGTTGGGTACATGCTCCAGGAGGATGCCCAGCGTTTCGAAGGGTCTGATGATGATACCCAGCTAGAGGAAGGCAGTAGCGTGAGAGCAGAGAGAGGGGATGCTCAAGAAGGACACCAATCTGGCAGTCATGTTCCAGCAGCTGCAGCATACTGCCAGATTGGCTCCAGTGATGAGGAGGGAGGGGATGATGAGGTCACTGACTCCACGTGGGTGCCTAATAGGAGAGAGGAGGAGGAGGAGGATGAGGAGGAGGCACATCTCCAACGAGGCAGGATGCCCTCGGGGGGCCAGCGTAAGGGCAGCACACCGACGGAATAACACCGCAGAGCTCCGCCTGTGCAGGGCGCTGCCTCTGCCCGTTATTCAAAAAGTTCTTTGGTGTGGGCCTTTTTTGAGTCAAGTGCATCAGATCGCACAGCTGCTGTTTGCAACATATGTCTCAAGCGTATATCGCGTGGCCAAAACATCACCCGCTTGGGCACCACATGCTTGACCAGACATATGTTGACCTGCCATGCAGCTCGTTGGCAAGCCTACCTTAAAGACCCACACCAAAGAACAAAGCTGACCTCTTCTTGCACCGCATCAGCTGGGATCTCCAACCCCACTATACCTTCAGTCCTCTCTGAAACCTGCTCTGAGAGGATCGAAGGTGTAGAATTAGGTGTGTCACAGCCAAGTACTTGCAGGCACTCTGCTAGCAGTACACCGACGTCCGATTCTAGCAGGCAAATTTCCCTGCCCCAGCTGCTGGACCGTCAAAAGAAGTTCACTCCCAGCCTTCCACATGCCCAGCAGTTGAATGCTAGCTTGGCTAAATTGCTAGCGCTTCAACTGCTGCCTTTTCAGTTGGTAGACTCGGCCCCCTTCCGTGAGTTTGTGCAATGTGCGGTTCCTCAGTGGCAGGTTCCCAAACGCCACCTTTTCTCACGGAAGGCGATTCCGGCTCTCTACCGGCATGTGGAAGGCAATGTCTTGGCCTCGCTGGACAGGGCGGTCAGCGGTAAGGTGCATATTACCGTTGACTCATGGTCCAGCAGGCATGGACAGGGACGTTACCTTTCTTTCACGGCCCATTGGGTCACTCTTTTGGCAGCTGGGAAGGATGCAGGACAAGGTGCAGTAGTGTTGGAGGTTGTTCCACCGCCACGCCTCCAAAATGCTACTACTGGTTGTGACACACCTCTGTCCTCCACCCCCTCCTCTTCTTCTTCCTCCTTGGCCTCTTCCTGTGCTTTGTCCTCGGAACCAGCGGTGCTCCGTAGGCGTTCAAGGGGCTACGCAAGTACGCAGGCAAAAAGATGCCATGCCGTGCTTGCGCGGGTGTGTTTGGGGGACAGGAGCCACACTGGGGCAGAGGTTCTGTCTGCTCTGCAGGGGCAGGCCGAGAGGTGGTTGACACCACGCCAGCTTAAGCCAGGAATGGTAGTTTGCGACAATGGCACCAACCTCCTCTCCGCTCTCCGACAGGGACAACTGACCCATGTGCCCTGTGTGGCTCACGTCCTTAACCTGGTGGTGCAGCGGTTCTTGAACAGGTACCCGGGCTTACAGGATGTCCTGAGGCAGGCCAGGAAAGTCTGTGTTCATTTCTGCAGATCTTATAATGCTAGTGCTCGCCTGGCTGAGCTGCAAAAGGAGTTGAACCTGCCCAAGAACCGCCTTATATGTGACATGCCCACCAGGTGGAACTCAACGTTGGCCATGCTGCAGCGGCTGCACATGCAGCAGAGGGCCATCAATGAGTACCTGTGCGACTACGGCACAAGGACAGGGTCAGGGGAGCTCGGGTTTTTTTCACCACGCCAGTGGGGCATGATCAGGGATGCATGCACTGTCCTGGCACCATTTGAGGAGGCCACGAGGATGGTGAGCAGTGACAGTGCATGCATCAGTGACACTGTACCTCTTGTCCACCTGTTGGAACATACGCTGCGTGGAATAATGGACAGGGCACTTGAGGCAGAACAGAGGCAGGAAGAGGAGGACTTCCTTGCCTCTCAAGGCCCCCTTTACCCAGACAGTGTTCCTTCTGTCCCACCCATCGCACAGGAAGAAGAGGAGGAGGAGGAGGATTGTGTCAGCATGAAGGTGGAGCCTGGCACTCAGCATCATCAGCAGCAGTCTTTTAGGGATGATTTACAGTCCCAAGAAACCAGTGGACTTGTACGTGGCTGGGAGGAGGTGGCTGCGGATCATGTCGTCCTTAGTGACCCAGAGGACTCCGGACCGAATGCCTCAGCTAACCTACGCTGCATGGCCTCCCTGATCCTGCAAAGTCTGCGGAAGGATCCTCGTATTCTTCGGATCAAGGAGAGGGACCATTACTGGCTGGCCACTCTCCTTGATCCACGGTACAAGGGTAAGGTTGCGGACCTTATCTTACCATCGCAGAGGGAGCAGAGGATGAGACAACTGCGGGAGGCCTTGCAGAAAGGTCTGTGCAACGCGTTCCCAGAGACTGGGAGGTTACAAACTCCTGGTCCTGGACAACGAGTTGCTGAGGCTTTGGTCAGTCAAAGAAGGAGCGGTGGGGAAGGTGGCCGTCTGACCGATGCGTTCAGACAATTCTTTAGTCCGCAGCCCCAAGGTATGATCGGTTCCAGCAACCATCGCCAGCGTCTGATATACATGGTGCAGGAATACCTAGGGGCAAGGTCAGACTTGGACACCTTCCCCACCGAAAATCCTCTGGCTTACTGGGTCTTGAGGATGGATCACTGGCCAGAGCTTGCACAGTATGCAATTGAGCTACTGGCCTGTCCTGCATCCAGCGTTCTTTCAGAACGCACATTCAGTGCTGCTGGAGGATTTGTCACGGATCACAGGGTGCGCCTGTCCACCGACTCTGTTGATCGACTGACCTTCATAAAGATGAACCAGTCTTGGATCACCACCAGCTACCAAACACCTGAAGCTGATATAACAGACTAATTTATTTTCAAATGTCACATCCCTTCAAGACTGATGCTGATGCTGAGAGACTGTCCTGTTATGTTGACTGACTATCCTCCTCCTCCTCAATGATCCGATTGATGATGATAGCTTGGAAGAAAATTTTTGTTTCTGGGTGCCGCCACCAGTGGCTAAGGCCCAATTTTTCAGCCCCTGTTTAACAGGGGTGTGTTATTACAATTTTTATGCAATGCTTTGCAGCAGGGCTCATTCCTGCACTCCAACTAGAGTATCTGAGAGTGGTTGCAGTGTCGTGGCACCAGCACCAGTGGCTAAGGCCCAATTTTTCAGCCCCTGTTTAACAGGGGCGTGTAATTACAATTTTTGATGCAATACTTTGCAACAGGGCTCATTGCTGTGCTCCAAGTACAGTATCTGTGAGGGGTTGCAGTGTTGTGGCACCAGTGCCTAAGGCCCAATTTTTCTGCCCCTGTTTAACAGGGGCATGTAATTACAATTCTTGATCTAATAATTCACAGCAGGGCCCATTCATGCGCCCACCAAGAGTAACTGTGAGGGCTCACAGTGTTGTGGCAACACCAACATGTAAGGGGCAAATTTCAGCTGAGTATATACGGCAGGCCCCTACTTTCAAACATCCAACTTACAAACGACTCCTCCTTGCAAACAGAAGGATACAACAGGAAGTGAGAGGAAATCTACCCCTAGGAAGGCAAATTCTCTCCTGTAAGAGTTAATATGGGAAAAAAAGTGTCTCCTCTCCACTGATGCTTTATCACCAATTCTTGTTTCAATAAAAACCCCAAATTTTCAAAAAACATTTGTCATTAGGACGGAAAGTGAGGTGAACTGTTCTGAACAGGTGCACACTGCACAGACAGCAAAACAAATGTTACAGGGGTGATAACCCTTCCCTATGTTTTCCAAAAAGCTTAAAAATAGATTTTTTGGCTGGAGCTACACTTAAACAATGTACCTGTTCAAAATTACAAACAGATTCTACATAAGAACAAACCTACAGTCCCTGTCTTGTATGCACCGCCTGTATACGGCTGTTCAGAGTATATAGGGCCTTTTTTATTTTGTGTGCGGGGTTCCCCTTAATATCCATACAAGACCCAAAAGGGCTGGTAATGGGCTGGGTTGGGGGGGGGGGGTGTGTGATGGGGTAGCTATGCCATTTTTCTTAAAGATTTTCATCCATATTACCGGGACCAGACATTACATTAAAGCCGCAAGCAGTTTTAAATGGCTTTTTTTCCTTTAGAAATGTAATTTTGTGCAGGGACAGTTCTAAACACGGGAAACATGTGGCACTTCACAGGCATACTTTAGACAACCCCCAGGTACGATATTTAAAGGAATATTTCACTTTTTTTTTTTCACTTTATGCATCATTAAAATGACTGCTCCCGAAAAACGGCCGTTTTTAAAACTTCTTTTTGCATTCATACATGGCCCTTGGTGCAGAACCCGGGTTCCCAAACCCTTTTTAGGACAATAACATGCATAATAGTCGTTATAATTAGCACTTTAGATTTCGAACGTTCGCATCCATTGTATTTAATAGGGTTCTAAAGTTCGTGCGAACTTTCGGTCCGTTCGCGGGTTCTGGTTCGAACCGAACCCGGGGGTGTTCGGCTCATCACTATTCAGGATGACTGAACTAAATGTTTTTCCTAATCCTGATCACAAGTTATCAAGGCGGTATGAGGCTGTAAGAGCATGAGGTGTTTTTAGGCAGTCAAATTCCCTGAGTGCATGCAGTTCCTGAAACAGCTGCTGACGTTCATAAGATTTGATCAGAATGAACTCACATTGCCTTTGGCCAAGATATTTCCTTTTTAGTGAAGTTCAGAGACATTTTTCAAAGTTTTTCTCTGAAAAACCTATCATATGGCTTCAGGCTGTCCAGAGCAGAATATCAAAAACTCTATAGAACTCAGTTGTGTAGAGGCACCCTGTGAGCACAGCTTGGGTCCATAACAGAAAAGAGTTTATGTATGTTTCACCTAACATTACACTGGTTCCTATAATTCCCCAGATGGAAAGCAAGATACATTTACAGAATCACATAGGGAACACAAGGGAATACATTTATAAAACAATGTATGTTACCAGAGCTGGATTTCGACCTTGGGAGACCCGGGGCACTTCAAGTTGGGGGGCCCATCAACATAGAAATGAAATTATGAAACAAATAAAAAAGTGAACTGAAATGAACGATAAGCCCCACACCTGTCTCGAATTCTACCAATCTCATATTTTTGGGTAAAACTTGCTAACAAAGTTTTACCCTATTCAAAATCGCGGAGTGTTGGAATCGCCCATTGATCCAATAAGGGTCAAGTGGGGGAGTGAGTTTCTGTCTCATATTTCTCACCGTAAAAAAACGATTCTGGTCATTAACTTCAGTCCCACACGATGTGGTCCGGGCTGTTGCCTGGCACTTCCAACATTTTTTTTACTTTTCTCTTGTCCTACCCACTTGTCTCTCATAAACAAGGCAATAATTTCTGTGAAACAGTCATGTTGGAACAAACATTTAATAATATGAGAAGTTGAAATGTAAAACATCTGCCAGAACCCCTCATCCCTTTCTTTGCCTTTAAAGTCTGGCTTAACTGTTCCATATCCTGACACCCACACACACGTTGTTATTTTTTAAGTAATAAATCAAATTTTACATTGATTACATTTTTTATAAAGGAATCCTGGGCCCCTCTGACAATTGACCCTTTTGCCCCCCCTATAAATCTGGCAACATATGTTACATTCACTAGAAATTCACTTCAGGTGAATCTTCTTGGTGCACGTGTCTTAAATTAGAGTGTTTACTTGCGTGAATGTTTGGTAAATGTCACATTCACTGCTTTATTTATTTAAATATTCGGGTTTTCTGACATTATTAGCCCCCCATTTACACTTGAATGTTATTCAGATTTCCCTTCACCTGACTAAGTTCAACATGCAGAACCCCATTCTTTCTAATTGTCCTTGTTTACACTTCTTTGCTCAGTCGCCCTATGCTGTAGATGCCCTAGCCTCAAAAAATGTACATGAGCTAAGCTTTTTTTTTTAAATGTAGGTGTTTTTGCCTCTATAGTTTTTAAAGGGAGCACCTGTAAATGAATTGTGAAAGGAAATGGGAAGCACACAGAGGCAATATACAAACTACAGGTAGATGTTGAATCCAGGACCCAGAACTAACTGCATGACAATTCTGATTATTACTCTGGTGCTAATCTTTCTATTTTCATATATATATATATATATATATATATATATATATATATATATATATATAGCGGGTATTTGAATTTAGAGGAAGCATCTGGGTGGTAGTGTAACCCAGATGCATTAATTGCTAGGGGATCCGGGACCTTTTTCTGGTTCTTGGAGGACTCTGGTGGTGTGAGGTTCCTTGTGGTCCACAGGTGGCGCTGTTGCCCTGGGCCGGAGCTGAACTCACACTGCAAGACTGTGCCTTTTTGTCCTTCCCTGGAGCTGGTACAGCGGGGCGGGGAACCTGCTGTGACACAAAGGGAGAGGGGATAAAAGGGGCGGACGCCCTTACCACGGGGTTCAGAGTTCGGAGTGGGAGTCGGAAGACTCGGCCGCACCCAGGCACCTTCAGCTTGGGTGCTGGCATTCCAGTGTTCCAGGCCTAGGTGCCCTTGACCTAGCCGGAGCAGAGATGGAGTCCATCTCAGGCACCTTTAGCCTGGGGTGAGGTACTATGGTGGATGCCTGGGGCTCAGTACCTTCGACTGAGTTCCGCGAGGGTGGAGGAATCCGAGGGGGCCCTAACTCCTTGGGTGCCCGTGTCTGAGTTCGTTAGGACTGGTGTGCGGAACTTCTCTGAAGAGTCCGGTGCAGCATCGCTGGTGACAGAGAGGCCTCCGGTTTCTCCCTTGGACGGATTTCCTTCCCCTGACAGGGGCCATGCTAGCGAAGGTAATTCACGTTCTACCTCACATAGTCAGTGGCAGTGACTATTTACCACTGGTGATACCACAGTGGTTAGCAACAGAAGGGAAAGGATTGTGCCTCGATCTATCCCCATTATTACTCAGTAAAAAAACTGTATGTTTGCACGCCAAGAAGAATAAAACTGAGTTGGACCTATTCACTGCGTGGAACTCTGGTTACTAGGAGCAAAGGAGTCAGGGACGAAGTACTGGACTTGACTCTAGGACACCTACACAAGGCCCAATCTTTCTGGCCTTCACCTCTCAGCTATGGAGGACATGGGCCGTGGTGTATCTCATCCCTCTCCCCAGCACTGAAACCCCTAGACGAAGAAAGACAAGCCGAGTATGAGTGAGGGAGAGAGAGGGGAGAGAGAGGGGGAGAGAGGGGGGGAGAGAGGGAGAGGGAGAGAGAGAGGGGGAGAGAGGGGGAGAGAGGGGGAGAGGGGGGGAGAGAGAAGGAGTTTGACATGCAGACTAAAGTAAGAGGTATCAACAGTTTACATTGTCTTATGCCGCGTACACACGATCGGAATTTCCAACAACAAAACCGTTTTTTTTTTCCGACGGATGTTGGCTCAAACTTGTCTTGCATACACACGGTCACACAAATGTTGCTCGGAAATTCCGAACGTCAAGAACGCGGTGATGTACAACACGACGACGAGCCGAGAAAAATAAGTTAGATGATTCCGAGAATGCGTCGAATTGATTCCGAGCATGCGTAGCATTTTTGTGCGTCGGAAATGGCTACAGACGATCGGAATTTCCGACAAGAACTTTTGTTGTCGGAAAAATTGAGAACCTGCTCTCAAGCATTTGTTGTCGGAAATTCCGACAGCAAATGTCCGATGGAGCCTACACACGGATGAATTTGGGATGAATTTGTGCGGAGACTGTGAGCCAAGTGCCTGACCTCACAAATGCGCTTCTGGAAGAATGGTCAAACATTCCCATAGACACACTCCTAAACCTTGTGGACAGCCTTCCCAGAAGAGTTGAAGCTGTTACAGCTGCAAAGGGTGTGGCTGCACTACTGCTGATCTCCTGAGCTCCAGTGAGGCCTACTGATCCAGGGAGCTTGATTACTCCCTATACCCAGGGTGGATGCAGGAACCTGGGGTGGACCCAGGGGAGGATCCCCCGGATGGCCAGAGTACTGGTTCTCCCATGCCAGTGTTTGAGGACCTGGGAAATGGCCCAGCTAAAGGTGAAAGCCTGGCAGCCTACAGAAAGAAGGTTTGTGCTAGGATTGCGAGAATCGCTAAGGAGGAAGAAGTACTGGCAAAGTTGAAGTTTGACTTCAAGCATAAAAAAATTGCAAGTGACCGGCTTCACAGTTCTAAGATGAAACAGATGCGGCCTGAGTTAATGGCTTTGGAGGCCAAAGTGGAAAAGCAGAGTCTGCTGGTGGCCACATTGAAAGAAACCAGCGGTGCTTTCAAGGAGAAGTATGGCAACGATGATCGCTTCCGTGCAATGCGCAGAGGGGCCATAGAGGCCAGTGGAGGGCAGGCATCATCAGAGTGCGAGAAGCAAAGGTCAGTGCAAAGCAAAAAAGTTTCTGTGAGCTCGGACTGCGTTTCTGGCCAGCACGCTGGAAAATCTTTGCATCCCGAGCCAACTATCAGTATGCCTGCAGAAAGTGGAGAAAGCTCTGGCACACAGGCTGCTGGTGATCAGCAGTCAGGTGTTTTGACTGGCAGTATGTCATCGGGCCAAGGAAGTTCTGTGCCCTTACCACCGCAGCAGGAGGCTATGGAGCAAGATGATCCATCTGAGCCTGTGGAGGGAGCAGGTATGCTGAACTTCATATCAGAAATGGAATCACCTTTGCATGGTCGCAAGTTTTCAGTGTCTGGATCATCTGAGGATGAAGAAGAGGATGATGATGTCCCCCCAAAACCTTTGAAACAACGGGTGAAAGAAAAAGAGGTTTTTGGCCATGACTTGCCTATACAATGTAATGGAGGTGTAGTTCCTATGGATGGTGCAGTAGAGGGCAGTGGAGAGCAAGCTCATCTCCTGGCTGAGACTTCCACCTGTGTACAGCCAGCCAGTGCAGACTCTGCTGTGAAGAGTGCTGACAAAGACATCTCTACTGCTGGTAACTCTTTAGATACTGGTAATGAAGTAAGAATTACCAAGGGTAATGTAAATGACATTTTTGTGTCAGAAGTCTCTGCTCCATCTGTTCCTGACAATAATGTTGTTACTACTTTATCTAAAGAAGGGTCTGTTACTAAAAGTGATGTGCCGGATGTTGCAAGGAGTGCGGTTATTTCCCATGCTGCAGCACTGGCTGCACCTGTCCCCGGGGTGAGTAGGGCCAGTTATTCTGCGGTCACTAGGATGTGAGTGAAGGTCAGGCCAATCTGACACCATCTGGTAGCTCCTTTAAACGCCGCAATGTGGTCCAATTGAGGTGGACTGGAGAAGGCCCCCCCCCCCTAATAGGAGAGATGTGGTGGACCGTATTCTGGGGATGGGTTTTAAAGCAGAGGAGATTTTTGCCCTTATCAGCCCAGTTGGGTCATATGAGTATGACCTCTCCTTTGTCAAGGCGGAAGGTTTAGATGTCTTTTGGGAAAGGTATGAGCAGAGGTGTAAGGAGTCCCCAAGATGGGCAGGTTTGTCACCTAAAGTAGTCTTCCGCCAGCCATTATACAAGAACGTCACCATTCTAGTGTGTAACGAGTCCATTCCTGCTGCGGATCTGGTGGTGTGGTTGAGGAGATATGCGGATGTCCAAGCCCCCTTGAGGAAAGTTGTAGATGACAGGGGGATATGGACAGGAGGATGGACAGTGTTATTAAAACTACATGTCACGGGTAATGTTGTTAAGCACATCCCTTCATCTGCCTTTATAGGTCGTGACAGGATTATTACCTTTTATGCAGGGCAACTAAAGCTTTGTCATCGCTGTGGTGAAAAGGGCCATTTTTCAAGCTCATGTTCTGCGCAGAAATGTGCCCTCTGTCAGGGCTCAGGGCACATTGCAAAGGACTGCAATAGTATTCGTTGTAATCTTTGTAACAAGTTAGGTCACCCCTATAGCCTTTGCCCTAAAGCCCTCCATAATCAGCCAGAGGTGGTGGAAGAACTGCCGAGGATGGAGGAGGAGGAACGTGGGGGCAGCAAGGGGTTGGTGGAGCTGTTTCAGCTAGTCCTGAGGGGGCCCCCAGGTGTCAGTTTCCCAATCTGAAGGTGTGACCCCTCTTGTGTCTGCTCCCCAGTCTGTTCTCCCTACTGTGTCAGTGTCTACTTCTGTTGTGTGTTCTTCCCCAGTGTTTCAGGTGCCCAGTGTTCCAAATGTAAATAAGTCATCCAGATTGGCTGAGGCTGCCAAAGGGGCAGATTCATGCCGATCTGAGGTGGCAGCTTCACCTGGGCCATCCCTGAGGCAATGTAAGACCTCTAGTGGAGGTTCTAAGGGGAAGAAGGGGGAAGTTGCCACTGCTAATGATGTAGATGAGGCCTTTCAGGGTGATTTTTCAGGGGAGGAGGGAGAGTGGACCAAGGTGGGCAGAAGGAGGAATAAGGTAGTCCTGACCTCTGCCTCCTCGGTTTCATCTTTAGAGGTAGATGATCTACCTCTGGGAAACAAGTTTGGGTCCTTATCTGAGGGGGAGGAGGAGTCTTCTAATTCCGTGTCTCAGATGGAGGAGGATGAGGTAGAGTGCTCCCTAAAGAGGTGAAGGTCTCCAGTAAAGGGGGAGGGAGCTCAGGCTAAGAAACGCCTACCTCAATCATCCTGATGGCAGTTCCCACTCCGATAAAGGTGGCAACCATTAATGTTGCCAGCATAAAATCTGTAGGAGCTCGTAACATGGCCTTATTTTTGCTCAGCGAGATGGATGCTGATGTTTTATTTTTGCAAGAGACCCGGCTAAATAGCCTTGTCGATGTCCACCTGGCAAAGAGGGAGTGGAGGCGTGGGCCCTCCTTCTGGTCTCTTGCGGCCGAGCCTTACAGCGGAGTTGCAGTACTTTTTACTGGCATGGTAATGTGTCGGCGGGTTATCGAGGTAGAGATTGGAAGGTGTATGGTCTTGGACGTCTCTGTGAAGGGGCATGATCTACGTTTAGTAAATATTTATGGACCACAAACTAGATGGGAGAGGAAATGCCTCTTTACAAAGATTAAGCCTTTCCTTTTTACATCTCGACAAGTTGTCTTTGGAGGTGATTTTAACACCGTTACTAGGCCCAAATACAGGAAAGGCTCCACTGACAGCCTGAGATATGATGGCGTCTTTCTTAATACGATAGCCAGGGAAGCAGGTCTGGAAGATGCGCATATTAAGCGTTGCCCAGACAGCACGGGGTACATGTTTAAGCGAGGCAGTTGTGAGAGCAGGATAGACAGGTTTTTTTTTAAGGGGGACTCTGCCTTTTCGGCTCCTGAGTGTCGTATGGTGGAGTTCTCCGATCACCTTATGCTGTCTGTTATTCTCAATGCTTCAGATATGCCACCTAAAGGAAAGGGTATTTGGAGGATGAATTTGGCTCTGCTGGATGACGAGGAGGTAAGACAATCTTTTGAAGATTTTTTTCAGGCTCAGGTAACCATCCTGAATTTCTGCAGCAGTAAGTCGGAGTGGTGGGAGCTTGCCAAAAGCTGGATTAGTGGGTTTTTCAAGGCCATAGGAAAAAGGAAACAGCTTGGTAGGTACATTGCCTACCAGAAGCTGCGGAGAAAACTTGATCGCCTTGTCTCGAGTGGTGGAGATTCAGGGGCAATCTCTGAGGTAAAACTTATAAAACTTCTCCTTAGGAAGTATCAGTATGATCTAGGGTTGTCCCGATACCGATAATAGTATCGGTATCGGGACCGATACCGAGCATTTGTGCAAGTACAAATGCTCCCGATGCCTGACCCGTTACTTGATCGGTGGGCGGACTCAGTGGGCGGAGAGGGTGGGCGGTGTCAGAGGCGGTGTCAGAGTTGGAGAGGGCGAGCGGTGTCAGAGGCAGCGTCAGTGGTGGAGAGGGCGGGCAGTGTCAGAGGCGGCGTCAGAGGCGGAGAGGGCGGGCGGCGTCAGAGGCGGAGAGGGCGGGCGGCGTCAGTGGGCGAAGTCAGCGGGCCGGAGAGTCCTCACCTGCACTAGAGAAATAGCTAGGTAAGCTGTCAGATTGCAGCCGCATCAGGATCGGTGACCGGACTGTCACATTCGGTCACCGGTCAGCTTGGAAATCCTGACGCCCATCTTGGCACACCCTGCACTTGGCCACAGTAAGCCAGCAGCTGACATCTTGTTACACCCAGCCCGAACAAGATGTCTGCTGATGCCAAGTGCAGGGTGTATCATTTAGTCATGTCATTTATTTCTGCATTTCAGTGCCATCCACCTGTCAGTACCAGACACCTGTCAGTGCCATCAGTGCCCATAACTGCCGCCTGTCAGTGCCCATAAGTGCTGCCTATCAGTGCCAGCCGCCTGTCAGTGCCCATAAGTGCCGCCTTTCAGTGCCCATAAGTGCCGCCTGTCAGTGCCAGCCACCTGTCGGTGCCATCTAACAGTGCCAGCCACCTGTCGGTGCCATCTAACAGTGCCAGCCACCTGTCAGTGCCATCAGTGCACATAAGTGCTGCCTGTCAGTGCCATCATTGCCCATAAGTGCCACCTGTCAGTGCCAGCCACCTGTCAGTGCCATCTAACAGTACCAGCCACCTGTCAGTGCCAGCCACCTGTCAGTGCCATAAGTGCCGTCTATCAGTGCCATCTATCAGTGCCCATCAGTCAAACTGTCACATGGCATTAAAAAAAAAGTATCGGTAATCGGTATCGGCGAGTACATAAAAAAAAGTATCGGTACTTGTACTCGGTCCTAAAAAAGTGGTATCGGGACAACCCTAGACTATGATCGGCACGCTTCTTTGGTTCTGGAAAGGGACTACGGGAAATATCACTCGCCGGACCCTTATCAGAACTGCAAACAAAGCGCAGCAGTTAAGACGGTTGTTGGGCTAAGGGATAGTACGGGCTCTTTGACGAAATCCAGGTCAGGGATGCTGGAGGTCTCAATGTCTTTTTATGTGGATCTTCTGGGGGAGAAGTACCTCGATCGGGCAAAGATGTCAAGTTTTCTGGATTCTACACCAGGTCTGGGAAATAACATTCCGCTGGCAAGTTTGACGGGGGAAATCACAGCAGAAGAGGTAGTCAAAGCTATAGACGGTCTGGCTATTAAGAAAACACCTGGGCCAGACGGATTGACAGCTGAATTTTATAAGACTTTCAAATCCAGCTTGGTACCTTATCTTGTGGAGGTATTTAATGGCTGTCTGCAAGAGGGTTCGCTCCCTCCCTCCATGAGACAATCTGCTGTGATTCTGTTGTCAAAAGGCAAGGATCCCTCGATGATTGAGAATTGGCACCCCATTAGCCTTCTCAATGTCGATAGAAAAATTCTGGCGAAGATAATTTTCTGGCGCTTGTCGTCAGTAGCAGACAGATTGCTTTCTCGTCAGCAGCACTGTTCGGTCCAGGGCAGGAGCACTTTTTCAGCGGTGTTAGCTGTCCGGGAGGCTCTGGAACGTTGCAGGGCTGAAGGCTGGGGAAAGTATTTGCTGGCATTGGATCAGGCGAAGGCTTTTGATCGTGTCAACCATGAGTACCTCTGGCTTCTCCTTGACAAGTATGGCCTGGAGGGTGGGTTTATTGGATGGCTTAAGACTTTATACAGAGAGGCAGAGAGTTTCATGCTTGTTAACGGTTGGGTTTGACGGCCCTTCAGGGATGGATCCGGGGTGCGCCAGGGGTGTCCACTGAGCCCTTTGCTATATGTGTTCGCAATCGACCCCTTCATCAGAAGGCTAGAGAGCGGACCATTGTGCGGGGTGCCGGTGGGCATTACTGATGAGCCGCCCTTGAGGGCTGTAGCCTATGCTGATGACTAGGGATGAGCTTCGTGTTCGAGTCGAACATACGTTCGACTCGAACATTGGCTGTTCGATCGTTCGACGAAGATCGAACGATTTGGGCCGTTCGCGCCAAATTCGAGTGACGCGAACGGCCCACAATGCACTACGCCATCGCAGTGTCATCCAGGCGCTGTGATTGGCCAAGCATGCACTGTGACCCCGCATGCTTGGCCAATCACAGCGCCGGCAGCGAGGAGAGCAATGATTGGCCACAGGCAGGATGCCTGTGGCCAATTATTGCTGAGGGTGTTTAGTACACGCCCCACACTATAAAAGGCCGCCAGCACGGCGGCCTAGTGTAGTGTGTTCCGGAGCAGGGATAGAGTAGCATAGGCAGGGACAGTGACTGTTATTTCTTTCTTGCTTAACCTGGATTCCTTTAGTTTAGGGAAAGAGAAGGATAGGTAGGGAGAGTGTCAGTGTGTTTTGTGCTTCTGCTATAGTGTGCTTAAAAAAAAACATTTATTCTAGGGACAGAAAACTCTAGGTAGGGACAGTGTCAGTTTCTTTCACTCTGCAAGTCCTTGTTTCCAGGGACCTGGAAGGACAGTGAGTGAATTGTCCTTTTGCTATATTGTGATTAAAAAAAACATTTATTCTAGGGACAGAAAACTCTAGGTAGGGACAGTGTCAGTTTCTTTCACTCTGCAAGTCCTTGTTTCCAGGGACCTGGAAGGACAGTGAGTGAATTGTCCTTTTGCTATATTGTGATTAAAAAAAACATTTATTCTAGGGACAGAAAACTCTAGGTAGGGACAGTGTCAGTTTCTTTCACTCTGCAAGTCCTTGTTTCCAGGGACCTGGAAGGACAGTGAGTGAATTGTCCTTTTGCTATATTGTGATTAAAAAAAACATTTATTCTAGGGACAGAAAACTCTAGGTAGGGACAGTGTCAGTTTCTTTCACTCTGCAAGTCCTTGTTTCCAGGGACCTGGAAGGACAGTGAGTGAATTGTCCTTTTGCTATATTGTGATTAAAAAAAACATTTTTTTCTAGGGACAGAAAACTGTAGGTAGGGAGAGTATTTTTTTTCTTTCACTCTGCAAGTCCTTGTTTCCAGGGACCTGTAAGGACAGTGAGTTAATTGTCCTTGTGCTATATTGTGCTGAAAAAAACATTTATTCCAGGGACAGAAAACTCTAGGTAGGGACAGTGTCAGTTTCTTTCACTCTGCAAGTCCTTGTTTCCAGGGACCTGGAAGGACAGTGAGTGAATTGTCCTTTTGCTATATTGTGATTAAAAAAAACATTTTTTTCTAGGGACAGAAAACTGTAGGTAGGGAGAGTGTTTTTTTTCTTTCACTCTGCAAGTCCTTGTTTCCAGGGACCTGTAAGGACAGTGAGTTAATTTTCCTTGTGCTATATTGTGATTAAAAAAAACATTTATTCTAGGGACAGAAAACTCTAGGTAGGGACAGTGTCAGTTTCTTTCACTCTGCAAGTCCTTGTTTCCAGGGACCTGGAAGGACAGTGAGTGAATTGTCCTTTTGCTATATTGTGATTAAAAAAAACATTTATTCTAGGGACAGAAAACTCTAGGTAGGGACAGTGTCAGTTTCTTTCACTCTGCAAGTCCTTGTTTCCAGGGACCTGGAAGGACAGTGAGTGAATTGTCCTTTTGCTATATTGTGATTAAAAAAAACATTTTTTTCTAGGGACAGAAAACTGTAGGTAGGGAGAGTATTTTTTTTCTTTCACTCTGCAAGTCCTTGTTTCCAGGGACCTGTAAGGACAGTGAGTTAATTGTCCTTGTGCTATATTGTGCTGAAAAAAACATTTATTCCAGGGACAGAAAACTCTAGGTAGGGACAGTGTCAGTTTCTTTCACTCTGCAAGTCCTTGTTTCCAGGGACCTGGAAGGACAGTGAGTGAATTGTCCTTTTGCTATATTGTGATTAAAAAAAACATTTTTTTCTAGGGACAGAAAACTGTAGGTAGGGAGAGTATTTTTTTTCTTTCACTCTGCAAGTCCTTGTTTCCAGGGACCTGTAAGGACAGTGAGTTAATTTTCCTTGTGCTATATTGTGATTAAAAAAAACATTTATTCTAGGGACAGAAAACTCTAGGTAGGGACAGTGTCAGTTTCTTTCACTCTGCAAGTCCTTGTTTCCAGGGACCTGGAAGGACAGTGAGTGAATTGTCCTTTTGCTATATTGTGATTAAAAAAAACATTTTTTTCTAGGGACAGAAAACTGTAGGTAGGGAGAGTATTTTTTTTCTTTCACTCTGCAAGTCCTTGTTTCCAGGGACCTGTAAGGACAGTGAGTTAATTGTCCTTGTGCTATATTGTGCTGAAAAAAACATTTATTCCAGGGACAGAAAACTCTAGGTAGGGACAGTGTCAGTTTCTTTCACTCTGCAAGTCCTTGTTTCCAGGGACCTGGAAGGACAGTGAGTGAATTGTCCTTTTGCTATATTGTGATTAAAAAAAACATTTATTCTAGGGACAGAAAACTCTAGGTAGGGACAGTGTCAGTTTCTTTCACTCTGCAAGTCCTTGTTTCCAGGGACCTGGAAGGACAGTGAGTGAATTGTCCTTTTGCTATATTGTGATTAAAAAAAACATTTTTTTCTAGGGACAGAAAACTGTAGGTAGGGAGAGTATTTTTTTTCTTTCACTCTGCAAGTCCTTGTTTCCAGGGACCTGTAAGGACAGTGAGTTAATTGTCCTTGTGCTATATTGTGCTGAAAAAAACATTTATTCCAGGGACAGAAAACTCTAGGTAGGGACAGTGTCAGTTTCTTTCACTCTGCAAGTCCTTGTTTCCAGGGACCTGGAAGGACAGTGAGTGAATTGTCCTTTTGCTATATTGTGATAAAAAAAAACATTTTTTTCTAGGGACAGAAAACTGTAGGTAGGGAGAGTGTTTTTTTTCTTTCACTCTGCAAGTCCTTGTTTCCAGGGACCTGTAAGGACAGTGAGTTAATTTTCCTTGTGCTATATTGTGATTAAAAAAAACATTTATTCTAGGGACAGAAAACTCTAGGTAGGGACAGTGTCAGTTTCTTTCACTCTGCAAGTCCTTGTTTCCAGGGACCTGGAAGGACAGTGAGTGAATTGTCCTTTTGCTATATTGTGATTAAAAAAAACATTTTTTTCTAGGGACAGAAAACTGTAGGTAGGGAGAGTATTTTTTTTCTTTCACTCTGCAAGTCCTTGTTTCCAGGGACCTGTAAGGACAGTGAGTTAATTTTCCTTGTGCTATATTGTGATTAAAAAAAACATTTTTTCTAGGGACAGAAAACTGTAGGTAGGGAGAGTGTTTTTTTTCTTTCACTCTGCAAGTCCTTGTTTCCAGGGACAGAGAAGGACACCTGAAGGTAGCCCTTATTGCTTTTTTCCCATCTCCCTGCAGGCCATCTATTAGAATGTCTGGAAGGCAAACAAGGAGAGGCAGACAGTCAGGAGGCAATAAAAGAGGGCAAGCAGGCTCTGTGTCTGGGGGCAACAGTGCTGGTCGTGGACGCGGTGCATTGTCATCAGCACATGGCCATGGGACACGCTTGTCCTTCTTTTCGGCAGCTGGACATGTTGAGCCACATCATGCCGAAGACTTGGTAGAGTGGATGACCAAGCCCTCCTCCTCCTCCTCATCCTCTCTCACCCAGGCTCAGGGTACTGGAAAAGCAGCTGCCAAAGCGTCGTCTTCCCTGGTATCAATGTCAGACAAATCATCAGTCACTCCTTCCCTAGACCCACCATGTCCTCCTCCTGAGGAGTCCCCCGAACTGTTTCAGCACAGTGTTGGGTACATGCTCCAGGAGGATGCCCAGCGTTTCGAAGGGTCTGATGATGAAACCCAGCTAGAGGAAGGCAGTAGCGTGAGAGCAGACAGAGGGGATGCTCAAGAAGGACACCAATCTGGCAGTCATGTTCCAGCAGCTGCAGCATACTGCCAGATTGGCTCCAGTGATGAGGAGGGAGGGGATGATGAGGTCAATGACTCCACGTGGGTGCCTAATAGGAGAGAGGAGGAGGAGGAGGATGAGGAGGAGGCACATCTCCAACGAGGCAGGATGCCCTTTGGTGGCCAGCGTAAGGGCAGTACACCGACGGAATCACACCGCAGAGCTCCGCCTGTGCAGGGCGCTGCCTCTGCCCGTCATTCAAAAAGTTCTTTGGTGTGGGCCTTTTTTGAGGCTAGTGCATCAGATCGCACAGCTGCTGTTTGCAACATATGTCTCAAGCGTATATCGCGTGGCCAAAACATCAGCCGCTTGGGTACCACATGCCTGACCAGACATATGTTGACCTGCCATGCAGCTCGTTGGCAAGCCTACCTCAAAGACCCACACCAAAGAACAAAGCGGACCTCTCCTTGCACCGCATCAGCTGGGATCTCCAACCCCACTATAACTTCAGTCCTCTCTGAAACATGCACTGAGAGGAATGAAGGTGTAGAATTAGGTGTGTCACAGCCAAGTACTTGCGCCCACTCTGCTAGCAGTACACCGACGTCCGATTCTAGCAGGCAAATTTCCCTGCCCCAGCTGCTGGACCGTCGAAAGAAGTTCACTCCCAGCCATCCACATGCCCAGCGGTTGAATGCTAGCTTGGCTAAATTGCTAGCGCTTCAACTGCTGCCTTTTCAGTTGGTAGACTCGGCCCCCTTCCGTGAGTTTGTGCAATGTGCGGTTCCTCAGTGGCAGGTTCCCAAACGCCACTTTTTCTCACGGAAGGCTATTCCGGCTCTCTACCGGCATGTGGAAGGCAATGTCTTGGCCTCGCTGGACAGGGCGGTCAGCGGTAAGGTGCATATTACCGCTGACTCATGGTCCAGCAGGCATGGACAGGGACGTTACCTTTCTTTCACGGCCCATTGGGTCACTCTTTTGGCAGCTGGGAAGGATTCAGGACAAGGTGCAGTAGTGTTGGAGGTTGTCCCACCGCCACGCCTCCAAAATGCTACTACTGGTTGTGACACACCTCTCTCCTCCACCCCCTCCTCTTCTTCTTCCTCCATGGCCTCTTCCTGTGGTTTGTCCTATGAACCAGCGGTGCTCCGTAGCCGTTCACGGGGCTACGCAAGTACGCAGGCAAAAAGATGCCATGCCGTGCTTGCGCTGGTGTGTTTGGGGGACAGAAGCCACACTGGGGCAGAGGTCCTGTCTGCTCTGCAGGGCCAGGCCGAGAGGTGGTTGACGCCACGCCAGCTTAAGCCAGGAATGGTGGTTTGCGACAATGGCACCAACCTCCTCTCCGCCCTCCGACAGGGACAACTGACCCATGTGCCCTGTGTGGCTCACGTCCTTAACCTGGTGGTGCAGCGGTTCTTGGGCAGGTACCCGGGCTTACAGGATGTCCTGAGGCAGGCCAGGAAAGTCTGTGTGCATTTCCGCAGATCTTATAATGCCAGTGCTCGCCTGGCTGAGCTGCAAAAGGAGTTGAACCTGCCCAAGAACCGCCTTATATGTGACATGCCCACCAGGTGGAACTCAACGTTGGCCATGCTGCAGCGGCTGCACACGCAGCAGAGGGCCATCAATGAGTACCTGTGCGACTACGGCACCAGGACAGGGTCAGGGGAGCTTGGTTTTTTTTCTCCACGCCAGTGGGGCATGATCAGGGATGCATGCACTGTCCTGGCACCATTTGAGGAGGCCACGAGGATGGTGAGCAGTGACAGTGCATGCATCAGTGACACTGTACCTCTTGTCCACCTGTTGGAGCACACGCTGCGTGGAATAATGGACAGGGCACTTGAGGCAGAACAGAGGCAGGAAGAGGAGGACTTCCTTGCCTCTCAAGGCCCCCTTTACCCAGACAGTGTTCCTTCTGTCCCACCCATCGCACAGGAAGAGGAGGAGGAGGAGGAGGAGGAGGAGGATTGTGTCAGCATGGAGGTGGAGGCTGGCACTCAGCATCATCAGCAGCAGTCTTTTAGGGATGATTTACAGTCCCAAGAAACCAGTGGACTTGTACGTGGCTGGGAGGAGGTGGCTGCGGATCATGTCGTCCTTAGTGACCCAGAGGACTCCGGAGCGAATGCCTCAGCAAACCTACGCTGCATGGCCTCCCTGATCCTGCAAAGTCTGCGGAAGGATCCTCGTATTCTTCGGATCAAGGAGAGGGACCATTACTGGCTGGCCACTCTCCTTGATCCACGGTACAAGGGTAAGGTTGCGGACCTTATGTTACCGTCGCAGAGGGAGCAGAGGATGAGACAACTCCGGGAGGCCTTGCAGAAAGGTCTGTGCAACGCGTTCCCAGAGACTGGGAGGTTGCAAACTCCTGGTCCTGGACAACGAGTTGCTGAGGCTTCGGCCAGTCAAAGAAGGAGCGGTGGGGAAGGTGGCCGTCTGACCGATGCGTTCAGACAATTCTTTAGTCCGCAGCCCCAAAGTATGATTGGTTCCAGCAACCATCGCCAGCGTCTGATAAACATGGTGCAGGAATATCTAGGGGCAAGGTCAGACTTGGACACCTTCCCCACCGAAAATCCTCTGGCTTACTGGGTCTTGAGGATGGATCACTGGCCAGAGCTTGCACAGTATGCAATTGAGCTACTGGCCTGTCCTGCATCCAGCGTTCTTTCGGAACGCACATTCAGTGCTGCTGGAGGATTTGTCACGGATCACAGGGTGCGCCTGTCCACCGACTCGGTTGATCGACTGACTTTCATCAAGATGAACCAGTCTTGGATCACCACCAGCTACCACACACCTGATGCTGATATAACAGACTAATTGATTTTAAAATGTCACATCCCTTCAAGACTGATGCTGATGCTGAGTGCCTGTGCTGTTATGTTGACTGCCTATCCTCCTCCTCCGAGTCCTCAATGATACGATTGATGATGATAGCTTGGAAGATCATTTTTGTTTATGGGTGCCGCCACCAGTGCCTAACGCCCAATTTTTCAGCCCCTGTTTAACAGGGGCGTGTAATTACAATTTTTGAAGCAATACTTTGCAACAGGGCTCATTGCTGTGCTCCAAGTACAGTATCTGTGAGGAGTTGCAGTGTTGTGCCACCAGTGCCTAAGGCCCAATTTTTCAGCCCCTGTTTAACAGGGGCGTGTCATTACAATTTTTGAAGCAATACTTTGCAACAGGGCTCATTGCTGTGCTCCAAGTACAGTATCTGTGAGGGGTTGCAGTGTTGTGCCACCAGTGCCTAAGGCCCAATTTTTCAGCCCCTGTTCAACAGGGGCATGTAATTACAATTCTTGATCTAATAATTCACAGCAGGGCCCATTGCTGCACCCACCAAGAGTAACTGTCAGGGCTTACAGTGTTGTGGCACCAGCACCACCATCAAAGGCCCAATTTTTACTACCACTGTTCAACAATTATATGTAATTAAAATTCCTGATATAATAGTTGACAGCAGGGCGTTCCAGCACCAACCAAGAGTAACTGTGAGTGCTTACAGTGTTGTGCCAACACCAACAACTAAGGGGCCTATTTCTGCAGAGTATATACGGCAGGTCCCTACTTTCAAACATCCAACTTACAAACGACTCCTACTTGCAAACGCAAGAAGACAACAGGAAGTGAGAGGAAATCTACCACTAGGAAGGAAAATTCTCTCCTGTAAGAATAAATATGGGAGAAAGGTGTCTCCTCTGTACTGATGCTTTATCAGCAATCCTTGTTTCAAGAAAAACACCACATTTCAAAAACAGTTGTCATTGGGACGGAAAGTGAGGTGAAATGTTCTGAACAGGGGCACAGACAGCAAAACAAATGTTACAGGGGTGATAACCCTTACCTATGTTTTCCAAAAAGTTTAAAAATAGATTTTTGGGCTGGAGCTACACTTCAACAATGTACCTGTTCAAAATTACAAACAGATTCTACATAAGAACAAACCTACAGTCCCTGTCTTGTATGCACCGCCTGTATACGGCTGTTCAGAGTATATAGGGCCTTTTTTATTTTATGTGCGGGGTTCCCCTTAATATCCATACAAGACCCAAAGGGGCTGGTAATGGGCTGGGGTAGGGGGGGGGGGTCATGGGGTAGCTATGCCATTTTTCTTAAAGAATTTCATCCATATTACCGGGACCAGACATTACATTAAAGCCGCAAGCAGTTTTAAATGGCTTTTTTTTCCTTTAGAAGTGTCATTTTGTGCAGGGACAGTTCTAAACACGGGAAACACGTGGCACTTCACAGGCATACTTTAGACACCCCCCAGGTACGATATTTAAAGGAATATTTGACTTTTTTTTTTTCACTTTATGCATCATTAAAATGACTGCTCCCGAAAAACGACCGTTTTTAAAACTTCTTTTTGCATTGATACATGTCCCCTGGTGCAGAACCCGGGTTCCCAAACCCTTTTTAGGACAATAACATGCATAATAGTTGTTATAATTAGCACTTTAGAATTCGAACGTTCGCATCCATTGTATTTAATAGGGTTCTAATGTTCGTTCGAACTTCCGGTCCGTTCGCGGGTTCTGGTGCGAACCGAACCCGGGGGTGTTCGGCTCATCACTACTGATGACGTTTCTGTCTTTATCTCTGGGACAGAGGAGGCGCAGGAGGTGGTCTCAGTTATAGAGCAGTATTCCGAGGCATCGGGCTCCCAGGTCAACCGTGATAAAAGTGAAGTTTTTTGCATGAGCGAGGGAGGTGAGAGCTTTGCACTTCCGGACACCTTCCCGAGGCCTCAGCAGAAAGTCAAAATATTAGGCATCGAGTTTGGCCCTGATGATTACAGTAAGTCAAATTGGGAAGCCAGGCTGAATGATGCTGATGTCAAGGTGAAATGCTGGAAGGGATGGCGGCTCTCCTTGAGGGAAAGGGTGGACTTGATTAAGACCTACCTGATTCCTACCTTTCTGTATGTCAGCTTTGTTTGCATCTTGCCAGAGTCCTTCTATGAAGTGTAAAGTGGAAAATCCGCGCTAAATCCCAGGGCTATGCTACTGTTTTTTTTCTTGTTTAATATTTTTATTAGATTTTACAAGTACATAGCAAATATACTGAACATTACATTCTGATCAAGAATAGAATTGTAAATAAATACAGTAATCACTAAAAATACATATTGAAAGAAAGGCAGTAGAGGATAAACCTCAGTAACAATTATATCAATACAAATAGAGGTATAAAAGATTAGAGCAATGAAGATAAGCAATATTTAGGATAGAATATCACGTCTCCAGACCAACCACTCACCCCCGAAGGGAGCAAGCTGTGAGCAGATGGGGGCTCAATTAAATATGAGAGAATATGTTGGGCTATCCAGACGGATACACCAGATGAACGTTGTCATACCTCAATTGTTTAGTGGAGACTTTCCTAACAAATCTTTAAGACACAAAGATATTAGTGATTGATAAAGTGAAACTTTAAAGTTATATGTATAAGTCATGTAATGAACATCACATGTGTAAAAAATCTGTATTACACAAGTAACAAAACTAACCAAAACAGAAAGACAGAAGAAGTAAGAGAGAAGAAGAAGAAATATGGGAGAAAAGTAGAATTTATAGAAAAGAAGGTATGGGTGTAGGAAAATAGAGAAAAAGGTGAAGGTTGTCTCTCCGGGTGGCGGTCCAGTCAGATCAAGGCCCCGTTTAAATATTATATTAATAGATAAATATTAAAGTATTTCAAAGAGGCATCAACAATAGTTGATCAAAATCTGGGGGTAAGAAGTGTTTAATCCATGGTTTCCATATTTTATTATATGTTGCAATGTTGTCATCTTCAATAGCAGACATTTTGGAAAAGATAAGGGCTCTGTTAATTCTATGTTTAGTTTCAGCCACAACCAAAGTTTGGGTTTTCCAGGCCTTACCTATAGATTGTTTAGCTGCCGTGGTGAGATGTAGTAGTAATTTGAATTGTGACTTATTCAAATTAGGAGGTTTGAGGTTGAGGAGAGCCAGTGCCGGGTCTGGCGGGATTGGTATTTCCAAGGCCGTAGAGGCCATGTGAAATATTTTACTCCAGAAGGATTGAACGATTGGACATTGCCACCAAATATGGAACTGCGTGCCCGGTTCAGAACAACCTCTGAAACATAGATTTGGGTACGAGGGGGCAAATTTGGCAATCCTGGCCGGAACCAGGTACCATCGAGAAAGGACCTTATAATTTGTTTCCAATGCAAAACAGTTTGGCGAGGAATGCTTAGTAGCTGACCATATAATATCCCAGTCACTTTTACTGAATGTTCTATCCATGTCGTGTGCCCATTTAGTCGTATAGGATGGTAAAGTATCGTCGGATGTGGAACTGATGCGTTTATACAAAAGTGATATTAATCCTCTAGCATGGGGATCACTGTTACAGATACGTTCAAATTGAGTCATTTGGGTGAGAGGGGATCCCGTATCAACGAGGGGTGTATAAAAGTTCTTAATTTGTAGATAGCGGAAGAGCTCCTTCATGGGGAGTTTGTATAAATCACATAATGTTGGGAACGTAAGAATATCATTGGAGGAAACTAGATTATGGAATTGAAGTATGTTTCTTCTGGACCAAGCTGCAAATGATAGGGGAAATTTCCAGGCGGGGTAAAATGAGGGATTTCGAAGAAAAGAGAGTAGAGGGTTATGAGTGGATTGTAGGCTTTTTGTGGATCTATATTTGTCCCAGATAGCTATAGAATGTTTGGTTACAGGGTTAGATAAGTTTGGTCTATCTTTAGGAGCTAACCAGAGCAAATTATTCACAGAAATGGGGTCAATATCCACTGATTCAATCGCTACCCATAGAGGGGATTCTATTGTAGAATGGTATTTGGGGAGTTGTGCTAGCTGAGCAGCAAAGTAGTATGAGGAAAAGTTAGGAATTCCCAGACCACCTTTCAATTTATCAAGATAAAGAGTCGATCTAGGTATACGGGGCTTTGTAGAGCCCCATATAAAAGCCATCACTCTCTTTTGAGTGAGCCTCAAGAAGTAAGGAGGTATATGTATGGAGAGAACTCGGAATAGGTAAAGGAACTTTGGTAAGATTGACATCTTAGTAGCATTAATCCTCCCAATCCAAGATAAAGGAAGAGAAGACCATTGTTTCATCAGATTAGTAGTTGACTTCAATAAGGGTAAGTAGTTAGCTGAAAATAGGTCGGATATAGAAGAAGTGAGTTGGACTCCAAGATATGAAATATGATGCAATTCCCAATTGAAAGGTAAAGACGTTTGAGCTTGTTGTAACTCAGATGGCGAAAGGGAAATATTAAGGGCATTAGATTTGGCATGATTAACGCACAAACCAGAAATCTTTGCAAACTTGTCTAAAGTATTTACTAGATTTGGGGCTGAGACGTGGGGATGGGATAAAAAAATCAGGATGTCATCTGCAAAAAGACTCAATTTGTGGTGATGTCCACCTAATTCTACACCCTTGATATTAGGATTATTTCTAATAATACATGCTAAGGGTTCAATAAGTAGGGCAAAAAGCAAAGGGGATAGGGGGCAACCCTGTCTAGTACCTCTTCTAATATCTATCATAGCCGATTTATAGCCCATATATTTAATATAAGCTTTCGGAGTGCTGTATAGTGAGGAGACCCAAGTTAAGAAATTATCCCCAAAACCCCATTTTTGAAGAGTATATTGTAGATATGGCCAGCTGATGGAGTCGAACGCCTTCCTAATATCTAATGATATAAGGCAAGTTGGGATACGTCTTTTTTTGGCGGCATGAATTAATAAAAGTGCTCTTCTGACATTATCCCCTGCTTGACGCAAGGGCATGAAGCCAGTTTGGTCACGATGGATAAGTTTACCTATAATGCTATTCAATCTAGTTGCCAAGATCTTAGCTAGTAACTTAATGTCTAGATTTAAAAGAGATATGGGGCGGTAATTAGACCAAGAGGTAGTGTCAGATTTAGGTTTGGGAATCATTGCTATGATGGAAGTTAGTGTTTCAGTTTTAAACGAATGACCAGCTAACAAAGAATTGAAGGCTCTAGTCAATAGAGGCGTTAAAATCGAATCAAATTGTTTGTAGTATAGTGCAGAAAACCCATCGGGGCCCGGTCTCTTGTGAGGCTTCAATTCTTTAATAGCAGCTTTAACTTCCAAGGCCGTTATGGGACTCTCCAAATATTCACACTGTTCCGGTGTCATTGTGGGAAGTTTAACATCTGAGAACAAAGTGTCTGCTTTGTTTTTATCAAAGATTAAGCCAGAGTCATAGAGCTTAGCTAATTTAGATTGAAAGATGTCCAAGATCTTTAATGGGTTACTAGTGTATGCATCTCTGGAGGTTCTAAGTCGGAATGCAGCTTGTGAACGATCAATAGACTTGAGGCTGCGGGCCATTGGGGTATCGGGCTTATTGGCTTTGCGGTATAGGGTATGTTGCCGCTTGCGTAAGAGTTTGTCTGCCGAATCTGTCAGAAAAAGATCCAACTCAAGCCGGGCCCTTTCCAATTTAGTGTTTGTGTGTGCATTCGGGGTAGCTTGATGAGCCAAATGACAAGCGTCAAAATTTGCTTCAAGTTTGGTAAACAGAATCTTGCGGACTCTTTTAATAGATCTCACCTTTTGTATCAAGCTGCCCCGAATAACAGCTTTATGGGCTTCCCATAATGTAAGGGCAGAGACATCAGTAGTGTCATTAAATGAGATATAATCATTAAGAGCCAGTTCAATATCTGAACGGTGTGAGGGGTGAGTTAGGATGGAGTCGTTAATACACCAAGTGGTGTCATGTGACCTAGGTATAGGAGAGGTAATTGTAGCAGTGACCGCACAATGGTCTGTCCAAGGAAATGGGATTATATTAGAGGATATTACTTCAGGGAGCATACTAGAGGGGAGGAAAATATGGTCTATTCGTGAAAAATATTTGTGTGGATAAGAATAATGTGTAAAATTTCTGGAAGTTGGGTTAAGTTCCCGCCAGGTATCAACAAAATTAAAAGAAGTAAGTAGAGATTGGAAGGACCGTTTATGGGTAGGAGAGTTAGGAGATGATGGGGATTTATCCAAGAAAGGATAAATGGTAGTATTGGAGTCGCCACATAATATTATTGTTCCAAATTTATGTGAATCGATTAGTTGGAAAAGATGTGATAGAAAAGCTTCAGGACGTTTATTTGGGGCGTAATACGAAACTAATGTGACTTCAGTATCAGCAATAAAGCCTGTTAATAAAACATATCTACCCTCAGGGTCACATATTTGTGTATTAAGGGTAAATGGTGTAGAACGGTGGAATCCAATCAAGGACCCACGTTGCTTAGTTGTAGCTGAAGCTGCGTAGAATTGAGGGTAGGAGGAGGAAAGAAATTTAGGGGAGGCGTTATTGATAAAGTGCGTTTCTTGAAGGAAAATGATGTGAGCTTTTCTAGCTGAAAAGGAACGTAGAGCTTTAGTTCTTTTTTGTGGAACGTTGAAGCCTTGTACATTTAAGGACAAAATGTTTATGGGGGCCATGACATAGTAAGGGTAAGTTTTATATAAGGGTTAATGAAACCCATATTATGAGTTCGAACCGCCACCAAGGGAGACAGAAGAGGAGAAGAAAGGAAAGACAGAAAAGAAAGAATAAAGTAGAAACCAAATAAAAAAGAAGCCCTAATGACTGCAATTAGTGTCATAAAATAATGATGTACTAGTAGGGCGCAGGAACATCTCGGAGAGATAACAAAAAATCTCCGAGGGGTTCCATGGTCACCGACCGACTCCTGCATAATAGTAGCAGGAGTCAGGGGGTACGTAGGGGGCCGCAAGAAGTTCCGGAGGGAAAAACAACGCCGGAGAACACTTAAGCATTATAGTAGAAAACATAAATAATTCTCTATCAAGAAGACTGGAGATGCAATAAACAAAAAAAAGAGAGAGAAAGGAAGCATACCAACTTTGGGAAGTATGTTGAGTCAATTACTAAATGAATGCGTCCATAAGGAGGCTGGAAAATATCGATCTTAACACTTGTGAAGCAAACCGTCAACGCAAGCGAAATAATTAATAAACAAGCTCGCAAATATAGAGGAAAGGGAAGGGAGAGAGGAAAAAAAATAAATAATGTAATATAGACCTTCTGGCTGACTAAAACAATAAATAATTACCCAAATTTATATTTCATAGGTACAATATACTATGCATTTAAATTACTAAGTAGACATATTTGTCTGAAAGGGGACAAACACACAAAAAATAAAATTAAAAAAAATAATGTAATATAGACCTTCTGGCTGACTAAAACAATAAATTAAAGCCCAAATTCATATTTCAGAAGTATAATATAATATGCATATAAATTACTAAGTAGACATATTTGTCAGAAAGGGGACAAGACAACCAAAAAAAAAAAAACATTTGTCTCAAAAATGTAAACGTAATATAGACCTTCTTGCTGACTGAAACAATAAGTAATTACCCAAATATATATTTCATAGGTACAATATAATATGCATTTAAATTACTAAGTAGACATATTTGTCAGGAAGGGGACAAACACAGAAAAAAAAAAAAAAAAAAAAAACCCCTTAAAAACACTTGACTCAAAAATGTAAATGAAATATAAATATTCTGGCTGATTAAAACCCTAAATAGAAACCTAGATTCATATTTCATAAGTACAAATTAATATGCATATATTATGTGCATATAGATTAAAGAAATAGATATTTTTGACAGAAACAAAACACCACTAAAGAAAAAAAAAAAAAAAAAAATGGAGAACAGGATTCTAGTTCTTCAAGCATGGATAGTGCAATGCTTTTCAGAATAAAGCAATGGGGCTAATACCCTACAAAAGGGGAGAAACATGGATAAGATTAATGAGAAGTGAACAATCAGTCCATTGAGTCGACATTTATCAGTGCCTGACTATCAAAATGTCCTCTTTTATGAAGATTCTGTCTAGTATAGCCAGAGGGGTTTGGGTCCAGGTCGGTTTCATTTGGAGGTGATCTAGAAGCCGCACGTCTACGAGGTTGCTCCTTAGAGTTGGCGTGATCCATCAGGCCTAGATCAATTAAGGCTGACCGAAGTTCATCGGACGTGCGACAGGTATATCTGGTTTCCAAGTATGTAAAGCGGAGAGAGAATGGAAACCCCCAGTGGTATATGATTTGGTGCTTTTGAAGTACTTGCAGCAGTGGTTTCATAGAACGCCTCTTAGTAACAGTTAGAGGGGAGAGGTCTGTAAAGAGCTGATAGATATTGCCCTGGAACTCAAGAGTGTTTTTACCTCTAGCAGCAGCAAGTATTTGCTCCTTTGTTTTATAGTAATGAAATTTAACTATAATATCTCTAGGGGGTCCATTGGGTTTGCGTTGAGTTAGGGCCCTGTGGACTCTGTCCATTTCCAATCTCTCAGGTGAAATACCTGGTAACAGTTCCTGAAACAGTGCACATATAGTTCCCTGTAAGTCTATGATTGATTCAGGGAGACCTCTGATTCTTAGGTTGGAGCGACGGTCCCTGTTCTCCTGGTCTTCCAAACGGTTTTGTAATAAAAAGTTCTCATCCTTAAGCTGTTCAATAGTAGTATTATAATGCTGTGTGGTAGTTTCTATATCATCTACCCGCATTTCCAATTCAGCTGTTCTATGCCCCAGCTCCCTAATCTCCCTTGTCAGCTTCTCTGTTATCTGGTCAGAAGTTTGTTTCAAAGCTTTTTGAAGCATTTTCTCAAATTGTCTGAACATGTTAGACTGAATAACATTTTCAGGTGTTTCATAGTCAGAATCAATCTCACCAGCTGTGTCCAGAGTTTTGACATTGTGTGACATGGATTTAGGAACCCGCTGTGTGCGAGTCTGTGAGGTACCAGGCGCCGCCATCTTGGATGTCTGCCGGGCCGGTGTATCCTTAGAGATACCAATCTTATACTTTGTTTTTGGCCCCCTCGTGACCATCCTCAATAAGCCAAAGCGTACCTGTTATGAATTTGCGGGAGCTGGTGCCGTTTGCGGTGAAAACAGCGGTCGGTTCTCCGGTTTGTTTAACCCGGGAGCGGAGCTCTAAGGGGATGCGACTTCTCCCTCAGGCATCCGCGCATGCGCCTCGGCTATGCTACTGTTTAAGTGCTAACACACAAAATGCAATATACAATGAATGAGCCCCAAAAATAACCACAAAATGAAAAAAAAGGTGTGTATATGCTGGTCAAAAAGCCAGCCTGTGATACATAAATAAATCAGAAAAGATGGTGCTGCAAATAAATTTAGCTGGAATATTCAGCTGAAAACATATGTAATAAAATAGAAAATAAATGTGCAACCTTATAAATGGCAAACAAAGTACCAAACACTGTGTCCGTGAACATTAAGGTAAGTGAATACACTTAAAAAAGTGCATCCGTTTCTGCTGCTTAGAGGAACACACCAAACTTTGCATCAGAAACAAATGAGAAAAAAAATGTCCTTAAGTGAAGTAAAAAAACAAAGTAAAAAACAGGCATAAATCAGGAGATTTGCGGCTCTTCAATAGCTGTACTTCGGCAAAAAATATACAAGCAGGAGGCTTACCAGAATGGATGGGTCCCTGTCACGGGGACCAAACAAGCTCAGCAAATCCACCAGGTCCGGGTGTCAGCGGCACGGTCCTTCAGATCTCCACTGGGCTCTCCGGTCTGCGGCTGTTAGTGTACCCCCAACCAGTGTGACACTCGTGCAGCGTGGTGAATGGCAATTAGATTTAAGGGAGAAAATAAGAAGGCTTCATAGTGTAGTATTTAAATAAAATAGATTAAGTCCCCTTTATTGAAGCAAACGGGCAGACTTACATCTATACTTTACATAGGTAAAAACAACACTTTCAAAAAGCACTGTAAACCCCGCCGCGGCGTGAGCCAATCAGCTGCGGGCGTGGTGACGTCAAGCTCCTGGGCTCCACCCTACGCTGCGTTTCTCCGTAAGAGGCGTCGTCTGGGAAAGGGGGCGTCGTTTTTTTACTTCACTTAAGGACATTTTTTTTCTCATTTGTTTCTGATGCAAAGTTTGGTGTGTTCCTCTGAGCAGCAGAAACGGATGGACTTTTTTAAGTGTATTCACTTACCTTAATGTTCACGGACACAGTGTTTGGTACTTTGTTTGCCATTTATAAGGTTGCGCATTTATTTTCTATTTTATTACAGAGTCCTTCTATACCAGGATTTAGCCCACGTTCACACTGAGGCTGTGGGAGTGAAGCACGCAAGATTTCACTCCCGCTGGCAGTCCCGATTCCAGCCACGATTTCAAAGACATCTGAAACAGATGTCAATGTAAATCGCAAAAAGTAGTACAGAAACTACTTTTTGAAATCGGTGCAGCGCCGCAGATGCGGCGTCGCACCGATTAGGACGGTGCCATTGCCCGCAATTTGCGGCAAATTTCGCCGATTTGACATGCGATTTGACATGTCAAATCGCATGTCAAATCGCACCAGTGTGAACCAGGGCTTATAGTTGTTTCTTCCAATTATTATGGGGGAACAGGCTGAATCTTGTGAAGCGGAATGTGACTTACCTATCAAGGCGGAAGGGTGGCCTAGGGATGGTCAACCCGGTTGTGTTCTTCTCTCTGATGTTTTTGAAACACAATTTTGGTAACATGCTAGCAGAGAGACCGCCTGGATGGGTAGGTATTTTCCAGATCTGGTTTAGACCTTTTCTGGGCTGTTGGGAGAGTGGTGGGCCAGTGAAAAGCCTAAGGATCAAGCATGGTAAGCTCCCGGCTTATGTTGCCCCGTGCCTGAAAATTCTTAAATGGTGGCATGTGACAGCGGAGGATATCAGGTCCCTCCCTAGGAGACTCCTGGGTGAAAAGATCGTGGGTACTGTCTTTCATGCGCCACTGGCCTTAAGGGATTGTCCAGGTCATATTATGAGGGAAGGTTTACGTTTAATAAATTCTGAGCGGATTCCCTTGAAATTTAGGGACCAGGCCTGGCTCGCTTTCCACGGTAGGCTCTATGTGAGGGGGAACGTGAAGTGCCGCTCTTTGGACAATCGTGGTTGTCCAAGAGCGGAGTGTCAGGGTGAAGTGGAAACCATGGACCACTTCTTGCTTCAGTGCCCTTTCAATATAGAAGTCTATAAAAAGGTAGGGAGGGCTCTAAATATTCCTTTCTTGCCTAGCATGTCTTATGCTGAGTGGGTGTATGGAGCATTGCAGAATCGCAAGGGATTTGATTTGGACACTCTTTTTTTAGTCAGCTTAGTAGTCCGATATTACACCTGGAATGCACGGTGTCAGGTATCCCTTCGGCAGAAAGTCCTTTCTGTTCCGGTGGTGGTGTGTGAGATTCTTGGTGAGGTAGGGAAAATTCGGGGTCTCGAGAAAGACAGATGGCGGCAAAGGGTCTGGATAAAGGCGTGGAGGAATATCAGGCCTGTAGCTGCTGTTTGTTGATCTCTGGGTGTTGGGTTCTTTCCCTGTTTTCTCTCTGGGCACTCCCTTAGATTTTCAAGGATACACATAATTTTTGAAGAAAGGCTACATACACATAATAATCTATGTTTCTTGGCCTGAGTGTTAATCAAGTTGAGTAATGTGTAGTATTTTTGAAGATGTCCATGCTTGTAGTGATGTGTGTATATATACAGTATATATATATATATATATATATATATATATATATATATATATATATATATGAGTATAATTTAATGCAGTGATATTTCTCTTGGTGGAAAAAAAAAACGTTTGTTCATATATTATAGGTTGAAGTATGCCTTTATTATTATTAGTCTTGTATACAATATGTTATGCATATATATATATATATATATATATATATAAAAAAAAAAAAAAGGAAATATATATATATATTTATTTTTGTATAAAACAAAAGTTGGAATGTGTTTCTTGTTTGCAAGATTCTCAAAATAAAAAATTGCCAACTCACTATTGAACCCTACGGACTTATGCTGGCCATACACTATACGAAAAATCGACCAAACCCATTTTTGAGAAACGAACATTCGGCCGTGAGAGAAAATTATAGTGGCATCATGTAATGACCGATAAATTGTTCAGTGGACATAAATGAATACATTTTTGTTCTTTTTTTACATATACCTAGTGCAAACAGTTCAGACGGGAAACACATTAACCTTTCAATTTATCGTTCGTTCGGCAGAAAATTTCAAAACTTGTCCTTCATTTTTTCAGCTCAAAAACATCCCAACGATTACCGATTTTGTGCCCATTAACTCACCGAAAAACGAACAAAGTGGCCAAATTTTTCGTATAGTGCATGGCCAGCCTAATGCCGCGTACACACGATCGTTTTTAATGTCATTTTCAAAAACGACGTTTTTCTCGACGTGATTTTTCTTGTTTCCTCTCAAGCCTGTCTTGCATACACACGTTCATTAAAAAAAACGCTCGAGCAAAGCGTAGTGACGTACAACACGTACGACGGCACTATAAAGGGGAAGTTCCGTTCGAATGGCGCCACCCTTCATGTTAGTAAAGTTTGTTGAGCGACGATTTGCGCTTTTCAGCCTCGTGCTTTTCAGTCCGTTACAGCGTGACGAATGTGCTATCTCCATTACGAATGCTAGTTTTACCAGAACGAGCGCTCCCGTCTCATACTTGATTCTGAGCATGCGCGTTTTTTTCCCCTCGTAAAAGCATACACACTACCGTTTTTCACGTAGTTAAAAAAAACGACGTGAAAAACGACGTGAAAAAATAGAGCAGGTTCTCATTTTTTTAGGCCATTTTTCACGTCGTTAAAAATGCTCTGGAGCCTACACACGATAATTTTTAATGCCCAATTTAAAAAATGGCATTTTTAACGACGTGAAAAACGATCGTGTGTACGCGGCATAAGACTGGGATGCCATTAAAGTGCATGTGCGTGTAAGGCAGGCGTCCCAATACTTTTGGTAATATCGTGTATGTGAAAAGGACCCTAAAACTCCTTCTGCTGACTTAATAGTGGAATGCCAAATATCATTATGCAGTATTTCATATTTACCTCTAAAGAAAAAAAAAATAAAAGTTGAATTCTGATCTACCCACTTCCTTTAACTAAATGCCACTTTTACTTAAATCCATAATCATGTGACATTTGAGGCCAGAGTCTTTCTTCAGATTCCCAGCAGCAGGGGTGCTCTCAGAATCAGCAATGATCACAGCGTGTGTTACTATTAGGGACTAGCCAACGCATCCAGAAACAGTGCTGGAGATGGAACCAGATAGCAGATTTATGTAAATAGAATGTGCTTTAAAGCAGTGTTCCAGCCGCAAGTTTTTTTTTTTTTAAAAGTCAGCAGCTACAAACACTGTAGCAGCTGACTTTTAATAAGGACACTTACCTGTCCTGGGCGCCCGCGATGTCGGCCCCCCGAGGCCGATCCGTCCTTCGGATCGCGTTCCGGCGCCGCCATCTTCACTAAGGGAAGCAGGCAGTGGAGCCTTGCAGCTTCACGGCCCGTTTCCTACTGTGCAGCTTGTGCTGTAACAAATCACAGCCCCCCCAAAAAAGGCCGCCGCATCGCCACTTTACTCACTGACAGTACTTTTCCTGGCCAGCCGAGGCCCGTTTTACCTTGTTCCAATGCTGTCTCTACAGTGATTAGACACAAGAGGCGGGAATTATGATTTCTCCAATCACAAGCAGCGGGGCGGGGATTGTGCCTCTTCCCGGCCAGGACAAGTAGTGTCAGTGAGTAAAGCGGCAATGTGGCAGCCTTTTTTGGGGGCATCAGATCAGCTCTGGGGGGGTGGCTGTGTCAGTTTTTTTCTGGGACACTGTATTGTCCTGGTATGAAGGTGCCCGGGATAGACCTACAAAATGCGGGACTGTCCCGGGCAATCTGAGACACTTGGTCACCCTAAAGACAACGCGAGGAGGAGAAGAATGAAGACTACCACGGAATAGGAAGTGGCAGATTAGAAAGATCTGCCTAGCAACCGCCATTTCTGGTAAGTAAAACATTTTTATTTTTTAAAAAAAATTATTTTTTTAGGAGCCTTTTTATGTAATTTTTTTTTTTTAGGGTGGACCTCCGCTTTAAAAGGTAAGAATAAACTAAACAGCTAATTTGTTTGTTTTTTTTTGTCTGGGTGATGGGCTGTAACATGTATTTTGTTTATGTACAGTACTGAACAAGTGCAAATTATTTTTCAGACTTCACCATACATGCCTAGGCAATGGATCTTAAAAAAAGCTGAGTTGGGTTGATTTTTAGCAAGTAGACCCTTCTCCAGGATAATAGTAGCATTGCACACAGAATGTTTGGTAAGCTGTTTGCTTGGCTCAGAGCCACTTTATGATATAAGTGAGCCCAGGGCAAAGATCAGGCCTTGTCCATCTTCGTTAAACAAGATTTAGACAAGATTTTTTAATTTCAAGGAAAAAGCAAGGTGTATATTCAACATTGTAGAATTTTTTTTTTTTTTAGGGATGTCACACATCTGTTAAAATGAGTCGATGTATATTTTTTATCAGATTTTTTTCCGCCATCTGCATCCCATTGCAGAGATTTTGCTTCACTTCCTGTCCCATAGCCAAACAGGAAGTGAGAGGAAATCCCTGCAAATAAAGGGAATTCCTTAGAGACCCAGAACTAGTGTTCTCATTGGAAGATTTCCCCTTTACTACTTTTCTGGGGACAACCCAAAATTTGGGATTTTCTTTTACTTTCACTTTCAATGGTAATGGTAAACAGGACTAATTGAGAGAGAGAGAAGCCCGGGGCTATATACATAGTATAGGCAGAGGGATGGCATGACTAAGTAGCAGGGAACCGTAGAAGGGGTTAAAAAGTATGGGAGTGCAAAAGTGAGTTTAGTAGGGGTGGCCGGAGTTAATATTTTTCCCGGGGTAGGAGGGGCTTGGGGGAAGGTCTGAGGTCAGTCGCGGGGCAGCATTGTGAGAGGAAGCTCCCACCCTCCCGCTCTTTTATGTTGTGATTGTCTATATTAGGTGTTGTATTGGGGGGGAGTTAGCGGTTGGGGATTTTTGGAGGCAGTAGACAGTTTGACCAATTTGGCATAAGTGGGGAACCATCAAGGTATGGGATCCTCGGTTGATGCCAGCTAACCGTGGTTTAGCTGGCATCGGTTGATGGCTACCAGCGTGGGGAAGGTTCAAAGTGCTATGGTCCTTGAGTCGGCGCACTGCGACTGGGATCTTTGATGGCCACGCTGGTACGAGGAAAATTCGGTCAATGCCTTCAATCATCTCCAACAGGGTGCAACTGTATCTGTGAAGGATTGTTTTTAGTGAAATAAAGATGTTGGTTAATTAGTTAATGTAACGGCCTCCGCTCTCTCCCTCTAGTATCAATTCTTATGTCTCTGGCTTTTGTCTAGGGGTACCTTGGAGGAGAGAGTGCGGGGTCACCACGCCAATGTTCCCACTGCAGATGTGTATGTAGTGGGGGACAATCCTCTTTTACCTTTGGGTCGGTGTTCTGCATCTGGAGCCTCCTCCTGGTTTCTTGAACAGTGTCTGCCAGTAAATGAGCCCCACACCAATAAAGTCCAACACTCCTTTATTCTTCTCAATGTAAAAGTGAACACAATCAGTTGGACTCCCTCAACGAACAGAACAGACAAGGGGGTGTGGATGCGAGTAGGCCCAGGCACAATGAACTCTCTTACTTCCTTCCTAGAAGTAGATTCCTGCTCCCAATCAAGGAAGACGTCCCTCCGGGCGGTCTCCGGAGGCTCACCCATCACTGGTAATTTGCTGCACCAGGTCTTCAGGTAAGTACCCCCCTCCGGTCCCTTACGCCACTGGATTCGGGCACCCACTCCCGGGGTTCCCTGGGAAGTCCATCCCTCGCGGAGCCTTAGTCCGGGACACTCAGTCCCAGACCTCCATCCAAGTACCTCACCCCAGGCTAAAGGTGCCTGGGATGGAACACGACCTCCGAACGTCCTCTAGGCCTAGGCCGCCTAGACTCCCGACACGAACCACTGCCCTCAGGCTGAAGGTGCCTGGGACTCGACTCACCGCCACCAAAAATGGCCGCCCCTTTATACCCTCTCCCAGCAAGCACGGCGGGTTCCCCGCCCCACCATACACCCGTCGATAGAGGCCAAAAGAGGTACGACACTGCAAAGATGGCTCAACCCCGGGCCCAAAGTGACAGCGCCACCCGGTGGGCCCCAGGGAACCACACATCACAGTTTCCCCACCAGATTCAAACAGAAAAGCACATACCCGCTACATTAATAAAATGGCCAAGCGGCCAATTTTACTCCAAAATGGATGTCGCCTGGTTATTTATAAGTTAAGGTATCATTTTGGGTAATATGGCAAGGGAGGTTTATCTTACTTACTATAGTCATGAATCTCCCTAACAAGGGCACAGACAGCAAAAAACTGTCAGGAGTGCTAATCCCTCTCCACTCTATCCAAAACGATAGTCATAAGATTTGAACCATCTTTTTTTTTGAAGATGGACCTTGTATATGTATGTGTGTTTGTAAACACTTCAATCAGTAAAAACAGGTTAGAGAATAATTGGTGGACTTTACCCTGAGAAAATCTGTGCTGTGCTTGCACATTTGACCATTCTCTATGGCTACCCTTAAAAGGCTCAACAATGAATTTTTTACTCGTCCATAATTCAAGCTCTATTGTTTGCAACTGCCATGGTAGCCATTGTGCAGCCAGCAGGCTGAAGCAGAGGTGACTAAAATTACCCATTGAACAAGAAATTACATCAGCAAATTCAGCCATTTTCAGCTCGATCTACAGTTTCATCTCTATGGGGGACCCCTACCCCATCAGCCAGGTACTGTCTGGGGGAAATGTTAATTGAGCAGTACTAGTGATACCCCCCATCCTTCTTTGACATATAAATAAACATTTCAGGCCAAGTTGAACATTTCTGTTCATGTTACCTGAGGGAGTTTAGGTTGTGCATATACATTTGTCTGCCCTTGTAGGTTTCTGAGTAGCCTAATAAAGCCTAACTCCAACAGCCATTTTTCCTATATGTAGCACTACCCCTCTAGGAGCCGCAGGATTACTGTCCAGTAGGGATGAGCTCGGTGTTGGAGTCGAACATACGTTCGACTCGAACATCGGCTGTTCGATCGTTCGACGAAGATCGAACGATTTGGACCGTTCGTGCCAAATTCGAGTGACGCGAACGGCCCACAATACACTGCGCCATCGCAGTGCAATCCCGGCGCTGTGATTGGCCAAGCATGCACTGTGACCCCGCATGCTTAGCCAATCACAGCGCCGGCAGCTAGGAGAGCCATAATTGGCCACAGGCAGGTTGCCTGTGGCCAATTATAGCTCAGGGGGGTTAGCACACGCCCCACACTATAAAAGGCTGCCAGCGCGGCGGCCTTGTGTAGTGTGTTCCGGCGCAGGGAAAGAGAAGGATAGGCAGGGACAGTGTCATTGTGCTATTCTTTGCTAAACCTTGTGTGTAGGGAAAGAGAAGGATAGGCAGGGAGAGTGTCAGCGATATTCTTTGCTAAACCTTGTGTGCAGGGAGAGAGAAGGATAGGCAGGGAGAGTGTCAGTGTCATATTCTTTGCTAAACCTTGTGTGCAGGGAGAGAGAAGGATAGGCAGGGAGAGTGTCAGTGTCATATTCTTTGCTAAACCTTGTGTGCAGGGAGAAAGAAGGATAGGCAGGGAGAGTGTCAGTGTCATATTCTTTGCTAAACCTTGTGTGCAGGGAGAGAGAAGGATAGGCAGGGAGAGTGTCAGTGTCATATTCTTTGCTAAACCTTGTGTGTGGGGAGAGAGAAGGATAGGCAGGGAGAGTGTCAGCGATATTCTTTGCTAAACTTTGTGTGCAGGGAGAGAGAAGGATAGGCAGGGAGAGTGTCAGTGTCATATTCTTTGCTAAACCTTGTGTGCAGGGAGAGAGAAGGATAGGCAGGGAGAGTGTCAGTGTCATATTCTTTGCTAAACCTTGTGTGCAGGGAGAGAGAAGGATAGGCAGGGGACAGTGTCAGTGTCATTGTTGCTAAGCCTCCTGCTAAATATACACCTGAAGCTAGCCCTTATTGCTGTGTTTTCCTGGTGTGTTACACTAACAGGCATTTGCAGCACTTACAGCGGGCGTAGTGTGCTTCCTGCTAAATATACACCTGAAGCTAGCCCTTATTGCTGTGTTTTCCTGGTGTGTTACACTAACAGGCATTTGCAGCACTTACAGCGGGCGTAGTGTGCCTCCTGCACATTATACACCTGAAGCTAGCCCGTATTGCTGTGTTTTCCTGGTGTGTTACACTAACAGGCATTTGCAGCACTTACAGCGGGCGTAGTGTGCTTCCTGCACATTATACACCTAAAGCTACCCCTTATTGCTGGTTTTCCCATCTCCCTACAGGCCATTAGAATGTCTGGAAGGCAAACAAGGAGAGGCAGACAGGAGCCAATAAAAGAGGGCAAGCAGGCTCTGTGTCTAGAGACAACAGTGCTGGTCGTGGACGCGGTGCATCGTCATCAGCACGTGGCCATGGGACACGCTTGTCCTTCTTTTCGGCAGCTGGACGTGTTGAGCCGCATCATGCAGAAGACTTGGTAGAGTAGATGAACCAAGCCCTCCTCATCCTCCTCATCCTCTCTCACCCAGGCGCAGGGTACTGGCAATGCAGCTGCCAAAGCGTCCTCTTCCCTGGTATCAATGTCATCATCAGTCACTCCTTCCCTAGACCCACCATGTCCTCCTGAGGAGTCCCCCGAACTGCTTGAGCACAGTGTTCAGTACATGCTCCAGGAGGATGCCCAGCGTTTCGAAGGGTCTGATGATGATACCCAGCTAGAGGAAGGCAGTAGTGTGAGAGCAGAGAGGGGATGCTCAAGAAGGACACCAATCTGGCAGTCATGTTCCAGCAGCTGCAGCATACTGCCAGATTGGCTCCAGTGATGAGGAGGGAGGGAATGATGAGGTCACTGACTCCACGTGGGTGCCTAATAGGAGAGAGGAGGAGGAGGAGGATGAGGAGGAGGCACATCTCCAACGAGGCAGGATGCCCTCCGGGGGCCAGCGTAAGGGTAGCACACAGACTGAATCACACCGCAGAGCTCCGCCTGTGCAGGGCGCTGCCTCTGCCCGTTATTCAAAAAGTTCTTTGGTGTGGGCCTTTTTTGAGTCGAGTGCATCAGATCGCACAGCTGCTGTTTGCAACATATGTCTCAAGCGTATATCGCGTGGCCAAAACATCAGCCGCTTGGGCACCACATGCTTGACCAGACATATGTTGACCTGCCATGCAGCTCGTTGGCAAGCCTACCTCAAAGACCCACACCAAAGAACAAACCGGACCTCTCCTTGCACCACATCAGCTGGGATCTCCAACCCCACTATACCTTCAGTCCTCTCTGAAACCTGCACTGAGAGGAATGAAGGTGTAGAATTAGGTGTGTCACAGCCAAGTACTTGCGGGCACTCTGCTAGCAGTACACCGACGTCCGATTCTAGCAGGCAAATTTCCCTGCCCCAGCTGCTGGACCGTCGAAAGAAGTTCACTCCCAGCCATCCACATGCCCAGTGGTTGAATGCTAGCTTGGCTAAATTGCTAGCACTTCAACTGCTGCCTTTTCAGTTGGTAGACTCGGCCCCCTTCCGTGAGTTTGTGCAATGTGCGGTTCCTCAGTGGCAGGTTCCCAAACGCCACTTTTTCTCACGAAAGGCGATTCCGGCTCTCTACCCGCATGTGGAAGGCAATGTCTTGGCCTCGCTGGACAGGGCGGTCAGCGGTAAGGTGCATATTACTGCTGACTCATGGTCCAGCAGGCATGGACAGGGACGTTACCTTTCTTTCACGGTCCATTGGGTCACTCTTTTGGCATCTGGGAAGGATGCAGGACAAGGTGCAGTAGTGTTGGAGGTTGTTCCGCCGCCACGCCTCCAATGCTACTACTGGTTGTGACACACCTCTCTCCTCCACCCCCTCCTCTTCTTCTTCCTCCATGGCCTCTTCCTGTGCTTTGTCCTCGGAACCAGCGGTGCTCCGTAGGCGTTCAAGGGGCTACGCAAGTACGCAGGCAAAAAGATGCCATGCCGTGCTTGCGCTGGTGTGTTTGGGGGACAGAAGTCACACTGGGGCAGAGGTTCTGTCTGCTCTGCAGGGGCAGGCCGAGAGGGGGTTGACACCATGCCAGCTTAAGGCAGGAATGGTGGTTTGCGACAATGGCACCAACCTCCTCTCCGCCCTCCGACAGGGACAACTGACCCATGTGCCCTGTGTGGCTCACGTCCTTAACCTGGTGGTGCAGCGGTTCTTGGGCAGGTACCCAGGCTTACAGGATGTCCTGAGGCAGGCCAGGAAAGTCTATGTGCATTTCCGCAGATCTTATAATGCCAGTGCTCGCCTGGCTGAGCTGCAAAAGGAGTTGAACCTGCCCAAGAACCGCCTTATATGTGACATGCCCACCAGGTGGAACTCAACGTTGGCCATGCTGCAGCGGCTGCACACACAGCAGAGGGCCATCAATGAGTACCTGTGCGACTACGGCACCAGGACAGGGTCAGGGGAGCTCGGGTTTTTTTCACCACGCCAGTGGGGCATGATCAGGGATGCATGCACTGTCCTGGCACCATTTGAGGAGGCCACAAGGATGGTGAGCAGTGACAGTGTACCTCTTGTCCACCTTTTGGAGCACACGCTGCGTGGAATAATGGACAGGGCACTTGAGGCAGAACAGAGGCAGGAAGAGGAGGACTTCCTTGCCTCTCAAGGCCCCCTTTACCCAGACAGTGTTCCTTCTGTCCCACCCATCGCACAGGAAGAGGACGAGGAGAAGGAGGAGGAGGAGGATTGTGTCAGCATGGAGGTGGAGCCTGGCACTCAGCAGCATCAACAGCAGCAGTCTTTTAGGGATGATTTACAGTCCCAAGAAACACGTGGACTTGTACGTGGCTGGGAGGAGGTGGCTGCGGATCATGCCGTCCTTAGTGACCCAGAGGACTCCGGACCTAATGCCTCAGCTAACCTACGCTGCATGGCCTCCCTGATCCTGCAAAGTCTGCGGAAGGATCCTCGTATTCTTCGGATCAAGGAGAGGTACCATTACTGGCTAGCCACTCTCCTTGATCCACTGTACAAGGCTAAGGTTGCGGACCTTATCTTACCGTCGCAGAGGGAGCAGAGGATGAGACAACTCCGGGAGGCCTTGCAGAAAGGTCTGTGCAACGCGTTCCCAGAGACTGGGAGGTTACAAACTCCTGGTCTGGGACAACGAGTTGCTGAGGCTTCGGTCAGTCAAAGAAGGAGCGGTGGGGAAGGTGGCCATCTGACCGATGCGTTCAGACAATTCTTTAGTCCGCAGCCCCAAGGTATGATTGGTTCCAGCAACCATCACCAGCGTCTGATATACATGGTGCAGGAATACCTAGGGGCAAGGTCAGATTTGGACACCTTTCCCACCGAAAATCCTCTGGCTTACTGGGTCTTAAGGATGGATCCCTGGCCAGAGATTGCACAGTATGCAATTGAGCTACTGGCCTGTCCTGCATCCAGCGTTCTTTCGGAACGCACATTCAGTGCTGCTGGAGGATTTGTCACGGATCACAGGGTGCGCCTGTCCACCGATTCGGTTGATCGACTGACCTTCATAAAGATGAACCATTCTTTGATCACCACCAGCTACCAAGCACCTGAAGCTGATATAACAGAATAATTTATTTTCAAATGTCACATCCCTTCAAGACTGATGCTGATGCTGACTGAGTGACTGTCCTGTTATGTTGACTGACTATCCTCCTCCTCCTCAATGATCCGATTCATGATGATATCTTGGAAAAACATTTTTGTTTCTGGGTGCCGCCACCAGTGGCTAAGGCCCAATTTTTCAGCCCCTGTTTAACAGGGGCATGTAATTACAATTTTTGATGCAATGCTTTGCAGCAGGGCTCATTCCTGCACTCCAACTAGAGTATCTGGGAGAGGTTGCAGTGTCGTGGCACCAGCACCAGTGTCTAAGGCCCAATTTTTCTGCCCCTGTTTAACAGGGGCGTGTAATTACAGTTTTTGATGCAATACTTTGCAACAGGGCTCATTACTGTGCTCCAAGTACAGTATCTGTGAGGGGTTGCAGTGTTGTGGCACCAGTGGCTAAGGCCCAATTTTTATACCCCTGTTTAACAGGGGCGTGTAATTACAATTTTTGATGCAATACTTTGCAACAGGGCTCATTACTGTGCTCCAAGTACAGTATCTGTGAGGGGTTGCAGTGTTGTGGCACCAGTGGCTAAGGCCCAATTTTTCTACCCCTGTTTAATAGGGGCGTGTAATTACAATTTTTGATGCAATACTTTGCAACAGGGCTCATTACTGTGCTCCAAGTACAGTATCTGTGAGGGGTTGCAGTGTTGTGGCACCAGTGGCTAAGGCCCAATTTTTCAGCTCCTGTTCTACAGGGGCATGTAATTAAAATTCTTGATCTAATAATTCACAGCAGGGCCTATTCCTGCGCCCACCAAGAGTAACTGTGAGGGCTTACAGTGTTGTGACAACACCACCACCACCACCACCACCAAAGGCCCAATTTTTCAGCCCCTGTTCAACAGGGGCATGCAATTACAATTATTGATCTAATAATTCACAGCAGGGCCCATTCATGCGCCCACCAAGAGTAAATGTGAGGGCTTACAGTGTTGTGACAACACCACCACCACCAGCACCACCAACACCACCACTAAAGGCCCAATTTTTCCGCCCCTGTTCAACAGGGGCATGCAATTACAATTCTTGATCTAATAATTCACAGCAGGGCCCATTCATGCACCCACCAAGAGTAACTGTGAGGGCTTACAGTGTTGTGGCACCAGCACAACCATCAAAGGCCCAATTTTTCCTACCACTGTTCAACAATGGCATGTAATTACAATTCCTGATATAATAGTTGACAGAAGGGCGTTCCAGCGCCCACCAAGAGTAACTGTGAGTGCTTACAGTGTTGTGCCAACACCAACACCTAAGGGGTCAATTTCTGCAGAGTATATACGGCAGACCCCTACTTTCAAACATCCAACTTACAAACGACTCCTACTTGCAAACGGAAGGAGACAACAGGAAGTGAGAGGAAATCTACCCCTAGGAAGGGAAATTCTCTCCTGTAAGAGTTAATATGGGAAAAAGGTGTCTCCTCTCTACTGATGCTTTATCACCAATCCTTGTTTCAATAAAAACCTCACTTTTCAAAAACAGTTGTTATTGGGATGGAAAGTGAGGTGAAATGTTCTGAACAGGGGCACAGACAGCAAAACAAATGTTACAGGGGTGATAACCCTTCCCTATGTTTTCCAAAAAGCTTAAAAATAGATTTTTTGTCTGGAGATACACTTAAACAATGTACGTGTTCAAAACTACAAACAGATTCTACTTATGAACAAACCTACAGTCCCTGTCTTGTTTGCACCGCCTGTATACTGCTGTTCAGAGTATATAGGGCCTTTTTTATTTTGTGTGCGGGGTTCCCCTTAATATCCATACAAGACCCAAAGGGGCTGGTAATGGGCTGGGGTGGGGGGGGGGGGCTGATGGGGTAGCCATGCCATTTTTCTCAAAGATTTTCATCCATATTACCGGGACCAGACATGACATTAAAGTGGTTGTAAACCCACTATTCGTTTTTTTTTTTTTTTTACCCCATCTGCAAGAGAAAGGCATAATGAGCTAGTATGACTAGCATACTAGCTCATTATGTATCACTTACCTTAGACCGGGGCCCCCGAAGCCGTCCGTGTCCCTGTCTTGAGCCGCAGCCATCGCTGCGGCGATAGCCGGAATGTTACTTCCGGGTATCGCCGCACCAGCCAATCACAGCGCCGCTCCGGCGCTGTGATTGGCCGGAGCGGCGGAGACGTCACTCTGCGCATGCGCGCGGGAGCCGTCACATTCGGCTACGCCCAGCGATTGCTGGGAAGTAGCCGATTTTGTGAATGGGATTAACCCCATGAATGCGCCGTTGTCTACGGTGCGCATGCGCCGTAGACAGCGGCGCCTGTCATTTAACTAAATATCTCCTAAACCGTGTAGGTTTAGGAGATATTTCTTGCACCTACAGGTAAGCCTTAATCTAGGCTTACCTGTAGGTGCAAGTTAAAAAAAAGTGGGTTTACAACCACTTTAACCACTTGCTTACTGGGCACTTAAACCCCCTTCCTGCCCAGGCCAATTTTCAGCTGTCAGCGCTGTCACGATTTGAATGACAATTGCGCAGTCGTGCGACATGGCTCCCAAACAAAATTGACGTCCTTTTTTTCCCACAAATAGAGCTTTATTTTGGTGGTATTGATCATCTCTGCGGTTTTTATTTTTTGCGCTATAAACAAAAAAAGAGCGACGATTTTGAAAAAAACACAATATTTTTTATTTTTTGCTATAATAATATCCCAATTTTTTTTTTAAAAAAATATTTTTTTCCCTCAGTTTAGTCCGATACGTATTTTTCTACATATTTTTGGTAAAAAAAAATCGCAATAAGCGTTTATTGATTGGTTTGCGCAAAAATTATAGCGTCTACAAAATAGGGCATAGTTTTATTGCATTTTTATTAATAATTTTTTTTTTACTAGTAATGGCGGCGATCAGCGATTTTTATTGTGACGGCGACATTATGGCGGACACATAGGACACTTTTGACACCATTTTGGGACCATTGTCATTTTTACAGCGACCAGTGCTATAAAAATGCACTGGTTACTGTAAAAATGACACTGGCAGGGAAGGGGTTAACACTAGGGGGCGAGGAAGGGGTTAAATGTATTCCCTAGGAGTGATTACTACTGTGTGGGGGAGGGGACTGACTGGGGGAGGTGACCGAGCTGTGTCCCTATGTACAAGGGACACAGCATCGGTCCCTCTCCCTGACAGGACGTGGATCTCTGTGTTTACACACAGAGATCCACATCCCTGCTCTGTGTACACGCCAAACGCGGGTACCTGGCGGACATCGCGGCTGCCAGGCACGCGCATCGGCATCTCAGTGATGCGCTGGGCGCGCGCGCAGCTCGCGGCGCGCCCCCTAGTGGCCAGAATACCCGAGGCCGTATAATGACGGCCTCCCGGATTTCTAGATCCGCATTGAGGCCGTCATTCGTCAATGGCCCGGGTCTCAAGGGGTTAAAGCCGCAAGCAGTTTTGAATGGCTTTTTTTCCTTTAGAAATGTAATTTTGTACAGGGACAGTTCTAAACACGGGAAACACGTGGCACTTCACAGGCATACTTTAGACACCCCCCAGGTACGATATTTAAAGGAATATTTCACTTTTTTTTTTCACTTTATGCATCATTAAAATGACTGCTCCCGAAAAACGGCAGTTTTTAAAACTTTTTTTTGCATTGATACATGTCCCCTGGAGCAGAACCCGGGTCCCCAAACCCTTTTTAGGACAATAACATGCATATTAGCCGTTATAATTAGCACTTTAGATTTCGAACGTTCGGGTCTATTGTATTTAATAGGGTTCTAAAGTTCGCGCAAACTTTCGGTCCGTTCGCAGGTTCTGGGGCGAACCGAACCCGAGGGTGTTCGGCTCATCCCTACTCTCCAGGTCTTCCCCACAGGCTTTGCCCTGCAGCCAGGCACACAGGCTCATTCACACGTTTCTTCAATAACCAGTCTAGGGGATGTAGCTTTGTGTTTTTTATTTTTGGAGAACTTAGATAGGGCTAAGGGTAGTGGTGGGATTCTCCAAAAACAAGAACTATGTACAACTGAGTATTCTTCAGGAGAAGCTATATTGAAGTCTGGGCTTAACACAAAGAGCTTAGCTTAGTATTAGTAGTTAGAGCAGCAAGAGCAGAGTCCCTTTAAGTAGGAGATTAGGTGTACAAAGCTCTTCAGGAAATCAGCTGGTGTCCCCTTTAAACAGACCAATGGCTGTCTATAAAGCACCGGAGGGGTAGCAGAAGCACAAAGTTCCCCAAGATTTATCAAGTGTCTGTACTCACAAGGCCTTAGGGCAGCTGGTAGCCTCCACCCAACTTCCAAGCGAAACCTTCCTATGATATCAGACCAGATCTTCAGCAAACAGCTCCCCTCATTCAGCTCTCTTTCGCTGCTGGGTCTCAGCATCCAAGCTCTTCAGGTCGCCCACCTGAGGTATCCCTAACAGAAGCTTCTGCCTGGGAGGGCAGCGTGGCCCACAGGCTGGACTAAACCACTCTGGGAAAAGACCCAGCGCTCAGTGTGCTCACAGTTACCCAGCATGCCATCAGAGCCTGCATCTCTGGGATAGGCCAGGGCTGTATCAATATTCATGCTGCCATCTGCACAGCTTTACACCTATCACACCTATCATCCAGAAACTTCAGCCCCCTGGATACAGAGGAGGCTATAGACCAGAGTGGCTGATGCTGAACACACAGAGCATACCTGACTAGCAAATTGCAGCTTCACTGATTACAGTGAGCAGAATATGCTTTTGCCTACCAAAATTAATACAGCCACACTGACTAACTTAAGCCCCGTACACACGGTCGGACTTCCATCGGACTTTTCCGTGGATTTTTGTCCGAACGGAGTTGATTGGGAACACCCATAGCATACACACGCTCGGACTTTTCTGCAAACTTTCTTAAAACTTCTTACAACATTGCGTGTTTTTTCTGCTCTTTACTGCAACCCTTTGGTCAACTTCTGCTATTGTTGGTTGATTTTAACATTAGTTGTTTTGTCCATCGGACTAAAGTCCGATGGTTTTCTGTACACACAGTCGGACTTTGCTCCATCGGACTTTTGTTGGGCAAAAGTTTGTCCGTTTGCAGACCCAACTTTTGTCCGATGAAATCCAAAACCAAACGAAAAAAGTTTGTCCGATGGAGCGTACACACGGTCGGATTGTTGGTCCAACTTGCTTAAAACGAAGTTTGTTGGGCAAAAGTCCGACCAGGTGTACGGGGCTTAACTCTAACTTATCTAATTCTTAGCACCTACTGTATCTAGGAGGGTGCTACATATATCAGATGTGTGAATGCCATTTTTATGATTAAAGGGAAGAAGGATGCTAAACTGTGCACATAGAGAGTGCTTTCAATTTAATAAATAAGGACGTATTGTATACTGTATGTGGTCCATTTATTTGAGCTTCTGAGTGTATACACTTTGCTTGGAGCTCTGGTTTAAGGCAGGAGAATCATTAAACTCTTTTGTAAAAAACAACCTGGCACAAAGGCGACCAGTAAAATCCCCAGCTATCTGATAGTTTCTTATAATAACTGATAAACAAAACTATGGCACAGAGGAAGTGAAATCCGAGAGCAATGTAAATTCCAAGATGAAGCATCGAATTCTGTGATGTGTATGAATGTTGTACTGGTTTATTTGTGGTTCAGCTGTTCATTTCAGAATCAGTCACGGATAATAATGTGGTTTTACTTTCAGCTCTCCAGCTGTTTCCACATTATGCCCTTTGTCATTAGCAGGGGCAACTAAATAAAATGCAGTAAACACTGATGCTGGCTTGTTCCCCTGTACAGGTGTTTACTGAACGTGGTTTTTACCACCAAAAATCTATTGGCCATAGTGGGACTCTTGTTAGGAACGCAACTTGTATCGGTGGAGTAGAAAAGATTTGACTTCTTTGATTGTGGCTTTGGGTTGGTTCACAAAGGTGCAGAGGGCCATACACCACCAGAATTCAGGGTATTTCTACACAGGTGTGGCCAGTAGCCTGTACAAATCAATGACAATGTACGCACTTCTGAGTGGATACATGCATACAGGGATAGATGTGAGGACCTGGAATGGTCAGTTTGCATCCAAGATCACTCATCCTTCCCTGTGCACATGTAAATGATCAGATGTACATGTAGCGACCTCACCCCTCTCACCCCTTCTCATTCACGGCTTGTCTGTCTCATATAGGGATTAGTACTGGGGGGAGGGATGAGATACATCACGGCCTATGTCCTCCAATGTGTAGAGGTGAAAGCCAGAACTATCGGGTTTTGTGTATGTGTCCCAGAGTCAAATCCTCTCCTCGGATTGACTCCCCTTTGCTTCTAGTAACCATAGTTCCACACACTAAAAGGGTCCAACTCGTATTTATTCTTCTCAATAAATAGTCATACAGCACAGACAGGTTGAGACCCATGTAACACTTCAGTCTTTGTGGGGAGTAGGCCAAGGCACAATTCTTTTAGATGGAGCTAACCACTGTGGTGTCACCAGTGGCGAATAGTCACTGCCACTGACTATATAGAACAAGAACATGAATTACCTTCGCTAACGTAGTCCCTATCAGGGGAAGGACATCCGTCCAAGACAGTTACCAGAGGCCTCTCCGTCACCAGCAATGCTGCGCTGGACTCTCCGGAGAAGTTCCGCTCACCGGCCTCCCCGTCTCAGACACGGGCACCCAAGGAGTTAGGGCCCCCTCGGATTCCTCCACCCTCGTGGAACTCAGTCGAAGGTACTGAGCTCCAGGCTTCCGCCATAGTACTTCACCCCAGGCTAAAGGTGCCTGTGATGGACTCCATCTCCCGATCCCGCCAGGTCAAGGGCACCTGGGCCCGGAACTCCGGAACGCCAGCACCCAGGCTGAAGGTGCCTGGGCGCGGCTGCATCCTCCGACTCTGAACCCCGTGATAAGGGCGTCCGCCCCTTTTATCTCCTCTCCCTTTGCGTCACAGCGGGTTCCCCGCCCCGCTGTACCAGCGCCAGGAAAGGACAAAAAGGGAAGCAGTCTTGCGGTGAGTGTTCAACTCCGGCCAGGGCGACAGCGCCACCTGCAGGCCGCAGGGAACCTCACACCACCAGAGTCCTCCAAGAACCACAAAAGGGTCTCAGATTCCCTGACAATCAATGCATCTGGGTTACACTACCACCCAGATGCCTCACCTAAATTCAAACACCCCCTACATACGTATAGCCTCTGCACCTGTCAAATGATCATTGATTCATACAGGCTGCTGGCAAACACCTGATAGTCCTGAAAAGGAAAAGCCACACACAATGATGTTACTTGTCTTGATTTTTAAACCAGCCATAAAATCAACAACAGTTCATCCCCACCCCTCTCTGACATTTTTCACAGTTACATGCTTAGTCCTTAGTCCATCTCTACGACTAAGTTCATAAGGGGTAAAATATGTCAGAGAGGGGTGGTCACCTGGCGGGGATGAACTGTGTTGCCTCTGCGCCTTTTGGAATGAGCCCTTTGCTGTGAAATGGACAGTTCTTATATAAATGAGGTAACACTTGAAGACAGTGAAGTTCCGACACGCTGCCTAATTGAGAGGCAAGTATTCAGAGGGGTTTTTGCAAGCACCTTTTAATGGATTGTTTTTGAGGGCCTATTCACTCTAAAAGCGGAGCTCCACCCAAAAGGGGAAGTTTCACTTTGTCACCCCCCCCCCCGCCTAACTTGGCATGCGTATCTAGGTTTGACAATTTTCTCCCTGCCCCGCCTCCCCGCAGTCTTTTTCGACTTGCCACAGGTTCCTACATAAGACTACGGGACCATACACAATGCGCAGCATGTGCAGTGGACAGCTAGCTGTGAAGCCAAAAGACGCACAGCTGGCTGCCCACAGTATGCCAGCACTGGGAAACCAGAAGCTGGTGAAGAACTAGCCCGGGTAAGGATGGCCCTGGCTTGTTGGACAGGTAAGTGTCCATTTATTAAAAGTCAGCAGCTACAGGATTTTTACAGACTGGACAACCACGTTATGCATTTCTTAGGGTGCATTAATGGCCTACCAACACATAACAACAGATGAATATACAGACATGACCAATTTAACAACGATACCTCTTTTTTTATGGAGATTTTATAGTCTGAAGCCTCGTACACACGGCCGAGATTCTCGTCGAAAAAAACATGTCGTTTTTTCGACGAGATTCTTGTACAGACGCTCGATTCAAAGAACCCGCGGTTCTTTGAATGGAGCGTACGCGGTGATGTCATCGACTACGACGAGCATGCGCTCGTCACATTCGATGCCGTCGCCGCCATCTTGGTATACCCTACCTATGCCTAGGAAGCTACCGCGCATGCGTCGAATTCATTTCGAACATGCGCAGGCCTCCCGGAGGACAGGTAAGTGTACACACACTCACTTTTCTCGTCGAGAAACATGCCGACGAGAATCTCGATGAGAAAATAGAGAGGAGGTTCTCTATTTTCTCGTCGAGATTACTTGTCGGTTTTCTTGACGAGAAACCATACACACGAACGAATTTCTCGGCAAGAAATCTCTGCCAGCAAGTTTCTTGCTGGTTCTTGCCGAGAAACTCGGTCGTGTGTACGAGGCCTGACATTTCCAGTTATTGAGGCGGAAACTAAAATCTGTTCTTGAAGGGCCCATTCACATTTGTGCATTTTGGCGATACCTAGGGGCAGATATCTATCTACTACCCACTGTGCTGTTCTCGGATAGATGCTTTAATTCATCAGTAGGTACCCTTGGTCCACAAACTTCAGAATAACAAAGGGGTATAAGAGAAGCTCTAGCTTGATAACAACTTACACTTGTGGTAGGAAAGGCTATAATAGACTTGATGGTACCATAGAGATGTTAAAGATACAAAATTGGTAAAAAAAGTTGAATTTATTTGACTTTACAACAACATATGTTAAAACATATACAATTTAAAATAAGCTCTGTATCAGTGTTGTCAACCTACCAGATTGAAATCTACTGACACGACACCCAAAATTTACTGGCATGGCCAAGTTTTTACTGGCAGTTACAAAATTTCAGTTTTAAGTGCAAATTCAAGTGTTTAGGCTATGTACAATATGCAATTAGCAATGTGATTTAAGGTAGATATTAAGGCAAGATGGCATATTTCTTATTTTATTTTCGATATAGTAAGTAAGCAGCTAAGAGACACGACTCAGGAGGGCAATACATTCGAATGGGCGATGCACTCATGAAATTGACTCTCACAGTGATATTGACAGCAGTGTGCAGCAGCACAGATGATGCTGACACCGACACGACACGTCCCCTCCTGAGTCACAGTGACAGTCTCTCTCCATGCCAGGTGGTACCTTCAGTCCACTCCAGTTCAAACAGCACTGACAGTCCCACCCCTGGCTTGCCTTACTCCCGTCCTGTAGACCCACACACGAGGCTCCGGACGCTCGGCTTGGCTCAGCTCCCTTGACATCACACGACGCGCTCAGACACCGCCTCCACCAGACCCGCCACCCTGCCGTCACTGCCCGAACACACTGTAGCAGGCACTTGGATGGTCTCAGCTGGCTCCGGACCTGAGCTGCATATGCACAGTTCCAAGCAGAGCGTCACAGCCATATTTTTTACTGGCAACCTTTTCCTCTTATTGGCAGGAGAAAAGTGCCCATTTTTTACTGGCTGCCAGTAAAAATACTGGCGGTTGGTAACGCTGCTCTGTATGTTCAAAAACAGTAAACTGACAGGACGGAGGTACCCTTTTTCTAACATCTACATAATATTTCTAGGCACTCTAATTCTTCAATTTACACTTGTGGATATCCCTAAGTCCCCGTACACACGATCGGTTTTCCCGTCGGAAAAAAGTTGGATGGTTTTTCAGACGGAATTCCTCTCAAGCCTGCCTTGCACACACGCGGTCACACAAAAGTTCGATGAACTTTTGACTGCCAAGAACACAGTGACGTAAAAGACTACGACGAGCCAAAAAAATTAAGTTCTATGCTTCTGATTCTGAGCATGCGTCAATTTGTTTCAGAGCATGTGTCGGAATTTAATGCATCGGGATTTGTACACAAACGATCGAAAATTCCGATCAGTTTTTTTCCTGACGGCAAAATATCTCTATCTTTTTCCAGCAGTTTTTCCATTGGAAAAACTCTGATGGAGCATACACATGGTCGGGATTCCCAACCAAAAAGCTCTCATCAGACTTTTTCCAACAGGAAAACCGATCGTGTGTACGGGGCATCAGGCTTTTTCTGTTCTGGTGGTTGGTCCTAGTATCTACTGCCAGCAGCTTTCAGACACAGTCATAATCAGCATTATCCCAGACCCAGACAATACTTTTTATTTCATGGTCAGTGCAGGGAAAGATTAGTGCCTCTTTTTATGGTTTTATTGCCATCTGTGTCCTTAATGAGAATATTTCTCCTCAATTCCTGTCAGGACAGGAGGTAATGGGAAATTTTACCAATGGACATGCAAGGCGAAAACATCCCCTCTTCCCCTCATTCGTTGTCCTGTTGCCACAGGGGGAGGAAGTGAGATCAAATTTACCCATTGGGGTCACAAGCCACAAAAAAAACCTCAAACAAATGTCTACTCATTTCTACACATCAGGTTAAACATAATCTGTGTGGAAATTGAACAGTTTGTTTGCATCTTAATGCATCAGATATTTACCGTATTTATCGGCGTATAACACGCACTCTAACTTTAAGAGGGAAGTTTCAGGAAAAAAACATTCCACGGCCCCTGCATATAACACACAGGCACAGTTTACCCTCTATTTTCAGGGTAAAAAAGTGAGTGTTATACGCCAATAAATACAGTATCTACTGTATCTATCATAAATGATCTGATACATAAATATAACAGAATTGAAACTCTAATTTCTATTCTCCTGTAAAACTATAAAAATGAAATAAATTTCAGAACAGTTGTATAGAATACTGATGTGAATGTACTGATATGTAAAGCGCTGAGTAAATTGACAGCGCTATATAAGTACCTTAAATAAATAATACACAGATCTTCTCTAGAAAATGTAGTTGAAGTGAACAGAGGTTTAGAAGATTAACTTATTAGCACATAGCAATAAAACCTTACAGCCTGCATTAGATGGTTGGCTTTTTACATGTACCCTGTTATCTGCATCTCCTCCCAGGGTCAGGAGATTGCAGGCCTGTGCTTGCTAAAAGGGTAAAGTTCAATAAATAGCTTTGTAAACACCAGTTCTCGGAAAATATTCATGATGTGTAACGTTGGAGTGGTGTATGCAGACATTTCCCAGAACTCTTCTAAAGAAATGTTTAATTCAGCTCAGCTTTAGCTTAGGCTAAATCGTCCCATAGATGAGTCTGTTTTTTTTGTTCAATGAGTGGGTTAAACAAATAAAACTAACTTGCTTCTCCTATCCACACACTGAATGTGGTCGGGGGAATCCTCCGCGATGACGAGCTATTGTATTCTGACAGCGGGTAGATTCCCGGGCGTCCGCTGACATTTATTCAGGGGGGGGGGCGCATCGGCAGCAGCGATACACAGTCGGATTTTACCCTTTCTTCGACCGCTAGCGGGGTTTAAAAGCAACCCCCCACAATAAAATGTAAAAACACCCCACTGTGCCCCCTGCATCTTTAAATATCTCATTGTCACTACTGTGTACCCCCTCTCCAAAACTGCACCTCTCGACCCCTTTACATTACACAACACCCCACAGTTCTGGACCCCTTTACATTACACAGCACCCTGCATCACTGGACCCCTTTACATTACACAGCACCCTGCATCACTGGATCCTTTACATTACACAGCACCCTGCATCACTGGACCCCTTTACATTACACAGCACCCTGCACCACTTTACATTACACAGCAGCACCCTGCACCTCTGGACACTACACACACTACACTCTGACCACTACACTACACACTGACTTCTGACCACTACACTGCACACTGACCACACTGACCATATGTATGACGTGTCCTATGACATCATGTCTCTGCAGTCACACACACACATGTGTTATAGGACATCTCCTCCTCCCTCCATACCACACACACAGCCAGGCTCTCCTTCCTTCTCACCTTCAGCAGGTCCAGCAGGTGTGTGCAGCAGGCCGCCCCGCAGTAGGCCAGGCCCCCGAGGTACTACCACCACCGACTCAAGACACCCTCCGCTTCGCCATCTCCCCCCGGCTCTATTTCTTCTTCTCTCCCCGGGCGTGCTGCACAGTCCAAGGGGCCAGGGGCGGAGCCGGCCCATGCCCGGGAGAGCGAGAAGAGCTGGGGCCAATTGGGTTACAGCGCGAGGCCCCGCCCAGCCAGCGCTGCCAAACCATGAGACACGGCCGCCTTAAATCGGCGACGGGGAGGTGTGGTGGGCTCGGGGGGGGGGGGGAGGAGGGAGTACATGAGCTGCGGTGCAGATCTGTGCGGGGCTGGAAGTGGGTGTAAGGGCGGCGGAGGGTGTAGAAAACTGCCAATTTGGCCAACATCTTCTCGATTCCAGGGGGGCAAACGACCCCCCTTGCCCTATGGAGCGGACGCCCATGGGTAGATTCCCTGCCCTCAGAATAAACTGATCAGTGTTGTAGGCTATAGCCTGGAGTGCTGATCAAGCAATGAAAATTTGACAGGGCGGTTGTACAGAAGTCAATCGGTGGATCAACTTCTGTACAACCACAGTGCCCATACATGGATCGATATGTGGTCGGTCCCTTGTATGGCAGGCTTTAAGGCCTTACCAATAGGATGTCATGTAAAACTACAATGAGATCACTGACTGTATCCTCAGAATTCTCCCTCTCAATACTTTTCACATTAAAGCGAAGTTCTACCCAAAAGTGGAACTTCCGCTTTATGCACTCCTCGCCCCCTTACATGCCACATTTGGCATGCCATTTTATTTGGGGGGGGAGTGAGTACCTTTTTTTTTTAGTGGAACTTCCTGTCCCACTTCCTCCTGCCTCTTCTCGGCCACCTAGGCAACTCCTCTTCTCGCCCTAGGCAGCCTCTCTCTGCCAGCAATCTTCTGGGACACGTCACATGTCCCAGAAGATTGCCTGGCCAATAGCCGAGCTCATCGTGACTCGCGCATGCTCAGTGCGCACCCGGCCGTGAATCCGTAAGCTGTCACGGGCCGGTGCCGACAGTTACTATGACGGCGCTGCGGAGAGGAGCAAGGCTCTGGGCGCCCGCATCGCTGGACCGTGGGACAGGTAAGTGTCTGTTTATTAAAAGTCAGCAACTACACTTTTTGCAGCTGCTGACTTTTAATAAACTGAAAAACGGGTGGAACTCCACTTTAACACCATAATTGTGGACTCATTTCATGAAGTACATGGAAGGCCTAGAATAGAGGAATTTGAAGGAGGTCTTCCCTTCCCTTCTGATGTACAGTAAATGTGAACCCTTACCTTGTAAAACAATCCATTCAGTTTAAAATAGAAATGCAGGGCAATACATTTGTGTGTATGTGTATATATATATGTAGCGATACCCCCAAACGAAGGGAGCCACTGGTTTGCTTTTGGGCCCTGTACACAGCACAGCCAACCCCCGGCAATCTACTCAGCCCTTCTCTGGCACAGCTAGCAGTGGCGGTGTGTCCATAGAGGGCGCCGGAGCGCCGCCCCCTCTCGCTCTTGCACCGCCACTGTAAGACAATACACAGATTCATGCATTGCATGAATCTGTGTATTGTCGCCGCTGCCGCGCTGCCTACTATTCATATGGCCGGCCTCCTGGTGAGTGCCGGCCATATGAATTAGAGCGGTGGCCGGTGGTGGGTGTGACTTGGAAGTGTCTATCAGAGCCAGCGGCTCTGATAGGCTTTCCGAATACAGCTATCACACTGTAATCGGCTTCCAAAAACTCCTCCAAGGTACGCGCGTTCCTTGGAGAACAGTCACAGGCGGTTCAGCCAATCAGGTTCACCGGATCTGGTTACCGGTAACCTGATTGGCTGAAGCGACATCGAGGGCAGGAGAACACATCGAGGACGGCGCGGACCGAGGAAGGTAAGTGCAGGGCTGGGGGGGGACTGGCTGCATTTGGGGGGAACTGGCTATATATATATATATATGGGGACAAACTGGTTGTATATGGGGGCACACTGGCTGTATATGGGGACAAACTGGTTGTATATGGGGGCACACTGGCTGTATATGGGGACACACTGGCTGTATATGGGGACACACTGGCTGTATATGGGGGAAAACTGGCTGTATATGGGGACACACTGGCTGTATATGGGGGCACACTGGCTGTATATGGGGGCACACTGGTTGTATATGGGAGCACACTGGCTGTATATGGGGGCACACTGGCTGTATATGGGGGCACACTGGCTATATATGGGGGCACACTGGCTATATATGGGGGCACACTGGCTGTATATGGGGGCACACTGGCTGTATATGGGGACACACTGGCTGTATATGGGGGCACACTGGCTGTATATGGGGACACACTGGCTGTATATGGGAGCACACTGGCTATATATATGGGGGCACACTGGCTATATATATGGGGGCACACTGGCTGTATATGGGGCACACTGGCTGTATATGGGGGCACACTGGCTATAAATATATATATGGGGGCACACTGGCTGTATATGGGAGCACACTGGCTATATATATGGGGGCACACTGGCTGTATATGGGGGCACACTGGCTATATATATGGGGGCACACTGGCTATATATGGGGACAAACTGGTTGTATATGGGAGCACACTGGCTGTATATGGGGGCACACTGGCTGTATATGGGGGCACACTGGCTGTATATATGGGGGCACACTGGCTGTATATGTATGGGGGCACACTGGCTGTATATGGGGGCACACTGGCTGTATATGGGGACAAACTGGCTGTATATGGAAACAAACTGGCTGTATTTGAGGGGGCAAACTGGTGGCGTTTGGGCACAGTGCCTGCGTTTAATGGGCACAGTGGCAGCAATTGATTTTTTTTTTTCAGTTTGTTTGCGCCCCCCCCCCCCCCAAAATTTTGAGCACCAGCTGCCACTGACAGCTAGTCTAGGGGTGGTATTTCTATATAACTCTATCTATAACAGTTTACACACAATCCCACAATACCTTTCTTCAAGTGATAAAATATATATATAGGGACTCCAACACCAGATTTGAGAAAAGGTAAAAGGTTTACTTGTAGATAAAAGGGGTGAACAATTAATATTACATATAACACATGCATGCAGAGCCCTGCAGTAATACTAACAGTAGTTAAAGATAATGCGCACTTAGTTCTAACACACACTAACATATAGCTTGGGTCCCCGTTAGCAATATGGTGCCCAACAGTACTATCAACTCCCAGTCAGGCCTGACTTAGCTAAAACTCAGTCTCTAGAGAAGGAATCTTCGCATTCCAGATGATCGTGGTGCACATACAGGAACAATATTTGTAATCCAACAAGGTCTAAGGTAATGGAACAACTCCCCGGAGACTATGTGACTCAGTCCTCGAACTAGTCTCCTGACAGGAAAAGGGAAATATCACCCGATGGGCCAAGGCAGTCTATAGGCCTAGTAAAGTACTCAAGTATGGTTGTGAGCAGGTGCTCTCTCACCCCTCCGGACTCAATCCCAGTCCGGGACTCCCACCGCTGTGTTCACACACACAGGATCTGCCACCGCCTGATCTCTGGTTCACTGACGTCAGTCAAGCAGGTAGATGTCTGTCGCCGCACAGGCTCCGCAGTGAGGTGGAAGGCACTCTGGAAATGCGCAAGGCCCAGGCCTCAGGCCTTGCACTCACAGCAGGTCCGCACAGGAAGTCCTCTTGCCAGCCGCGCGGTGTCCAAAGAGGCCGGGCTGAGCCTCGCCCTCCCCTTTTATACCCCACCCATGAGTCTCTGCGGCAGCCCAATGCACCCTGGGTGCCAAACGGGGTTCTGGGTAATGTAGTCCATGGGCCTCAACGGAGACCCCGCTACGCAACAAACAAACAAACACTACGCACAACATTAGACAAAGTTGCGTATGATGTCGGCAGAGGAAGTTCCCACCAGAAATGAGAGGGTGAACTTCCTCGCCCACAGGTCACACTATCATAAGTGGCCTGCCTAACTGTGCCAGGGGGTGAGTTGGGGTTGCCCTCCACCAAATGAACAGTGGAGGGTTTAGGGCTTTCTGCACTCCTCCTGGCAGTTGCCACCGTATCCTCCGAGCTCCTCCCCATTTGTGGGTAGGTCAGCCTTCTGGGGGGCCTTATGGCCCTTTTCCCCCTTCTCTCTCTTGGGGTTTCTGGCTTCAACACTGTAGGTTCCTCTTCCGGGAACAGACATGTCAGCTTCCACTGTTTCTGAAACATTTAACTCAGGAACAGGAGGGTTCCCAGAACATCTTGGATCCTCCTCTTGGAGCGAGTCAAGGGCATCTTCCCATGAGTCTGATAGAGGGCTGGACGGGATAAATTCAGTAGCTTCTGCATTCAGTGTACTGTCTATGGTGTCTTCCAAAGGTGGGAGATCTATAGCAGAAGTCACTGGGGCCTGGGAAGGCCATAGCCATCCCAACTCTTCACTTTTATCCTCACTAGGCTCAGAGGCATCTGCTTCTTCAGACCGGGATGTCTGAGACTGGGTGTTTTGCCTAGGAGTATCCAGGATGGACGTTGGCTCAGAGGAATCCTTCACAGGGGGACTCCGGACTGCTTCGGCAAGTGGGAGTATGTGGTTCCGGTGCCAAGTCTTCAAAGGCCCCACCTTTCCCTCTGGCTTCAGCTGATAGACTGGTAGGCCGGGTAACTACTTACAAATAACATATGTCTTCGGTCTCCATCTGTCTGCAAGCTTGTGCTTCCCAGGGACTCCCAAGTTTCATAACAACACTCTGTCCCCTGGTTGCAGATCCTGAATTCGGACCTTCAGGTCGAAGTTTCTCTTGTTGCGGGCTCCCCTCTGATCGGAAGCCGCTTGGGCCTGTTCATAGGCCAACTGTAAACTGTGCCTCAGCAGGTCCACATAGCCCTTATGAGAAGTGGCCGAGGAATGGTCTATGGAGGTGCCAAAGGCCAGGTCTACGGGTAGTCTTGCTTCTCTCCCAAACATGAGTCGGTAGGGAGAGAACCCTGTAGCATTACTTGTTGTGCTGTTGTAAGCATGCACAAATGCTGCTATGTGCCTGCTCCAATGCTGCTTCTTTTCACTTTCTAGAGTTCCCAGCATATTGAGTAGGGTTCGGTTGAACCTTTCCGGCTGGGCATCCCCTTGCGGATGGTAGGGAGTGGTTCGGGTCTTCTTGATCCCTAAGGAGTCCAAGAGCTTCCGGATCAGTCGACTTTCAAAGTCTCTCCCTTGATCCGAGTGGAGTCGCTGTGGTAGCCCATAGTGCACAAAGTATTTCTCCATGAGTACCTTGGCTACTGTGGAAGCCTTCTGGTCTTTGGTTGGGAAGGCCTGGGCATACCGGGTGAAATGATCAGTTATCACCAGAACATTTCCTAGTCCACTCAAGTCGGGCTCGAGGCAGAGGAAATCAATGCATACCAAATCCATTGGGCCTTGACTCTGTAGATGGCCCATTGGGGCAGCTTGATGGGGTAGAGTTTTCCGCTGGATGCAGCGTGCGCATGAATGGCAGTATTCCTCTACTTCAGCCCTCATACAGGGCCAATAGAACCGACTCCTGACAAGCTGGAAGGTCCTTTCAGCTCCTAAATGACCATGATGGTCGTGTAAAGCGGCCAAGACAGTCCCCCGGTGCTTTTCAGGCAAGAACAATTGCCATTTGTCTTCCAGGTCATCAGAGGGGCCCCTTCGGTAGACCACCCCTTGATGCACCTGCAACCTGTCCCACTCCTTCCGCAGCAGACGAGCTTCCTTTGAAGGGTGATGCAAGAGCCTATCTGGATCCTGACTCTCCAGGGCCTTGAGGTCCAATTTCCCCAAAGGGTCTTCCAACTGATCACACCTCAATTCTTTTTTTGACAGTTTGGGTAAATCATCTTCCTCTAACTGAGTGACTCCACAGTATTGCTTGGGGACTCCCACTACTGTGACTCCTATCTCTTCCGCTCTGGACCCCCCACTGGCTTGGAGTTCGGCCCCTTGACAGAGAGCCCGCACCCCGTCCGGTGCCACCTGGGTCCAGTCTTCTGTGCGGCTAGTGGGAGCATGAGACCTTCTGGACAGGGCATCCGCATCTCGATTTCCAGCCCCAGGTCTGTATTTCAGGCTAAAGTTGAATCCAGACAGTGCAGCCAGCCATCGATGGCCCGTGGCATCCAGTTTTGCTGTGGTGAAAAGATAAGTAAGGGGATTGTTGTCAGTTTTCACAGTGAATTCTGCCCCATACAGATAGTCCTTAAGCTTATCAACTACAGCCCACTTGAGAGCTAGGAACTCCAACTTGTGAGTGGGGTAGTTTTTTTCAGATGGGGTCAAACTTCTGCTCACATATGCGACAGGTCGCAGTTGCCCTTCATGCTCCTGGTAGAGCACTCCTCCCAGTCCGTCATGACTGGCATCTACATGGAGCTCATAAGGTTTCCTTGGGTCTGCATAGGCCAAGACAAGGGGCAGTGGTTAAGCTCTTCTTCAGCATGTGGAAGGCCTCTTTGCACTTTCTATTCCATTGGTCTTCGACTGACTCTCCCAGCTTCCTGGGACCTGAGTCATCCTCTTCCCCTTCTGTCTTCAAGAGTTCATTCAGGGGTCTGGCAATCCGTGCAAACCCCTCTACGAATCTTCTATAGTAGGAGCAGAACCCCAAAAAGGACCTGAGTTCTGTCACCGTGGTGGGCCATGGCCAGGAGGTAACTGCCTCCAGCTTCCCGGGGTCTGTGGCAACCCCTTCTTTAGACACTATGTGCCCCAGATAGTTGACTGATGACTGGTAGAACTGACATTTCTCTGGCGAAAGCTTGAGTCCCTCCTCGCTAAGCCTTCTCAAGACTTTATCCAGTCTTTCCTCATGTTCTTCTAGGGTCTTCCCAAAGACAATGATGTCATCCAAGTACACGAGAACTTTGATGAGGTTCATGTCTCCTACGGTTTTCTCCATGAGGCGTTGAAAGGTGGCCGGGGCTCCAGACAGGCCTTGGGGCATCCGGTCAAATTCAAATAATCCCACAGGGGTTATGAAGGCTGTCTTCTCCTTATCTTCCAGATGCATAGGGATCTGATAGTATCCACTCTTCGGGTCCATAACACTGAACCACCTGGCTCCAGACAAACTCTGTAGGGCATCCTCTATCCTCGGGGTGGTATACTGGTCGGTAGGCTTGTGCACAACGGAAAAATTCGTTCCGTTTCGGTTCGTTTCTTTCCGGTCCTGTTGATTCGTAATCATTCGTAATTTTGCTAGACGGGATTTTTCGTGTTCGGACTCATTCGTATTTTTGCAAGCGACATTTTTCGTTGAATTTTTTGTTGCTTTATAATTCGTACTTTCGGTAGAGTACGTTGTTTTTCGTTGATTCTGGACACAACTCCTACTTTCGTAACTTTTTTTGGGTTCGTTGATTCGTAATTTTCTGTGTCTCTCTCACGACGACGCTGACTATTATGCCTAATGTGCTTCGAATGGATTTGTACTTTTCGAAATACATAGCGGTTATTTGTAACGATTCGAAATCTCGTATTTTACTTTCGTTTTTTACATGCGGCTATAGCCTCCGCCCCTGTACACCATTTTGAGAGGGTTCAGCACGGTGAGGGAGAAGCAGAGAGCAGAGCAGAGTGTTATTGTGCTTCGAATGGATTAGAAATCTCGTATTTTACTTTCGTTTTTTACATGCGGCTATAGCCTCCGCCCCTGTACACCATTTTGAGAGGGAGTTCAGCACGGTGAAGGAGAAGCAGAGAGCAGAGCAGAGTGAGTGTTATTGTGTTTCCAATGGATTTGTACATTCGTAAGTTTTTTCATAACGAATTATGCCGAAGACATTCGGGCATTCGCTATTTTGCGGTATAATTTATTTCGGATTCGGTTTTATTCGTAATTGCTTTGTTCGGGAATTCGAATGCTTCCGAATGTCCGAAAGTTGCTAAATTCGGACGAATTTCGATTCGTTACGAAACGGATTGCACAAGCCTACTGGTCGGGTATCGTCCTCCGGTTGAGAGTCCTGTAGTCTATACACAACCTCAATGACCCATTCTTCTTCCGGACCACCACTATTGGAAAGGCATAGGGGCTCCTAGATTGCCGGATAACACCGGTTCGCTTGAGCTCAGCGAGCTGTTCTCTCAGGTCTTCAAGGTCGGCTAGAGGGACTCGCCTGACCCTCTCCCTGAAAGGCTTGTCTTCCTGGCACTCTTTGCACACCCTACGTCAAACTCATCTTTAGAGAAGATCTTCCTCCATCTGGTCAACTGGGTCTTTGCCCTCTCTTTCCAGGTCTTTGGCAGGTTCGGGTTCTCAAGGCAGAGCTTCTCCCAAACAGTTCTGTCTCCCTGATAAGACAATTGGGGCAGCAGGGCTCACCTGACCCAGCAGCATCCTGGCGGGGATCTCCATGGGAACACCCGTGGTATTCCTGACGCTCACTGGCACCTTACAGTGTGCCTTCTTCAGAGCTCTGAGCGGAGCCATCTCTGGGATCACTTCTAAGCCTGAGTATTCTTCCCGAGGGTCTGGTTCCAACATGACAAAGGGGCCAGGTTGCTCCCAAGTAAGCTTCACAGTGGCCCTGAGACAGGTTACTTTACCGGGCTGCAACACTATTCCCTTCTTCTCCAGTCTCCAGACTTTACCCACCCCCTCTTCTGGGGCATTGTGTTCTAAGACCAGTCGCTGATAAGCGGTACTCAACATCGGGTGTATCCTGGTGAACGTAGGGTTCTTTCCTCCTGCCAGAGGGGCCAGAAGCCTCCGAACCAGATCCGTATTTGTCCCTATTATTAAGGAGCTCTTGCTGGCTCCAGGCAGTCGGGGGCACACCACTGCCAGGGTATCAAACACTTCAGCCTTCCCGGCTACTGAGGGGTCGAAGGTCAGTTTAATGGGCAAGTAACCATCGTAGGGGAAACTCTGTGTTCCGATTCCCCATATTTCCAGATCTTCAATTCTCTGGATGGGCAAGTGACTCAGATGTCTGTCATAAAAGTCTCGGTATAACAGAGTCACCTGTGCTCCAGTGTCTAGGATGGCTCTCGTGTAGACTCCCTCCACTTGAATAGGCACTACAGGGGAAGGGCCTATCAGTTCTTCTGGATAAGACTTCAAAGGGGTCTCTTTCTGTTGATCCCTACATTTTCCTTTGATCCTCTCCTTCTTGTATTTGGCTGTTGGCTTTAGTCCCTCTTGGGCTCGGTATGCATTGATCTCCCTCCTCTGTTTATGTGTATATTCCCGCTGAGGGACATTATTTCTCTTTTTGGGTGTGTATTCTCGCTGGGGAGCACTGTTCTTCTTCTGAGGGGGTCTACTCCTTTTTCTTCTGGGCTTCTCATTCAGTTTGGGTATAGTGAAGTTCACTGGAGATGATGGGCACCCGGTTGACTCCTTCACCGGGGCCCTCTGAAGTTTTCCGCCGGCTTGCGATTATTCATCTTCTTTTTCTTGGGACTCGAACATACTTTCACAATATGGCCAACTCCTCCGCAGTTAAAACAGACCACATCCCCCCAATCTTGTAGGGAAGTGGGTGCTGAGGTATCTGGGAACAACTCCTTCCTCGGTCCATTATTCTCTACGACCCTTGGATCCTTTGCCATCAAAGAGGTCAGCATCTCCAACACCTGAGACATTTGTGACTTCAGGGTATCTACTTCTGCGTCTCTTTCAGGGGTCATGGCTGATCTGACCATTACCGGTACAACAGGGGTATGTGCCTTGATTGCTTGCTGATCCTTCTGCAGGGCCTCCTCATCTCTAATTATCTTTACCAGATCAGGATAATTCAGCGACATACCTCCTCCAGAGGTTTTCAAGTGGAGCCAGACTGGATCCGAGCATAGCGCTCCCTTTAATATCTGCTTCATCCTCGCCGCATCTATGGCTTGGGGTACCATCCCTTTTTTTAGCACGATTTGACAAAGCATTTTGTTCAGTCTTCTTAGATACTCTGATAGCTTTTCTCCTGGCTGCTGAAAGGTGTGTTCGAACTGATACACCAGTTCCGTTACTTTTTCTAACTGACCGAACTCCTCCTGTAGCATGGCTAAACAGTCATAAGCCGTGCAGGCAGCATTCCAAAACCGGAGACTTTTTACAGCTTCCGCAGCCGCGCCTTTCAGACTTTCCATCACGCGCTGCTTCTTCTGCGTTTCAGGCACCTCCCATGCCTCTACTGCTGACAAGGCATGTTCGATCCAGGTATCGAAGTCTTCCTCCCCTACAGGGACAGGCAGCTTCCCTGAAAATGTTCTCAGCTTCCGGTAGCTGGCCTCTACGTGTACCGTACTTGTTTGCTGACACTTTGTGAGCAGATCTCCCAAAGCATTTAAAAATTCTGGCCCTATGGCTGTAATGGGTGTCACCGGAGGTGTCATCCTTCTCTGCCTCTCAGATGTATGGGTTATCCCTGTTGGTGATCGCGGAGGTGACTCCATTTTTACAGTTATTGTGTGCGCCAGACCATAAGTTTTGTTATCCAACGACTAGGGATGAGCTTCGTGTTCGAGTCGAACATACGTTCGACTCGAACATCGGCTGTTCGATCGTTCGACGAAGATCGAACGATTTGGGCCGTTCGCGCCAAATTCGAGTGACGCGAACGGCCCACAATGCACTACGCCATCGCAGTGTCATCCAGGCGCTGTGATTGGCCAAGCATGCACTGTGACCCCGCATGCTTGGCCAATCACAGCGCCGGCAGCGAGGAGAGCAATGATTGGCCACAGGCAGGATGCCTGTGGCCAATTATTGCTGAGGGTGTTTAGTACACGCCCCACACTATAAAAGGCCGCCAGCACGGCGGCCTAGTGTAGTGTGTTCCGGAGCAGGGAAAGACAAGCATAGGCAGGGACAGTGACATTTATTTCTTTCTTGCTTAACCTGGATTCCTTTAGTTTAGGGAAAGAGAAGGATAGGTAGGGAGAGTGTCAGTGTGTTTTACTGTGCGAGTCCTTGTTTCTAGGGACAAAGAAGGAAAGTGAGGGGAATTCTCCTTGTGCTATAGTGTGCTTTAAAAAAACATTTTTTCTAGGGACAGAAAACTCTGGGTAGGGAGAGTGTCAGTTTCTTTCACTGTGCGAGTCCTTGTTTCTAGGGACAAAGAAGGAAAGTGAGGGGAATTCTCCTTGTGCTATAGTGTGCTTTAAAAAAACATTTTTTCTAGGGACAGAAAACTCTAGGTAGGGAGAGTGTCAGTTTCTTTCACTGTGCGAGTCCTTGTTTCTAGGGACAAAGAAGGAAAGTGAGGGGAATTCTCCTTGTGCTATAGTGTGCTTTAAAAAAACATTTTTTCTAGGGACAGAAAACTCTAGGTAGGGAGAGTGTCAGTTTCTTTCACTGTGCGAGTCCTTGTTTCTAGGGACAAAGAAGGAAAGTGAGGGGAATTCTCCTTGTGCAATAGTGTGCTTTAAAAAAACATTTTTTCTAGGGACAGAAAACTCTAGGTAGGGAGAGTGTCAGTTTCTTTCACTGTGCGAGTCCTTGTTTCTAGGGACAAAGAAGGAAAGTGAGGGGAATTCTCCTTGTGCTATAGTGTGCTTTAAAAAAACATTTTTTCTAGGGACAGAAAACTCTAGGTAGGGAGAGTGTCAGTTTCTTTCACTGTGCCAGTCCTTGTTTCTAGGGACAAAGAAGGAAAGTGAGGGGAATTCTCCTTGTGCTATAGTGTGCTTTAAAAAAACATTTTTTCTAGGGACAGAAAACTCTAGGTAGGGAGAGTGTCAGTTTCTTTCACTGTGCCAGTCCTTGTTTCTAGGGACAAAGAAGGAAAGTGAGGGGAATTCTCCTTGTGCTATAGTGTGCTTTAAAAAAACATTTTTTCTAGGGACAGAAAACTCTAGGTAGGGAGAGTGTCAGTTTCTTTCACTGTGCCAGTCCTTGTTTCTAGGGACAAAGAAGGAAAGTGAGGGGAATTCTCCTTGTGCTATAGTGTGCTTTAAAAAAACATTTTTTCTAGGGACAGAAAACTCTAGGTAGGGAGAGTGTCAGTTTCTTTCACTGTGCGAGTCCTTGTTTCTAGGGACAAAGAAGGAAAGTGAGGGGAATTCTCCTTGTGCTATAGTGTGCTTTAAAAAAACATTTTTTCTAGGGACAGAAAACTCTAGGTAGGGAGAGTGTCAGTTTCTTTCACTGTGCGAGTCCTTGTTTCTAGGGACAAAGAAGGAAAGTGAGGGGAATTCTCCTTGTGCAATAGTGTGCTTTAAAAAAACATTTTTTCTAGGGACAGAAAACTCTAGGTAGGGAGAGTGTCAGTTTCTTTCACTGTGCGAGTCCTTGTTTCTAGGGACAAAGAAGGAAAGTGAGGGGAATTCTCCTTGTGCTATAGTGTGCTTTAAAAAAACATTTTTTCTAGGGACAGAAAACTCTAGGTAGGGAGAGTGTCAGTTTCTTTCACTGTGCGAGTCCTTGTTTCTAGGGACAAAGAAGGAAAGTGAGGGGAATTCTCCTTGTGCAATAGTGTGCTTTAAAAAAACATTTTTTCTAGGGACAGAAAACTCTAGGTAGGGAGAGTGTCAGTTTCTTTCACTGTGCGAGTCCTTGTTTCTAGGGACAAAGAAGGAAAGTGAGGGGAATTCTCCTTGTGCTATAGTGTGCTTTAAAAAAACATTTTTTCTAGGGACAGAAAACTCTAGGTAGGGAGAGTGTCAGTTTCTTTCACTGTGCCAGTCCTTGTTTCTAGGGACAAAGAAGGAAAGTGAGGGGAATTCTCCTTGTGCTATAGTGTGCTTTAAAAAAACATTTTTTCTAGGGACAGAAAACTCTAGGTAGGGAGAGTGTCAGTTTCTTTCACTGTGCCAGTCCTTGTTTCTAGGGACAAAGAAGGAAAGTGAGGGGAATTCTCCTTGTGCTATAGTGTGCTTTAAAAAAACATTTTTTCTAGGGACAGAAAACTCTAGGTAGGGAGAGTGTCAGTTTCTTTCACTGTGCGAGTCCTTGTTTCTAGGGACAAAGAAGGAAAGTGAGGGGAATTCTCCTTGTGCTATAGAGTGCTTTAAAAAAACATTTTTTCTAGGGACAGAAAACTCTAGGTAGGGAGAGTGTCAGTTTCTTTCACTGTGCGAGTCCTTGTTTCTAGGGACAAAGAAGGAAAGTGAGGGGAATTCTCCTTGTGCAATAGTGTGCTTTAAAAAAACATTTTTTCTAGGGACAGAAAACTCTAGGTAGGGAGAGTGTCAGTTTCTTTCACTGTGCAAGTCCTTGTTTCTAGGGACAAAGAAGGAAAGTGAGGGGAATTCTCCTTGTGCTATAGTGTGCTTTAAAAAAACATTTTTTCTAGGGACAGAAAACTCTAGGTAGGGAGAGTGTCAGTTTCTTTCACTGTGCCAGTCCTTGTTTCTAGGGACAAAGAAGGAAAGTGAGGGGAATTCTCCTTGTGCTATAGTGTGCTTTAAAAAAACATTTTTTCTAGGGACAGAAAACTCTAGGTAGGGAGAGTGTCAGTTTCTTTCACTGTGCGAGTCCTTGTTTCTAGGGACAAAGAAGGAAAGTGAGGGGAATTCTCCTTGTGCTATAGTGTGCTAAAGCATTCCTCATCAACCATCTTTGAAATCCTTGTTTTTTGGACAGTCAGGGAAATTGTCGTTGTGCTATTCTGTGCAAAAGCAATCATCCTCAACCATATTTAGAAATCCTTAAGTAAAGGGACAGAGAAGGACACCTGAAGGTAGCCCTTATTGCTTTTTTCCCATCTCCCTGCAGGCCATCTATTAGAATGTCTGGAAGGCAAACAAGGAGAGGCAGACAGTCAGGAGGCAATAAAAGAGGGCAAGCAGGCTCTGTGTCTGGGGGCAACAGTGCTGGTCGTGGACGCGGTGCATTGTCATCAGCACATGGCCATGGGACACGCTTGTCCTTCTTTTCGGCAGCTGGACATGTTGAGTCACATCATGCCGAAGACTTGGTAGAGTGGATGATCAAGCCCTCCTCCTCCTCCTCATCCTCTCTCACCCAGGCTCAGGGTACTGGCAAAGCAGCTGCCAAAGCGTCCTCTTCCCTGGTATCAATGTCAGACTCATCATCAGTCACTCCTTCCCTAGACCCACCATGTCCTCCTCCTGAGGAGTCCCCCGAACTGTTTGAGCACAGTGTTGGGTACATGCTCCAGGAGGATGCCCAGCGTTTCGAAGGGTCTGATGATGAAACCCAGCTACAGGAAGGCAGTAGCGTGAGAGCAGACAGAGGGGATGCTCAAGAAGGACACCAATCTGGCAGTCATGTTCCAGCAGCTGCAGCATACTGCCAGATTGGCTCCAGTGATGAGGAGGGAGGGGATGATGAGGTCACTGACTCCACGTGGGTGCCTAATAGGAGAGAGGAGGAGGAGGAGGATGAGGAGGAGGCACATCTCCAACGAGGCAGGATGCCCTTTGGTGGCCAGCGTAAGGGCAGTACACCGACGGAATCACACCGCAGAGCTCCGCCTGTGCAGGGCGCTGCCTCTGCCCGTCATTCAAAAAGTTCTTTGGTGTGGGCCTTTTTTGAGGCTAGTGCATCAGATCGCACAGCTGCTGTTTGCAACATATGTCTCAAGCGTATATCGCGTGGCCAAAACATCAGCCGCTTGGGTTACCACATGCCTGACCAGACATATGTTGACCTGCCATGCAGCTCGTTGGCAAGCCTACCTCAAAGACCCACACCAAAGAACAAAGCGGACCTCTCCTTGCACCGCATCAGCTGGGATCTCCAACCCCACTATAACTTCAGTCCTCTCTGAAACATGCACTGAGAGGAATGAAGGTGTAGAATTAGGTGTGTCACAGCCAAGTACTTGCGGCCACTCTGCTAGCAGTACACCGACGTCCGATTCTAGCAGGCAAATTTCCCTGCCCCAGCTGCTGGACCGTCGAAAGAAGTTCACTCCCAGCCATCCACATGCCCAGCGGTTGAATGCTAGCTTGGCTAAATTGCTAGCGCTTCAACTGCTGCCTTTTCAGTTGGTAGACTCGGCCCCCTTCCGTGAGTTTGTGCAATGTGCGGTTCCTCAGTGGCAGGTTCCCAAACGCCACTTTTTCTCACGGAAGGCTATTCCGGCTCTCTACCGGCATGTGGAAGGCAATGTCTTGGCCTCGCTGGACAGGGCGGTCAGCGGTAAGGTGCATATTACCGCTGACTCATGGTCCAGCAGGCATGGACAGGGACGTTACCTTTCTTTCACGGCCCATTGGGTCACTCTTTTGGCAGCTGGGAAGGATGCAGGACAAGGTGCAGTAGTGTTGGAGGTTGTTCCACCGCCACGCCTCCAAAATGCTACTACTGGTTGTGACACACCTCTCTCCTCCACCCCCTCCTCTTCTTCTTCCTCCATGGCCTCTTCCTGTGGTTTGTCCTATGAACCAGCGGTGCTCCGTAGCCGTTCACGGGGCTACACAAGTACGCAGGCAAAAAGATGCCATGCCGTGCTTGCGCTGGTGTGTTTGGGGGACAGAAGCCACACTGGGGCAGAGGTCCTGTCTGCTCTGCAGGGCCAGGCCGAGAGGTGGTTGACGCCACGCCAGCTTAAGCCAGGAATGGTGGTTTGCGACAATGGCACCAACCTCCTCTCCGCCCTCCGACAGGGACAACTGACCCATGTGCCCTGTGTGGCTCACGTCCTTAACCTGGTGGTGCAGCGGTTCTTGGGCAGGTACCCGGGCTTACAGGATGTCCTGAGGCAGGCCAGGAAAGTCTGTGTGCATTTCCGCAGATCTTATAATGCCAGTGCTCGCCTGGCTGAGCTGCAAAAGAAGTTGAACCTGCCCAAGAACCGCCTTATATGTGACATGCCCACCAGGTGGAACTCAACGTTGGCCATGCTGCAGCGGCTGCACACGCAGCAGAGGGCCATCAATGAGTACCTGTGCGACTACGGCACCAGGACAGGGTCAGGGGAGCTTGGTTTTTTTTCTCCACGCCAGTGGGGCATGATCAGGGATGCATGCACTGTCCTGGCACCATTTGAGGAGGCCACGAGGATGGTGAGCAGTGACAGTGCATGCATCAGTGACACTGTACCTCTTGTCCACCTGTTGGAGCACACGCTGCGTGGAATAATGGACAGGGCACTTGAGGCAGAACAGAGGCAGGAAGAGGAGGACTTCCTTGCCTCTCAAGGCCCCCTTTACCCAGACAGTGTTCCTTCTGTCCCACCCATCGCACAGGAAGAGGAAGAGGAGGAGGAGGAGGAGGAGGATTGTGTCAGCATGGAGGTGGAGGCTGGCACTCAGCATCATCAGCAGCAGTCTTTTAGGGATGATTTACAGTCCCAAGAAACCAGTGGACTTGTACGTGGCTGGGAGGAGGTGGCTGCGGATCATGTCGTCCTTAGTGACCCAGAGGACTCCGGAGCGAATGCCTCAGCAAACCTACGCTGCATGGCCTCCCTGATCCTGCAAAGTCTGCGGAAGGATCCTCGTATTCTTCGGATCAAGGAGAGGGACCATTACTGGCTGGCCACTCTCCTTGATCCACGGTACAAGGGTAAGGTTGCGGACCTTATGTTACCTTTGCAGAGGGAGCAGAGGATGAGACAACTCCGGGAGGCCTTGCAGAAAGGTCTGTGCAACGCGTTCCCAGAGACTGGGAGGTTACAAACTCCTGGTCCTGGACAACGAGTTGCTGAGGCTTCGGCCAGTCAAAGAAGGAGCGGTGGGGAAGGTGGCCGTCTGACCGATGCGTTCAGACAATTCTTTAGTCCGCAGCCCCAAAGTATGATCGGTTCCAGCAACCATCGCCAGCGTCTGATAAACATGGTGCAGGAATATCTAGGGGCAAGGTCAGACTTGGACACCTTCCCCACCGAAAATCCTCTGGCTTACTGGGTCTTGAGGATGGATCACTGGCCAGAGCTTGCACAGTATGCAATTGAGCTACTGGCCTGTCCTGCATCCAGCGTTCTTTCGGAACGCACATTCAGTGCTGCTGGAGGATTTGTCACGGATCACAGGGTGCGCCTGTCCACCGACTCGGTTGATCGACTGACTTTCATCAAGATGAACCAGTCTTGGATCACCACCAGCTACCACACACCTGATGCTGATATAACAGACTAATTGATTTTAACATGTCACATCCCTTCAAGACTGATGCTGATGCTGAGTGCCTGTGCTGTTATGTTGACTGGCTATCCTCCTCCTCCGAGTCCTCAATGATACGATTGATGATGATAGCTTGGAAGATCATTTTTGTTTATGGGTGCCGCCACCAGTGGCTAAGGCCCAATTTTTCAGCCCCTGTTTTACAGGGGCGTGTAATTACAATTTTTTTAGCAATAATTTGCCATAGGGCTCATTGCTGTGCTCCAAGTACAGTATCTGTGAGGGGTTGGAGTGTTGTGGCACCAGTGCCTAAGGCCCAATTTTTCAGCCCCTGTTTAACAGGGGCGTGTCATTACAATTTTTGAAGCAATACTTTGCAACAGGGCTCATTGCTGTGCTCCAAGTACAGTATCTGTGAGGGGTTGTAGTGTTGTGCCACCAGTGCCTAAGGCCCAATTTTTCAGCCCCTGTTTAACAGGGGCGTGTCATTACAATTTTTGAAGCAATACTTTGCAACAGGGCTCATTGCTGTGCTCCAAGTACAGTATCTGTGAGGGGTTGTAGTGTTGTGCCACCAGTGCCTAAGGCCCAATTTTTCAGCCCCTGTTCAACAGGGGCATGCAATTACAATTCTTGATCTAATAATTCACAGCAGGGCCCATTGCTGCACCCACCAAGAGTAACTCTGAGGGCTTACAGTGTTGTGGCAACGCCACCACCACCACCACCACCACGAAAGGCCCAATTTTTCAGCCCCTGTTCAAAAGGGGCATGTAATTACAATTCTTGATCTAATAATTCACAGCAGGGCCCATTCCTGCACCCACCAAGAGTAACTCTGAGGGCTTACAGTGTTGTGGCAACACCACCACCACCACCACCACCACGAAAGGCCCAATTTTTCAGCCCCTGTTCAACAGGGGCATGCAATTACAATTCTTGATCTAATAATTCACAGCAGGGCCCATTGCTGCACCCACCAAGAGTAACTGTCAGGGCTTACAGTGTTGTGGCACCAGCACCACCATCAAAGGCCCAATTTTTACTACCACTGTTCAACAATTATATGTAATTAAAATTCCTGATATAATAGTTGACAGCAGGGCGTTCCAGCACCAACCAAGAGTAACTGTGAGTGCTTACAGTGTTGTGCCAACACCAACAACTAAGGGGCCTATTTCTGCAGAGTATATACGGCAGGTCCCTACTTTCAAACATCCAACTTACAAACGACTCCTACTTGCAAACGCAAGAAGACAACAGGAAGTGAGAGGAAATCTACCACTAGCAAGGAAAATTCTCTCCTGTAAGAATAAATATGGGAGAAAGGTGTCTCCTCTGTACTGATGCTTTATCAGCAATCCTTGTTTCAAGAAAAACACCACATTTCAAAAACAGTTGTCATTGGGACGGAAAGTGAGGTGAAATGTTCTGAACAGGGGCACAGACAGCAAAACAAATGTTACAGGGGTGATAACCCTTACCTATGTTTTCCAAAAAGTTTAAAAATAGATTTTTGGGCTGGAGCTACACTTCAACAATGTACCTGTTCAAAATTACAAACAGATTCTACATAAGAACAAACCTACAGTCCCTGTCTTGTATGCACCGCCTGTATACGGCTGTTCAGAGTATATAGGGCCTTTTTTATTTTATGTGCGGGGTTCCCCTTAATATCCATACAAGACCCAAAGGGGCTGGTAATGGGTTGGGGTAGGGGGGGGGGTCATGGGGTAGCTATGCCATTTTTCTTAAAGATTTTCATCCATATTACCGGGACCAAACATTACATTAAAGCCGCAAGCAGTTTTAAATGGCTTTTTTTTCCTTTAGAAGTGTCATTTTGTGCAGGGACAGTTCTAAACACGGGAAACACGTGGCACTTCACAGGCATACTTTAGACACCCCCCAGGTACGATATTTAAAGGAATATTTGACTTTTTTTTTTTCACTTTATGCATCATTAAAATGACTGCTCCCGAAAAACGACCGTTTTTAAAACTTCTTTTTGCATTGATACATGTCCCCTGGTGCAGAACCCGGGTTCCCAAACCCTTTTTAGGACAATAACATGCATAATAGTTGTTATAATTAGCACTTTAGAATTCGAACGTTCGCATCCATTGTATTTAATAGGGTTCTAATGTTCGTACGAACTTTCGGTCCGTTCGCGGGTTCTGGTGCGAACCGAACCCGGGGGTGTTCGGCTCATCACTACCAACGACTGTACACTTTGTCCTTTAAGGTTCCCCGGTATTCCATCCATCCACTCTATGAGCGCATACTGAAACAAGGTGTCTGGGGCTGATTTCAGATCTATCACCCTTGGTATATTATTTGGGGATAGCGACACTGCAAGTCACTCTGCCGCGTTCACTGACCATTCTTCTCCCGGGAGACTAATGACCACTGACGTGTCTGGGTTTGTCCTGGCTGCTTCGCACCATGCTTTCATTTCTAGCGGGTCCATGCCGGTACTTGGCGTATCTGCTTGCCATATACAGGATCCTGGAAACGATGCCCCCACGTGTAGCGAAACCCCCAAACTAAGGGAGCCGCTGGTTTGCTTTTGGGCCCTGTACACAGCACAGCCAACCCCCGGCAATCTACTCAGCCCTTCTCTGGCACAGCTAGTCTAGGGGTGGTATTTCTATATAACTCTATAACAGTTTACACACAATCCCACAATACCTTTCTTCAAGTGATAAAATATATATATATAGGGACTCCAACACCATATTTGAGAAAAGGTAAAAGGTTTACTTGTAGATAAAAGGGGGTGAACAATTAATAGTACATATAACACATGCATGTAGAGCCCTGCAGTAATACTAACAGTAGTTAAAGATAATGCACACTTAGTTCTAACACACACTAACATATAGCTTGGGTCCCCATTAGCAATATGGCGCCCAACAGTACTATTAACTCCCAGTCAGGCCTGACTTAGTTAAAACCCAGTCTCTAGCAGGGGCGGATCCAGAGTCTTTTCTCGGGAGGGGCACTGCCAAAAAATTTGTTTTTTTTGTCTGGGAAATGGCTGGTGTCGGCGCTTCAATCATCCCGGCACCATGGTTGTTATGGTGTCAGGATGATTGAAGCGCATTATTTCTATTATTACATTGTAATATAAAATTAAATAGTTCAATGCAGAATCAGTGGGAGCCCGAGTGTGTCACTTGCCACCGTCGCCTGCAATTAGTGGGATCCCTGAGCGTGTCACTTGCCACACGTTGCGGATTGTCACTTGCCACGTCACCTGCCACACCTTGTGGATTGTCACTTGCCACTCACCTGCCACACCTTGCTCATTGTCACTTGCCTGCCACCAGATGCAGATTGTCATTTGCCACGTCACCTGACACAATTTGCGGATTGTCACTAACTTGCCTGCTAAGGTGTAGTTTTGGTTGTCTCTTGCTGTGTCCCAGACTCCCAGAGTCAGGCAGCAGAGTGATAATGTAATCTCTGCTGCCTGCACAGTGAGGGCGGAAGTCACTGCAGGAATGCAGGGCAGGCACGGGGGCGGTGAGAGATGAGCCTGCTCTCTCACCTGCGCTGCCAACACACTGAGCACTACGGTCTGCTCACGAACCACGCCGCCCGCCCACAAACCGCGCCACAAGCAGAGCCGCCCGCTTTCTTACCCGTCTGTGGAGCCGCACGCTATCGCACCTGCCCGCAGAGCGGCCCGACGTGACTCACTGACATCACTCGTTGCTAGACGCCAAGTGGCCCAGGCGTTAGCAACGAGTGCAGGGAAGAGGCTCCACCCACCTCCTCCTCCGCTCCTGGTATCGTGTCAGTGCGCCGCATAACTACATTAGACGAGTCTCTCTCTCGGCGCCACTGATTGGCTGATGTGAGAAACAGAGAGAGACTCAGAGAGGCAGCCGCAGAACAAGTACTGTATATACTCGAGTATAAGCCGACCCGAATATAAGCCGAGGCACCTAATTTTACCCCAAAAAACTGGGAAAACGTATTGACTCGAGTTTAAGCCTAGGGTGTTCATCTGCATGGCATGCCTCACTGTGCCTCACTGTGCCCATGCCTCACTGTGCCCATGACTAGACTGATGTTTAACATGGGAGTCTATGGAAGGAGTGCCCGAATTTGAAAAATCGGTTCTCCCCGGCCGTAGGTCTTCCAGACACCAAACTGTGCACACTTGTAGAAGAGACATGGGGCTACATGTGTGCCAAGTCTGGGGTCCAGGAGACCTACGACCGGCCGGTCTATGGTCCGCAATATCACCGGAGAAATGACCGTTTAACATTGGAGTCTATGGAAGGAGTGCCCGGCTTTGAAAAATCGGTTCTCCCCGGCCGTAGGTCTTCCAGACACCAAACTTTGCACACTTGTAGAGAAGACATGGGGCTACATGTGTGCCAAGCTTGGAGTCCAGGGGACCTATGGCCGGCCGGTACCGGGTCCCCAAAGTCCGGGAGATCAGGCGCAAAAGAAAAAAACAGAGCAAGCAAGTGAGTGTGACAGATGGTCTCGGGGGGGCAATTGCACTGTTGCCCCCCCTGGATCCGCCCCTGGTCTCTAGAGAAGGAATCTTCGCATGCCAGATGATCGGTGTTGCACATACAGGAACAATATTTGTAATCCAACAAGGTCTAAGGTAATGGAACAACTCCTCGGAGACTATGTGACTCAGTCCTCGAACTAGTCTCCTGACAGGAAAAGGGAAATATCACCCGATGGGCCAGGCAGTCTATAGGCCTAGTAAAGTGCTCAAGTATGGTTGTGAGCAGGTTCTATACAACTCTCTAACAGTTTACACACAATCCCACAATACCTTTCTTCAAGTGATAAAATATATATATAGGGACTCCAACACCAGATTTGAGAAAAGGTAAAAGGTTTACTTGTAGATAAAAGGGGGTGAACAATTAATATTACATATAACACATGCATGCAGAGCCCTGCAGTAATACAGGAAAAGGGAAATATCACCCGATGGGCCAAGGCAGTCTATAGGCCTAGTAAAGTACTCAAGTATGGTTGTGAGCAGGTGCTCTCTCACCCCTCCGGACTCGATCCCAGTCCGGGACTCCCACCGCTGTGTTCACACACACAGGATCTGCCACCGCCTGATCTCCGGTGAGGTGGAAGGCTCTCTGGAAATGCGCAAGGCCCAGGCCTCAGGCCTTGCACTCACAGCAGGTCCGCACAGGAAGTCCTCTTGCCAGCCACGTGGTGTCCAAAGAGGCCGGGCTGAGCCTCGCCCTCTCCTTTTATACCCCACCCATGAGTCTCTGTGGCAGCCCAATCACCCTGGGTGCCAAACGGGGTTCTGGGTAACGTAGTCCATGGGGCCTCAACGGAGACCCCGCTACATATATATATTTATGGTCGTGGTCCTCTGACCGAGAGAGATGTGGATCACATAAACACGCGACAATACTTACAACATAAATAGACCTGAAGTGTGCCTTGGTGGTCTGGTCGGTATGCCAAGAAAAGGGGGCAAAAGACTCAGATAGGGGAATAACTCTTAATTGATTCTTGTGGTTATTGAGCCAGCTTGGTGAAGGCTTGTGCCATTTCTTCCTGAGGATTTTGGATGTATGTGGCAAAACAAGCAGACTTCCATCGGCCTAGTTTCTTGATTACGTGGTCTGGCACTCCCTGTTGGGAGGCAGCTGAGGCTGCTCTAATTTGGAAGGAATGTCTAGAGAACTGACTGGGGTTTAAAGCCCAAGTTGCTTAGGAGGATCCTGACATGCTTGACAAATTGGCTGCCACTCAGGGGGCTGGTTTAGAAAGGGTAGCAATGAGCTACCATCAGATTGGCTGGGTAGATGGGGCAGTAGTTGATCGAGCACCGTCACAGGGCGTCAGGTGTTGTTAGTCTGAAACAGGTTGATGTCAACCCCAGGCTCGGTTTGTTGCGTTTGCAGACTGTGAGAGTGTAGTGGTTCGAAAGCAAGTCGGGTGGCGTTGGAGCAGTGTCTGACTGCCGGAGCCGCTGACTGTAAATTCACTAGGTCGTAGGGAACCGTAGAAAGCCTGGTATATGGCTGTTTGGATGACTAGGCTGGGCAAGCCCCAACAGAGAACGAGTAAGGATTTCAGTTATATCCCTAAAGAGGGCACTCTTGAAAGGTAGGCACTTGCCACCGACTACGGGTTGGTGCTTCGGTATGCCCTGTAGGAGGGACTTGACTGCACGGGCCCGAGAATACTGACGGTTTACTGGGGTCTTGCAAGGACGGGAAATGCTGGACGCCATCTAGGTATAGCATGATAATATTGTGAGAAAGGGCCAGCTGCGTGTGACAATACGATATGAAGGCTAGGACGCGTCTAACGTTGCCTATTGCTGCTCTGGGGCAAGGGGCCAAAAATTTGCGGTTAGTGTTCCAAGCAGTGCGATAGGCCTTCAGTGTGTTGCGTGCCAAGGAGTAGTTAATAAGCTGGGTTGCGTTGGCGAGATGTGACTTCAGTCCATCGTCAGCAACGACCAGGGTGGGACAGGAATAGTTGTTGGGTCGGCTCCAGGCTCTTGCTGGAAAAAACAAAGTAAGGTTGGAACAGGACAGAGCATCAGCTGCGATTTTGCATTTGCCTGGAATATATCTACAGAAGATATTAAACTGGTGACGGAGTGACAGCTGCGCGAGCCTGCGCAGGAAGGACATGATGGGGAGTGACTTAGAGCTACCTTTATTGATGATGTCGGCTGTGGCCTGATTGTCCGTGGTGAAGAACACTGTCTGTCCTGTTCAAGTGTGGCCCCAGACCTGGGCAGCTGCCACAATGGGATACAGCTTGAAAGAGTGATGAAGACTGGGCGAAGCAGAATTTTAAGAGAATTTTTGGGGCCAAGTTTCGGCAAACCAGTGGCGGCCGCAAAAAGGCCGCGAAGCCCGTGGAGGCTGCAGCATCAGTGACCACCCATGGTAGCTCGGCTGACACTGCCAGGATGAACATTGAAATGCTGTTCTATCAGGTGGGGAACTTGTCCCACATAGCCAAGTCTGCTACTGATGCTTGGTCTAGTTTGAGAACTTGGTCTGGATCTTGCACTGGTGTGAGAAAATCAAGATAATACACAGGTACTCAACAAGACAATATACGTGCACTCGCTGACCAACGTGCACTCGCTGGTGCCGGATGGAAACCTGAACTAACCTCAGGGAGAAAGACAGAGAAGGATGAGTGGCCCACATGCCACTGGAGATGAACGGCACACTGGGTGCCGCTGCGTGTTTGTGTGGCTGATTGTTTGTCACTGAGGTGTGTTTGCAAGTTAGTTTGTATGCAGGTTTGCACGTAGGTACGTGCCGCAAAGTGTTTTATACTACTGGAGACAATTTTGCGTGGTTGCAGAGGCCTCGATGAGTATGAAGGTTTGTTTTCAGAGATGACATTGCGTGGTTGTAAGGGTCTCGGTCTGGTTTGCTGAGACAATATTGCATGGGTCTCAATGAGTATGAAGTTTTTTTTTTTTATGATGAAATTGCGTGGTTGCAAGGGTCTCGACGAGTGAGGGGTTGCTGAGACGACGTTCCGTTTTGCAATGGTCTCAAATGAGTGTCAGGTTGCCGAGATGACTTGTATGGCTGCAAGGGTCTGAACAGGTGTCAGGTTGCTGAGACGACATTGCGTTTGCAATGGTCTCAAATGAGTGTCAGGCTGCTGAGACGACTTTGTATGGCTGCAAGGGTCTGAACGGGTGTCAGGTTGCTGAGACGACATTGCGTTTTGCAATGGTCACAAATGAGTGTCAGGCTGCTGAGACGACTTTGTATGGCTGCAAGGGTCTGAACGGGTGTCAGGTTGCTGAGACGATATTGCGTTTTGCAATAGTCTCAAATGAGTGTCAGGCTGCTAAGATGATTTTGTATGGCTGCAAGGGTCTGAACTGGTGTCAGGTTGCTGAGACAAGATTGCGTGGTCGCTAAGGTCTAGACGAGTGTGAGGTTGCTGAGGCGACATTGTGTTCTGCAAGGGTCTCAAATGAGTGTCCAGCTGCTGAGACGATATTGCATGACTGCAAGGGTCTCAATGGGAGTCGGGTTTGCAGAGACGATATTGCGTATGCAAGAGTCTCGGTGCATGTGAGGTTGCTCGAGACAGTATTGCATGTTTGCAAGAGTCTCGATGAGTGTGGGGCTGCTGAGACGGTATTGCATTTGCAATGGTCTCAACAAGGGTGTCAGGCTGCTGAGACTTAGGCCTCGTACACACGGCCGAGATTCTCGTCGAAAAAAACATGTCGTTTTTTTCGACGAGATTCTTGGACAAGAAAATTGTCCCGGCCGAGTGTACACACGCTCGATTCAAAGAACCCGCGGTTCTTTGAATGGAGCGTACGCGGTGACGTCATCGACTACGACGAGCATGCGCTCGTCACATTTGATGCCGTCGCCGCCATCTTGGTATACCCTACGTATGCCTAGGAAGCTACTGCGCATGCGTCAAATTCATTTCGAACATGCGCGGGCTTCCCGGCGGACAGGTAAGTGTACACACACTCACTTTTCTCGTCGAGAAACAGGCTGACGAGAATCTCGACGAGAAAATAGAGAGCAGGTTCTCTATTTTCTCGTCGAGGTTACTTGCCGGTTTTCTCGACGAGAAACCCGATAGCCGCGTACACACGACCGATTTACTCGGCAAGACATCTCTGCCAGCAAGTTTCTTGCTGGTTCTTGCCGAGAAAATCGGTCGTGTGTACGAGGCCAATTTTGCGTGGTTGCAAGGGTTTCAACCGGTGTCAGGTTGCTGGGCCGAGATTGCGTGGTGACCAAGGGGGTATTTATTTATACTTATTTTTTTTTTGACAGGTGAGAGGTTTCTGGGATGACGTTGCATTTTTGCAAGGGTCTCGACAAGGGTGCCAGACTGCTGAGACGATTTGCATGGTTGCAAGGCTCTCAACAGGTGTCAGGTTGCTGGGCCGAGATTGTGTGGTGACAGTTTTTTTTTTATTTATTTGTATTTATTTATTTTCTTTCTTTTTATTTTTTCTTTGACAAGTGAGAGGTTGCTGAGATGATGTTGCAATTTTGCAAGGGTCTCAACAAGGGTGCCAGACTGTTGATACAATCTGCATGGTTGCAAGGCTCTCAACAGGTGTCAGATTGCTGGGCCGAAATTGCGTGGTAGCAAAAAGGGGTATTTATTTGTATTTATTTATTTATTTTCGACAAAGGAGAGGTTGCTGAGACGATATTGTGTTTGCAATGGTCTTGACAAGAGTGACAGGCTGCTGAGATGGTTTTGCATGGCTGCAAGGGTCTCAACGAATAAGAGTTGGGTTACTGAGAAAAAGATAGAAACACCAAGTTTGTTTGGCGACTTACCGTACCCTTAGACGAGCAGTATAAGAGATAGGACCGACGTCCGTTTGATTCGTAGGTTCCGTAGGGGGAACTAACGAACGATATGGGAGACAACGAATGGTAATGAATTGATAGGATATAAAGATTATGGTAATGAATCTTACTTGCGACAGTGGGCCATGCGGGTGTGTTTGTGGCGGACTGTGGCAGAAGTGCAACATATCAGGAAGGTGTGGCGTGATGCTGTGCACAAGGCAAAACCACAAGGTTTGGTGTAGAAAATTATAACGCAAGAAGTGCGTACGAATGATTTGTAAGTTCCACTGCGGGAACCGAACATGGTACGGGTGACACCGCGAGTGGCCACGAATTTTGACATGACAAAACACGGTAACAACCAGTGATCGTGCGACTGGTTCGCATTTGACTGGAGCGGGTGTGCAACACATCCGAAGAGTGTGGTGTGACGCCGTGCATGACGCACAGAAAATAACTTTGGTTTGGTAAATAAATGAGAGAAGCACCGTGTACAAATGATTCGTAAGTTCTGCTGCCGAAACTAAAACACACGGCATGGGGGATACAACAAATGGCAATGGTAGAAAGTATGCAATGAATCTGATATGAATCGGTTGTAAAGAGAAATGACTCTTGAAAAGAATCGGTTGTAAAAATCTATGAAATTAATCCGATACGAATCGGTAGTAAGGAGTATTGAACGAATCTGATACGAATTGGTTGTAGAGTGTATGCCACCCCTTGCTCTGAAACCGAACACCTACCAACCACCCATCCCCCCAGGCTAATCCAGTGCAGACAAGGCACCAGGTGGGTCTAATTACCACCTCAATCAGCCACAGAACCCTTACAAACAATACATGCTAATCTCCAAATAGATGTGACAGCAACCCCATGGACAGTGAATCTTATAGCCAGTGAAGCCTATGGTAAATGATATCGGACAACGACCAACAGCGGCTTGGATTTACAAATAATCATATTTTTGGCAGAAGGAACTTACGAATGTGCAACGCCTGTGCCGAACGATGTCAGGACATGAGTGACAACTCAGAGGCAGGTTTTTACAAAAAGGGATGCAGGATAGGAAGCATAACGAATCGCAAGATTGCACATGATACGAAAAGGTTTGAATACTACCTGCGACAGTGAGCGGGAACCGCCGGCGAAGACCACGAATGAAGAAGCCGCAATGCACTAGCGATTGAATGCGCAGACTCACGAGGTGAGCTGGGAATAGTCGGCCCAATGACGTGTAGTATCGTGCACTGAACCGACAAAGAGCATGGGTGAGTGGGCTGCTTAAAGCGGAGCTCCACCCTAAAGTGGAACTTCCGCTCATCAGATTCCTCCCCCCCCCTCCGGTACCACAATTGACACCTTTCAGGGGGGAGGGGGGTGCAGATACCTGTCTAAGACAGGTATTTGCACCCACTTCCGGGAATACACACTGCGGGTAGACTGCTGGTAGTGCGTCACTTCCCCCCTCCCCCCCCCCCGTTGTGTTCTGGGAAACACATGGCTCCCAGAACACAGCGGGGACCAGTGAAAGACACGCATCGCTGCTCGCGCATGCGCAGTAGGGAACCGGGAAGTGAAGCCGCAACGCTTCTCTTCCTGATTCCCTCACCCATGACGGCGGTGGGGTCAGCCGAGAGACGAGCGATTGCTCATCTTCTGCTACCGACGTCGCTGGACTCCAGGACAGGTAAGTGTCATAATATTAAAAGTCAGCAGCTGTAGTATTTGTAGCTGCTGGCTTTTAATATTTATTTATTTTTACGGCAGAGCTCCGCTTTAAATACCCTCCGGGCTCCTCCCATAAATTCAGGCCACCATACTGGCCTTCTTTATATATATATATATATATATATATATATATATATACACACATAGTATATACTGTATATAATAGTTTTTATTAAAAAAGAGGTGTATGTGTGTATATATATATATATATATATATATATATATATATATATATATATAAAATAACTTTGTTCTTTTATAAGTGATCACATGACCTCTGTTCTCATGTTTTCATCTGCATGGTTTAGAGAGATGGGGTGGGGACTGCAGGGGGGGTGTATGTCAGCAGGAGGTAGGGGGCAAGAAATACACTTATCTTCCCAGTGAAGGGTTGTGCAGGGGGACATGTCAGCACAAGCTTGATCGTTGGAGGACAGGCAGGCTGTTCTTCCAGCATAGCCAGAAAACTGAGAACACTGGGATGGATGTGCTTCTATGCCTAGCATGGTCAATTTGAAATAGGAAGGCAGGGGGACTGGAAGGATCACCAGATATTTCAACACAAGAAATACAAAGAGAACAGGATGGTTTTTAACACAAGTACTACATTTACATATCAGGAATATGAAATGTTGGGGTAGCGAACACTTTACATTATTCTTGTCTATATAGGAGGTCATCCCCTGCAACTCCTATTCAAAACCTTATTACTATCCTAAGCCCTAACTGCAAAGTCTAACCATTTACCTTAAAACCTAATCATAACCCTTAGCTATTAACTATAAACCAAACCTTACTGTTACCAGTAACCATATCCCTTTGCCCATAGTGCCAAATATTCATTTTTAAAGTTTAAATGAAAGTTAAAATACATACACAAAAGTGTTTGTAACACCTTCGCCATTATTAGGTACAGCACCCTAACTAACTGAGCTGGATAGATTGCTTAGCAAAAACAGAACTACTGTCACCTTTGGCATCTTAGCCCAATCTTGTGACTGTAACATGACTGTGATGTAATCTCCTTTGTCAGAATGCCCCACTCCAGCATCTTCCTTCATTCAGTTTTGTTTCAGCAGCTCCAGTCTAGGCACGTGACTGATGTCATCTCCTCTTTCAACCCATTCCACTCTTGTTCCTTCTATTATATCAGGCTCCTTAGAATAAGACAGGAATTCACTTTAATATAGCAGATACAATATGTTAACTAGGGTTGTTGACTGGTTACTTTGATTCTGCCACGATCTAGCCTCTTTGTAATTGATCAGGGAGTGTGTATACTGCGCTAATGATATAAAAAATGAAGAAACAAAATATTCCTGTGAAAAAAGAGCAGCAACACTAACATGCGATATAATCATGTAAAACAAAATAAGTAAAGAAAATAGTCGCGCTAATAAGGATATCAATTTAAATCCTATGATACCCTTAAATTAATACAGTGCAATACATCAGCTAATTCAGGTGTATAAAAGTGAATAAAGTGACTTATTGAAATCCAGTCTCTGAAAAGTAAAACAATGACTTTAAAGCACAATGTCCGTGTATAGTGATAGGTATGTCCAATATTGAAACAATATCAATTCAAGAAAGATGTCCTAAATTTCCACCACCACCGCCACAGGGTAAAATGGGGTAAGCCTCTCCTTGGGACATATACTGGGAGAAATGAAGACTCTTACCGGATAGAGTGGACCTCCTATTCGTAGCGAGGTCACCAGCGCCTGCAGATATAGCCCTCTGCGCGGTCTGAGATGTTGATGATACTGGACTCAGATCACTCTGCTCACTCATTGGCCACCTTCCGTCCGCTGTGCTTCGAGGTGCGATCTCCGAGATGGAAATGGAGCATGTAGAAGGACAAAAGCCCCAAATAGTGTGTTATAGTTTCAAAACACAACTTTTATTGTTATCAAAAATGTTCCAGTTAAGTATACATCGTAAAAAATGCTTGCCTGTGTTTTGTTGAGATGGTTCCCCTATCGCATAGGGCCTGGCCTCGACTGCGCAGGCACCGAGCTTGCGCAGTCGGAGGCTACGGAAATCTCTGAGCCCGAACAGCTGTTAGTCAGTCACTGCGCTCGCTCCCAACCTGATGCTTGGGGCTGGTTATATACGCTCCCTCTGCTCGCTGGTTATACACACCCCCTCCGCTCGCTGGTTATACACACCCCCTCTGCTCGCTCTATACAGCAAGGGGCGGATACTTTTATCTAAGGGGCAGATATGCTTATAAGAGGCTGCATGATTCTTGCTGCCCCTTGCTGTATAGAGCGAGCGGAGGGGGCGTGTATAACCAGCGAGCGGAGGGGGCGTGTATAACCAGCCCCAAGCATTGGGTCGGGAGCGAGCACAGTGTTCATTGCGCATGCTCCGTTTACAGCTGACAAACAGCTGTTCGGGCTCAGAGATCTCCAGTAGCCGGCGCAGTCGAGACCGGACCCTATCCGATAGAGGAACCATATTGTCAGAACACCGGCAATAAAATGTCAAATTCCAAATGAACACCCGTACTTCTCAGGTCACATGGGGCATGATGACGTCAGCGTGTAGCTCCGCCCTGTAATTGTAATTGATAGCGAGATCCTTGTGTAATTTACTTGTAGTCCACCCCTCCTTTCCCCCACATGCAACTCACATCTCACACTAGTTTGCTATAAAAAGACCAACTTCAGCCAAAACTCCCCTTTTTAATTTTATATAGACTTCACATACTGCCATACTGCATATAAAAATGTAAAACAATACTCCATAACAGTATAAGAGAATAAAGTGGGCAGCACAGTGGGTAAATGGTTAGCACTTCCCCCTGGCAGCACTAGGGTTGTCAGTTCAAATCCCAACCATGGCACTATCTGCCTGGAGTTTGCATGTTCTCCCTGTGCAGGTTTCCTCTGGGTACTCTGGTTTCCTCCCACACTCCTAAAGACATGTCTAAATTGTCCCTCGCATGTATGAATGTTAGCTAGGGACCTTAGATTGTAAGCTCCATGAGGGCAGGGACTGGTTACAATACGTATATAAAGTGCTGTGTAAATTTATGGTGCTATAAAAATACCTGTAATAATAAGTGTCTGGGGGGCGTGGCCTGGCGGTGAATGGAGTAGGACGTGTGTGACACGAGCTCCGGCCATTAATCCTTCTAATTACTAATCCTCTTGCCCTTGGACCTTCTAATTACTCCTGAACAGTGAGGAATAGAACTGGGCATACTTCCAGCCATGTCACAGGTGAGAAGCAGCGCGGCACTTGCTAAATTGAACCAGTACCGCCGACAGGACAAGGACGCTGAGGGGGAAGATGGCGGCGCCACGAGTTCAGAACAGGCCGCGCCGGGAGGAGATACTGAGAAGCTGCTGGACGCTATCACGTTCTGCCGCACATCCCTTGCCACCCAGATTGAGGAGGTCAAGATTGATCTATCCCTCATGCGGCAGGACTTTCAAAAGCTACGGGAGCGGGTAACGGAGACGGAGACACGCATCAGATTTAAGGCAGACTCGGCTGCTACCTTTGATAGAGCTCTAGGGGTATTGTCAGACACTGAACAGTCCTACCTGACGGATCCCTCCCCAGCTAATGCAGACTTGCTGAAGTTACACACTAGGGTGGTAGAACAACTGCAATACGAGGCAGCCAGACGTAAGTTATTTTTTACAAAACAAAAATTCTTTGAACAGGGGGAAAAGGCAGGCAAATTACTCGCTTATCTAGCTCACAGCGAAGACAGGCCCCCGACTGTCATTTCCCTTACTAGCCCAAGTGGGGACGTGGTTTCGGATCCTCAGGAGGTCTCTGACCGATTTAAGAGGGTTTTTCTCACAGTTATATACTTCCCAGTTGACTGACTCTGATGGACATTTAGAGAACCTGCTAGCGGGGATTGCCTTCCCGAAGTTAACAGACGAACAGGTTGAGGCCCTGGACGCGCCCCTCACAACCGACGAAGTATCCGCAGCTCTCACTAGCTTCCACAAATCTAAGGCCCCAGGTTCAGATGGACTGCCTATTGAATTCTACCTGTAATATAGAGAGATGCTTTCTCCCAAATTGCTAGAATTATACAATGACCTTTTTGACACATTTTCTCTCCCTCCGTCTATGAGGGACGTGACCATTGTTCTTATACCTAAGCCTGGTAAGGACCCGGGTCAGCCGGAGTCATACAGGCCCATTTCACTCTTGCAGGTGGATGTTAAGATCCTGGCCAAGATTTTGGCACTTCGATTGAATCAGGTGATACTGAGTCTTGTACATACTAACCAGGCAGGCTTTATGCCGGGCCGCAACACCTCATTCAACCTTAGAAGACTTTATATTAACCTGCAAGCGATACATGACGAAGTTGGATCACGAGTGGTGGTGGCCCTGGATACGGCCAAAGCATTCGACTCAGTCGAATGGCAGTATCTTTGGGGATGCCTTAGAGGGTTTGGGTTTGGCCCAAAATTTATTAAATGGGTCCAACTACTATACCAGGCCCCAAGAGCTAGAGTTGTGTCCAATGGTTACGCCTCCAAACCCTTCGATCTCACTAGGGGCACTAGGCAGGGCTGTCCTCTGTCCCCACTATTGTACGCCCTTGCGGCGGAAACTCTTGCAATATCCATTAGGGAAAATCCCAAGATTCGTGGCCTCCAGGTGGGTGCAATCGTGGAGAAAATCAGCCTGTATGCTGATGACACGTTGTTATATCTGGCAGACCCGGATGCCTCTCTTCAAACGGCATTGCAGACGATAGAATACTTCGGATCGTTTTCTGGCATCAAAATTAACTGGGGTAAATCCCAAATCCTGCCCATTGACAGCTTCCCCTTCCCCAGACCACGGGAACACTTCCCCTTACAGAGGGTCGACTGCATTGAATATTTGGGCGTCTCTGTGTCCAGGTCCCCGTCGGATTATATCCCCCTGAACGTTGAACCTCTCTTTGCCCTGATTAAATCTAGGACTCAGGTCTGGGCCAAGTTACCGCTTGGGGTCTGGGGCCAAATCAACATCATAAAAATGATACTGCTACCTAAGATTCTTTACACTCTCTGGCACACACCAGTATACATCCCCCTCAAATACTTCAAAATCATAGACATTCTGCTGAACTCGTTTATATGGGGGAAGAATAGACATAAACTGACCTGGAAAGCCCTCAAAAACCCCACTGATTTAGGGGGTACAGCCCTGCCTGATTTTAATTCCTATTATTTGGCGTCCCAGTTATCCCAGTTGTATCACATCGATAAGACAGATAGGTGGCGATTCCTTGTCCTCCTCTGTCCGCATTGGGCCCAGTGCACTGCCGACCCCATAACGGCGGTGGCAGTTGGACTGGGAGGCAACGAGTCTGAGGGTAACCGCAAATCACTTTTATATCAATATAGACGGATCTGGGACATAGCTGCTGGGCTGATTGGGACCCCTGTACTTAATGATTACACCCCTTTGTGGCATAACAAATCCCTGCCTGAGCTTAGGTTGCTCCCGGACACGGAGCTATGGAGTAGGAGGGGAGTGTTTTATCTGCACCACATCTTTTCTGGTGGGTCCCTCAGGTCTTTCCTTGAACTTCAGGAACAATACTCATTGCCTGACTTCATGCAGTTCAGGTTTCTTCAGCTGGTCCATGCGGTCCGCTCCCAGTTTCCAGCAGATATTCCACAGCCAGCCCCAAATGCACTGATCGCAGTGATCAAGGGATCAGATCCCCGTAGGCTCATATCCGATTTCTATAACATGCTCATCACCCCGACGGCCACCACACTAGCATATAACTTGAAGCCGAGGTGGGAGAGAGATGTGGGGCCGCTGGAGGATGAGGAGTGGAGCGAGGCTTTAGATACATGTAGACTGGTGTCACCCAGGCTCTCTGATCGGCTATCGCAACTGTTTATTTTGCACCGATCGTACCTCACCCCTCTTAGGTTGACGCGCTTTAAACCTGATGCCCCGACGGTCTGCCCAATGTGCAGACGTGATCCGGGCACGTTCTTCCATTTGATTTGGTCGTGTCCCAAACTCCAGGTACTCTGGAAGCAGGTTGTGGACTTCCTACACGATGATATGGGCTCCCCCCTGTCCTTGGACCCTAAACAGTGCCTGCTGGGTATTTTCCCTGACTCCGAGCTTAATAAATTTACGAAAACATTTTTGCATGAGACACTCTTCTCAGCTCGGAGGATCATAGCCAGGCACTGGATGAGGCCCATACCGCCCTGTTCGTCTGAGTGGAAAGCCGACATTAATGCTGCCCTCCCGTATAAAAAAAATCATATATATATTAACCGTGGTTGCCCCGATAAATATAATAAAATCTGGGATAGATGGCTCGAATCCGCTGACACTTGTGTGAACTGGCCCTGAGAACACACCAACATATTTTCTTAAAAAAGGGGGGATCTGCTGTGTTGTCCTTCTTATTGTTATTGACTGGCCCGGAAGCCCTGTTGCTCACTCCCTTCTGACTTAAATAAGACCTCTATGTTGTACTATGTATTCAGTGGAATAATATGGAGTTGATTACGTTGTCTGTATACTATTTCTGATGGCTTGACATGCTAGGCTTATTGTCATGTACGTTGTATTGTCATGTTTCACCTGAACATTGTTCAATAAAAACCGTTTAATATTAATAATAAGTGTCTGCTCATTTCAATTGTAATCCTAATGAGGACTGAATCCAGGCTCCCGGTGCTGAAAGGCTAGTACAGGCTTACCCCACTTTTAAGTGCACAATGGGGGTTATTTACTAAAGCTGGAAAGCGCAAAATCAGGCTGACTTCTGCATAGAAACTAATAAGCTTCTAACCCCAGCTTGTTCAATTAAGCTTTTGTAATAAAATATGGAATCTCATTGGTTTCTATGCAGAAGTGAGCCTGATTTTGCACTTTCCAGCTATAGTAAATAAACCCCATTGTGTACTTAAAAGTGGGGTATGCCTGTATACTAACTTGTCCTATAGTATACCAACTATACTACAGTAAAGCAACATGTTGGAGGGGATTTACCAAAACTTGCACATGCAAAATTTGGTGCAGCTCTGCATAGAAAACAATTGGCCTCCAGGTTTTTATTGCCAAAGGATACGTTTACCTTTTGTAAGATGTTAAGCTGGCTACACACACTATACAATTTTCTTGTACAACTTTCCTTTACATTTACCAAAGCCATATAATAGTTGGTCAAACCTAAACACTTTCAAACTGTATGCAATCAGGCAGGCCCTTGTACTACATAGTTGAAGGCAAATCTAAAGGAAATTGAACAACAAAAATTGTATAATGTGTATCCAGCTTTACACCCATATTCAGGGTGTAACATGTAACTTTTTATACTGGTGCACTGGCCTCCGTTCCTCCCGATTCCCCGTTCTGACAGCTAGCAGGGGATCTTCTGATTGTCCCATTTTAGTAAATCTCCCCCGTTGTGTCAGTTTGGAGTCTAACAAAAACAACACATAGGGGGTTATTTACGAAAGGCAAATCCACTTTGCACCACAAGTGCGAAATTGCACTTGGAAGTGCAGTCGCTGTAAATCTGAGGGGTAGATCTGAAATGAGGGGAAGCTATGCTGATTTTATTATCCAATCATGTGCAAGCTAAAATGCAATTTTTTTAGTTTCCTTGCATGTCCCCCTCGGATCTACAGCGACTGCACTTCCAAGTGCACTTTGCACTTGCAGTGCAAAGTGGATTTTCCTTTCGTAAATAACCCCCATAGTGAGTGGATGAATGAATGGCTTATAACGATAAAGCCACTGCTATAGCAACATTCCACATCAAGAAAACTGTTGAGAATGCAAAATGAGTAAACAGCAATACTCACATTATGAATACATGAAGTTTTACCATGTACGTATGTTACATTGTTCTATCACAAGGGCTAAATCACCAATACAAGAATAGAAAAATGGAAACTCAATCTATTTCCTATATTGCCACCAAGGAACTGAAAAGAGGAACCACATTTTACTGTGGGGGCTAAGGTTCACTACTTAAGGTGAACGCCCCCATCTAAGTGTTGTAACACTTCCCTTCAGGGCACACTGGGAGAGATTTACTAAGAGGAATGTGCCCAGGTAAGTCAGACTACTGTACTCTTAGGCCCCTTTCACACTGAGGCGTTGAAAAAACGCTCAAAAATTATAGGATTTTGTACCTCTATTTTACCGCGTTTTTACCGCGATAACGCGTGTGCGTTTTTACCGCGTTCGCGCTAAAATTAGCGCGAACGCGGTAAAAACGCATAGGCGTTAGCGCTATTTTTTAACATAACGCTTATGCCTATGCGTTTTTACCGCGTTTTTACCGCGAATCCCATTCATTTCAATGGGGATAGGCGTTTTTACAGCGCTATTTTATGCGCCCTAAAGTTGCTCTAAAAAAGCTGTTTGCAGGATTTTTTTCAACGCCCAGCCAGCAAAACGCCTCAATGTGAAAGCCCTCAGAGATTTCACATTGAGAATGCTGGGGCAGGATTATTTCAGGCGTTATTACAGCGCTATTTTTACCGCGAAAACGCAGTAAAAACGCCTCAGTGTGAAAGGGGCCTAAGGGAATCCTGGCAGGAAATACTGGAAACACCAGTACAGTATATTCAGCAAGACTCTCTGACCTGTAGGCATGTAGAAGGGATTTCTATAGCATAGAATATGCAATGGTACACATCCAGCAGACTGCATCAATACAAGAACAGAAGACAGGAAACACAAACCGTATTTCTACGAAAGGACGGGAAAAAAGGATTTTTGTAAAAGCAACCATGATCATATTGGATGTGCGACAACCACCTTGATTGCATTTTACTGTTGGGGATAATTTGGCTACTGCTATTTGCCATTAGCTGAGAGCATTGGTCGAGAGCCGGTTGGCTGCTGGCTTTCCAGCATGCTCGTCTGACAGAAGTCGGTTGTTCGGCCGGCTTCTGTCAGACCAGCTGCCATACACACGAGCCGAAAGTTTGACGGTTTTTATTGAACCGGCTGATGTCGGCAAACATTTGGCACGTGTGTAGTAGGCTTAAGGGCCCTTTTACACTGATGCGCTTTTGATACGTTTTGTTGACTTACAATGGAATGTGCCTAATCGGTGCGCTTTTGAGAAACTGCACATAAGATATAACCTGCAGGACTTTTCAAAGTGCAGGGCACCTGCAGTGTGAACAGTTACATAGGATTTAATTGGGAATAGTTTTCATGCTTTTGTCACCCCGGAAAAGCACAGCAAAAGCAGATGTCAGCATACCACAAAAGAGTAACATCCTAATGCAGTTCAATACAACACACAAAAATTACATGAAAGTGGGGCAGAACAGTATCCCCGACTGCCACACAATTCATGGAGGAAGTTTTTATGGTTGCCACTGAAGCCATTGGAGAGCTCCTATGTTTGCTGAGTAGTTCTTAGTGCCATGTAACCCATAAGCAGTGGCACTGGCCTTCTCACATGGTTGTTAGCTAGCAGGAAAAGGGGGTCTGCCAATTCCAGAAAGACCAAGGGGAACAAAACAGAAGGTGTATATTCAGAAGGCAGGAACCACAAGAATGGAGGGCTAGGAGCTACAGGAGAGCTTTTAAACTCAATTCCTTAGGTCTTGTGTTTTCTGCAGGCGGGCAGATTCATCATTCAAGTGAACCGTCCTGGAGAATGACTTGGGTTGAGCATTGACTTTCTGTATGAATTTGTAAAAAATTTTGCACAGCATCAGCCCTGGTAAAAAAATGTAGACTGTTAAAAATGCCTGAAAACCTCAAAAGCAGGAGTAAAGTCACATGCAACTCTATTCATTGCTTTCCTATGCAGATTTCAAAATACACAACAAACATTCATACATCGCATAAAATGATTTTGTACAGGAATTAATAAATGCACAGATGTATTAAATAGTTAATGCTCTTTTAATTATTTTTTTCTTTAAATATTAAAACCGAGGAAGCAACTCATATACAGGGGGGAGGGGGGGGGGGGTATAAAAATCGATGAATTCATTTACATAGTAAATTTTACTAAATATAAATCTGAGTTGTGGGGGTATTCAAACTTCTACACATTGCTGAATTAAACAATTCAAAGCTTAGTACCCCTACCTGTAAGCTAATCTATATAGCAGGACATCTTTTCCACCAAATGAAGAAAAACAAAAATTGTCTTTACCAAAAAGACAAAAAAACAAAAAAGGAATAGGTTCACTTGGATTCATTCCTTCTGCTTCATGCACCCAAAATTCATGGGTGGCTGAACAGTTTGTATATTGAAATGTGTATGTGTGAGTTCTTTCTTTACATGCAAGTGTTTCTGGTGAGGCAGGTATATTGATTTTACACAGAGACCAATATGTTATGTTCACTCTGACCAAATTATCTGAAGATAAACATTCAAACGCCACCGTTAGGACTGTGGTTAGTAGAAAGAGGTTTCTTTAGATTATGCTTGACTTTGAACTTATCAAGAACAGTGATAAAAAAAAAAAAAAAAAATACAGGTGTTGTACTTCCCACATACCCAATGTGAGAGGAAGGAGTAGGGGAACCTGTATAGACTTTTCAGATAACCGTTGATTCCACAATACAATTTCTTTGACAATTACTCAAGAATGGTCTACAGCAAAACCATTAGGTGACTACCCACGTCCGAACAGAACAGATCTCCACAATGTTACAGAAAATATGCTTCTACCAGTTCTACAAAAGGAAACACTTAAAAGTTATTAAACAGCTTTACACGGACTGAAGAAGCAACTTAAAACACAGTTCATTAAAGAAGCTGTTTGGATGGCACAGATTTTCATTACATTGTCAACATTTAACAATACTTTACTTTCCAATAAAATCTTTAGATTAAAAAATAGACGCTTAGATATGTATAAATAACCAGTTCGTAGGAGTCAGACAACACAGATGGATCTTTAAAACGGTTCATCTTCAAATTCTGGGCTGGGATTCCAGAAAAGGGTAGGATCAGCAAGGGGTGAAGTTGCACAGGACTGGTGCAAGTCGACATTGAGGAGCTGAGGGAAAAGTTCACTTGTAAAAGAGTCCTCCCAGGCCTGGTTACAGTTCAAAGGAGAGGACATGTCACTTAAAGGGGATGAGGAGCCCTCATAGCCAGAGTCACTGCCTGTATCTAGCAGGTTTACTGCTTTTTCCGTGTTGTTTTCTGAACAGGACAATAAGCTCTGTATGCCAAGGGCAGGGGTGGGCTCTTCTTCTTGGAACTCTTCCTTCACAGAAATGGGGGCAACACAAGTAGTATTGAAAGATGCTTCCTCTGTTTTAATGACTACGCTGGACTCAATCCCTAGCTCTGCAACTTGCTCCGAGCACAGGGGCTTTGTGTAGACGTGGTCAAATCGAATCAGTTCATTAATGGCTTCCAGCTTGATTGATGGGGTCCCCACAGGAGAAGAGGGGGCGGTGGGTATGGAATCTGATTCACTGCTAACCTCTTGCTGCTGGTTCCAGGACAATGATTCTTGGTAGTCAAGTAAGATTTCTGGGTCCAGACCTTCCAATAGGCCAAGCAAGATATCAGACTGTAAGATATAAAAATGGTATAAATTACTTAATGCACATCTAAAAACTGATAAAATATACTCGTATACATTTAAAAAAAAAAAGCATACATTTTTTACTGCTGAGACAATGTGTAATTGTTCTATATAAAATAAGTATTGTTCTGAAATGAACAAACATTGCAGGACAACCTAGAATTTGGTAAGGGCACGTTAATATGTTTTATTTGGCACCACCTCCATATTCTAGCATTCAGCATTTCATGGTACATTTAAAAAGGTCAACTTATTATTAAAAATGTGAGGTTTTCAATGTCTTATTGTTTGAAGCCTCTGTTGATTTAACAGTCTGTTTGCTGTTCCTACTTCACTAAGCCCTGGTGCATCCTGTCACCAAACTAAGCAGCTGACTGTACAGTGCAACTCAGCTGGGAGGGTGTCAATAGCTGGGGGCTGCAAATGCATACTAATGGTCTCGTGATTAATCTAAAATGCTTGCAATCACACTCTACACAGACAGACTCATTTATACAGGGGACCTAAATATTTACAAGCTCTTTTTCTAGGCATGAATTAAAATGACTTATGTAGCATTGCATCCCAAACAATAAGGCCTCATGCACACTGGGTGTTTTTGGATGTTTTTAAAGCTGCTGTTGGCTTCAGATGTCAATAAACTCTCCCGCACATTATCTTGTGTGTCCATGCACACATAGGCTGTTATAAACTGTTTTGGCTGGGGCGTTTTTTGGCTGTAAAAAACCCCAAAACTAGTGGGTTGTGAGAGGCGTTTTTCAGTTGTAAAAATGCTCTAACGTCAAAAAAACGCTATTGCAAAAATGTTGAAAAACTCACTGCAAAGCTGCTGGCATTTTTTATAACATTAATATAACGTCCAGTGTGTATGAGGCCTAAACCTCTTGAAGTAGGCTCGTTTTATGTTTTTCTTACAATCCCTTTATGTGGCATTGTGAAGAAGAAAATTCATTAAAATGCACTACTCCTTTAGTAAATAAGGGTTACCATCCCATACTGGAAAAACATCTGTGGTCAGAAGAATGTTTGTCAAAAATCTCAATCCCACCAAGTCTTTAGGAACTATATTACAGAAAAGAGTGGTGGTTTTCTGACAAAAAGAAAATGACTTTGCACGACTGTAAGAAAATAATGAATTTTTTGAATTTAAAGAGGCTGCAGCCTTCATGGTTATTGTATGGACAATTACTGGCTATTTTATCACTGACAACATTATCTGCCAGTGTCCATCACACAGTCTTGAAAATATATATATTGTACAGATGACATGAAAGGCTAAAGACTAGAATCTGGCTGCTTACCTCGCTGTCTGAAGAATCAGGGCTGTCAGGATCCATGCAGATGCTGTCAAGTTCGTGGACGTCTGGGCCTGCTCCTGCTGCAGAGGGGCACGTAGTCTGAGTGCTGCGGACTCAGCGGACCCGGTCACCGAACTGACTTCATCTTCTCTGGACTGTACAAGAACCTACAGGGAATATAAAAGATTAAGAGTCAACAATGGCAGTAAAGCAAATATTAAATAACCGTCATAAAAATAGCACCAATTAGGTATTAAGTGTAAAAGCTTGCTGTTAGCATTCATATGAAATGCATTGCTGTGGTGTCATTTTTGCCTCCAGAAGCATCAAAAATAGCTTCACAAACAATATGGGATTTGTCTGTTGTACACAGTAGGTCAGTCTCAAGAGACTCATAATGCCACAATACAGTACATAGAACACTGCATCCATTTAAGGAAAATTGTTTCAGCACACCCACCCTTTATTCATAACCTGTGAGCAAATAAATACTAAACTTTACTTCCCGCAAAGACAAGGAAATATGATCATCCCACGCTCTCCAACTGTGCTATAGGAATGAATAAGTAAATAAAATAAATGCTGGCCTACAGCCTGTTCCCAAATCATTTGATACAATGTATTACTCTTCCAAACTCCTCTTTCTGAACTAAACGTTGTAACCATTTGCGAACAAAGTTCTGAAGTCCTGCAAAAGGCTCCATTCACACCTCAGCATTCTGTTTTGTGAGAGGATTCGCTGCGATTCGGAAATGCTGCAAATCGCGGGACGCCCTTGCAATCCCTGCTATTTTGAATGGCACCAAATTGCAACGGGATTTTGCCGCGATTGTCACCCAGACGAATTGTGGTAAAATTGTGGCAAAAACACGCAAACAGAATCGCAGTACAGGCAAAACCCACTTTTAAGTACACAATGGGGCCAGAGCATGTATGTAAAACGAAAATTTACTTAAAGTGAAGCAATACCCTTTTTCACTTCTGGGGCGTCAGGGGCTATAGTGGAGGTGTCAGGGACTGTAGTGGGGGTGTCAGGGAGTGTTTTTCCAAGTAGTGGGGAATCTGAACTATCCGTGCACGGATAACTCAGCTGCAGCTTTAGCTTGAGAGATACTTTACATACACTCACGGGTATGTCCCTACTAGCGAGTGTATGTAAAGTGAGTGTACTTAAAGTGGGGTATGCCTGTACAAGAACTTCTTTTTGGGTGTCCCGCAATTCTGCGCATTTTTGCCGCAATTTTACCACGATTCGTCCGGGTGACAATCGCGACAAAATCCCGCTGCGATTTGGTGGCATTCAAAATAGAAAGGACCGCAAGGGCGTCCCACGATTTGTGGCGTTTTATGATTTTGCTTACAGAACGGAACGCCAAGGTGTAAATGGAGCCTTAAGCCTCATACACGATCCGGTTGTTGGCAGGGGATTGTCTGATGACAGACAGCTGGCCTAAAATCCGACCGTTAGTACGCTCCTTCAGAATATTGTTGTCCAACTTTCGGCCAACAAGGGCTAGTAAATTTTCAGCGGACAACGTTCTGTTTTGAGATTTTCGTATCGTCTGTACAAAAGTACAAACATGCATGCTCGGAATCAGTGCTCACCAAACACGACATTAGCAGAAGGTGCCCAAAGGCTGTCGCTTAAGAGCTGAAATTCCATGTGGTATGTCACTACGTTCATGTTTGTTGGCCAACAATCGCGTGCCGTTAGTATGCAAGACAAGGTCCAGGCATGCGCCCTTTTGACAAAAGTCTAACGCTCGGTTGGCCAAAAAAAAATAATCGGATCGTGTGTACAAGGCTTTAGCGTTACGGAGCAACAAGGTCACTCAGCAAGCTTTTCCAGCTCTGCAAGAACAAGAAACATACTAACTCCAAAGACATGCTGGTAGGTTAACTGGCTCCTGTCTAAATTGTCCCTAATATGTATGAATAGGAGATAGGGACTGTAGATTGTAAATGCCTTGAGGGCAGGGACTGATGTCAATGGAGAATATAGATGCTGCTAAATAGATGGTGCTATTCAAGTACCTGTAATAAATCATCATTTTTATATATTTTTAATATCCAACTAGTGTCTCTTCTAAATTCTTGCCAGTTTGTTTTAGAATGTTAATAGAGAAAATTCTGTTCAGCATTCCACAGAGTGCCACAGAAGCTTTACTATAATCAGATTATAACAAGACCTAAAAAGATTAAAGTCCCCTTTCAGAGTCCATAAGCTAGCTTCAGTGTTATTTATGGACTAAATCAATAACATAAAACAAGTAAAAAAGTGTAAAGTACAGTACCCATTATAAAACATCAGAATCCTTCTAGTATTGGCCTTGCTGCAATTAACTGGATTTTACCTGGATTTTAGCTGGTTGCTGCCCATATACTTTCTGCTCCTGTTTTAATATCATTTCTACTAGAATCGGTTACTGCTGGCCCAGGTTAATATGAGACCACCTTATAATTACCTCGATCTCTTCTTCCTCTTTTACGTCAAGGGCATCAAGGCCCAATCTCTGACGTAGTTCTTGGTTTTCGGTTATCAAACCGTGGGATTTTTCTCTTAAAAGCTTGTTTTCAATCAGGAGTTTCTCATTCTAGAAAAGGAACAATGTGTTAACACCGAGCATGGAGAACATAATAAAGAAGCCGTAAAGTACACACAACTGCCTCCCTAACCACCATGCTCTATAAACTGCATCAATACTTTCCAAAGTAGTAATCTTTAATTGGCACTAATTAAGGCTTGTAATAATTTGAAACTACAAAAAAAAAAAAAAAAAGTAAAAGTATGATGACTGCACCAGGCTAAAACAAGCTCTGCCAGCTAATAATCAGGAGTGGAAGACCTTGTGACAAGGAATAGGTGGTTCACTAAGGTGAAAGGGGTATTGACAGACAGGTTTTTCTTGCCTGACTAGTAAAGTCAAATAGATATAGAAAAAGATTGGTAAAATGTAGCCTCCATTCGTGCAATGCATTTCAATTAACACTGCATTAGGGGTGATAGAAGAGGTATATCACAGCACTGATGTAACCACTTTCTGCAGAACCATTTCTTGCATCAACCACTGTACTGGTACCATGTGTAAGGGGTGTCAAATTTAATTTCATCCTGGGCCGCATCGCTGCTGTCAAAGGGTCGGTTGGATCTGTAGGACTAGATGTCCAGAGCAGCCGCCCCCCCCCTACATCTGATGTCAAGAGACCCCCTACCATCAGAAGTCAAGAGTTCATCACCCTCACTTACATCACAGTTTCACCACTGTGAAGAAGCTGGGGGCAGAGCTGAGAAGCAGAAAGTGCAGAGTCTGGAGAAGGACCAGAGGACAGCTGGAGTCAGCTGAGACCAGGTTAGGTGGAGAGGGTGCTGCAGCTTCACAGGATCTGTAGGAGGAGTTCTGCCCTCCTCTCTGCTTCTGACTGTTGAAACAGAGAAGGGGGGGGGGGGGACAGATACAAGCCTCTCCATGGCTGCATGGAAAAGTGCAGGATCTGGTGGAGGAGTTCTGTCCTCCTCTCTGCTGCTGACTACTGAGACAAGGTGAGGGAAACAATGAGGGGGCTGCAGTAGGGGTACAAGGGCCACATGAAATGGCCTGGATTCGGGCCTTGTGTTTAACACATGTGATAGGAAAGGTCTAGGGTTGGACACACAAGTCGTTATTGGGAGAAGGCCTAGGGTTGGAGACATAAGCTGTAATTGTTGACGTACTAGGGACTGAGAAGAGCTTTGATTGGCAAGATGGGGGAAGCACGAAACCCACTTGTCATAACCCATTTATAGCAAAAGGAACTCTTAGCTAGTGAATGGATGCATACTAATTGTGTGGAAATGTCCTGAGTGAGGCCACTAATTTGAAAATGAGCAGGCATACATATGGTTTTTGAACCAATAGAGCCAAAAGAATAAATGTAATTAAAATTAAATATAATTGGAATCCTATTACTTAAGACAAGTGAACCCTTTCTCTGGAAGGAGGTGTTAAAAGCTCCAGCATTCCAGCTGAGAAACGCATTTCTGAATGAAGTCAGCAATAGCAAGCTGTGTGTACTTTGAACTGTAGAATCTCATAAGGAAGAGAAAAATATAATCATGCTTCATAAAATACTAGGGAATTGAATTTAGCAGAGCTTAAAATATTAGAGGACAACCTTGACCTGGAATGTGTGTGTAAACTCCCTTTATAGACCACCACCCCAGGGGATTGTAAAAAAAAGAAAATAGGTTCTAAATGAGTAAACTGACATTGCACATACATTGTATAGTGCTGCTATAACCAGGGTGTGTGGGCTGTGCATATTAAACAAATACTGCTACAGATTTAAAGAGGCTGCAAAAAAGAGCAATTCTAGCCATTAGATCTGACACCACAAAACACCAGTCAAAACATAATGTTATTTCTGGTTATATTGGTACAAAAAACATTCCTTAAAGGGGTTGTAAAGGTTCGTTTTTTATTTTCTAAATAGGTTCCTTTAAGCTAGTGCATTGTTGGTTCTCTTACCTTTTCCTTTGATTTACCTTCTAAATGTTTTTTTTCTTTGTTTGAATTTCTCACTCCCTGTTTCTCCTCACTAAACTTCACACCATCATCCGAGTGGTGGTTAGTCAGCCAGAACAGATTACTGAGGAGGAACAGGAAGTGAGAAATTCAGACAAAGAAAACAAAGAAAAAAAAACATTTAGAAGGTAAATCTAAGGAAAAGGTAAGTGAACCAACAATGCACTGGCTTTAAGGAACCTATATAGAAAATAAAAAACAAACCTTTACAACCCCTTTAAACTCAAAATACTAAATAGGACTTTAACGGTACCACACCAAAAGTATATAAAAAAAGCCATCTTTATTAGTACAACCATAAAAAGTTCAAATCCCCAAAAGTTTAAAAACCATATAAGACAACATAAATCAAACTCTATAGTCTGTGCCACACTGTAGACAAAAATAAAGTGACATAGCTCCAGACATGAATAGGGAGCAATCTAGATTATTTTATTTTTTTACGCTTTTCGCAAGACCCTTTAAAAAGTTTAGGTCTTCCTGAAAAAGCTGGCTTTGTCCAGTGAAATACGTTGAAGAATCCATCTTGATGACTCCCCATTCATGTTTGAGCTTATGTCACTTTATTTCTGTCACCGACTATGCAGTTCGTTTCATGTTTCTATGGTAATTACTCCTCTTGGGATTTTAACTTTTTAGGGTTGTACTAATTAAAGATGACTTATAATTTTGGCGTGCTACCGATAAAGTCCTATTTAATTGTTTTCACCATTCAGGGAATGTTTTCTGTACCAATTAAGCCAGAAATAACCTTATGTCGTGACTGGTGTTTAGTGGCGGTCAGATTGCATGGCTAGAATTATCTTTTTGCAGCCCTTTCAAATCTGTAGCAGTATTTGTTGAATATGCACAACCCACACACCCTGGATATAGCAAAACATGTGTAATGTCCGTTTACTGATTTTCAACAACGTGTGACCTTTTTCTTAACACCCCCCTGTACCAATGTAATAATAGGAAGATGTGCTACCAGTAAATCCATTGAGCAAAAGGGGGAAGCCTATTTTTTGATATGTATAGTAATTCCGGTTATATTTGTAAGTAACTTGGTGTAGAACATGTCTTATGGCAGCCTTTATTTTTGTTTATCCGCCTCTTTCTTCCCCCCTCCTTTTACTATTTCTACTACTTCCTATCAGATGTTTAGGCTGTACCAAAGAGTAACTTGGTGACCTTCCAGTCCTACAGTATGTACCCATTAGGGGTAGGCTGGCCTAGGTCATCAAGACCTATCGACACTTTTCAAGATGTGCCTTTACAATATTTTTGTACTACAAATATTGTATATTGAATGCAACAAAAACGTATTTGTTATAGTTTATAAAAATCCAATAAAAATGTATTGAAAAAATAAATAAAAAATTAGATCATAAAGCTTTCACATTGGCTAATAAAGAAAAACACAATACTGCCGACTTTACCTCCAACTCTAGATCCAAAACTTGTTGCTCAAGTTCACCCATTCTGGCTTTTTTTCTGTCTCGTGCCGTTTGTGCAGCTACTCTGTTTTTTAATTTCCTATGCAATAAAAAAATAAAATAATAATAATTTACACAATGTTCATATGTTACCAGGACAAGCAGAGTCATGGTCAAAGATACAGGTCATGGTAAGCCAAATGTAAAGAAATAATAATAAAAACAAACAAAGGGGCGGCACGACTTTGGGGGCAACTCGGCGACGCGATCTCAAGACGACTTGAGAGGCCCGATTCAGGCGATTTGCATAATGACTTCTGTATAGAAGTCAATGCAAGTCGTCCCAAGTCGCCCCCAAAAGTAGTACAGGAACCTTTTTCTAAGTCGGAGCGATCTGAGTCGCTCCTATTAGAACAGTTCCATTCAACAGATCGGGACGCGACTCGTCAGGCGACTGAGTCGCCTGACGAGTCGCCCCTATGTGAACCTGGCCTAAGGCAATTATGTGCCACCAGACCGTGGTAGTAAAACATATAGTGAATGCACAACTTTACCACCTGGTTACATCTGCCTAAATATCAGATTTTTTTTTTTTGCCTTCTCTAAAATCCAGATATCTGTCAGGTGACCATATTTGTATATTTGTTAGATTGTCCAGTTATGGCTATTCTGCGCAGAATCAAATCTGGTTGATGATCAGGGTCTCCAAAGACATCCCTCTTTTTGGATGAGAATTTGGTGATACACAAGCAATCGTTGCTAGTGCCCCTCGTCAGAGATTTTATAAAACATATCCAGCCAATGTTCCCCTGAGAGCAATTGGATGGTTATCTTATTTCACCCCATAGACATGAGAGATAACTATCCTTATGTTTATGTCCAAACTTTACATACACTCAACCAATTGTGAGCATGCAAACCAGCAAAAGTAGCAAAGACAATAGCAGATTTACCCTACACCCACCATACTATTAAAGAAAACAATAGTATGCATTCTTTACAGATACTGCATAGTTCCTCTAATGATAGGAGATATGTGCTGGGGAATTTCTAGTTCATCAGGAAGAGATAAAAGGAAGGTTATTTTTTTCCTGCCAGCCCCAGTCAAATGTCACTCATGAGCAAGTTTCCTCTAGTCCTGAAGGAGACTAATTACAGAGTGTTGCATCAGCTAAGTGTTGCTGCTGAATAAGTAATAAACAGATGGCCTGGTAACTACTGAGTCATGTACCACTCGGCATCAATCCATTGTATTAAAAAGATGCAATCTATAGGAAATATACACAGAATAGCTGTAATAGATAGGACACAGACACTGGTCCCAATCCCGCCTTTGCTCTGTACATCTGGTTAAAACACAAGTTTAAGTTTTGACCGACCTTAACCTACAAAAAACAAACAGCTGGCCATCCACGTGATTTTAGTTTTTTTTTTTTAAATCACAAGTTTCCTCAAGTAAAACTTTGTGTCGAAGGACTGACTTTATTGTAAAGGCTAAAGTTTACTGGAAGTCAAGGAGACCGTATTAAAGGGACAATGAAAGATCAGTGTCTGGTATACCATTGTTATGGCTTTGTACAGTTTTACAGTATTGCAATGGAACACAAGCAGTAAAATTGTGACTTGTCCAAATATTAACATAAGGGGTGTTCAGTGGCGGATTCTCAGATGGGTGTGAGGGTATTTGCACTCCAGGGGAGGTTACAACCGGGAGCTATGTACACATTCTTAAGTCATAACCAATTTATTATTAGGAGCAGATAACCATATGTTCCTCCAGACTATTAAGAAGCATTTGGATGTATCCTACTGTTGGCTGCAATCTAGAGATTAAGTGTATATCCATCCTGCTAATAGCATTTACAGATATTCCACAACATATGTTTTGCGAGTCTTTTCCAGGGCTGGACATCCCCTGGGTAGAATTGCCAAATCCTACAGATCATAAAATGAGCCTCATGCACAGAGCAAAATAGACATGTATGTCATGGGTTTGATTTCCTAAAACTGGAGGGTGCAAAATCTGGTGCAGCTTTGCATGGTAGCCAATCAGCTTCTAACTTCTGCTAATTCAATTAGGTTTTGACAATAAAACCTGGAAGCTGATTGGTTTCTTTGCAGAGCTGCACCAGTTTTTGCACTCTCCAGTTTTAGTAAATCAACCTCCATATGTCATCTGATTGACTTTAATTGGCTGCCATGCCCAACATATTTTCCTTTGATCTAGCCTTTTATCCTTTTAAGTAGAGTTGTATGAAAGACCTAGGTCAGTGATGGTGAACCTTGGCACCCCAAATGTTTTGGAACTACATTTCTTATGATGCTCCACAACACTGCAGAGTGGATGAGCATCATGGGAAATGTCATTCCAATATAATCTGGGGTGCCAAGGTTCACCACCACTGACCTAGGGTGATCATTCACTTCAAGGAAGTTATTTGAAGAAAAACAGAAATGCACATTTTGCATTTCTGGCTGTAAGGACAAAAGAATGAAACATACATCAGAAGCATTTCTGCGTAAAAGCCACAGTTCATTTCCTCTTTCAGCAGAAAACTGGAAGCTTCACTTCTCTTTAAAACAGGATACTATTCTCAGATCAGGAGATAGGCTGGGGGCTGGCCACACTGGCAGTTTTATTTTAGTCCTCAGGATGATTAACACAGGAGTTACTGACAAGACAGCAGGGGCTCGTAGTACAGACAACTTGAAGCTAGATCTGCTCTGATCATTGCCACAAAAAGAACACCAAATACACTCAAATGTTCTGAAAATGAAAAGAGAGCCAGACACCTAAAAATCATAAACATGGGCGCAAAAACATCTGTGCCCATGTTTAAAATCTGAGCACAGCTGTATAGCTTTCTATGGACCCCCACACACAGCTGTGTAACAATCAGTAAACTTATTCTGCATTCAGATCTGTAAAATAAACAAACCAAACAAGAAAAAACAAAAAACAGAAAAATCTGTGTCTGAGGTCCTGTGTAAAAGGAGCATATTTTAAGCTGCACACGTTTTATAGAGCGATTAACTAGGTGCAGCGACAACACCCATCACTAGTAACCTAGTTTTCTAGGACTTTACTCGTCTACCTACACCCTATTACGAAAAGAAAAAAAAAGTCATATAGGCTAACCAAATAGCAACCACATGGTTGAGAAATGTTACAAAATTGGGCAAACTTTAAAAGTTCCAGGAAGAGGAGGTCTGGCATAAAACCAACAGATATTCACCATTTCTAAGTGACGTCAAGGCAGCCAGTTCCCTGAGCTGCCACGCAGGCAGGATCAGCTCATCCACCCCCCTCCAGCTGCCTATTACTGGAATGCCCCCATAACACAGGATACACATATTGGATGGAGAATATTCCCTAAAGACGGGGTATATAGGGGACATTCCCTGATCAAAGAATTTATAGATCTCAGGATATATAGGACATTAAACAAACAAAAAATCTCCATCTACACACATATATATATATATATATATATATATATACACATATATATATATATATATATATATATATATATATATATATTTTGTTTGTTTAATGTCCTATATATCCTGAGATCTATATCTATATCTATATATATATATATATATATCTCTCTCTATCTCTCTCTCTCTCTATATATATATATATATATATATATACACACATATATATATATATACACACACACCGGATTACAATATATACTGGGAACATGAGCTCAAGATCTACCCACAGGGGCCATTCCCTGATCTCAGGATCTTTAGGGGGCACCGGACAACCCCCCGGATCTCAGGATCTATAGGGGGCATGAGACAACCCCCCCGATCTCAGGATCTATAGGGGGCATGAGACAACCCCCCCGATCTCAGAATCTATAGGGGGCACGGGACAACCCCCCGATCTCAGAATCTATAGGGGCACGGGTGAACCCCCCGATCTCAGAATCTATAGGGGGCACGGGACAACCCCCCGATTTCAGAATCTATAGGGAGCATGGGACAACCCACCCGATCTCAGGATCTATAGAGGGCACGGGGCAACCCCCAATCTCAGGATCTATAGAGGGCACGGGGCAACCCCCAATCTCAGGATCTATAGGGGACACTGGCAACCCCCGATCTCAGGATCTATAGGGGACACCCCCATCTCAGGATCTATAGGGGACACCCCCATCTCAGGATCTATAGGGGACGCCCCCATCTCAGGATCTATAGGGGACAAGTGACAACACCCGATCTCAGGATCTACAGGGGACATGGGAAATCCCTGAGGACAGGGTGTTATAGGGAGATCCCACAACCATACAAGTGGGTGACACTGCGGATAGGGCGAGTGTCCAGGGATAGACTGATCTAATAAGGAGTGAAGCCAGATACATCGATGACACACAGAAATGATTGTGCTGTACTGGACAATGACAGCTGGAATGTGGCTTCTCTAGGACAAGCCATGGTTTCCTTCTATCAGAAGATGTAATAAGACATCAGCACATCATATCTATACCTGGGAGAGGTGTATATCTGTAGAGGGATCACACACACACACACAGGGGCCCCTCTCCTCCTGTAATCACACACACAGGGGCCCCTCTCCTCCTGTAATCACACACACAGGGGCCCCTCTCCTCCTGAAAGGCAGGGATCACACACAGGGGCCCCTCTCCTCCTGAAAGGCAGGGATCACACACAGGGGCCCCTCTCCTCCTGAAGGGCAGGAATAACACACAGGAGCCCCTCTCCTGGAATCACACACAGCCCTGACCCCCTACATGGAGAAGCCGGCATCTGCACCGTATGGGGACCTGTCATCGCCTCCTCCTTTCAACTCAGCTGACAGACAATCCCATGCGATCACCCTAGGTGCACTACAAGTCCCAGCACACACACAGCACACTATGTAATAATGGGGGGTCGCACCTCCTGAGCGCCTTCTCCTCCGGGCTGAGATGAGTGAGTCTCTGCCTCTTCCTCGGCGGTACGTCGCTGCACGATGACTCCGGACTGTCCGGGCTGTGTATGGGTAACATGACGGAGGTGAGCTGCTGGCACTCCCCTTGCTCGGACTGTCCTCCGGGGATGAAGATGACTTTGGAGGCTCCCATGACCACCATGGTCGGGATGGGTGTCAGGGTGGAGGAGCGGGGACGGGAGGAGGAGCACAGCCGACTAGACGGGGAGACTTTACTACACTGAGCACTGCGGCCATTCATATCTACTCAGCGTGTCTCCTCCCTATTGGACAAGCCCAGTGATGTCACGACCAGCCTGATGCTATTGGTGTGAGGGCAGGGGGCGGAGTGCCCGGAGGTGTGGGCGAGGCTGTAGGCTCTATGCAGGGAGAGGTGCACGGGATCCGTGTGGGGGTTGTGTTATAGATAGAGAGCTGGGAGGGAGAGGAATGCTTCTTCGCTAGTCTCTTTCCGATTCCCCTTCCATTTCTTCTATCTCTCCCTTCTATTTCTTCTATCTCTCCCTTCCATTTCTTCTATCTCTCCCTTCCATTTCTTCTATCTCTCCCTTCCATTTCTTCTATCTCTCCCTTCCATTTCTTCTATCTCTCCCTTCTATTTCTTCTATTTATCCCTTCCTTCTATCTCTCCCTTCCCTTTCTTCTATCTCTCCCTTCCCTTTCTTCTATCTCTGCCTTCCATTTCTTCTATCTCTCCCTTCCCTTTCTACTATCTCGCCCTTCCCTTTCTTCTATCTCTCCCTTCCATTTCTTCTATCTCTCCCTTTCTTCTATCTCTCCCTTTCTTCTATCTCTCCCTTCCATTTCTTATATCTCTACCTTCCATTTCTTCTATTTCTCCCTTCCATTTCTTCTATATCTCCCTTCCATTTCTTCTATCTCTCCCTTTCTTCTCTCTCTCCCTTCCCTTGTTCTATCTCTCCCTTCCCTTTCTTCTATCTCTGCCTTCCATTTCTTCGATCTCTCCCTTCCCTTTCTTCTATCTCTCCCTTCCATTTCTTCTATCTCTCCCTTTCTTCTATCTCTCCCTTCCATTTCTTCTATCTCTCCCTTCCATTTCTTCTATTTCTCCCTTCCATTTCTTCTATCTCTCCCTTCCATTTCTTATATTTCTCAGTTCCATTTGTTCTATCTCTCCCTTCCCTTTGTTCTATCTCTCCCTTCCCTTTGTTCTATCTCTCCCTTCCTTCTATCTCTCCCTTCCCTTTCATCTATCTCTCCCTTCCCTTTCATCTATCTCTCCCTTCCCTTTCTTCTATCTCTCCCTTCCTTCTATCTCTCCCTTCCATTTCTTCTATTTCTCCCTTCCATTTCTTCTATCTCTCTCTCTTCCTTCTATCTCTCCCTTCCATTTCTTTTATTCTCCCTTCCATTTCTTCTATCTCTCCCTTCCATTTTTCTATCTCTCCCTTCCCTTTCTTCTATCTCTCCCTTCCATTTCTTCTATCTCTCCCTTCCCTTTCTTCTATCTCTCCCTTCCTTCTATCTCTCCCTTCCCTTTCATCTATCTCTCCCTTTCTTCTATCTCTCCCTTCCATTTCATCTATCTCTCCCTTCCCTTTCTTCTATCTCTCCCTTCCTTCTATCTCTCCCTTCCCTTTCTTCTATCTCTCCCTTTCTCCCTTCCCTTTCTTCTATTTCTCCCTTCCCTTTCTTCTATCTCTCCCTTCCCTTTCTTCTATCTCTCCCTTCCATTTCTTCTATCTCTCCCTTCCATTTCTTCTATCTCTCCCTTCCATTTCTTCTATCTCTCCCTTCCATTTCTTCTATCTCTCCCTTCCATTTCTTCTATTTCACCCTTCAATTTCTTCTATCTCTCCCTTCCATTTCTTCTATTTCTCCCTTCCATTTCTTCTATCTATCTCTTCCTTCTATCTCTCCCTTCCATTTCTTCTATTCTCCCTTTCATTTCTTCTATCTCTCCCTTCCATTTCTTCTATCTCTCCCTTCCCTTTCTTCTATCTCTCCCTTCCCTTTCTTCTATCTCTCCCTTCCATTTCTTCTATCTCTCCCTTCCCTTTCTTCTCTCACTCCCTTCCTTCTATCTCTTCCTTCCCTTTCATTTATCTCTCCCTTCCTTCTATCTCTCCCTTCCATTTCATCTATCTCTCCCTTCCCTTTCTTCTATCTCTCCCTTCCTTCTATCTCTCCCTTCCATTTCTTCTATTTCTCCCTTCCATTTCTTCTATCTCTCCCTTCCATTTCTTCTATCTCTCCCTTCTATTTCTTCTAACTCTCCCTTCCCTTTCTTCTATCTCTCCCTTCCATTTCTTCTATCTCTCCCTTCCCTTTCTTCTATCTCTCCCTTCCTTCTATCTCTCCCTTCCCTTTCTTCTATCTCTGCCTTCCATTTCTTCCATCTCTCCATTCCCTTTCTACTATCTCTCCCTTCCCTTTCTTCTATCTCTCCCTTCCATTTCTTCTATCTCTCCCTTTCTTCTATCTCTCCCTTTCTTCTATCTCTCCCTTCCATTTCTTCTATCTCTCCCTTCCATTTCTTCTATTTCTCCCTTCCATTTCTTCTATCTCTCTTCCATTTCTTCTATCTCTCCCTTTCTTCTATCTCTCCCTTCCCTTTCTACTATCTCTCCCTTCCCTTTCTTCTATCTCTGCCTTCCATTTCTTCTATCTCTCCCTTCCCTTTCTTCTATCTCTCCCTTCTATTTCTTCTATTTCTCCCTTCCCTTTCTTCTATCTCTCCCTTCCATTTCTTCTATCTCTCCCTTCTATTTCTTCTATTCCTCCCTTCCCTTTCTTCTATTTCTCCCTTCTATTTCTTCTATTCCTCCCTTCCCTTTCTTCTATCTCTCTCTTCCATTTCTTCTATCTCTCCCTTCCATTTCTTCTATCTCTGCCTTCCATTTCTTCTATCTCTCCCTTCTATTTCTTCTATCTCTCCCTTCCATTTCTTCTGTCTCTCCCTTCCATTTCTTCTATTTCTCCCTTCCATTTCTTCTATCTCTCCCTTCCATTTCTTCTATCTCTCCCTTCCATTTCTTCTATTTCTCCCTTCCATTTCTTCTATCTCTCCCTTCCATTTCTTCTATTTCTCCTTTCCATTTCTTCTATCTCTCCCTTCCATTTCTTCTATCTCTCCCTTCTATTTCTTCTATTTATCCCTTCCTTCTATCTCTCCCTTCCCTTTCTTCTATCTCTCCCTTCCCTTTCTTCTATCTCTCCCTTCCATTTCTTCTATCTCTCCCTTCCCTTTCTACTATCTCTCCCTTCCCTTTCTTCTATCTCTCCCTTCCATTTCTTCTATCTCTCCCTTTCTTCTATCTCTCCCTTCCATTTCTTATATCTCTCCCTTCCATTTCTTCTATTTCTCCCTTCCATTTCTTCTATCTCTCCCTTCCATTTCTTCTATCTCTCCCTTTCTTCTCTCTCTCCCTTCCCTTGTTCTATCTCTCCCTTCCCTTTCTTCTATCTCTGCCTTCCATTTCTTCTATCTCTCCCTTCCCTTTCTTCTATCTCTCCCTTCCATTTCTTCTATCTATCCCTTCCATTTCTTCTATCTCTCACTTCCATTTCTTCTATCTCTCCCTTTCTTCTATCTCTCCCTTCCATTTCTTCTATCTCTCCCTTCCATTTCTTCTATTTCTCCCTTCCATTTCTTCTATCTCTCCCTTCCATTTCTTATATTTCTCAGTTCCATTTGTTCTATCTCTCCCTTCCCTTTCTTCTATCTCTCCCTTCCCTTTCTTCTATCTCTCCCTTCCTTCTATCTCTCCCTTCCCTTTCATCTATCTCTCCCTTCCCTTTCATCTATCTCTCCCTTCCCTTTCTTCTATCTCTCCCTTCCTTCTATCTCTCCCTTCCATTTCTTCTATTTCTCCCTTCCATTTCTTCTATCTCTCTCTCTTCCTTCTATCTCTCCCTTCCATTTCTTCTATTCTCCCTTCCATTTCTTCTATCTCTCCCTTCCATTTTTCTATCTCTCCCTTCCCTTTCTTCTATCTCTCCCTTCCATTTCTTCTATCTCTCCCTTCCCTTTCTTCTATCTCTCCCTTCCTTCTATCTCTCCCTTCCCTTTCATCTATCTCTCCCTTCCTTCTATCTCTCCCTTCCATTTCTTCTATTCTCCCTTCCATTTCTTCTATTCTCCCTTCCATTTCTTCTATCTCTCCCTTCCATTTTTCTACCTCTCCCTTCCCTTTCTTCTATCTCTCCCTTCCATTTCTTCTATCTCTCCCTTCCCTTTCTTCTATCTCTCCCTTCCTTCTATCTCTCCCTTCCCTTTCATCTATCTCTCCCTTCCTTCTATCTCTCCCTTCCATTTCATCTATCTCTCCCTTCCCTTTCTTCTATCTCTCCCTTCTTTCTATCTCTCCCTTCCCTTTCTTCTATCTCTCCCTTTCTACCTTCCCTTTCTTCTATCTCTCCCTTCCCTTTCTTCTATCTCTCCCTTCCATTTCTTCTATCTCTCCCTTCCATTTCTTCTATCTCTTCCTTCCATTTCTTCTATTTCTCCCTTCCATTTTTTCTATTTCTCCCTTCCATTTCTTCTAGCTCTCCCTTCCATTTCTTCTAGCTCTCTCTTCCTTCTATCTCTCCCTTCCATTTCTTCTATCTCTCCCTTCCATTTCTTCTATCTCTCCCTTCCCTTTTTTCTATCTCTCCCTTCCATTTCTTCTATCTCTCCCTTCCCTTTCTTCTATCTCTCCCTTACTTCTATCTCTTCCTTCCCTTTCATTTATCTCTCCCTTCCTTCTATCTCTCCCTTCCATTTCATCTATCTCTCCCTTCCCTTTCTTCTATCTCTCCCTTCCTTCTATCTCTCCCTTCCATTTCTTCTATTTCTCCCTTACATTTCTTCTATCTCTCCCTTCCATTTCTTCTATCTCTCCCTTCCCTTTCTTCTATCTCTCCCTTCCATTTCTTCTATCTCTCCCTTCCCTTCCTTCTATCTCTCCCTTCCCTTTCTTCTATCTCTCCCTTCCCTTTCTTCTATCTCTCCCTTCCCTTTCTTCTATCTCTGCCTTCCATTTCTTCTATCTCTCCATTCCCTTTCTACTATCTCTCCCTTCCCTTTCTTCTATCTCTCCCTTCCATTTCTTCTATCTCTCCATTTCTTCTATCTCTCCCTTTCTTCTATCTCTCCCTTTCTTCTATCTCTCCCTTCCATTTCTTCTATCTCTCCCTTCCATTTCTTCTATTTCTCCCTTCCATTTCTTCTATCTCTCCCTTCCATTTCTTCTATCTCTCCCTTTCTTCTCTCTCTCCCTTCCCTTGTTCTATCTCTCCCTTCCCTTTCTTCTATCTCTGCCTTCCATTTCTTCTATCTCTCCCTTCCCTTTCTTCTATCTCTCCCTTCCATTTCTTCTATCTCTCCCTTCCCTTTCTTCTATCTCTGCCTTCCATTTCTTCTATCTCTCCCTTCCCTTTCTTCTATCTCTCCCTTCCCTTTCTTCTATCTCTCCCTTCCATTTCTTCTATCTCTTTCTTTCTTTTATCTCTCCCTTCCATTTCTTCTATCTCTCCCTTCCATTTCTTCTATTTCTCCCTTCCATTTCTTCTATCTCTCCCTTCCATTTCTTCTATCTCTCCCTTCCCTTCCTTCTATCTCTCCCTTCCCTTTCTTCTATCTCTCCCTTCCCTTTCTTCTATCTCTGCCTTCCATTTCTTCTATCTCTCCATTCCCTTTCTACTATCTCTCCCTTCCCTTTCTTCTATCTCTCCCTTCCATTTCTTCTATCTCTCCCTTTCTTCTATCTCTCCCTTTCTTCTATCTCTCCCTTCCATTTCTTCTATCTCTCCCTTCCATTTCTTCTATTTCTCCCTTCCATTTCTTCTATCTCTCCCTTCCATTTCTTCTATCTCTCCCTTTCTTCTCTCTCTCCCTTCCCTTGTTCTATCTCTCCCTTCCCTTTCTTCTATCTCTGCCTTCCATTTCTTCTATCTCCCCCTTCCCTTTCTTCTATCTCTCCCTTCCATTTCTTCTATCTCTCCCTTCCCTTTCTTCTATCTCTCCCTTCCATTTCTTCTATCTCTTTCTTTCTTTTATCTCTCCCTTCCATTTCTTCTATCTCTCCCTTCCATTTCTTCTATTTCTCCCTTCCATTTCTTCTATCTCTCCCTTCCATTTCTTATATTTCTCAGTTCCATTTGTTCTATCTCTCCCTTCCCTTTCTTCTATCTCCCCCTTCCCTTTGTTCTTTCTCTCCCTTCCTTCTATCTCTCCCTTCCCTTTCATCTATCTATCCCTTCCCTTTCATCTATCTCTCCCTTCCCTTTTTTCTATCTCTCCCTTCCTTCTATCTCTCCCTTCCCTTCCTTCTATCTCTCCCTTCCCTTCCTTCTATCTCTCCCTTCCCTTCCTTCTATCTCCCCCTTCCCTTTCTTCTATCTCTCCCTTCCTTCTATCTCTCACTTCCCTTTCTTCTACCTCTCCATTCCCTTTCTTCTATCTCTCCCTTCCCTTTCTTCTATCTCTGCCTTCCATTTCTTCTATCTCTCCCTTCCCTTTCTTCTCTCACTCCCTTCTATTTGTTCTATCTTTCCCTTCCCTTTCTTCGATCTATCCCTTACCTTTTTTCTATCTCTCCCTTCCCTTTCGTCTAGCTCTCCCTTCCCTTTCTTCTATCTCTCCCTTTCCTTTCTTCTATCTCTGCCTTCCATTTCTTCTATCTCTCCCTTCCCTTTCTTCTATCTCTCCCTTCCATTTCTTCTATTTCCCCCTTCCATTTCTTCTATCTCTCCCTTCCTTCTATCTCTCCTATCCATTTCTTCTATTTCTCCCTTCCATTTCTTCTATCTCTCCCTTCCCTTTCTTCTATCTCTCCCTTCTCTTTGTTCTATCTCTCCCTTCCCTTTCTTCTATCTCTCCCTTCCCTTTCTTCTATTTCTCCCTTCCATTTCTTCTATCTCTCCCTTCCCTTTCTTCTATCTCTCCCTTCTCTTTGTTCTATCTCTCCCTTCCCTTTCTTCTATCTCTCCCTTCCCTTTCTTCTATCTCTCCCTTCCCTTTCTTCTATCTCTGCCTTCAATTTCTTATATCTCTCCTTTCCTTTTCTTCTATCTCTCCCTTCCCTTTCTTCTATCTCTCCCTTGCATTTCCTTCCCTTTTTTTTCTCTACCTTCTTTCCTCCTCCTTCCCTCTTTTCATTTGTTTCCTTTTTTTTCTTTCCTTTTCTTCAATTCCATTTTTCATTCTCTTTCCTTATTCCCCATTATTTAAGGGTCGGTTCACACCAAAACGCAGTGTGGGAAAGCCATGTTCTGTGCGTGTTTCCACAATGCCTTCAGAACACAATGCCTCTGCAATCTGCAGCAGGTGCCAATGTATTTTGTAATGGCATTGCAAACACTGTGCGTTTAAGGGCACTACCACAGTGCCATGCAATTTGGTGCAGCGTGTTTTTCAAAAGTACTTTTTTGTGCGTTCCTGTGTTATTTGCAGCACATTCTAGGCTACAAAATCGCACTACAGTGGAACAAACAGGAATGCAGACAACATTTCTGTATGATTCTGGTGTAACCTGGCCCTTCCTTTTCTTCCTTTTCCTTGCTATCTCCCGTTTTCTTCCTTAATTTTCCTTTCTTTATTTTCTTTCCCCCTTCCCTTTTTTCCTTCTCCTTCACTTTCCTGTCTTCCTTCCATTTCATTCCTTCCTTCCCTCCTATCATCTCCCCTTTCCTTCCTTCATTTTCTTTTATTCCTTTCATCCTCTTCCTTTTTCTTTCTTCTCTTTCCCTTTCCTGTTTTCCTTCCTAACCCACCTTTCTATCACCCCTTCTTTCCTTCTATACCCTCCTTCATTTCCTTTTATTCCTTCCTTCCTTTTCTTTATTCTCTTTCTTTTTCTTCCTTCTTCTCCTTCCCTTCCATGTTCTTGTCTTCTTATCTTTCCTTCCTTCTTTCTCTTCCTTTCTTCCTATCTCCCCTTACCTTTTCTTTTATATTCCTTCATTCTTTTCCTTCCTCCCTCCCCTTCCTTTTTCTTTCATTCTTCTCTTCCCCTTTCCTGTCTTCCTTTACTTCCTTCTTTCTTTTCTTCTTAACCTTCCTTCCTATTTCCCTTTTCCTTCATTCCTTCCCTTTTCTTGTTACATTTCTCTTTCCCTTTCCTGTCTTGCATCCCTCTCTTTCCTTCCTGACCTTACTTCATATCTCCCCTTTCCTTCCTTCATTTCCTTTTATTCCTTCCTTCTCTCCTTCCTATTCTTTCCTCTTCTTCCCTTTTCTTTCCTTCCCTTCTCTGTCTTTCATATTTTCTCTACCTTCCTATCCACATGTTTTTTTTCCCCTTGTATTTTCCTTTCCATTTCTTTTGTTTATTTCCTTCTTTTCCTTCCTCTTTCCATTTCTTTCTTCCATTTCTTTCAATTTTTTCATTCCCCTTCCTTTTTTCCTTTCCTTTCCTTCCCTTCTTTCACCCTCTTGTCTTTCTTCTTTCCTTTTTTCTTGTCCTCTGTTTTCTTTTATTTCTTTTCTTCATTCCCCCCTTTTTTTTCTCTCCTCTTCTTTATTTCCTTTCCTTCACCCTTTTCCATTCATTTCCTTTTGTTTTTTTCCATTCATTTTACTTTTTCCCCCTTAATTTAATTAGTGATGTGAATGTGACGTCATAAGGGGGCGGGGTCACCGGGTGACATCAACCGGTGACCACACCCCATGCCTATATGAGTCATTGCGCACCGCGCACACGGCATTACAGCGGGAGAGAGCTTTGTGTCAACATCGGAACAAGAGAAGAGGGAAGAAGACCGGGCCAACGCTAGTAAAAGAGCTGGAAGAAGATAGTGGAGGAGCCTGGCAGAAGGCACCGGCGCGGGAGAAGAGAGCGCAGAAGTCGGAAGAAGACCCCCGAAGTCGGAAGAAGACCCCCGAGCTGCCTAATAAATTACTTTAAAAACCTGTCTAGTGTTTTTTTTTTTATTGACACTTTTCCTCCAGGTGAATGGGTAGGGGTACGATGTACCCCATACTCATTCACGTAGGGTGGGGGCCGAGATTAAAGGGGGCTCCCGGATTCCGATAATCGCCCCGCCCGCAGACCCCGACAACCAACGGCCAGGGTTGTTGGGAAGAGGCCCTTGTCCTCATCAACAGGGCGCTCCCCTGCCCAAAAGCACCCACCCCCCCCATGTTGAGGGCATGCGGCCTGGTACGGTTGAGGAGGGGGGCGCTTGCTCGTCCCCACCCCCTTTTCTGACCGGCCGGGCTGCATGCTCGGATAAGGGTCATGTATGGATTTTGGGGGGACCCCACGCCGTTTTTTCGGTGTAGGGGGTTCCCCTTAAAATCCATACCAGACCGAAGGGCCTGGTATGCTCTTGAAGGGGGAACCCATGCCGTTTTTTTATTTAAAATTTGGCGTGGAGTTCCCCCTCAAGATCAGCAGAGCACAAGTCGCATGCCAAGTCGGAGCAGTCAAGACGGCGTTCCAACTTTGACTCGACTTCATTGATATTCAATGGGCTGAAGTAGGATCAAAGTCGGACCAAAGTAGTACAGGGAGCATTTTTAATGTCGAAACCAACTTGTGTCGGACCAGTTAAGACGGCTCTCATAGGGAAACATTGATTTTCACACATCATGCGACATGAGCTCTCAATGTCGGAGCATTTGTCGCACCAGTGTGAACCCGGCCTTAAAGTACAAGTGGACTTTTACTTTATCCATTTCAGGTGTATCAAAAAAAAAAAAAAAAGTGTGCTCTGTCTTACAATTTGCTTTTGTTTGAAAGGAGAAACATAATGAGTATAAAAAACTGCCCTCTGCCAGCATGCTGCCGAGAAGGACTCTTGCACTTTGTGTGGAAGCAGAGATCTTTCTGCAGAGGTCCAATACCTCCCTTTCTGAGATGCAGCTAGTGCACTCTAATCTTCAAACTTCCTGCTCCCTGATTGGGCAGTTTTACCTCAGCAGGGGATGTATCAGACATCTGCAGAGAGACCACTGCTTCCAGCCAGAGAGCAGGAGTCCTTTGCAGCATTCTGGCAACAGACATGTGCTTTTACTTAGTCTGTGGCTGTGTTCTAAAAACTGAGAGTCAGTCTCCAGACTTATCTGTCAGAAGCCATGAGATATAGAAGCTTTTGAAGAAGCATGCAGCTAGTGAAGTGTAGGATGCCTGTTGTGCCCATGCTTCTTCCAAATCAGCGAATCACCCAGGCAAGGATGAGGATAACAGCTCTGCAGACACATCGCTATCTTGTGTCCATCTTGGATGATGGTCTAATGCTGGAAAACATGAGTATAAGGTAGGGTGACCAGACATCCCCGTTTTCAGGGGACAGTCCCCGGATTGAGGACACTGTCCCCACTCCCCAGACCAAATCTGTCCCCGGTTTTGTCCCCGGATTGGATTTGAACAGGGCAATTTCAAAGACAGTCAGTGCAGGATTAAAAGAAAAAAATCTGAAATACACCCCCCCTCTCCGCCGCTCCTACTAGCTTAGGGGGTGTATTTCTTTCCATTATCTGTGCCCCTTTCTAATGATCATGTGCTGGTCGGAGCGGAGGGAATTTTTCTTCAGTTTCGGGTGCATTCCCATTCAGCTCCGCTCGCATGTTCTTCTGCCTTGGCTCAAATCCCGGTCAGCCGCCCGCCTGCTAATCTCCTTGACTTGACTTCCCTGGACTTCCCTGGTGGAGTTATTTCTCCGCTCCCCACCCAGTAGTAGCTGGGACCCGGAGAGTAAGACTTGAGAGGCTGTGAGGCGGCGGCGACGGGCAGAGAGTCGCTGATGGCTGCCATTACTAGTAAAAAAATAAATATGTCCCCGGATTTCATTTAAAAAATCTGGTCACCTTAGTATAAGGGCACTATAGCTTTGGAATCATTTTGGGGGATCATTGTGTGCAATAAAAAGGTTTTCCACACTAAAACAATAGTTACTCCTTTTTTTTTTTTTTACCTAAAGACAGCTTAATTAGTGAATGCAATGCTTGGATCTGCTGCATTGTTTGTTTTTGTCGAGCCTGTTTGACCACCGCAAGATACACAAATGACTGGAAAATCTTCCCTGCTCTCCTGCAGTGACGCCTGTCTTTGTAAATAATCAAAGTATGTTAGTTGCTGCAGGGACCTGACACTAGTGGTGAACAATTCTGCATTGCCCTCAGTTTATTTGCAGCTAGCAAATGTCATTTGTTTCAATGAATAGGTTGGCAGTTAGTGGTGGCAAAGCTGAGACAATGCATAGTCATCCAATAGAGAAAAAAAACATAGATACAATAATGCATATATACTCCCCCCTTTTTTTTTCTCATGGTAATCGTGTTAATAACACGCACCTTCTCTCTTTTTGTCTATGCTTTGTTTTCTCCACAGTCTATGGAAAGAGCCATGGTTGTCACACATTCTGGACATCAAACATGTCTGCCTGTCCAAGACATGGTGGATTGATGGAACTAGCACTTTACACAAGAGAGATAAGGTTCTTTGGGGGATATTTACTAAAGGCATATCCACTTTGCACTACAAGTGCAATGCAAGTGCATTTGGAAGTGCAGTCACTGTAGATCCGAGGGGGACATGCAAGGAAAATAAAAAACAGCATTTTAGCTTGCACATGATTGGATGATAAAATCAGCAGAGCTTCCCCTCAGATCTACAGCGACTGCACTTCCAAATGCACTTGCAGTTCACTTGTAGTGCAAAGTGGATTTTCCTTTAGTAAATCAACCTCTTTGTGTTTTCTTTTAAAGCGGTTGTATACCTGTAGCGGGGGTTCCAAATTTAGGGACTGCTATACCAAATTTAGGTGTGATTTAAGTGGTAGTTGACTCAAATCTTTCAATTGCTGGACTCTGCCTTGTTGCTATTTCACCTGGTGTGCAGTTCCCCTTAGAAGTATGGGTGGCGCTGTCATCTATAAGAAGCAAGAGAAAGGGAGCCGCTCAGGTGTGGGAATCCTTCAAATCACCTCCTCCCAGCAGACAAAGGTGCAAGCAATAGCTATGAATAAGCACTAGCACAGTGCGAAACATGTCAGCCATATTTTTTTGACCTGTGTACCGTTGTACAGTGTGTATTTTGGATTCCTTATTTTAAAATAAAGGCTTTTATTTTTGAGTGCTGCAGTCCAGAAGACTTTTTCGTTCCTGTTTGCTGTCATCTATACTCGGGGTTGAACCACAGGTGATAGGGCAGCGATTTGGTGTCTCCTCTCGGCAGCCGTACAGTGGGTGTGGTGGACCTGCTGTGCATGCCGGGAGGGGGGTACAAAAGGGGCAGACGCCATAGAGATAGGGTTGTGGGGTGGGGGTTGGAGGTTGTAGTCGAGTTGCCACCCCGGGGACCTGTACCAGGGGGAAGGTATTGTGTGGAGTCCAGTTTCGAGTGCATGGCCCTCCAGGCCATGGGGCCACGTGTGCCTTAGTCCCAGGCACCTTTAGTCCTGGGACTGCAACTTCAGCCCTGGGCCCAGCACCTTTAGCTGGAGCCCACTTCGGGAGGAAGAATCCCAGGGTGCCGCCTTGTGAGGGGACCCGTTTCTGGAAGAGGAGGCTGGGGGAGGACCGTTCCGAAGGACTGGTGAGGAAATCACAGTGAAGGAAGGGGCCCAGTAACTCTCCGGAGGGAAGTCATCCATCCGGAAACCAGGGGCCTAACATCTGGACCATCAGGAGGTTTGGGACACCATAGATCCTGTGGCAGAGGATCTCCTGAACGCATCCATTAGGGAACTAAATTGACTGTTCGAGCTACATGCCGGCTGTTAGTGCCATTGGGTGACTATCCGGGTGAGCTATACCCAGTCGGGATCGAGTGGTGACGAAGCCTGGAGTGCCTGAATTCCATCTTCCTAACACCTTTCTCCTTTCATGCATAAGAAAATAAAGCTCTACGTTGGAGTGATATACTGGTGTGGACCTTGGAGTTACTTGGGGCATAGAGACTTTTGTCCTTACATACTAGGGACAGAAACCAACAATGAGGGGATCGCTGCAAAGACCAGTAAGGAAACTAAGTGTGCTTAACCTCTGTAACCCCGGGGGTACGGGCATAGTGGCGACCACGCGCGTTTTCCTCTCCAGTGAACGAGCCAAAAAGTGGAGAAGGAGCGTGGCGTGGGCGCTTCATACCCAAAAATTATTATTTTTTTAAATAAAAACCTGCAAGACAAAGGCATAATGAGCTAGTATGACTAGCATACTAGCTCATTATGAATTACTTACCTTAGATCGAAGCCGCTGAAGCCGTCCTCGTCTCCCCCTCCAGCCGCAGACATCTCTCCGGAAAGTTACTTCCGGGTATCGCTGCTCCGGTGCTGTGATTGGCCGGAGCGGTGAAGACATCACTCCGCGCATGCGCGCGGGAGCCGTCAAAGCCGGCATTGCCGGTTTTATGAATAGATATTCTCAGTGCGCCTGAGCCGTTGTCTACGGCGCGCATGTGCCATAGACATCGGTGCATTCTTTGTGGCAAATATCTCCTAAACCATGTAGGTTTAGGAGATATTGCAAACACCTACAGATAAGCCTTAATCTAGGTTTACCTGTAGGTAAAACATGTCAGGGAGGGTATACAACCAGTTTAAGATTACAAGGATACTACATTTTTTAGAAGTATTTTATGTACATGATGAAAATATTCTTAAGTCAGCCATAGACCGTTCGGATCTCAGTTGGTTCAGCACAGCAGGACCGACTGGGATTCAAACCATGTATTGGCAGGATGATTGTACCCAAGTTGATCGATCAATCAACTTGGGTACAACCAGCCTGTCTGATTTTTCATGAGTCTGTTGCCAGCGGCTATAGCCTGGCAGGGACAGCTCCACGCGCCCCAACCCCCCCATCCCACCCCCCTCCCCGGCTGGGAGAAGACAATAGCTCCACGGGAGGGACTGACTGTGTTGATGGTGGAATTGGGCGAGGTCGCAGGAAAGAAAATTGCACCGTCTATGGCTTTAGCCTGAAAAGCGAACACTGAAAGTGGCCATAAATTAATTGAAATTGGGCTGGTTGAGCAGGGACCTGACGAATTTTGATCCATATATGGCCATTCCTGTTTGTGGGAAGTCAATCTAATGATCAACTTCTCATGGAAAATGTTTGTACGATCAGCACTGTAGCCAATCAGGGGAGCCCTCGCTGTCATATAACAATAACACAGTGGGCAGGATTCCTCCATCCACCTTGCTTGTCTGGATGGGGGAAATCTGTTCAGTTTTTTTCGATCAGCCCGGTGGCTGGTCAAAAAAATATGACCCACGTATACCCAGCTTAAAATGATTATAAACATTTGTTTTAAAAAAATAAAATAAGAAACATGTCATACTTACCTGCTCTGTGCAATTGTTTTGCACAGAGCAGCCCCGATCCTCCTCTCCTCAGGTCCCCCGCCTGCGCACCTGGCTCCCCCCCCCCCCCAGCTGAGTGCCCCAATAGCAAGCAGCTTGCTATGGTGGCACTCGTACAAGCTTGCTCCTGAGCCCTGCTCTATGTGTCCATAAGCCAAAAGAGTATGACTTGGCCCTGCCCCCCACTCCCTCCTATGGCTCCCATGGCAATGTCTGAGCCAATGAGGAGGGAGAGAGCTGAGAGTGCTTCTGCTCTCATGCACATCACTGGATCGAGATCAGGCTCGGGTAAGTATTTGGGGGTGCTAGGGAGGTTACTGGACGAATAAACGTTTTTTTCCTTATTGCAGAGAATGCATTAAGATAAAAAACCTTTAGGCTGCAATATATTACATTTGTGCTCTTTGTAGTACCGTAAAAGTAATTGGGGGGCATTTATACAAGTGTAGCGGCCTCACCCCCTTCACATGTTTATCGGTTGTCCGAAAGCTCTTGTCTAGGGGTACCTGGGTTTCGAGAGTGAGGTGCGCTACGGCCCATGTCCTCCCCATGGCTGTGGGTGAGGTGAAGGCCAGTATCAACATCTTCCTCGGGCCAAATGTGCATTAGGTTGCGGAACTTAGCCCTGCTATGCTGGAATCTCCCTTTGCTCCCATCAACAGAGTCCATACACCGATCACAGTCCAACTGTTAGTTTTATTTCGTAGCTCCACAACAAACAATATATGGCAGGATACGGTGGGATGAGCAGGCCGAGGCACTATCCGGATTGTAGTCCCTACACCCCCTGTGCTATGACCAGGGGTTGCAGGAGTCTTGATTAGAACAACTTCGCTGCGCTGCGGCCCCTATCATGGGAAGATGACCCTCCAAGGGAGTTACCGGAGGCCCGTCCGTCACCGGGTTGACGCTGCTCCGGAGTCTTCAGACGGGTGACCTCCCCAGCCTCCTCACCTCAGATGCGGGTCCCCTCGCAAGGGGCACCCTGGAATCACTTCACCCTCGCGGGACCCGGTCGAAGTCACCAGGTCCCAGGCCTTCTACAAAGTACCTCACCCCAGGCTGAAGGTGCCTGGGATGGACTCCAACTCCAGCTTCATTCCGGCCAGGCCTAGGGTGCCCAGGCCGGAACCTTGAACCGCCTGCACCCAAGCCGAGGGCGCCTGGGTACGTCAAGAGATGATTCCCCAAAAAGACCTCGTGGCGAGGGCGTCTCCCCCTTTTATCTCCTCCCATCGACACCACGGCGGGTTCCCCGCCCCAGCCGTACCATCTCCAGGAAGGGACAAAAAGGGTAACACTGTGGTAGTGATTCTACCTCGAGCCTGTAGGTATCCCGCCACCCACAGGCCAAGGAGAATATTGCACCACCCAATCCTCCACGAATAACAAAAAGGGGTCTAATCCCTGACATAATTACACACCTGGGTCTCTCTACCCCCAGGTGTATCCCACTAACTTTGAAGACCCCGCTACACACTCCCCCTTGTGATTTGACGCTGGTCCCCAGCGTCAGGTGCACACCCATGTCTCCCAAGGAGTGGTGACATGAGGTGGGCCCCAGAGGCTATCCCTCAAATTTTGGATACTGTGTGTGCCAAGACCTGCTCCAGGGAAAGGGAACTATAAAACATTAAAACTTTTGTATAAAACATCTGTCATGTACACATATACAATCCCTCCCGTCACTGTCTAAGAACCACCCCATACTCAGTAGTCTTGACCGACGAATCTCCTGCAGAAGGGAAACAAAAAAAACACATCCTAACACTCTGTGTTAACTTGGCATGAGTGGATCCGTCAGCCGAGAGACCCACTCACTCCAATAAGTAAGTAATGCATGTGGAACATTTCAAACAACCGTTGCACAACACTGCCACCTGGTGAGATCTTCATTCTTCCTGCTTTCCTACTCTGACTCTACCCCAAAAGTCTCTGCCTTTGGCACATGAAGAAAAGGGAGAAAAAAAAACAACAGCTCCCAAGTCTCCAGTGAGTAAAAGAAAAGCCCAAATCAAAACAAAAGTAGGCACAGTTCTAGGCGTCTGGGAATGTCTCTTCCAGAAAGTTTCAACAGCAACAAGATAGGAGCTCACTTCTCCTATAAGTAGAACCTTGGATCCGGCAGAAACAGGGGCTTCAGGTGCCCGTCAAACACTTCCACCGAATACTCGACATCCTCTCCTTCTTTCCTGCAGATGAGCACCTTATCGGCATGAATATGGCGCCCAAGTCTCCAATCAGCTCTGCAGTCCTTGAACTTTTTAGACACAGGCGGCGAACATGACAGGTATCGCCTGGCATGGGGTACTTTAAGCTTTTCCCATACAACTCGTCATACCACCTTGGTCGCAGGACCTCGACTTCATACAATAAGTCCCGAGGCAAGTAGGGGTACTCCCACCCATATTCACGGGCGACTCTCTGGGAGAAAAGTCTCTGCAACCTGGCTAGAGGCGGCATCACATCTCGCTCACCTTCTCCTGGCTGCACGATGGCCTCCGGGTGCCGAGGTACCTTCACCATCTCGGGTTGCTTTGTCTTTGGTGCCCGCAACGAAGCACGCTGCATCCCCACCATCAGAGCGGGTGATGTAGTTGAATGAGGAAAGTTGGCCCGAGGACTAGATTTCCTCGGGAACTCCGGGGCCTGTGCCCGGAGCGTACTGTCTTCTATGGACATGGGGGAATCCTGCGGTTTACTCAGCACAGGTAGTGGGCGTCTGTCCCAGCCCTTCCGGTGAAACAGTTCGTCTATCTCTCCGTCATCCCCACAGTCTGACAATGACTCTAGGTCGGAGGTGTCATTAGGGATGAGCTTCGTGTTCGAGTCGAACATACGTTCGACTCGAACATTGGCTGTTCGATCGTTCGACGAAGATCGAACGATTTGGGCCGTTCGCGCCAAATTCGAGTGACGCGAACGGCCCACAATGCACTACGCCATCGCAGTGTCATCCAGGCGCTGTGATTGGCCAAGCATGCACTGTGACCCCGCATGCTTGGCCAATCACAGCGCCGGCAGCGAGGAGAGCAATGATTGGCCACAGGCAGGATGCCTGTGGCCAATTATTGCTGAGGGTGTTTAGTACACGCCCCACACTATAAAAGGCCGCCAGCACGGCGGCCTAGTGTAGTGTGTTCCGGAGCAGGGATAGAGTAGCATAGGCAGGGACAGTGACTGTTATTTCTTTCTTGCTTAACCTGGATTCCTTTAGTTTAGGGAAAGAGAAGGATAGGTAGGGAGAGTGTCAGTGTGTTTTGTGCTTCTGCTATAGTGTGCTTAAAAAAAAACATTTATTCTAGGGACAGAAAACTCTAGGTAGGGACAGTGTCAGTTTCTTTCACTCTGCAAGTCCTTGTTTCCAGGGACCTGGAAGGACAGTGAGTGAATTGTCCTTTTGCTATATTGTGATTAAAAAAAACATTTATTCTAGGGACAGAAAACTCTAGGTAGGGACAGTGTCAGTTTCTTTCACTCTGCAAGTCCTTGTTTCCAGGGACCTGGAAGGACAGTGAGTGAATTGTCCTTTTGCTATATTGTGATTAAAAAAAACATTTATTCTAGGGACAGAAAACTCTAGGTAGGGACAGTGTCAGTTTCTTTCACTCTGCAAGTCCTTGTTTCCAGGGACCTGTAAGGACAGTGAGTGAATTGTCCTTTTGCTATATTGTGATTAAAAAAAACATTTTTTTCTAGGGACAGAAAACTGTAGGTAGGGAGAGTATTTTTTTTCTTTCACTCTGCAAGTCCTTGTTTCCAGGGACCTGTAAGGACAGTGAGTTAATTGTCCTTGTGCTATATTGTGCTGAAAAAAACATTTATTCCAGGGACAGAAAACTCTAGGTAGGGACAGTGTCAGTTTCTTTCACTCTGCAAGTCCTTGTTTCCAGGGACCTGGAAGGACAGTGAGTGAATTGTCCTTTTGCTATATTGTGATAAAAAAAAACATTTTTTTCTAGGGACAGAAAACTGTAGGTAGGGAGAGTGTTTTTTTTCTTTCACTCTGCAAGTCCTTGTTTCCAGGGACCTGTAAGGACAGTGAGTTAATTTTCCTTGTGCTATATTGTGATTAAAAAAAACATTTATTCTAGGGACAGAAAACTCTAGGTAGGGACAGTGTCAGTTTCTTTCACTCTGCAAGTCCTTGTTTCCAGGGACCTGGAAGGACAGTGAGTGAATTGTCCTTTTGCTATATTGTGATTAAAAAAAACATTTTTTTCTAGGGACAGAAAACTGTAGGTAGGGAGAGTGTTTTTTTTCTTTCACTCTGCAAGTCCTTGTTTCCAGGGACCTGTAAGGACAGTGAGTTAATTTTCCTTGTGCTATATTGTGATTAAAAAAAACATTTATTCTAGGGACAGAAAACTCTAGGTAGGGACAGTGTCAGTTTCTTTCACTCTGCAAGTCCTTGTTTCCAGGGACCTGGAAGGACAGTGAGTAAATTGTCCTTTTGCTATATTGTGATTAAAAAAAACATTTATTCTAGGGACAGAAAACTCTAGGTAGGGACAGTGTCAGTTTCTTTCACTCTGCAAGTCCTTGTTTCCAGGGACCTGGAAGGACAGTGAGTGAATTGTCCTTTTGCTATATTGTGATTAAAAAAAACATTTTTTTCTAGGGACAGAAAACTGTAGGTAGGGAGAGTATTTTTTTTCTTTCACTCTGCAAGTCCTTGTTTCCAGGGACCTGTAAGGACAGTGAGTTAATTGTCCTTGTGCTATATTGTGCTGAAAAAAACATTTATTCCAGGGACAGAAAACTCTAGGTAGGGACAGTGTCAGTTTCTTTCACTCTGCAAGTCCTTGTTTCCAGGGACCTGGAAGGACAGTGAGTGAATTGTCCTTTTGCTATATTGTGATTAAAAAAAACATTTTTTTCTAGGGACAGAAAACTGTAGGTAGGGAGAGTATTTTTTTTCTTTCACTCTGCAAGTCCTTGTTTCCAGGGACCTGTAAGGACAGTGAGTTAATTGTCCTTGTGCTATATTGTGCTGAAAAAAACATTTATTCCAGGGACAGAAAACTCTAGGTAGGGACAGTGTCAGTTTCTTTCACTCTGCAAGTCCTTGTTTCCAGGGACCTGGAAGGACAGTGAGTGAATTGTCCTTTTGCTATATTGTGATTAAAAAAAACATTTTTTTCTAGGGACAGAAAACTGTAGGTAGGGAGAGTGTTTTTTTTCTTTCACTCTGCAAGTCCTTGTTTCCAGGGACCTGTAAGGACAGTGAGTTAATTTTCCTTGTGCTATATTGTGATTAAAAAAAACATTTATTCTAGGGACAGAAAACTCTAGGTAGGGACAGTGTCAGTTTCTTTCACTCTGCAAGTCCTTGTTTCCAGGGACCTGGAAGGACAGTGAGTGAATTGTCCTTTTGCTATATTGTGATTAAAAAAAACATTTTTTTCTAGGGACAGAAAACTGTAGGTAGGGAGAGTATTTTTTTTCTTTCACTCTGCAAGTCCTTGTTTCCAGGGACCTGTAAGGACAGTGAGTTAATTGTCCTTGTGCTATATTGTGCTGAAAAAAACATTTATTCCAGGGACAGAAAACTCTAGGTAGGGACAGTGTCAGTTTCTTTCACTCTGCAAGTCCTTGTTTCCAGGGACCTGGAAGGACAGTGAGTGAATTGTCCTTTTGCTATATTGTGATTAAAAAAAACATTTTTTTCTAGGGACAGAAAACTGTAGGTAGGGAGAGTGTTTTTTTTCTTTCACTCTGCAAGTCCTTGTTTCCAGGGACCTGTAAGGACAGTGAGTTAATTTTCCTTGTGCTATATTGTGATTAAAAAAAACATTTTTTCTAGGGACAGAAAACTGTAGGTAGGGAGAGTGTTTTTTTTCTTTCACTCTGCAAGTCCTTGTTTCCAGGGACAGAGAAGGACACCTGAAGGTAGCCCTTATTGCTTTTTTCCCATCTCCCTGCAGGCCATCTATTAGAATGTCTGGAAGGCAAACAAGGAGAGGCAGACAGTCAGGAGGCAATAAAAGAGGGCAAGCAGGCTCTGTGTCTGGGGGCAACAGTGCTGGTCGTGGACGCGGTGCATTGTCATCAGCACATGGCCATGGGACACGCTTGTCCTTCTTTTCGGCAGCTGGACATGTTGAGCCACATCATGCCGAAGACTTGGTAGAGTGGATGACCAAGCCCTCCTCCTCCTCCTCATCCTCTCTCACCCAGGCTCAGGGTACTGGAAAAGCAGCTGCCAAAGCGTCGTCTTCCCTGGTATCAATGTCAGACAAATCATCAGTCACTCCTTCCCTAGACCCACCATGTCCTCCTCCTGAGGAGTCCCCCGAACTGTTTCAGCACAGTGTTGGGTACATGCTCCAGGAGGATGCCCAGCGTTTCGAAGGGTCTGATGATGAAACCCAGCTAGAGGAAGGCAGTAGCGTGAGAGCAGACAGAGGGGATGCTCAAGAAGGACACCAATCTGGCAGTCATGTTCCAGCAGCTGCAGCATACTGCCAGATTGGCTCCAGTGATGAGGAGGGAGGGGATGATGAGGTCAATGACTCCACGTGGGTGCCTAATAGGAGAGAGGAGGAGGAGGAGGATGAGGAGGAGGCACATCTCCAACGAGGCAGGATGCCCTTTGGTGGCCAGCGTAAGGGCAGTACACCGACGGAATCACACCGCAGAGCTCCGCCTGTGCAGGGCGCTGCCTCTGCCCGTCATTCAAAAAGTTCTTTGGTGTGGGCCTTTTTTGAGGCTAGTGCATCAGATCGCACAGCTGCTGTTTGCAACATATGTCTCAAGCGTATATCGCGTGGCCAAAACATCAGCCGCTTGGGTACCACATGCCTGACCAGACATATGTTGACCTGCCATGCAGCTCGTTGGCAAGCCTACCTCAAAGACCCACACCAAAGAACAAAGCGGACCTCTCCTTGCACCGCATCAGCTGGGATCTCCAACCCCACTATAACTTCAGTCCTCTCTGAAACATGCACTGAGAGGAATGAAGGTGTAGAATTAGGTGTGTCACAGCCAAGTACTTGCGCCCACTCTGCTAGCAGTACACCGACGTCCGATTCTAGCAGGCAAATTTCCCTGCCCCAGCTGCTGGACCGTCGAAAGAAGTTCACTCCCAGCCATCCACATGCCCAGCGGTTGAATGCTAGCTTGGCTAAATTGCTAGCGCTTCAACTGCTGCCTTTTCAGTTGGTAGACTCGGCCCCCTTCCGTGAGTTTGTGCAATGTGCGGTTCCTCAGTGGCAGGTTCCCAAACGCCACTTTTTCTCACGGAAGGCTATTCCGGCTCTCTACCGGCATGTGGAAGGCAATGTCTTGGCCTCGCTGGACAGGGCGGTCAGCGGTAAGGTGCATATTACCGCTGACTCATGGTCCAGCAGGCATGGACAGGGACGTTACCTTTCTTTCACGGCCCATTGGGTCACTCTTTTGGCAGCTGGGAAGGATTCAGGACAAGGTGCAGTAGTGTTGGAGGTTGTCCCACCGCCACGCCTCCAAAATGCTACTACTGGTTGTGACACACCTCTCTCCTCCACCCCCTCCTCTTCTTCTTCCTCCATGGCCTCTTCCTGTGGTTTGTCCTATGAACCAGCGGTGCTCCGTAGCCGTTCACGGGGCTACGCAAGTACGCAGGCAAAAAGATGCCATGCCGTGCTTGCGCTGGTGTGTTTGGGGGACAGAAGCCACACTGGGGCAGAGGTCCTGTCTGCTCTGCAGGGCCAGGCCGAGAGGTGGTTGACGCCACGCCAGCTTAAGCCAGGAATGGTGGTTTGCGACAATGGCACCAACCTCCTCTCCGCCCTCCGACAGGGACAACTGACCCATGTGCCCTGTGTGGCTCACGTCCTTAACCTGGTGGTGCAGCGGTTCTTGGGCAGGTACCCGGGCTTACAGGATGTCCTGAGGCAGGCCAGGAAAGTCTGTGTGCATTTCCGCAGATCTTATAATGCCAGTGCTCGCCTGGCTGAGCTGCAAAAGGAGTTGAACCTGCCCAAGAACCGCCTTATATGTGACATGCCCACCAGGTGGAACTCAACGTTGGCCATGCTGCAGCGGCTGCACACGCAGCAGAGGGCCATCAATGAGTACCTGTGCGACTACGGCACCAGGACAGGGTCAGGGGAGCTTGGTTTTTTTTCTCCACGCCAGTGGGGCATGATCAGGGATGCATGCACTGTCCTGGCACCATTTGAGGAGGCCACGAGGATGGTGAGCAGTGACAGTGCATGCATCAGTGACACTGTACCTCTTGTCCACCTGTTGGAGCACACGCTGCGTGGAATAATGGACAGGGCACTTGAGGCAGAACAGAGGCAGGAAGAGGAGGACTTCCTTGCCTCTCAAGGCCCCCTTTACCCAGACAGTGTTCCTTCTGTCCCACCCATCGCACAGGAAGAGGAGGAGGAGGAGGAGGAGGAGGAGGATTGTGTCAGCATGGAGGTGGAGGCTGGCACTCAGCATCATCAGCAGCAGTCTTTTAGGGATGATTTACAGTCCCAAGAAACCAGTGGACTTGTACGTGGCTGGGAGGAGGTGGCTGCGGATCATGTCGTCCTTAGTGACCCAGAGGACTCCGGAGCGAATGCCTCAGCAAACCTACGCTGCATGGCCTCCCTGATCCTGCAAAGTCTGCGGAAGGATCCTCGTATTCTTCGGATCAAGGAGAGGGACCATTACTGGCTGGCCACTCTCCTTGATCCACGGTACAAGGGTAAGGTTGCGGACCTTATGTTACCGTCGCAGAGGGAGCAGAGGATGAGACAACTCCGGGAGGCCTTGCAGAAAGGTCTGTGCAACGCGTTCCCAGAGACTGGGAGGTTGCAAACTCCTGGTCCTGGACAACGAGTTGCTGAGGCTTCGGCCAGTCAAAGAAGGAGCGGTGGGGAAGGTGGCCGTCTGACCGATGCGTTCAGACAATTCTTTAGTCCGCAGCCCCAAAGTATGATTGGTTCCAGCAACCATCGCCAGCGTCTGATAAACATGGTGCAGGAATATCTAGGGGCAAGGTCAGACTTGGACACCTTCCCCACCGAAAATCCTCTGGCTTACTGGGTCTTGAGGATGGATCACTGGCCAGAGCTTGCACAGTATGCAATTGAGCTACTGGCCTGTCCTGCATCCAGCGTTCTTTCGGAACGCACATTCAGTGCTGCTGGAGGATTTGTCACGGATCACAGGGTGCGCCTGTCCACCGACTCGGTTGATCGACTGACTTTCATCAAGATGAACCAGTCTTGGATCACCACCAGCTACCACACACCTGATGCTGATATAACAGACTAATTGATTTTAAAATGTCACATCCCTTCAAGACTGATGCTGATGCTGAGTGCCTGTGCTGTTATGTTGACTGGCTATCCTCCTCCTCCGAGTCCTCAATGATACGATTGATGATGATAGCTTGGAAGATCATTTTTGTTTATGGGTGCCGCCACCAGTGCCTAACGCCCAATTTTTCAGCCCCTGTTTAACAGGGGCGTGTAATTACAATTTTTGAAGCAATACTTTGCAACAGGGCTCATTGCTGTGCTCCAAGTACAGTATCTGTGAGGAGTTGCAGTGTTGTGCCACCAGTGCCTAAGGCCCAATTTTTCAGCCCCTGTTTAACAGGGGCGTGTCATTACAATTTTTGAAGCAATACTTTGCAACAGGGCTCATTGCTGTGCTCCAAGTACAGTATCTGTGAGGGGTTGCAGTGTTGTGCCACCAGTGCCTAAGGCCCAATTTTTCAGCCCCTGTTCAACAGGGGCATGTAATTACAATTCTTGATCTAATAATTCACAGCAGGGCCCATTGCTGCACCCACCAAGAGTAACTGTCAGGGCTTACAGTGTTGTGGCACCAGCACCACCATCAAAGGCCCAATTTTTACTACCACTGTTCAACAATTATATGTAATTAAAATTCCTGATATAATAGTTGACAGCAGGGCGTTCCAGCACCAACCAAGAGTAACTGTGAGTGCTTACAGTGTTGTGCCAACACCAACAACTAAGGGGCCTATTTCTGCAGAGTATATACGGCAGGTCCCTACTTTCAAACATCCAACTTACAAACGACTCCTACTTGCAAACGCAAGAAGACAACAGGAAGTGAGAGGAAATCTACCACTAGGAAGGAAAATTCTCTCCTGTAAGAATAAATATGGGAGAAAGGTGTCTCCTCTGTACTGATGCTTTATCAGCAATCCTTGTTTCAAGAAAAACACCACATTTCAAAAACAGTTGTCATTGGGACGGAAAGTGAGGTGAAATGTTCTGAACAGGGGCACAGACAGCAAAACAAATGTTACAGGGGTGATAACCCTTACCTATGTTTTCCAAAAAGTTTAAAAATAGATTTTTGGGCTGGAGCTACACTTCAACAATGTACCTGTTCAAAATTACAAACAGATTCTACATAAGAACAAACCTACAGTCCCTGTCTTGTATGCACCGCCTGTATACGGCTGTTCAGAGTATATAGGGCCTTTTTTATTTTATGTGCGGGGTTCCCCTTAATATCCATACAAGACCCAAAGGGGCTGGTAATGGGCTGGGGTAGGGGGGGGGGGGTCATGGGGTAGCTATGCCATTTTTCTTAAAGAATTTCATCCATATTACCGGGACCAGACATTACATTAAAGCCGCAAGCAGTTTTAAATGGCTTTTTTTTCCTTTAGAAGTGTCATTTTGTGCAGGGACAGTTCTAAACACGGGAAACACGTGGCACTTCACAGGCATACTTTAGACACCCCCCAGGTACGATATTTAAAGGAATATTTGACTTTTTTTTTTTCACTTTATGCATCATTAAAATGACTGCTCCCGAAAAACGACCGTTTTTAAAACTTCTTTTTGCATTGATACATGTCCCCTGGTGCAGAACCCGGGTTCCCAAACCCTTTTTAGGACAATAACATGCATAATAGTTGTTATAATTAGCACTTTAGAATTCGAACGTTCGCATCCATTGTATTTAATAGGGTTCTAATGTTCGTTCGAACTTCCGGTCCGTTCGCGGGTTCTGGTGCGAACCGAACCCGGGGGTGTTCGGCTCATCACTAGGTGTCATACATCTCAGCGGGAAGGTAGTCTCTAGTAGACGGAAGGCTACCCTCCCTTGCGGGCTCCACCGACTGTGGACCCCCGACACCTCCAACCAACACCACAGTCCCAGCCCCTGGCTCACCTGGACCTTCTGAAGAACTGGGATGTCCGGGACTCTCTTCTCTACCGGCGCCATCCAGGCCAGGCAAGCGGCGGGGTGAAGCTCAACCACGACCATAGGATGCCTGTACCAGGCCGACTTTCCTCTTCGGAGGTGGGAGCAGGGAGTCTGTAGTGACCGAAGCAGCGTCCTCGGATTTTCCTCTCTCAGTCTCTGATTGGGCAGTCCCATCGCCCTGGTCAGCGCGCATGGGGACCTCCGCAAAGGCCTGGATCTCTCCCTCCGGAGTGGCGGTTCCTGTGATGCAGTTGAGGCGAAGGGCCCGGGGCCTTACTGTGGATGATTCGACCTCAAAAAGAAATTCTTTGCACGCTTCACATCGCCCGAACGGCTTCAGTTGGACCACCAGTCCCGAGCATCCGGGACAGATCACACCGAGGGCCTCCGTGTCTCTGCATGAATACAGAGCCAACTGTCCTCGGGGCCTGAGCCTTATCCCTGTGTCTGTAATGGGCGCAGCAAATGCAGTCATTTTTGTGGGGTAAGGTACCGGCATCCACGGGGAGCTTGAGGCCATCCCGACCACCTGCTGTTCCATCACGCGCTCACCTCGCGCCGGAGTCTCCACGTGTATCTCCACACGTGGCCAGACTCCTCCCACGACTTGCACGTTTTCGCGGGCTTCCTTCAGTCTCCTCCCACGAATTGGGCAGTCATGGGGTGCCTCGTGGCGCAGTGCATTAACAGTCCCCACATGTAGTACTTCACACGGCTGGACCTCTCCCTTTTTACGCTCCTCCGCGTGGGCCTTTCCCGACTTAGGGTCATGTCCACAACTCCGAGCAGGGATGCACTTTGGCCAATCACATGGCCGACCTGCTCGGACCTCCTCCGGGCAGCAAAGTCCAGACACAGCCGTTCCAACCCTTAGGATCAATACACATTTCATCCCGGACTCACGAGCCCCAACGTGTAGCGGCCTCACCCCCTTCACATGTTTATCGGTTGTCCGAAAGCTCTTGTCTAGGGGTACCTGGGTTTCGAGAGTGAGGTGCGCTACGGCCCATGTCCTCCCCATGGCTGTGGGTGAGGTGAAGGCCAGTATCAACATCTTCCTCGGGCCAAATGTGCATTGGGTTGCGGAACTTAGCCCTGCTACTCCCTTTGCTCCCATCAACAGAGTCCATACACCGATCACAGTCCAACTGTTAGTTTTATTTCGTAGCTCCACAACAAACAATATATGGCAGGATACGGTGGGATGAGCAGGCCGAGGCACTATCCGGATTGTAGTCCCTACACCCCCTGTGCTATGACCAGGGGTTGCAGGAGTCTTGATTAGAACAACTTCGCTGCGCTGCGGCCCCTATCAGGGGAAGATGACCCTCCATGGGAGTTACCGGAGGCCCGTCCGTCACCGGGTTGACGCTGCTCCGGAGTCTTCAGACGGGTGACCTCCCCAGCCTCCTCACCTCAGATGCGGGTCCCCTCGCAAGGGGCACCCTGGAATCACTTCACCCTCGCGGGACCCGGTCGAAGTCACCAGGTCCCAGGCCTTCTACAAAGTACCTCACCCCAGGCTGAAGGTGCCTGGGATGGACTCCAACTCCAGCTTCATTCCGGCCAGGCCTAGGGTGCCCAGGCCGGAACCTTGAACCGCCCGCACCCAGGCCGAGGGCGCCTGGGTACGTCAAGAGATGATTCCCCAAAAAGACCTCGTGGCGAGGGCGTCTCCCCCTTTTATCTCCTCCCATCGACACCACGGCGGGTTCCCCGCCCCAGCCGTACCATCTCCAGGAAGGGACAAAAAGGGTAACACTGTGGTAGTGATTCTACCTCGAGCCTGTAGGTATCCCGCCACCCACAGGCCAAGGAGAATATTGCACCACCCAATCCTCCACGAATAACAAAAAGGGGTCTAATCCCTGACATAATTACACACCTGGGTCTCTCTACCCCCAGGTGTATCCCACTAACTTTGAAGACCCCGCTACACAAGAAAGACAGAAGCCAGCTAAAAAAACAAAAAAAACAAAAAACGAACAAAGCTGATGGCTGCAGCAGCAGTCAGTGCTTGTTTTAACCCCTTGAACCCCTTGGACATTTTCAAATGTATCTTGGTAGACATGGGGTTAATGATCCAATGGATGGAAAACATTTTAGACAATCAGTAAAGCAAACCCAAAGACAATGGAATGGAGATTTCAGGCACCTATTTCTTCATCCTATGCCTACACAAACAATTGCATCAACTCAAGAGATCCTGCTGACCTCTCCAAAATGCATTTATTCTGTTGTAATCATATTGGCTACAATTGCTATTTATGTTTTTCTTCAGTACATATGCCATCTATTTGAACAAATAAATCTGCCTTTACTTACACAATATGTTTTTAACCACTTCAATACCGGGCATTTTCACCCCCTTCCTGCCCAGACCAATTTTTAGTTTTCAGCGCTTTTGCACTTTGAATGACAATTGCAGGGTCATGCAACACTGTACCCAAATGAAATCTTTATGTTTTTTTTCCCCCCACAAATAGAGCTTTCGTTTGGTGGTATTTGATCATCTCTGCGGTTTAAATTTTTTGCGCTATAAACAAAAGAAGAGCGACAATTTTGAAAAAAACACAATATTTTTTAGTTTTTGATTTAATAAATATCACATTTTTTTTTTTAAAAAAACACAATTTTTTTCCTCAGTTTAGACCGATATGCATTATTCTACATAGTTTTGGTAAAAAAAAAAAAACGTATATTGATTGGTTTGTGCAAAAGTTATAGTGTCTAGAAAATAGGGCATAGATTTATGGCATTTTTATTTTTTATTAATTGTTTTACTAGTAATGGCGGAAATCTGCGATTTTTATTGTGACCGTGACATTGCAGCGGACATATCGGACACTTTTGACATGTTTTTGGGACCATTCACATTTATACAGTGATTAGTGCTATAAAACTGCACTGATTACTGTGTAAATGTGACTGGCAGGGAAGGGGTTAACACTAGGGGGCGCTGAAGGGGTTAATATGTTCCCTATTGAGTGAATATAACTGTAGGGGGAGGGGACTCACAAGGGGAGGAGACCAATCTGTGTTCCTCTGTACTGGGAACACACATCGGTCTCCTCACCTCTGACAGGAGGTGGATCTGTATGTTTACACACACAGATCCACACTCCTGCCCTGATCGCGGGCAATCGCAGGTGCCCAGCAGGCATCGCGGCCGCCGGGCACGCGCACCGGGTACCGAGCTATGCGGCGGGCGCAAGCCCCCTAGACGGCCGGGAAGCAGGGACGTCATATGACGTCCACCCGGAGGGAGGGAGGGTTCCTGCTGGCGTCATATTACTATGGCACGGTAAGGAAGAGGTTAAAAAACACATCTATGATCCTGCATGAAAGAAAGTATCAGGGCAATTCAGTAAGGCATTTGAAAAACATTTCTGGTGGTGTGGATGTAGTTGGAAGCCTAGCAACAAATTCATAAAACCCGAGCAAGATTTTCATTGTTAGTTTTGACACGTGTGAAGTTCCAGTAGTTCTTACTTCTTCAGTTCTTAATCTTTTGCAACAGTAATTTTTAGGAAAGAATTGCATCTAAGGCCTCGTTCACATAGGGCACGTGTAACTGTATGCGTCCTGGATGCATTTGGGACCACCCCCTTCCCCCACACCTATTGATGTCACATTGGGAGCAGTGGCTGTGTCGGTGCAGCTGCTGCGTCCATAGGTGTGCGCAGGGGGTGTGCCTCGGCACACCCTAATCAATCTTAGCAGTTTTTCAGATTTCCCCTACTGCCCAGGCTTGCCCCAGAGTTACGCCCCCCCCCCCCACAGTGCTGCTGGCTTCCCTGCTCTCCTCTCTCCGTGGCTACCGCAGGGGATGTTTCAGGATGGAGAGTGGGGGAAGGGGCTAGTCAATAGACATGCTTGTAGGTAAACCTTTGATTTTAAGCTCCTTGAAGGCAGGGACTGATGTGAATGTACAATATTGTGTAAAGCGCTGTGCAAATTGATGGCGCTATATAGGTACCTCTAATTAATAAATAAATAAATAAATAAAGTAATAAATGTCATTTACCAACCCCTTCCTTTTCTAATTGAACACACTCACTCACTGTTCAATCATAACTGAAGCATAATAAAAATGTGTTTACTATGCTTCAGTTTTGAATGAACAGGAAGCCACTCAGCACAGAACACTTCCCATTCATTCACTGTCCAGTTCAGCTGAGGCTGCAGAGAAAGGCATATATGTTTGAGCTTTGGGGTGCACACCCTAATGCACACCTATGGCTACATCCCAATTGACAGCAATCAGATTGCCTGCATGGGGATGCAAGGAACACCTGTGCATCACAAACACCACCCTCTACTGACGTAAGGTTATGTGCGAATGTGGCTTCACAGAAAATAATTACACAAAGCCATCATTTCGAGTTTAAAGCAATTACTGTAATCAAAAAGGGACAATCTGATGACAATTACAGTAAAATTTGACCCAACTGATTTTTTTCTTGTTGTGCCCAGCAGATGTTTACAATGAAATAACTTGGAAGCAATTAGGTCCCTTTGACATGGGCGATCCAATCACGTCCATCTGTCAGTCTTTCAGGTGGACCTGATCAGAAGGTCCATGCATTCCTAAGGCCAGGCGGGTATAAACAATCTTGTATCCGTTTACACTTGCCTACCCCCGGGTCCTATCCAGTCCTCTAAAAACAAAATGGGAAGGCCATTGGTCTTCTTCTTCGTCTTCTTCCATTTAGGCAGGTCGGATTGGAGGGTAGTCAGGTGTCATCTGCCCGTGAACTGATCCCCCCTGATCGGAACGGAATCTGCCCCATGTGAAAGTGGCCTTAAAACTATGGTTATTTATCATGTATAGGCAGAATAGGATTCCATTTTTCCATTTACACATACAGTAAATACGTTTCTTCTTCACGTTGAATGAAGCAGCAATGGAATCAGATGGATTGATTACTATATTTGAACTCTTTGACAATGTATTTACTTTTTGCACACTGCTTATACAACGTAATCATGGCATGAGGAACAAGGAGATAAGGGGACATGCCCAAGGCTATGACACCCGAATCAAAGTAAATTCCTTCAATTAATACAGTCAGTCTCATTGTTTTCAAAGCCCACTCCTCCCATACAAGTGTTTAATTTAATCTAATGTACATTCACGTGTTTACCTTTTGAAGGTGCTGTGTTGAGAAGGGTGCTACCATTAGCACTTAACACAGCATTATTCTTGCCTACACAAAGGACACATACATTGGGTAGGCTTCTATGGATCTTTTAATTCACATGTATAGATTAGTACATAGAAATTTGCATATTAGACCATTTCTGGTACCTGCTTATATCAGGGAAATCAATACTGATTCGCTAAAAGCATCCAAGGGAGCTGATTGCTGTTAATTACTTATTGGACATTTTTTTTTTGGGGGGGGGGGATAAGGTGTACAGACTGACTGAAGAATTGGTATGTAAACTGGTGGATGATTAATGCCTATGGGTACTGGAATGCCATCTTCATTATTCAAATGATGCCTCCAACTGCTGCCTTGTGATGGATGTTATACAATTTTTATAAATCTTTATTGGGGTGACATGAAATATAGCAGATAGGCATAAGGCAGTGATTTCTATCAGCAAATGAGAAGAAGGAATTCCAAGTTTTCCATGCACTGTACAGTGAAGTTTTCTTAACATTCATAAAAAAAAAAAATCACATAATAGACTTTAATATGACTTTGTGAACTTGATTTGTGATAATTTGTGTTTTGTTTTTTCATGTGAGAAATGCGTTTGGATGATCAGAAAAACTAGCAGATGAGTCTTGAATGTAATGTTGGATACTTTAAATAGACGGGAGGGGGAAAAACTGGTGGTGAAACCAGGTAGTGATGAGAAGGAAAACGTCTTAATACAAAAAATATATTTTTATTCAAATAGACATCACATTTATAAAATGATCCTTGATGGGCATATAGTATATAATATATAGTGGTCACAGGTTATAATCAAGGTAAACATTGGAAGAAGTCGCAAATACACAACATGTTTCGCTAAACGAGCTTCTTCAGGGGCATGTGAGGACAGTCCATATTAATAATTACAACTGTACAAGAAAAAAAAGCAATTACTAATAGATAACAATAGGCATAGTAGAAAATTCCAGTTGGATAATTTATTAGCACTACAACAAGATTTAATGATTTGGGAAAAAGTACCGGTATATGCACATAAAAGTGGTCCTGGCCAATCTTTCTTTTTGAAAAGTTTGTGAAAAGCTAAAACTTTTTTTGAATAGCATGGTAAAGGTATCTTGCCATCTGTGCCCCAATGGGGAGATTTTTCATCACCTCTTTTCTGGAGACCAAACAGGAAGTGAAAGGGAACTTCTCACAGTTACTCCCTAATATTTTTATATTTATTGCTGTCTATATGATGGCAACACTGATTGAACTAAAAGATGGACTTTTAACGGCACATAGGTAAATCATGTAAAAAATCTAGGGGTTTTTATTGGTAGAAAAACTGTAAAAGTACATTAAAGTACATTGGTTGAACAGTGTGCGTAGGAAGTGGATAGCCTTAGTCATGGGTCCAGTATGCAGAAACGTAGTCTTGCTCTGCTCTGGACCCATGACTAAGGCTATCCACTTCCTACGCACACTGTTCA